>JAKCOX010000052.1:4096543-4696543 GCA_022605575.1 Laterallus jamaicensis coturniculus
CTGGGAGAAGAACAGTTTAAATGGGACAGCGACAAGGGAGGAAAACACCACCATCACCAGAATATACAAAGCAGGCGATACACGGTGGAATTTGCTCAGTACCCAGAACTCCATGCCCAACCTGCCCCCAAGCAGTGACCCTGCTCTCCCCATCCCAGTCAGCTCACCCCAGCTATATACCAACCACAATGACATATGGTATGGAATACCCCTTTGGCTAGTTTGGGTCACCTGCCCAGGCTGCGTCCTCTCCCAGCTTCCAGGGAAGATTCACTCTATCCCAGCTGAACACCAGGACAATCTGACCATCCATCAGCTCTGGCACACTTAAGCCCAAGCTAAATCTCAGAAAATTTTGAAGCTACCATTTTCATTTGGCAGTATTTAGTACACATTTTTGAACATAGTACATGTGCTTAATCTCAAATCTCCATCTACATGATGAATTATAGCCTTCTCTTGAAAGATACCTGCTTGACTGTCTTGTTGAAGGATTTCATCTTCAGTGGTATTTTCTGCAGACTGGCAAACATTATCTTCATCTTTTGCTCCTGCTGTCTGTTCTAGCAGACGTTGCTGTTTTCGTTGTTCTCTTTCTTTCAGAATAATCTAAAAAGAAAAAAAAAAGTAAAAAACCCAAATCAGTGTCACACACATAACTGCAGTTTCTTTCACCAAGTGTTTGCATACAGATCATTCATTGAGAAGCCTGGCACCATCATTCAAAGTTTACAAGATTTGTTTTGTTTTTTTTAAATTTGCACATAAAAATAAGGAAAGATATGACCTCAATCTACCTGGAGAAGGACTTTTTCCTTGATTACCACCGTCTGGGTGGAGAAAAAAAGTACTAGGGATCAACTACAAGGGCAGAGCTGAAGTTCAAGCGATAGACAGAAGCAAAGCAGGTGAAAAAGCCTCTAGTCTTCTTCTTCAGACTGTCAATTTGTAGCAGTCCAGCCACAGACTCAGCCACACACACACACACATTTATACATACAAACGTGTGCGGTTCTTCCTCCCCATATTCCCCTGTTACAAACCTTGATTCAGTCTAATACATCTCAAGTCTCTGAACTTGCTAGCTGAAGAAGAGGAGAATAAATTCCTGTGTGTGAAGGAAGGTAGAACACACGCTGGATCCAAACATGCTACCAGAGGTGAAAGCAATAACCACTTTTCTGAAACTCACCCTCCTTTCTGCTTTCATAGCTGCTAAGCAGCAGTTACTCTATATACAGCCACTAGCTCAGCTAATCTACCCAAAATTTGTAGTTAATTACACCACAGAATCTAACTGCAAAATAAGTATCTCCATTTGCATTTGTCAAAAATGAACAAAGAACAAAAATAAGCTTCCTACCATACTCAGAACACAGATCTCAAACCTACTTTGGAAAACAGATTACATGAAGACAGAATAGCCAGAAGACACAGTAATTAGTATCACCGTACAGAGTTTGTTATGTGTTGTTTATATTGTACAGTTCTCAAATCAGTTAAGCAGCACAGAATAACCACTAAACTACCTTCACTAGCCCCGTAAGAATTGTTCTAGACCAAACAGTGACCTAGAGATGGAGTAGTATGTCAAAATTGTCTGCATAGAAGACACAACAGGAAGGAATAAGAATAGGCAGAGAGGCAGGCTACTAGAGAAATCACCAGGTGCATCTAACACAAGCTGCTGCAGAACCAGCTGAAGTTCTGGCTCAGAAAAGCACAGAAATATTTTGTTTCATCCATTCTCCCTTGTCCTGCAAAACAAATCTCATCCAAACCAAGTAAGATTTCTTTGGATGTCCCCTGTACCAATGAAGAGTGAACACTTTTGTAGTGGCACTCCTTCAGCTATCGAGTGATTTATGTAAGAAAATGTACTTTGGGGAAACATGTACATGCTCTTTAGTAAGAATCCCCTCTTCTTCCCCCACCCCTCCCTCTTTCTTAAACCAAGGAAAGCTAAAATTTAATTTAGATGAGTGGACACTGAGATTCAGATCTTCAATCCAGAAGGTTTAACAGACTCACAGTATAATACTGAACAGTAGCCTCTATTTTAGTATTTCAGGTAAACATACGAGCACCTTTTTAAGAGGTGTTGGTCTCTTTGCCTTAGGGACTTCTCTCTGTTTCCCTTTCTTTACCAAAGGAGCGCTGGAATCCAAAGGGTTATGAGGCATCTTTCCTTGGTTTAACCGGTGACTTTTTGTGGCTGCTGCAGGTTCTTTAGAAAGCAATGGTATGGCACCACCAACTGAGATAAAAAAAAAGTCTGCATCAGACAACTATAACAAATGCCTAAACTAGATTCCAAGGCAAGTTTAATGACCAGATTAGCACTAGCATACACATACTAAATTTGTTTTGCGTTGCTAGTCCTGTGTCATTAAACAATGTTATTTAATAAAGATACTCCTCTCAGAAGACTCGTGTCCTCTACTTTTATTATACAACTAGAATCACAAGCTCACTCCTGAACTCTCAAAAGCAGAATCTGGGAAAAATACTGCACGCCAAGCTACCTTCAACACCATGCCATGCCTGCCTGGTAAGCCTTCAGGAATCTCCACCGTTTCACGGTAAATGGCATTTCCTCCCTCAGAGATTCTGTACCATACTAAGATACATACTGAGCTGCAGTTTTACAGATCTGAGATTTAACTGCTGTAAATAATCTGGAGCACTTACTCCTACCATTAGTTACACTTTAATGATGTTGGATAAAGCTCATTTGCAGATGGATGAGTAATGCAAAGCTACAGCTAAGTCTCTTTTGCTTAACCAGCACAGCTCTCTGGAGATGTCCCATTTACTTGCCTTTTTCAGAGGTTTTAGTGCACAGCAGCTCTAACTGACTGGCCAAGACACTGGACTTGGTCTTCCCACATCATGATTTCACACCCTAAGAATTACATTCCCTTTTCAGCTGCTATCGGCAGGAATTGCTGTACCCTGTCAAACTTCTTTTGTCTCCAATATAAATCAGGTTACATTAGCAAGTCAATAAAGAGGATGATATAAGTGTCACTGGAATAAGCTTGATACCTTTGTGCCTCATGCAACATTTCTCCTCTAAAAAAAGCCCCAAAACAGCTTGTCCTAAGCCATCTTCATTTTCTGCTTCCAAACCATTTATATGCTGATCCTCCAACACCACATACAGTACTATTAGCATAAAGAGTTTAATTCACAAGCCTGCTACAGCACAGTTTTTCTCTTTAGGCTCTGTGTAACAAAGCCAAACTGAGAACACTGCCAAGAATGCTGTGCATTATGTCAGCATAGGCGCTCCAAGAACTGAAACTGGATTCGAAGCAATATGCAAATACACATCCTGTAGACAGCTGCAGTTTTCCTTTCCTGAGTATACCAACTCTTTCCTTTCCTGTGTATATCACCTCTTCACCTCAGAGACCCCACGTTCCAGAACCTGATGACTTTAACAGTTTGTGTTGTAGAGCACAATTTGTGCATTTCCAAAATGTAATTTAAATTCAAATCACAGGCTGGGAGTGGTTGGAAAGGACCTCGGGAGATCATCTAGTCCAACCCCCTGGTAAAGCAGGTTCACCTAGAGCAGGTGATAATTACTGCTTTACTCTGCTGTTCTATCCAACTGTTATTTAGCAGATGAAGCAGTCATGGTATAAAATAACTCTATCTGCAGTCACACTACTTGCCCTTCTTGTTCATTGTGCTTCTCTCTCTTTACAGAGGTCAGCATAACATCGCTTCCCAAACTAATGTTACGTTTTGGTTACATGCAAATTTAGTGGGCTCACTGAACATTTAAAAATAGCATAAAGCTGAGTAATACCTGCCTTATACTTCCAAGATATGAACATCACACATCAACTTCTCTTCTGCAGCACATTCAGACACAGGCAAATTAGTATTAGAAAACAGGTACTGTGACCTGAAACTTTGTGCTCCACCCCTTCCCTGCCAATCCACGCACTGTAGTTTTACAGAAACAAGACTGGCTGTTAGCACCTCTGCAGCACTGAGGCTGACTGGCTCAAATGAAAATAAGTATCAGCTGCAAAAAAAGAATTTAAAGCAGCATGTTACAAATGCTCTCAGTAAGTGACAGAAGCTCATCAATGCTTGGTATTTTGAGCTTTTTGTTTAAAAGCTCAGCTACCACATTAAACATTGTGAGATGAATTCTCTCGTGACTGGCGCTTTCTGTAATGTTTTTTGTTTTAAAATTCCTTCCTGAAATAAGGACAGAAATGTTATTATCATCATTAAATTCTGGCAACCATCATGCTTCTTTTTGCAGAATACGGCACACCAACACAGCCAAGACTAAATTTTGACCTACAATGAGAAAGACACTGAGCTGTTTGTTTCCGCTTCCTGGTTACACACCCACAGGGGCTGACAAGATTCTCTCTATCACCAAAACCTAGCACTTTGTTAGCAGGCACTTCACAGCTATCAGGCATGGCAGAACTCATCCTTTGGCTTGACTGACTGACTATCATGTAACCCCTGTGTCTAAAAAGAAGTACAGCTCTAGGATCTTTAGCCCCAGAGGAACTCAGGAAATCCATCGCTGCTGTGTAGCCCCTTCCCCCAGGCTGAGATCAAACAGCAACACGTGCATTTAAGACAGAGTAAAAACCTCCACAAACATCAGTATCTTCATCAACGTGAAATTTCAATTGCCTCTCACATTTATGCAAGGTATTCTTTCACAAGGCATTGTCCTGAAGGTTTTTTTCCTCAAGTCTTCACCCAAACAATTCAGACTGCAATGTTGTTTTTTTTTTTAAAGAACCTTCATTTTCTCTTGTATTTTGTGAGCTGTACTCCTACCTGCACGTTCAGAGATCGTTACAGCTCAGAAATCAGGCTGCATTTAACTTCTGAGTGCTTAAAAACAATTCAAGTTGGAAGAAAGGAAATTTCATATTAAGTGATACCTGAAAACACCACTGGTTTAGAAGACTGTTTGGACTTCTCTGTTTGCTGCTTCTGCTCCAAGACTGCCAGCATGCCACCCAAATCCAACTGCACAGGAATTTGACTCTTCTTACCACTGCTCCTGGATGCTTCCTGAACAAGTTCAGTACCAATTAGCAATGGTCTCAATTTCAAATATACAGTGTATGGTGTGTAACAAACTCTCAATGCCTTAATTCACAGTATTTTTGATTTTTAACTTTACTTAATGAAAATATTTGGATTTTATACCAATACTTGAAGGGATCCTCTAGAAAAGTGGGAGAGGGACTGTTCACCAGAGAGACGGGACAATGGCTTTAAGCTGAGAGAGGGTAGGTTTAGGTTAGATGTTAGGAAGAAATTATTCCCTGTGAGGGTGATAAGGCCCTGGAACAGGCTGCCCAGAGAAGCTGTGAAAGCCCCATCTCTGGAAGCTATTAAGGCCAGGCTGGATGAGGCTTTGGGCAACCTTGTCTACTGAGGGTGTCCCTGGCTGTGTCAGGGGGGTTGGAACTAGATGCTCTTTGAGGCCCTTTCCATCCTGAAGCATGCTATGATTCTACAATCTTTTAAATACATATTAACTTTATTGTGAAAAATAAAAAAAGTCAGAAACAGCTCAAATAATTACTGAAATAAAGCATAAAATATAAAGTCTTTAATAAGGGAGGTGCTTTGTATGTCAGGCTCCCACTTTGGTCAGACTGACACCTATCTTTGAACAAGAAAAAATGCTTACCAGAATTGCTAGCATTGGTAAAAGTACAGAAAAAATACACTGAATTTTCCAGAGTATATGACAGCAGTACACATATATATCATTATCTTCAATGCATTATTAAAGAGAGGTCATAATCTCTAAGCACCACCTTCACATGAACAGTAATGTTTCTGTTGGTTTTGAAGAGAAGTTGAAAAGTGGTGTTCCACACTTGGCACCACATTTAAAGATTCAAAATATAAAAAAAGATTACAGATAATTGACTGGTCTACCAAAGACCATGAAAGGGCAAATATACGACAAAATACACTATGGAAATGACTCATGAATTTCGTACTTTTAGAAGTCTTATCCTGGAGGATCAATTCCTTATAGCTTCTGTTACAATAGGATTAAGGAATGTGACCTCCTTCTGAACCTAGGATCTCACCCTGCATCACAGCTATGCTATGTCTCACTGTTGCTCTGTATTTTGCCTCCTTGGCTACTTGTCATAATCCAGCAGACCACCTCTAAGAGGTTCCCAACTCCTTAGGACAATCAGTCTTGACTGGATTTATGCCATGATCAGATAAGACAGATGAAAGAAAAGTTCCTGATATTGGAAACTAGTAATAAGAGAAAAATTACTGTTTCTCCCTAAACACTGTATCGCAAACTGGGAGTCAGCAATTACTACCACTGAGTGCTTCTAAGCAAGAGGATCTTGCCACTTATCTCAAAGTATCAATGACAATGTGTGAATAAAAATCACAGGTGAGCTTGGACTTACACTCAGATTTGAATATGTTAATCACCTTTGTGAGTTTGAGTTGCAAACTTCTTTTCAAACATTAATTAATTACCTGCATTTTCTTTCTTTCTATTACAGAACATGAAGCTTGCTTCCCTGACAGTCCATCCACCAACTTAGGAGTTCCATCCAGTGTGGGAGACCGACCATCCCAAGGCTCTTCAGGGAGCTGGATCTTTGAAATGTAAGAGACAGAAGGTGACAAAGAGGATGATAAAATATTTAAAGGCACATGGAAAAGGGCTAAGTGAAGATGATATGAAATTCAAATAGAACACAGATAGTGGGATTGAGTACACCCTCAACAAGTTTTGAAGGATGTCAGGCTGAGTCCTACAGTTGAAATGTTTCAGGGAAGGGACGACATCCAGAGGGACCTCAACAGGCTCAAGGAGTAGGCCGGTGTGAAACTCATGTAGTCCAGCAAGGCCATATGCAAGGATCAGGACCTGGTTGGTGCAACCCCCAGTATCAATACAGACTTGGGAATTAAAGGATTGAGAGCAGCCCTTCAGAGGACTTGGGGTGCTGGTGAATGAAAAACTGGACATGAGCTGGCAATGTGCGACTACAGCCCAAAAAGCACACCATATCCTGGGCCACGTTAAAAGCAGCATGGCTGTCAGACTGAGGGAGGTGATTCTGCCCCTCTACTCCACTCTTGTGTCCTCCCCCCACCTGCAGTCCTGTGTCCAACTCTGGGGTCTCCAGCACAAGACATGGACCTGTTACAGCAGGTTCAGAGAAGGCCCACAAAAAAATGATCAGAGTGCTGGAGCTCCTCTCCAGTGAAGCCAGGCTGAAAGAGCTGGGGTTGTTTAGGCTGGAGAACAGAAGGCTTCACGGAAACATTGCTGTGCCTTTCTGTGTGATAAATTGTTGGCTGCTTAATCAGACTCATAATTTTCTAATTTTTTGCAGATTTGGAAGAAAAAAAAGCAAGGCAGCTTCACCTTCAAATACATATTACACAGGAGTGTGTCTGGCTTAATGCTCACGTCTCTACAATTTATGTAAGCTCTGAGAGGTTATATCTTAGGCTTACAAAGCTACAAGTTTTCTCTCATTTACAGGGCATGACTACAGCACTTTATAACAAATCTGCTTTGACCAATTACAGTGCTTTCTGTTGATCAATCCTCCCTCCTGTCAATGCAATTTACTGCCTCAAAGCAAACAAGGGTTTTTGTGTTTTGGTTTGTGGGGTTTTTTTAAACCACTAGCGTTCACAGTGAAACAAAACCAAGAATAAAGATTTCTTGCAGCACAACTAGTTTCAAAGAAACAGAACCTGGAATTTTACCTTTATTATTTATATTATTTGCTTATCAAGAGCAATCACATTTCCAATCCTCATGATTTATGTTGGAGATCCATATTGCGCTGCCTGCACAAGAAATTTGGGTTTTTTGACCAAGGGATGGTGTACTCTGCTCCGGACATGAGTACTGCTAATGGGGCTTACCTGTCCCATAGAGGAAAGCGGATCCTTGCTCAGGAGATGGCAGGGCTCATTGATAGGGCTTTAAACTAGTTAGGAAGGGGGAAGGGGATATTACAAAGGCTGCTGGGGTAAGGCAGATGCTTTGGGAGACACAGCACGAGTTGCTGGGGGAAATAGATAAATGCCAACAGCACAATTGCAGACTTGGGGATGTTGCTCCACACGAGAGTAGGGATAACTCTGTGGACTACCCCATGAACTCCTCGGTGGAGCAGTTTTTGCCCACCCCCTATCGAAAATCTCGCAGTGAGCTGTTGGCGATATCTGGATCTGCTGCCCCACTAAAATGCCTATACACAAACGCACATAGCATGGGGAACAAACAAGAAGAATTAGAGATCTTTGTGCGGTCACAGGGCCACGATCTCATTGCGATCACTGAGACGTGGAGGGACAGCATGGATGACTGGCACGCTACCATGGATGGCTACGTGCTTTTTAGGAAAGATAGACTAGGGAGACGAGGTGGAGGAGTTGCTCTTTATGTTAGAGAGCACCTAGAATGTATTGAGCTCCACCTGGGTAGGGATGAACCGCTTGCCGAGAGCTTGTGGGTAAGAATTAAAAGGCAGGCCAGTTTGGGTGACATAGTCGTGGGTGTGTACTACAGGCCCCCTGATCAAGAGGAGCGGGTTGATAATGCATTTTATAAGCAATTGGAAGTAGCCTCAAGATCGCAGGCGCTGGTCCTTATGGGGGACTTCAACTACCCAGATATTTGCTGGGCAAGCAATACGGCCAGTCGTATGCAGTCCAGACAATTTCTGCAGTATATGGAAGACAACTTCCTGAGACAGATGGTGCAGGAACCTACTAGGGGAGGGCGGATGCTTGACCTTGTTTTTACTAACAAGGACGGGCTCGTCAGTGAAGTGAAGGTCGGGGGCAGCTTAGGACAAAGCGACCATGAAATGGTCGAGTTCAAGATCCTGAGTGGAAGAGGCAAGCCAAAAAGTAGGATAGCTACCCTGAATTTTGGAAGAGCTAACTTTGATCTCCTCCGAAATCAAATAGGGGCTATCCCATGGGCTGCGCTGTTTGAAGGAATGGGAGCCTGCGAGTGCTGGCTAACATTCAAACAGCACTTCTTCCAAGCACAGAATAGGTGCATCCCTTTGAGTAAGAAATCGGGAAAGAGAGGTAGAAGACCTGCGTGGATAAGCAGGGAACTTATGAGTAAACTCAAAGGGAAGCAGAAAACCTATAAACTGTGGAAACAGGGTCTGAGATCATGGGATGAATATAAGGATGTGGCCAGGGCCTGTAGGGATGCAACTAGGAGGGCTAAGGCCTGCTTAGAAATTAAGCTGGCAAGGGACATAAAGGACAACAAAAAGAGCTTTTTCAGGTATGTAAATAGTAAAAGGATGACCAGGGATAATGTAGGTCCCTTGTTGAATGAGGCGGGTGTCTTGGTGACGGGAGATGATGAGAAGGTGGAGATACTTAATGCCTTCTTTGCCTCGGTCTTTACTCCGAAGGCTTCTCAGGACTCACATATCCCAGATGTAAGTAGGAGTGGTTGGGGAACGAGTGGTTGGGGAACGAATGGCTCCCCTCTAGTAGAGGTAGGGGTGGTCCAGGAGCGACTCAAAGGAATGGATGCACACAAATCCATGGGCCCGGATGGGATACACCCACGTGTGCTGAGAGAGCTGGCGGAGGTGATTGCGGAGCCGCTCTCTATCATCTTTGACAGATCCTGGACTACAGGAGAAGTGCCTGAAGATTGGAGGATAGCCAATGTCACTCCAGTCTTTAAAAAAGGCAAGAAGGAGGATCCCAGTAACTATAGGCCAGTCAGCCTCACCTCTGTCCCTGGAAAGGTGATGGAACAGCTTGTTTTGGATGCCATCTCCAAACAACTGGAAGAGAAGAAGGTCATGAGGAATAGTCAGCATGGATTCACCAAGGGGAGATCGTGCTCGACCAATCTCATAGCCTTCTATGATGTTATTACCAACTGGGTGGATGGAGGGAGAGCAGTGGATGTCATCTACCTTGACTTTAGCAAAGCTTTTGATACTGTCTCCCACAACATCCTGATAGAGAAGCTGAGGAAACAAGGGATAGACGAGTGGACAGTGAGGTGGGTTGAGAACTGGCTGTCAGACCGGGCTCAGAGGGTCGTGATCAGTGGAGTAGAATCTGAATGGAGGCCTGTGACTAGCGGTGTT
Organism: Laterallus jamaicensis coturniculus; assembly: GCA_022605575.1. Lineage (NCBI taxonomy): Eukaryota > Metazoa > Chordata > Aves > Gruiformes > Rallidae > Laterallus > Laterallus jamaicensis. The sequence continues at coordinate 4,106,695 of JAKCOX010000052.1, forward strand.
CCCCAGGGCTCAGTGTTGGGTCCAGTCCTGTTTAATATCTTCATTGACGACCTTGATGAGGGAATAGCATCCACCCTCAGCAAGTACGCCGATGATACAAAACTGGGAGGAGTGGCTGACACACAGGAACACTGTGCTGCCATTCAGCGAGATCTGGACAGACTGGAGAGCTGGGCAGGGAGAAATCTAATGAAATTCAACAAGTGCAAGTGTAAAGTCTTGCACCTGGGGAGGAATAACCGACTGTATCAGTACAGGCTGGGGGATGACCTGTTGGAGAAGAGCTCTGTGGAGAAGGACCTGGGGGTCCTGGTTGATGACAGGTTGGCTATGAGCCAGCAGTGTGCCCTGGTGGCCAAGAGAGCCAATGGGATCCTGGGATGCATCAGGAAGAGTGTGTCCAGCAGGTCGAAGGAGGTGATCCTCCCCCTCTACTCTGCGTTGGTCAGGCCCCACCTGGAATACTGTGTCCAGTTCTGGGCTCCCTGGTATAGAAAAGACAGGGACCTTCTGGAGAGAGTCCAGAGAAGGGCGACAAAGATGATTAGGGGTCTGGAACATCTCCCCTATGAGGAAAGGTTGAGTGAGCTGGGTCTGTTCAGCCTGGAAAAAAGAAGACTTAGGGGGGACCTAATTAGTGTTTACAAGTATCTTAGACATGGGTGGCAGGGGGAATTGGCCAGCCCCTTTTCAGTGGTCAGTGGGGACAGGACTAGGGGCAATGGCTGTAAGCTGGAGCACAGGAAGTTCCGCACCAACATGCGGAAGAACTTTTTCACAGTGAGGGTGACGGAGCAGTGGAATAGGCTGCCCAGGGAGGTGGTGGAGTCTCCTTCTCTGGAGATATTAAAGTCTCGTCTGGACGCCTATCTATGTAATATGAGATAGGGAGCCTGCTTTGGCAGGGGGGTTGGACCCGAAGATCTCTTGAGGTCCCTTCCAACCCCTAAGATTCTGTGATTCTGTGATTCTGTGATTCTGTGATTGAATGAACTTCCAAAATAATTCTTGGGATTGAGTTCAGTCAGGTATGAAGAAAAGCTTGGATTAATAATTTACATTAGTCTCAAGTTCTTACCTTTGACAACAAAGTGTCACACTGTTCCAATGCCCCTCAACTCTGACTACATGAACAAACAGCAAAGGCAGAAATTGAAAGACTCTTAATATTATTTTTACAAAATGCAAAATTATACTGGAACACTACCTGTATGGAAAAAAAACCCTACATAAACACAGTTCATCTCAACTAACTAAGTGTCCACAACAGAAGTGCCTATATATCAAAATTAGTAGCCCAGGCAGCAGTTCAAAAAGGTCTCTCCTTTCAAAAGACAGAAACTTACTGAATTCATTGAGTAGCTCTTCACAATCCACAGAGTACCTACCTAAGCCCCAACACTTAGTCAAAGAATTTCACCTCTAGTCTAATTTAAACCTTACAGTCTTTTCCTGCTTATTTTCTTAACATTCACACAGTATCATAACACTACTTACTTCGGACTGCTTTCTGACAGCAGGAGCAAGTGACGATTTCTGAGATCCCAGTCTGTTTCGCCTATCAGAAGCAGCTGCCAGGTCAGGAAACTCCTCAGCATCCTAAACAAATGTATCAGAAGATAAAGAACTATGAAGTCCACATTCTCCAAACGGACTTTCCTACATTCAAACAATTTCTTCCCCGCTTTTCAAACATTTACCCTCATCTGTCCCATTGTACAAAGATTCAGAAGCAAAGGGCAGCCTCGTCAACTATATAATCAGCACTACAAATAGTTAAGTCGCCTCTGCAGCAGTTAATTCAGGGCTGAAAGAGCTTAAAAGAGAAATGCTTCTAACAGCAGCTTGTTATTGCTTCAGCTGATACAAATAATTAGAGGTAAACAGTTCCTAAAGGAGTGTTTATCAGATCATTTAACAGCCTTGTAAACAACTTCCTTCTCCTTCCAGTACAGTCTCCAGCTGTGCAATTCTGCCTTAAAGATGTCAATGGTGACAAACAAAAAAAGGGCACAAAAAAGGGTAGTAACTCTTGGCTACAGCATGGAAATAAACAGATAAATCACTCAAGTGATTATGTAGTGTGAGACACAAGAGTAAGTTTTACTAACAGAGTATACATTATCCAGACTCCAAATTAAGCAGAGACAGGCTGATGCTTGCTCTGCTTTGGTCATAATGACCCTGATCCACCAGCTTGGTTTTCATTCACCTGCTTCTCCTCCCACTTTGAGAGGCCTTTTTAGCTGTGGTACAATACTGCTGGACACACTGACACTTCTGCATCCTGAAAGGCTTTAACAGCCCAAACTAGGATGTTCTAGCATAAGGACAGACAAACCTCACTCAATTAACTATTTTTAAGAGATTGTAAGTATGCCAAAATAGGACTTCAAGAACGGGAAGAAATGTTCTAGGAAACACACTCTTCCCCTTCAGGGACATGTTGAATCCAAAGGTAGTAGCACCTTTGCACTTAAACAGCCACCACTAGAACAAATTTTATGTCAGACTGTCCAATCACTTATTGAATTCAAATAAATTCATGGCATTTGCAATATCCAGTAGCTGAATAAGTATATAAAATCTAGCAGAGTGATTTTTACACATCCTTATATTTACCTTTAACTCATCACCTGTAAGAAACACTGGAAATCAAACATTAGGAGAAAGATCAAATAATTTCCTCTTTACTTCCATATTTATGATTACCACTTAACCACCTAAGCCCCGGGTTATTCAGTATTTCTCCCACAGGAATTGCTTCATACTTTTGATTACTTTGGAGCCTTTTCTCCATCTTTTTTAGTTCAAGCATGTGTATTCTTTTACGGTGTGGAGGAAACACAAGAAAACAAAACCCACACTGTATTTATATTGGATACATCCTGGATTTATGTATTCTCATCATCCATTTTATTTTCTATTTTCCTAATAAATCCCAGCACTGTTTGTGTGTTTGACCAGTACCACCAGCAGTGGCCTGATTACCGATAGCAGCTTCCATTGTTTTCTCCTGAGGGAAAATACCTAGATCGGAGTCTATCACTGTGCATGAAAAAACATGATTACTTTCCCCTGAATGGATCCATTTATGCTCATTAACAATGTCTATAAATGAGTGGCTTTTATAGAACTAATAAGCAATCCATATACTGCTCCAGTGAGCTGCTGCCTACAAAAGAACCTTCTGGATGCCCAGAAGTTCCATGTGTGTGATCGTTTCACACTCATCCATTTCAAAAACACCATATATGCACCCCAACTGCTTGTCCAACTGAGGAGCAAACAAGCATTCCCAACAAGCCAGGAGGCTCTGAAACCTTTCGTCTCCTGACACAACAGATGCTTCAACCACATCACCAATTTCATTGCAACATGGACATCTTGTTCCATGATTTCATGCTGGGTTTTTTTCCATTTTTGCCTTTGGTTACCTTCCTACCATTTTCCATTAGTCCTGCCATGCTCTTTCTGTTCAGATGAGAAGTCATTCACAGGTCAGACATTGTATGGTAGTATATAGTAGGAACAGGAATGTTGTCCTGAGGGAAAGAACCTGCAGATCTTTGATGCCACCCAAAATTCTCTAACAAAAAGGTCTGGAAATAGTAATTCATGCTGTTCTGGGACAATGAGCCACACAATGGAAACAATGTGTAGCCACATTTCTGCTCCATGTTAAAATGAGAACAGAAGTCAACAGAAGTCAGCTAGGAAGGCTTCTTCATGCTGTCATTTCACAAACTAAACATTATGTACACTAGATCAAACATATAAACCAACAGACAGCAGTGTACAGTCTTGGGCTTTCAATGAAGTACTGTTAAACTATGGGCCAGTCAACATCTCGAACGTGGAAGAGTCTAAAGCCTTCAAGATACTGAAACACAGATGAATAAAAATACTAATGTGCATATTACAGCTATGTGAACTTGAAAAAACCTGGAATCCTAATCAGGAATATAAGCAAATACAAGTGAGTTACAAAGAAATTCCTTCTAGATGTGACATAGATAGAACTGTAATGCATGTTCCACATTCTTAAAACTGTGGCACACTGCAGTACCCAGTATTTTCCTTGTCCCCTGTGCACTCTACTTTCTGCAAGCTAATACAAAATACTTCTCATTTAGGAAATTTGACTTTTATTATACCTATTAACATCCAGAATCTCAGATGTATCATTCCAAATTTGCTCCTATGTCTCTTCTACACTCCTCTGTGCTTGCTCAATACATGGTAAGTCAAAAGGCACAGCTGTTCCTTAGGAGTAACTTCTGGCAAACACGTCAACTGAAATGGACCTGAACCAATATCCTCTACAAATAGGATTTGAACTCAAATTTGTAGAAAGCTGTATTAATATCTGATATTTCAAAACACTCAGAACACTTTAGAAGAACAACAATAACCTTTTCACTGTACCTCAATCCTTGGTGGCTCCTGTACTGTAGTAGATTCATTCTGAGGTTTCTCTGTATCAGTGGCTGACTTTGGTTTTTTCTTCTTTTTCTTCTTCTTTTTCTTCCTTTCTGATACTTCCTCAGGCTCAGTTTCACTAGCACCATTTTTTGTTTCCGACTGCTGAAAAAAAAAAAATAATCATGGAAGTATGACCAGCAGAAACTGATCTATCACCAAAGAAAATGCAAGTGACCACACCTGTAACTGAAGGGTAGCTTACATCAACCCAGGATAGGACTTTAAATGGACAATGAAAATTTCAGATCTCTTAGAAATTCAGAACGACTGCAAAACCTTTCATTCAGAGCACACTGCACATTTATCCGAACATAACAGGACTACTCAGATTTCAGCAAGAAATTTAAGTCTCTAATAAGGCAAGAGTTCCAGGTCTCATTCTGAAAGTCAAGAATCTGAAAGTACAACCTAAAAGGAATGTATTCAAATCAGCAATTTTGGAAGTTCATGTTGCTGGAGCAGCACCGTCTTGTTATTCTTTTTACTATAAACCAAGAAAAACCTCTATTAAACACAAGGAAACTGCATTACTTTCTAAAAGCTACATTAGAAGTGGACGCTGTTTGGAGCCTAGGAAGAAAAGCCATTAAGAGACACAACCACACAGTGACAAAAATTAGTTTAGAGCAGACAACTCTCAAATACCTTTGCTTCATTTTCCTGCTTCCCTTTGCCTCTGGAAAGACCTTCAGATGCTGGTGATGACACAATTTTCTTTGGGGGCTGTGCCAGTACCATGGCCCAAGACACGTGTGGCTGAGCAGAGCCATCTGCAGGTGTTTCAGGAAATGCCACTGGGGAAGAAGTTATATACAAAGATGTCTCCAAAATATTTCTCAAATGTTCAAAATAAAAAGAACCAAGAGCAAATTAATCAATGACTAGGAAATAAAGCAGAGTGCCATACTCAGAGTGCTTCCTCAAGCACTGAAATAAGATGCACACACATTTCAATTCCTCAAAAAGCTTTCTAGAATTGTAACTACTACATATATTGTCCAGCACTAGATACAAACATTTAGCCCAATTAAGTTATAATTGGAAATCCGTATTGTGTATATTAACCACATACAACTAACTACACGCTCACTTTCTGAGCTGTATTTCTTTAACATAATGAACTTCATTTATATGTAAATCTCTTAATAATGATCTCACTTAGTAATACAAGCTTTCACATACAGGGTCACATCAGCATTTTATAGTTTCTAACAGTTTCTCAGTTTTACAGACATATGTACCAGCTGTAAGGCTTCGTAATGTGCCTCAGTATACTACTACCACTTAGAGGTATTAATGTTTTGAAAGAACTCACAATTAATGTTGTAAATATTCCTAATACAGTGCATATAAAGAAAAAAGTTGAGTTTTTTCCGTAAGAATGAGAAGAAACTTTGAATAATTAAGAGGCATACCAAGGTTTTGGTAGCAGGGGAGGCTGCAAGGCTGCGAACATGGACACTGCCAGGTGCAGCCAGTTCCAAAACAAACCCACTACCAGACAGAGCCAAGCCCATCAGTGACACTGGTGACACTTATGTTATTTCTTAAAAACATTTAAGAAACAGTAAAAAAAAACACTGTGCAGGAGTTGCCAATCTGTTTTGCCCAAGGTCGGCAACTGGTGAGCAATCTCTCTGTCCTTATCTTGACCCACAAGCTCCTTTATCTCATTTTGTCCTACAGAGGAAGGAGAGAGCAGCTGGGTGGGAGACTGGCTACCAGCCAAACCCAACATGCCACAGACTGCTTCCTTATGCTGGGAGACAGGGGTTGAGATGAGCGTTTAAGGAAAAGACATTTTCATATGACTAAAAGTTTCTGGAATAACTTTATCTTTAGAGGGCCCTTCAATGCACTTGAGCAGATTAACTTGTCCTTTCTGCATCCTTACTAAAGGCAGTGCAGAGATAAGGATCGAAGCGCCCAGGCTGGTGCCTCTCTGTGCATACACAGAAATACAGTGGGAGGCACTTAGACAACTCAGGCATGATGCATGTGAGATCTCCAAGACAGAGTCCTGCTGAGCATAACCTTTTTTCACAAAATTCTGGATTTAAGCATGTCAGTTAAATTTAAATACATCAAACTAGTTACTTGATAGTTTATGGCAATAGTAAACAAAAAAAAGGGAGTATTTGTGCATCACGGTTCTCCACAGCTCTCCTTCTTTGTTTAAAGCTCTCCTTCTTTGTTTAAAGCTCTCCTTCTTTGTTTAACAGACTTGACAGAAATAACATATGCCACGTGATAATTTTTAGGTACATACCAGACTCTAGACTACCAGCTATTTAAAATAAATCTGTTGACAAAATATATACCTCTCATTCTTGAAATGACTCAACAGACTGCCAATAATGAATATGGATTACCTTATCTCCTTCTATTAAAAAAGGCAGCTACAGCAACCTGGAGCATCAATGAAATAACAAAGAAGGAACATAGTCCTAGTTTTGATCTACTGATGAAATTGGAAGCAAGAAATCAGATGGAAGTGGTCATCTCATTTGAAAGCGATGCAGATCTATTTTTTTCTTTTGCCTTCAGCTTGTTCAATTCCTTTTTTACTTTACATATCAACATATAAAATATATGTAGTTAAAATACAGGGAAAGAATTTGTGTACGGAGCACTTACCTCTACCATCAAATGAAGAGGGAATTAAGCTGGTTACACCTTCATTTAAAGTTTTTGATGAAGCTTTGCTTTCTATAGAAGTATCTTCCTGGAAAATAGACAGTCAGGTATGAAAAAAGTAGGACTAAAATCACTGACTTAAACAGACCTAAGCATAAACCCCTTAGAACCCCATAAGAAACCCCATAAGAAGTCCTGAACCCTTGCACAGATAAATGTGTAGGGAATTTTGTAGCCTTTTGTAGAACTATCATTTTGATCCTATAATACTACAAAATATAAGCAGATGCTTCTCCACTGTTGTAGAAGCAAGATGATGCCATCTTATATTTTACAAAAGCATCCAAACATGGTTCCATGGTTCAAAGTACAAACAAGAGTAAGTTTTAATGTTCCAAGAGCATAAAAAACAAAGTTCATCATCAGGCTCAAACTAGCAACAAAAAAGGAAAGTCAAGTTACAGCAGAAACGTGTGGGGTTTTTTTTTTGTTTTTTCCTCCATCACAGGCAGTTTTTCACTCAGAGGCACTTGAAATATGCTGTTTAAAATTATTTATCTTTAAACACTGTAGAAAACGCTGATTAAATATGTGACATACTGCTGAATGTGGCAGTACTGTATTTACTAACAAATAGGGAACAAAGGAAATCCAGAAAAAGAATATAGTTAAATGCTTACGTCTTAATATTTCTTCCTTCTTCTAGAATTAAGTTTCTTATTTTGATCCTTTAGCACATGGCAATTATATATAATAATCCAGACTTTTTTTTTTAAAAAATCTTTTAAAACTACCAGGTAAGTGACTGTCTACCTGTTATTTCCAGGCAAGAGGGTGAACAAGAAGCTGTTAAGATAATGCACACACTGTATAGGCCAAGCTAGCAGTCTAGACCACAGTAGTATCAGTCTAAACACTAACAGCTCTTGGGCTTTCATCCACCTACTAGTAGCACAGACAAGGAAAGAATAATAATTGTGAAGAAGGCTAAGAGACAGCAAGCACTGACACCATAAACAAAAAGGAAGGGTAAAACCTTTAGGTCTGAAACTCCTTGCTTGCAAGGTTCTTAAACAGGTCTTAAACTGCCACACTGAGTGAGAGTATTTGATTCAGAAATGCCTGAATTTCAGTTTTATTTTTACGAGCTCTGCAACATGAAAGTATCAGCTAACCTCTGTGTTCAACAAACAAGACACCTGTGGTTGACTAAGGCACATGCCGCCGCTGTCCGCTGAACGCATCGGCCCGCTCGTGCGCTGCGCATCCAACCCCTCGCTGCTTCCCCAGCCCTGTGGCCTGTGGCAATCCAGAAGGGTAGCTCCCAACGCAGGGGCAGGAGCAGACTCTGGCTTTGGAGTCTGGTTGGGCTTCTGGCTTGTAGTTTTACTGAACCTGTCTGAATAAAGCATGTCTAAGTAAATACATTTGCTAGTGATCACTTCTAGGTACGCTGTACAGCGTGCTTGCTGAGGATAGCAACTGTCACAAGAGCTGTAGCTACACAAAGCTCCTATTAAAAAAAGCCAACAGTGTAGCAGTTCTAACCAAAGTGTATCCACAACATTGACTCAACAAGCAACCGAAAATTTAGGTGCTCACTTAGGGTGCTTTTCATATTAGTTTACACAAATTTGTTCAATCAACAAAAAGACATAAGTCACCATCACTTTTCATAAAGTCACCCAGGAAAGAAATCCTGTTCCTTAATTATTCTAGATTTAGAAACAGGAGGCTATAGCACAGCCAACCACTTTACATCTATTCAATAAATTCCTAAACAAACTACATGTTTGTACCTGGCTTCATGGAATCCCTGCTGCACGTGGATGTCTGGAATGAAGTCCTGTTCACAATTCGGACAGAAGAGCCATCTCCATCATGCCTTTTCTTGTTGATTTTTTTCTCACCCTCTTTTGACTTCCTCTGCTGCAATGATTTGTGATGTATTACTCAGCTGATCTTACTTGAACTTTTAGAAGTCATCAGTTTTGCCTTGAGTTACAGTTAACTACCTCTCCATCTTAAGCTTGGCCATCAAGTTAATACAACATGAACAGTCAGTATACCATTACCATAAATAACCAATAAAACCAGAAACAATCAGAGTTGTGTTATTTAATTTTATCTACCTTGTTAACCACGCTATTTTTAGCACATACTATAGCCCAAGCAAGAGGAATTATTCCTTCCGTTTCTAGACAAATGTGCTTTTAAGATCTCACTAATTTGAGCACTTCCAATAGTTTAAAATTATTTGGTCCAAAATCATCCAGTTGGGATTTTCCAAAACTGAATTTCTTCTAAAACAGGGCTAAAATCTTAAAAGCATTCCAACCTTTGGGCTAATTCATGTATTATTGGCAAAACTAGGCAAGACTAACATCACAACATCCAAACCACTCGGTGCAGACAGAAAATAACTCAAAGAGATACACCTATATGTTCCCAGTAAAGGAAACCTATTCGCCCATACTGAAAAGTCCAGAAAGCCTTGTGATTCTTGAAAGAAACGTGGTTTGGCAGAGCTGGGTTCAGGAATCAGTGTGAGGAGCACAGAACAAGCTTGCACTTATGCAAAGTATACTGCATCAACCTAAACAGGCAGCTTAATTCCTGATCACAGGATAATGGACTAAATTCAAAGTACATCTGGCAGCAATGTTATTTACTTGGCTGAGAGGACAAGGCATTTCCTGACCTCCAAAGCAACACTGTTAAAGCTTTTGGAGATGTGAACAAATTAATACAAAGCTGCAAAGCTCAATCTTTTTTTTCAAGCTCATACAAAAAAAGAAGAAAGAAGAAAAAAGGGACCAATAACAAAGACTGCTAAACAGTACAGAGTTTAGCCCAAGCCCCTACACAGGTCACAGACCACCATTAGGAAACTAAACCAAGTTTCCTCACATTACATCCACTGTGCTAATGATGAGCTGATCATCTCCCCGGGCAGCTTAATTTTTCTCTCAGCAAGAAAATGACAAATTTTAGATCTCCAGCCTTTGTATCTTATGTAATGCATGCTCAGTGCCTAATCTTCTAACTTCCTCTACACAGGCTTGACCACAGTGAAGTTACCAGGTCTCTGCCTAGGGAGTAAGGTCCACCAGAACGATGTGACAGGAGAACAGGTTACTTGAACCTGCTGGAAACAATAACAGCCTTACAAATCCAAGAGACACAATGTCTAACCACAGAGGGAATAGATTAATAATAATGTGATTTTTTTTCCTGAATGCTGTATTTTGAGGAGTCTGTAATTTTTTTGTTTGAAAATATTATCCAAGTTTCAGGTAATTTATCCCCAAACAGACACAAAAAAAAAATGACAGAACATATTTACCAGGCATGTTTTACTTTTGATTTCTAATATGAACCTAGCACAAGTTCCTACTCCCTAGTGTTTACCTGTAGCAGATCTCAGAAATACTTCCAACACCAGATAAGGTCTCATCATTTATCAGCCACATAGCTGATTACAGTCACCAGGTCTCTTACCTCAGGTTCACGGAAGCTGCCACCGGCCTCAAAAAAATCCCTTTCTCCTTTCCCCCAAGCCCAAAAACTGAACAGAGAAATACAATACTCACAAATTAATTTTTCTAGGGTTTTTTCCCCCCTCTTTTTGAGGAAAAGGAATTCCCCTCCTGTTCAAAAAATACTGCTTGAAAAAAATGTATTCAACTGGAGAATTCTTAATTTATTTTTTTTAAAATCTAACATTGTACACATTACTACCATCCTACTTATATGCCATACACTATCACTAGAAGAACAGAGCCACTTTAAAAAGGGAACCAAACATTCAGAAAGACTGATATTAAGAATTTAAGAGTTTAAATGTTTTAAAACCATGTGTTTTCTCACCTTTGAAAGACTCTTACTTTCCTGTCTGATTGGGTATGTTTGCTCAACAGACTCACTGACTATTCCTGAACCATGGTAACGTGTGGAGTTGTTAGAATGATACTGTGAGCCAGCTACTGGATAGACATTTGAAATGACATCAGGTGAGTAAGAGCTGCTGGAGTATTCATAGAAGGCAGGATCTCCCAGAACACTATGTGATGGACATTGAGAAAGAAATAGGAGTTATCACAGGGCATATCTTAAACATATATTTGTTGCCAAATAAACAAATCTTTCTTTGGAAGAAGAATTTGTTTAACAAGAAAGCTGTGTTTCAAAAGAAAACTATTCCATGTTACTTCAATTAACTATTTACTCACTGCAATAGACTGCTTAAAAAATAATTAATTTTGCTTTGAGAAAACATGCAGTTTAGCAAATATTTTAAAACATAGATGTTATTTATTTCCAAGTTTGAAAGCCAGCCTGCTTTGCAGTTCTAAGTCCTCTGTTTAAGATTCTTTAGACTTAAGTTTTGATAGGCTTTTTCTTGTGAAACAAGCCAAAAGCATGTGACATGCACTACATACTTGACTGCAAAAATGCAAACATTAAAGAATAAACCCTGTTTTAAAATGCCATAATAACAAAGTAAGACTACAGCATAGCATCCTATGGTAAAAGATTATGAAATACAATACAGAATTCTACCATAATCATTAACTGATCTGCATTTAACCATAACAGTTTATGAAAATGCAACATTTCTAAGGCATCCCTTTTTCCTTCAAACATATACTCAAATTTCCCTTCCATTTTCCTCCTACGCTTCGTACAGTAGCCAAATGCCAAGATCCAAATTTAATTAAGGAGAAAAGAAGTTTCTGAGCTTAACAAAGCTGCACTTAGTTTTTAAAGCTGGTCACCATGAAGTGTCCAACTTCTGAATCTTGAGTAGATAATGAAAACCAAGAGCTTTCTCATCAGAACAAGAGACTTCAGACAAAACATTTTAACTCGTGCCAGTCACAGTTCTGATAGACTGTAGTCAAAACAACTCTTACAGTCACAGTTGACACACTGAGAATAAAAAAACCCAAACAACTATGGCTGAGTTCCCAACAAGGCAAAACCTTAATTGTAATACTGCTGCTGTTTGTCTAGTTGGGTTTTCCTTAATGCCAATTCATTTGATGCCAATGCTGTGAGTTTTTTTCATTGCACAGATCAGGCCATACTCACCTCAACGTTAAAATTCTATTACAAATCAAAATGGGTTGAAAATACTGAGATTTCCTGTACAATAAAATGAAGGCCTACAATAAATTTGCGGGATAAGGCCCTAAAATTGTTAGGGCACACTAATAACTTTGCAGTAAATGCAAAATTAGTCCAATGCTTGGAGTTCTGAGAAGCAACTAGAGAACTATGTAGCACCAGAAGATTCATACAAGACTGGATTATTTCCTATCCTACTACAGCAGCTTTTTTCTAGCTTGCTGTGGGGTTGACAATACTCTTATCAGTCTATCATAAATGCCTTTTTTCCTTTCCAGGCCTTGTTAGAAAAATAACTTTTCGAAACCTGTTGCACTCTCACTAAAACCACCTTTCTGTGGCTGTGGAGATGAGATCCAGGAGGAGCTCTGCACAGTATTTCAACGTTTTACAGCACGAGAAGTCTTCTTGGAGGATCTTCCTCATTCTTTCTGTGTTTACCCCAGCCTTGTCCCAGAACAACCACTCTTTAACCCAATAGCTTGACTTAGCTCCTTCCAAAGCACAAATGAGCCAGATCAATCATTACAGACCTACAAATCCTCCTTAATGCTCTGTAACAATACAAGCCCTTGAGACAGGGTACCAGATATACGTCCAAAGAACAGAAATGCAAAAATCCCAATCATGAAGACAACGTACAGGTGTTTCTGCATTCAGAATGTTAATACACCAGAGCTTTTTGACTTTGTACAAGTTTTAAGTGTCCAAAACCAGAAGGTTAAAATCCCCCAAGAAATAACATTCAGAAAATGTACATACTTATCCAAAGATGACTCCTGAACAAATGGGTAGCATGTAGTTAAGTACCTAGGAAAGACACCTGCTTCTGAGGGTTCTGACCATGCCACAGCTACCGCCGCATGTTTTGGAACAAATGGTTTGACCTCTGCTGACAACTTGATGCCCTGAGAAACAAAATGTTTTTTGGCTACATGCATTTGGATATTAATAAGTGAAAAACACTCATCCCTGTGAGCTTAACTGTCATCAGAAAGTGTTAGTTTGCTGTCTTCTAACAAAACATGCAGACCAATAAAGTTCACCGAAAGGAAATGGAGGAAGAATGAGAAACAAAACCAAGGAATTCTGAGAGAAGTGCAACTGCCCTGTGAAGTTACTTCCTTTAACCCCCACATTTATGATGAAACGCTCACAAAGGTCAGTTACAGAAATGACAGAGCCTTGCTTAACACAAGATGCAATAAATGCTAATATATAGACTCCTACTTTAGTTTTGAACAAAGCAGCTGAACTTCGTGACACATACTAGCCTTACTGCAAATTCTGGGAAGCAGGCAACAATAGCAGCCTTGTGTACATCTGTATCTTAAGGTACTCACTCTGAAATTAATACTTTGTTACCTCTCCTTACTTCTGACACAAATCCACTCAGACAAATTTTCCATTTGCCCGGACTTACCTTCAACTTAAAACTCAACAGGTGTACATGGAAGCACATTCACATGAGACTCAAAGTATTTACTGACACCTCAGTGTGACGCAGCTTTACTTACCCTAACTGCACCACAACTCATCCCTACAGGTAACTGTGTACTTTAGGGTAACTGCCACTCCACACTAAAAAAAATAGCATTTTTTCACCTGCCAAAGCCAGTTTCAATAGCTGAGTAACAGAAAAGACTTAAACAATATTTTGACTGGTAATTTTAGTACTGGAGGGTATAAACTGGTCTCTCTGCTTCTCTAGTGGCTCAGTGGTCACTTGTATCACAAACATTTAAGGAGTTCTGACAGCTCAAAGTAAACCCTGAATCACTGCAGTCTCTTCACTTCCTAACGTTAGCGGGCAGAGCTAAACATAGAGCGAACGGCCACTGTAACAAACGCATGACAAATAAAGCGAGGGATTTGCAGTTAAGTACACCAACAGGCATGAAAAGCGTGAGCCTGGGAGGTAATTAAAGCAAAGCACTATTGGCTCATTACTGAGATCACCGTATGCCAGGACGAAAGCGTGACTTCAGGCCAATCGCTAACTTTAAGGACCCTGATCAGTTGGTCAGCCCCTGCGCAACGCCACGCCGCTGTTACCGGCCAGAACTTGCGCACCCACCCGTAAAGCGGCTGGGATTCGGGGCGAGAGGGAGCTGGGCCTGGCGGGGCCGCACGCAGCCGCCCCTGCGCGGCCAGGCACCGGCCGCCGCGCCAGAGAGAGGCCGCTCGGCGCGGGCCCGGGGGTCGCCGCGGGCCCTGGCAGGCCGCCCGCGGCTCCCACGCCGGGCGGGGCAGACAGCTCCCCACCCCCGTCGCGCAGCAGGCCGGGAAGAGCTGGGGAGGGAGCGAGGGGCTGCGAGGCGCCGCCGCCCTTACCTCGCCGCCTCGGCCCAAGCGCGGTCGCCTCTCCGCGGACATGGCGCGGTCGAGCCGCGAGCCCCCGCGCAGCCCGCTCCTCCGCCGCCGCGGACTCGGCGCACGGCGCGCCGCGATGACGCCATCCGCCGCGGGAGCCGAGCGGAAGCGCGTCCGTCCCGGTCCCCCCCCCGCCGCCCGTCCGGCGAGGTGGGGCGCACGAGACGCGCGGGGGCAGCGCGCGGGAAAATGGCGGTCCCGCCGCAGCCGGGGGTGGGGGGGGGGTGTGAGCGGGGGGAGGCGGCGGCGAGGAGCAGCCCCGGCGGGGGTCTGGGCCGGGCCGCCCGCCGGCGCGCGCCGCTCGCCTCCCCAGCAGCAGGGACACCCGAATAAGGCAGAATAAGCGTCACAGGAAAAAACCAGGGCGCCAGAAAGGAAGTGCAGGCTGAAAATCCAGGCTAAAAGGTTTGCAGCATAAAAAACTGAGATACTCAGCACCCTAAATTTATACCGAGACTCCAGAAGATCAAGTCCAACTCCTGACTCAACACAATGTAGCATCAAAGTTAAACCATGTGTCTAAGAACATTGTCCAAATACTTGGCCGCTGAGAGGCCTGGGGCCATGATCCACTTGCGCAGGATTGTGTCCAGATAGGTTTTGAGTATCTCCAGAGATGGACACTCCACAACTTCCCAGGGTAGCCTATCCCAGTGCTCTGCCACCCTGAGTAAAGTTTTTCATGTTGACAAATGTGCCCACTGTCCTGTCACTGGGCATCGCTTTTCTCAGTGACCCATCCTTTAAATATTTATAAGCATTGATGAGATCCCCTCTCAGTCTTCTCTCCAGGCTAAACAGCCCCAGCTCTCTCAAATGTTCCTCATATAAGAGATGCTCCAGTGCTTTCATCATCTCTGTAGTCCTCCTCTGGTCAGTCTTCAGTAGTTCCCTTTCATGCACTGGAGAGCCCAGAACCAGACATAGGATTCTAGATGCGACCTCACCAGAGCCGAGGGGGGGGGGAGAGCCTCCATCAACCTGCTGACCATGATCTTAATGCACTCCAGCTACCATTCGCCTTCTTGGCCATGAGAGCACACTGCTGGCTCACAGATAACTTGCTGTTCACCAGCACTCCCAGGTCTTTCTCTGTAGAGCTGCTTTCAATCATCTCAATCCCTCACTTGTAGTGGTGGCTAGGGTTATTCCTCCCCAGGACCCTGCATTTACCCTTGTAGATGTGCATTAGGTTCCTCTTTGCCCAAGTCCATAGCCTGTCCAGATCTCATTCAATGGCAACACATCCCAGCTTTGCTGATGGTACATTCCATCCTCTTATCCAGGTCATTGATGAATTATGTTGACTAAGACTGGACCCACCACTGATCTTTAGGACACACTACTAGCTACATGCCTCCAACTAGACCGTGTGCTGCTTATCACAGCCCTGTGAGCTCTGCCAGACAGTTAACCCACATCCCTGTCCACTCATCCAAACCCTTTGCTTCCCAAACTTCTTATGACTGTGTTACAAGAGATGGTGTCAAAAGTCTTGCTGAAGTCAGGATAGATAACATCTACTGCTCTCCATCCATGCAGCCAGTTGTGCCATCATAGAAGGCTATCAGATTGTTCAGGCATGATTTCCTCACGGTGAATCTGTACTGACCACCCTTGAACACATCCTTTTCCTCTATATGCTTAGAGATAATGCCCTAGAATGTGCTGTTCCATCCCTTTCACTGGGCAATAACATTCACAAGCTTCCTCAGCTCTCATGGGTGAGCCCCAGTAAACCACTATTAAACTTGCTTAAATTCTATGTAATTTATTGAGCTGTCAGTTCTTTACCTTAATGAAACATATTGTTGCTCCTCCCTCTTGTGCTTTTACCAGCCAGAAGCTGAGCACCATGCAAGTGCTCTGAGAGGGGGGATGTGAAAAGGAAGGGGGTGGGTGGGGGGGGGAAGGAAACCAAAGGCAAACCTCATGGGTTAGGATAAGGATAGTTTACAGGGACAGGAGAGCAGTCACAGTAGGATTTCTGTAGCAAAACCAGACAAAACTGGTGACATACAATACAGTTTCTCACCAAACTGTACAGTTCAGGCCATACAGCTCAGAGCTATCCTGAAGCCAGGCCATCCCAAAAAACCCCACATCCCTCATCAGCCCCGCTTTGTGCTGAGCATACCATCATTGGCATGGAACACCCTCTTTGGCCAGTTTGGGTCATCTGCTGCTGTGTCCCCTTCCAGTTTCCTGGGTGCTCCCTGCCTTCTCAATAACCAGGCAGTATAAGAGGCTGAAAAGCCCTTGACTGCTTGGCAACAACTAAAACAGTATGTTAGCACTGCTCTCGTCCTAACTCCCAAACGCAGCACTGTACATAGCAGCTGCTAGGAAGAAAAATTTTATGTCCTAGCCAAACCCAGGACATTCCTTGAGTGAGGTACATTCCATTCATCCACAGACTACACTCAGCAAATTGCTATTTACTAATACCCAATTTATATTTGCCCTGATGCAGCTTTAAGCCATTCTCTTGCCTTCTATCACCAAACCCTTATGAGAAGTATGACAACTAGTCATTACAAACGAATTAATCCCATTATAACCTGGATCAACTACAGACTGTCATGTCAAAAGCTAGTTTAAGTATTGCCCATCACTGCCAGTTTTCTTCTCAGGTTGCCTGCTGTTCCCACTTCAAATTGGCATAAGCAGCTTTGGCCTGTAGAGAAAAGTAATTCTTACAGAGAAATAGAATACATTTACTAAGTTAATTTTTTTTCTGCAGTAGGTACACTTAACATGTTAAGACAATGAAGACTGTCAGGTGAATTAGAACTCCAGACTCTTGGTTTTAAAACCATGAAATTTTTATTTATGCACTGGATTTGAACAGCAAAGTAAATGTAGGTAACAAATGATCATCAGAATATGCAATCAATTAGAAACACCCCCAGATTCACAAAAAGAAAACCCAAAACAGATAGGCACTTAACATTAACAGACAAGAAGATAACTTCACTCCTTGAACACCATAGCAGCCTACTTGGAATTTCATTTGACTGAGCTTTGTTGCTGTGAATAATACAGCTCATGCATGGATGTATGTTTTGTACACCTTTAAAGTATTCACTGAATACTACCAACATATATACACTCATATACATACTTCCAGAAAATTTAGGAGACAGATTTATAGACAGTGGTTCATTTCTGTTCATCCTTTGGAAGAGGTCTCCTGAAGAGAAGAATATGTGGTTCTGTGGAAATAAAATTGAATAGTGTCAGTCTGTCTCAGAGTCTTCATTACAGGGATTCCTTCTCTTTAGGAAGGATTGAGCAATAGTTGAAGCTTGCCATCAAATAATAAACCAATTAAGATGTCAAGTTCACAAATATGGCCCCTACAAATGTGCAGTTTTTATAGACCAACTTTGCAGCAACGTTACACGTCAGACAAGTGCTTTTGAAAGTTTAATACCAAACGCTGATAGCATAACGAAATTCAGATACAGGAAGGAAGCACTTGGGAGGAAAAGCAATTTTTAGTTAGTATTGGTTCTGTCTTTCTACCTTAGGCTATTTCTTGAGCCTGAGAATCTCAAGAGCTCCTATAACTGTGACTAACAAGCTTTGTACCTAAGTATGCATCTCTCCTTTATGATTTGAAGATATGCTGCTACTTTAAATTTAGTTCAGTCACTGAGATACTAACATCATTCAAGAGCTTACAAGAAACCTGTATCTGTGGGCAGAGGTAGGAACAGGGCATAGCTTACACTCTGCAATTCTGGGAGTAAGATATGAAAACAAAGTAAAGGCTGTTATGTTGCCTTTGTTGCCTGATTGCAAAAATAGCAAGGAGATAAAAAGGAGTCCAAACATTCAGCTAGATTCCATAGTAGGAGCAATTATGCAGTGCATACTCCAGCTGAGCACTGGACGATTGCTGTTTTAGACTATTTTGGTCCCCCCTGTACTCTGCCCTGGTCAGACCCCATCTGGATACTGTATCCAGTTCTGGGCTCCCTGATATAGAACAGACAGGATTCTCCTGGACTACTAGTCCAGAGGAGAGGCTGAATAAGCTGGGACTGCTCAGTCTAGAGAAAAGAAGGCTAAGGAGGGACCTAATTGGTGTTTATAATTATCTTAAGCATGGGATGCAGGGGGAAATGGCCCCCTTTTCAGTGGTCTGTGGGGACAGGACAAGGGGCAATGGCTGCAAGCTGGAGCACAGGAAGTTCCACACCAACATGCAGAAGAATTTTTACACAATGAGGGTGACAGAGCCCTGGGACAGGCTGCCCAGGGGGGTTGTGGAGTCTCCTCTGGAGATATCCAAGACCTGCCTGGATGCCTACCTGTGCGATATGTCCTAGGGAACCTGCTCTGGCAGGGAAGGGAGAGCGGACGCAATGATCTCTTGAGGTTCCTTCCAACCCCTACAATTCAGCGAATCTGCAGTTGGTTCCCAGTGTGCTTACCTGGCTCATGGATCATATAGTGAACCCAGCCAAGGCTCTGCTGAACACCGAGTCGTCTCCACTCTTCTTCAGACATCAGGTGAGATTTTGGCACTTGTTTTGAAAGTTCCCGTGGCAGCATCACATGTCTGTAGAGGTTCAATAATTAAACACACACTACATAGGTTAATGCTTATGTCTACACCAAAATACAGCACAGAAGTTCTGTTATGAACACCAGCATTCCATACAAGCCTACGGTGCTGACTGATACCGCTAGTTTGATTATGGAACTCTTGCCCTATAGCCCAGTTTCATACTGACTTTCTCTACTACACATTACCATCTGAAGTGTAACTGCACATGGAAGTGGCCAACCTACTTGCCAGAAAAGACTAATTCCGCCACACACTCCAGTCACGTTACCTATGTTCCTTGCAGTCAGCTGTCATAGCAGCTATTTGAAGAATAAGGACTTTGGACTTTTAGGATTACCGCTAACATTATTTTTGCTTGTTTTCTGCATTTTGTAACAAAAAATGTACTTCCCATAGGGATTACAGCGCCGATTTAGGAAGACAGAACACCAACACCAGTGAAGAGCCAGAATCTTAGTTCTGGGATCATAAGGCAGCTGGTGAGAGGCACGCTCGGATCTCCACAGGAAAGAAAAAGCCTGATTCGGTGGAGTGAGTTACTCTGACCTAAGCCCAGAGGCCTCCGCTTCGAGCGGTACCAGCGGTAACGCGGCAGCGACTGGTGCCAGGCGGCACGGCTTGCGAACTAACAGCACCGCCGCCAAGGCCGGACGGACCACGCTTGGTAATGTCTGTTTTGACTTGGCCCTACGAGCTGCCTCCGGAGCTGACGCGTTAAGCGCAACGGCCGCTTCAGGCACGTTCAGGACACGCATCGTAACGGCCGGTGACGCCGCCCAGCGCCCGGCCGCCCAGCGCCCGGCCGCCCAGCGCCCGGCCGCCCAGCGCCACCAAGGGGGCGGATGGGCCCGGGCGCCCGCACGCGCCCGCGGCGGTGACCAGCGGGGCCGCGCGCAGCTCCGCCGCGGCCGCTTCGCTCCTGGCCCGGGCCTGCGGGCCGAACGGCCGCCGTGGAAGGGTCAGCCCCGAGCAGCAGTTCGCTCGCTCACCCCTCGCCCCACAGCTATAGAGCTCGCCACGAAGAGGCGAGGCAGGGCACGGCCTCTCCCCTCCCCGCAGCCTTTAAACCCCTCCGACTCCGCGGAAGCCGGAGCCGCGCTCACTGCCGCCAGCGACGGAGCCTGCTCCCCGCGGGCGCCACGCTAAGCCCCGAGAGAGGCGCCCAAGCCGCCCCCCCACCCCTTCCGAAAGGGTCGGCAGGTCCCGCCAGCCAGCCGGCCCGCCTGCAGCCACGTACCGGTACTCGTATTGCTCGTCAAAGTACTTGTCAGAATAGTAGATCTGCTTGTTGGCCATGGCGAAGCGAAGCGACAGAAGAGACGACCACCCACTCTCCCCAAGCGCAAGCCGCAGACTGGCCTTCCACGCCCCGCTCGGTTTAAATCTAAGAGCTGAGCTGTTACTGGCCGCTGCCACGGCCAGCCAATAGCGTGCCGCGCCGCCGCGCCCGCCCAGCCGCCGCGCCCGCCGGGCCGCCGCGTGACTCGAACGTTGGCCCGCTCGCCAATCCCCGGAAGCCGCAGGGGGCAAATACGCAAGGGGGGTGGGGTGGTGGTGACGGTTGGGAGAGCGGAGGGGCGGCGCGGGGCGGGGCTGGTGGCGGTGGCGAGGGGCGGGCGTAAGACGTAGGGGCGCGGGGATTGGGCCGGCAGTCGCCGGGGCCGGGCGGTTCTAGCAGTTTCTAGACTGTACGAGGGGACCGGAGGGTGGGGGAGGGGGGCGCGAGCTTGGGGCCGTGGGGGCGGGGTGGTGAGCTGCCGGCCTCGCCGCCTTCTCCCCCCGCGCCTGGTGGCCGCTGGTGCGTGGGGCTGTGCTGGTGGCAGGCCGCGGGAGGGAGCCTCTCGGGCGCCTTCACACAGCGCCGTGCGCAAGCCGGTGCTGCGCTGCGCTGGGGGCAGTGCGGCGCTGCACACGCTGCTCCCCGGCCTTGGAAGGCTGTGGCGTTTGAGGTGCTGCTTTGCTGCTTCCTGAGGAGGCAAACGGAAAGCGAACGTGGGTGCCGGCGTGTGCCGCGCTGTGTGGCGCCTGTGGGCATGCCGAAACAGCAAAGTAACGTAGTGAGAGCTCGGTAAAACTTGAGCCAGGGCTTCTTAGGGGTACTCGGGTCCTAGGAAGTGAATGTTACTTTTGGCATCGGGCTTTTCCAGTATGTAAATACTGAGTTTCCCGCTTTGCCGGACTCCAGTGATCTTTCTTGGGTGTAGCTGCCCTTTGATACAAGGTAAGCTTGGTGCCAGATAGGGGGAATCTTCCTCAGGTTCTGCTACCGGCTCCTCCCCGACCCCCCCTCCCCACCCCCCCCCCAAGCCGTGTCCTCCCAGGTACCTGTCTTCACTCCCGTTGGGCCTCTGTAGTGAGAAGACTGTAGTTCTAATTTCCTGCTTTCATAATGCTACCAGAAATGCAGGCATGTTCTCTGACCACGTAATGCATCTGTCTGAAAACTGTTCTGATAGGGAAAAAAATACCAGGAGTCACGCAAAAGCACAAGTGCTGACGCACATGCATGAGTAGGGAACATTGTTTTTTTGCGGCATTGTTTGTTTGCTGCCTGATGTGTTAAATGCTGAAGTTTTAAGTCTGTCTCACACCTTATAACTGTTGAAAGAAGCAATTAGCATAATACATCAGTAGTATCTTGACTGGATGTTAGGGCATGTCGACACAGGTCATTTGCAGTCAAAATGAATTCAGTATTTTTGTGCTGGTGTAGTTAACCATCTGAAATTCCTTTCAGTAACAAAGATCATCAGCAGGAATACCAATTTCAGCATAATTGTACAGGTACAAATCACCCGTGATTTTCCTAAGGCATTGGTTGGATTATTCAGAACAAGGGGTTTTTAGCTTATTCTCAGGCAGCACAACTCTTGCTTTGAATACTGAAAGCAGAGAGTAGACACTAATTTCTGTTAGGAATGATGTTGTGTAGTAATGGAAAAAGAGATGAAGACACCACGACAGAGGGGTTCAGCTGGATGGAAGAGGTTTCACTTTTGTGCCTTTCAGTTTATCTCATGAAGATGGAACATGAGAAAAAATTACCTTTATGGAAGGCCGTGTATTAATCTCCTTTGAGTTCACTCAGAAGTGAAAGCCTGTAATCCCTTTAAAAAAAGCTTTCCTTCTATTGCAGATCCTTAAATAATTTTGAAGAGGATTAAAAGGATTGTTGGGCAGATCTGTTTCCAATTCTCTTTTGAAAACTTTTGGATTATTTAGAAGTCCTTGCTCCTCAGGATTGAGGGACTCCATTTGTCAGACAATTTGTAGACCTAGCAAAACTGACATAACGGGTTTAGTAATCCAGGGTTAGGAGAACTTGTTTTAGTACCATAGTGTACTTTCAGTTGCTTCTTTCGTCATTTCTTTTCACTAACAAAACTTTAAAATATTGGTGAATGATAAATAATGCTGTATAGTACCAGGAATTTGTTAAATTCCACTGTTAATTTGACATCCTTTTAGTAAAATGAAAAGCTTAATGTAATGGATATTGCTTGTAAAATACTGAAATAAAGTAATAAGATTGCTAAAAATATATATATTTAGTATAATGTTAATACGCAAAGCCAGTGGCAGTCACACTGCAAAGAAGGGAATGAACTGTTCTGTACCCAGCATGGAGGGAACAAAAATGCTTAAACTTTGTCAAGGCAGCTTTGCGGTAGGCTTTAGGAAAGATTTCTTACCAGAACCTAATTTAATTATGTAAAAACTGGAGCAAGAATGTATTAAAGAATATTTTAGAAAAAAATACATCCTGCAGGAATGTTTGACATCCAGCTGGTCCTGTATCTGATCAGATTTATTTGAGGAATGCTTTATGTGGTTGTTTCAGTTTCGCCTTCCCATTTTAACTTTTGCCGGTATTGAGCTGTAGAACAAAAGCTACTGCTTTTTCTCCTAATACCCTTTTAATTTGAATTGTAATACATTTTCATATTCAAACAAGTTAGTTTCTGGATTTAGGATTACCAGGTAATGGATCCAGATCTTGACTCTGAAGAGTCTGAACCAGGTCAGAAGTGAACGAAACCTGTTGTAGTTTTGCGTATCTGGGTTCTGGTGGAGAAGGGGGGGGGGGCTGCAGGGGTGGCTTCTGCAAGAAGCAGCCAGAAGGTCTCTGCAGGGCCCAGAGAGCAAATACCAGCCAGCTCAAGGCCAGGCTTGATTTCAACTCCTCCACCTTGCTTCCCTAGCCTGTCTTTCCTGAAAAGCACATAGCCATCCATGACAGCATGCCAGTCATCCAGGCTGTCCCACCACATCTCTGTGATCACAATGAGATTATTGCCTTGAGACTGCACAAAGATCTCTAACTCTTCCTGATTATTTCCCATGCTGCATGATCTGTAGCGAGGTAGCAGGTGCAGGTATCCCTAAAGGGACGCAGGAAGATTTTGGGTGGGGAATGGGCAATGGTGCCTCTTCTGAGAAGTCCTCACAAGATCCTAGAGGACAATCCAGAGATTTTCTCCTTCTATCACATAGAACAACATCCCCAGGCCCATCACTGCCCCATTGACCAGGCTGGAGCAGTCTGGGCCTGAAGGTTGGCACCCCATGGAAGTAACCCATGCTGAGGTAATTGGTGAGGAGCTGATGACCCAACAGAAAAGACTCATGGAGAAGTTCGTGAAGGACTGTCTCCCATGGATGGGACCCTATACTGAAGCAGGGGAAGAGTGTGCGGAATGCTCCCCCAGCTAAAAAGAACATCTCGTTAGGAAGTGACTGAAACCCCCATTCCCTGCCCCTCCCTGTGCACAATGGGGGGAAGAAGGGAGCAAAATAATGACTAAAGTGAAGTCTGCTACAAAGGGAGGGGTTGGGGGAAGGTGCTTTAAGATCTGGTCATTATCCAACTCTGGTGTCACTGGGTGTGCAGTGCAGTGTAATAAATTAGAGAGTTTTCTTTCCTTTATTCTGTGCTGAGTCTCTTTTGTCTGTGATGCTGATTGTGGAATGATCTCTCCCTGTCCTTATCTCAACTCCTGAGCCTCTCAATATATATTTTCTCCCATCCAGGGGAGTGGTAGAGCGGCTTTGATGGGCATTTGGCCTCCAGCCAGGGTCAAACCATCACAAACCACAAATACCTATGTTTTTTAAAGAGAAAATCTGCTGACAACCTCCTACGGTACACTCAGCATGTTTAAGGCATATGCCAAAGCATGTATCAAAGAAGACCTAAAGGGGTCCTACATTACCTCAGGGACATAGGTCTGTTAGGAGAAACAAGGGAGCTGCTCAGCTGGAAAGCATGCTTCTGCTCAAGGCTCTGTCTGGTTAACTCACTCTGCTGAAACACAAAACTTGAAAATGGCAAAAGCATGAAGAAAATACTCTTGAACGTCATCTGTCCTCTGTAGCTGTTCTGCAGGCATATAATATTTTGAGCAGTAATCTGTATCAGAACTGCATGACTGTAGACAGCATATAGCCTCTTAGGGACTAAAGATCGACTATAAACATGAGGTTTTTTGGGATGATTTCTTGAATCCAGACAGGAGCAGATTTGAATCCTCTGTATAACCTGTTTCTTGTTACCAAGGCCATCTGCAGAGTTATGTTAACTGTGATAAATAAAACTCTCATCTTGTAAGGCCCATGTGCACCTGACTGTTACGTATACAGAATCCCTAACTTGTAGTGGATAAAAATATTTTCTGTCCTTTTTGACAAAAGAGGAAGATGCAAAGTTTCCCATCTGCGGTGTGCATAGCAGTTTCTGACTATAATTCTCTGCAGCTTTTTCTGGTCGGTTCTATGAGATACTTGAAAAGTTTAAGTTACATGTACTTCTGTTGCAGTTCTGTGTTCAAACATATCCTTAGAAAATACTAATGTTGGATACTTGACTGTATTCTGAATAGAACAGCAAGATCACAGTCAAGGAACCTTTTGTGCTGTCTTAATGAGTCATAATCATATACACAGTTAATAATTTGTGAATAATTTATGAATCACATATTGATGAGCCATTATCTGTGCTTTTACATTTTTAATGTTTCCTATGGAAATAAGGCTTAAACAACTGTACTCCATTTGTTTTGATCCTCAATTAACTTCTGGCTAAACAGCTATTGGCTGGTTTGGTCAAACTTAATAGAAATGTTGGTGAATTAATTACTGTAGGTTTTATGATAACAGGTGGCAATATAAAGCAGAAGCACTGTGATGAGGAATGACAGTATAGTTAAACTCATACCTTAGTAGACATCAAAGAATCTACATGGGAAAAAAAGACGTAATATAAATGCTTGAGTGGTAAATAACCTTCAGCCTTTGTGTGCATGCTTTCTGAGACAGTAGAGCAAATCATTCACAAACCATGAGTCAGTAGAAAATCAGTTTCATTTATGCCTGCTATTCAGTAAATTAACTTTTTTTATTTGACTCTGATTTTATTTTCTGGCTTTTTATAGTATTTGTCTAGTATTTCACAAACCCAGTAGTTCTCAAAGCACCGATTCTCCATTCTTTTTCAGGGTACTTGTATGTGTAAAATTAACAAAATTTGTCTTTGTAAACTTGGTCTTCAAAATCAGTTCACCTCAATTTAGATACATAAATTTGGATTTATTGCCTTACTCAAGCTGAAAAAAACTTTTATAAGCATGGAGTTATTTGTGTGCTGATTAAGTCCCCTCACAGTTAATGAACAAAATGGGTTATTTTTTTTTGGTTTTCATCTCAGACAAAAATGTGAAGCAGGTCTTGGAGAGGCTAAAGAATGACACTATATTTTGATAGTTCAGCTGTCTGTAAATAACCTAGGGTAAATGTTGAAGATAATGTAGTTGAAGGTAATCTAGCTGTGTTACTGAGGATTTCCATCTGAGAGAGAATAAACTGACTTCAGAAACTGCGCCAGTTACGATGCATGCTCCTTCAAGTACCTGCACAGGTCAAAGAACTGCATTTTGAAGGGGTTCTTGAATAAATTACTCCCAGTTTGTGGAAGAGCCCAGCTTGCAGGGTGGGGTAGAGATACAGAATGTCTGCGATCCACTCAGATCCTTGCAGATCTTGAAGGTGAGTGTTGCTCTTTGCGATTCCATTGAGATTTAATTCTTTCTATGGATATTCATGTGAAAGGAGTGGTCAGAACCTTGTCCCAGGTCTATAGGTTAGCTCTGAAAAAGAGCCACACCAAAGTATTCCTATCAATAATCTGAATTTAACAGATGAATACCATAGCAACCAGTGCTCATATAATAAATTCAAGAGGTTACTGTGTAACGTCTAGAGAATCAAGCAGAAGAAGATGATCTTAAATGAGTCACAGTCCTGCTCAGATTCTTTTTCCCCTGGGCTGTGCAACATGGCAGTGTCTCAAAGTGGACCAGTGGCAAAAAATCTGCAGTCAAATCTCAGAGTTCTTCAGATATTGGATATTTTTGACACAGTGGTTAAATAGTTTGAGTAAAGGTTTCATTTAAACGTGAGCGTGTCAGTGCTAGACATGAGACAAGGTCTAGCCAAACATATCTCTGCAGCTTTCTATAATAGGCATTTCTATAATACCTTCTATATTGGAAAAGTGTAGGAGATAGGGGAGTATGTGATGATCCATTCTCAGATTACTCTCAGACTCTAGCAACTACTGATGAGTGATTTCTTTGCAAATAACAGGCCCAACTGGATCTTTGTTACATCAATTTTCCAGTCTTTGGACCAAACATTCTGTCTCCACAGTATCTTGTTGCAAGGAGTTCCATAGCTGAACAAGTTCTTAAATGAGAACAAACATCCTTTGTTTATGTTAAATCTGCTACACCCTGACTTTTGTATTAAAAAATCTGGGAGCAATTTACTCATTGTCCCAGATACTTGTAGTTTCCAGAGATAGGATTTATAGACAAGAGGATTATAGGCTAGGATTTTGACTTTGGGGCCAATGTACTGACTAGTATTTTTGTCCATTCCCCTTAAGTAAACATTCCCAATTGTCTTCTGTGAGGTTACTCAAATGATTGCAATGAATCACTTGTAAATTTTCTACATACACAGGAGGGAAAGCAAATGCATGTGAGCTGACAACAACATCTGTTTGCAAGGATTATTAAGTATTATTTTAGGTTGCTACAAAGTGTTGTTTAGTTAAAGTAGTGGAAGGTGACAAAATTCAGATGAAAACCAATGGAATCTGAATAAACCACGTGTATACAAACAGGGTTTTTTTATGCTTATTGCAGCAATGTAAGGTTTCAGATCTCCACTGGAGGGCTCACTGATCTCATGTTAAATGACAAACTGGTCTTAGAAAGCCAGTACTTGTAGGTTCTGGTGCAGACTGTATTAATTGCTAACCACTTGGAGAAGACTGGATGACAGAATTTTTGCAGATAATGTGCAAAGAGCACTTTCATTTTCATCTCAGAGAACAACACTCATGTGATTAATACCTGTGTCACGGTGTAGGAACATTTACAAAGGTTTGGAAGGTAGGAGGATCTAAATGTCACACAATAAACATAAAGGACCAGATTTCCTCACCGTAAAAATCTAAAAAGTCGTCCTGTCAGGCAGCAGGGTTTTCCTGTTTTGAGGAGCCACCCACACGTTTGACAGATTTTCCCCTCCCTCCTCTGTTCTGCAGGTGACACCGGAGCCTCAGTGATGAGTCAGGCCCAGGGCTGTGGCCTTTTTGGACTGATTGTTAGAGCCGGCATCAAATGCAACGCATTCCATTCATGTCGGTTTCTCTTGGCATTTTGAGTCAAGCCTTTCTTTCATTGCAGTTACACAGAACTTGGTTTTCAAAAACTTTGGGAACAATGTTTATGTGTTCTAGTCTTTTTGTGCTTTACTCAGCCTGATTTTCTCCTTTGCCTTGCTTTTTAATAATTTTCCTTGGATATGTAGTTTATTGTCATATCCCCGATAAAAATAGATGCAGCTAAACCAGTTTATATTCAGCATTGTCATCTTGCTTGAATTCATAGCACTGTTTACCACATGAACAAAATCTGCTGTTCCTGGATTGATTATGGCAGCTGTAAGTAATTCTTTCTGATCCTGTGAGTGTGTGTTATCAAGATAATTCACTAAATCTCTTGCCTCATTTAATGGAAACTCATCTGATTTGTCATTTTCAGTTCCACTTATTTGAGGCATTTCCTTTGTACTGGATAGTTATTTGAATTCTTCACCATGATTTTGAACCTAGCATTTTGTAAGCTAATTTTTTTTTAAATCCCTGCTTATATGTCTCAAATTTCAGTGTTTCTGGTGGCTCCTATCTTTATTTTAAATACTAAAAGTCACCTGTTAGAAGGGATACACAGAACTTTGAATTTGCCTTGGTAGGTAAATTTTTTTCATTCACAATTAAGTATACATACTTTTAGTTTGCTAGTGCTTATTAACTATCAACACCAACATTCATCTCAATAAAACTACCAGTTTAAACTCTCCCATTATACATTACCATACAGTATGCGGACAGAAAATAATTGAACACTTATACCATAGATGGGAAGAATTCACAGCAAGAGTGATTCATCTACCTCTCCACCCTG
This sequence comes from Laterallus jamaicensis coturniculus, assembly GCA_022605575.1. Taxonomy (NCBI): domain Eukaryota; kingdom Metazoa; phylum Chordata; class Aves; order Gruiformes; family Rallidae; genus Laterallus; species Laterallus jamaicensis. The sequence continues at coordinate 4,135,429 of JAKCOX010000052.1, forward strand.
CTGGGGTGGTCTGTAAGAGAACAGCAGTAGGATGGCTGCCTCTGTGGCCTTCACCCTCATGCTTCCTCAGAAGCACTCGACAGATCACTGGCTGTCTGGTCGAGCATAGAGGGTGGTCATCAGTGGAGCAGAGTCCGGCTGGGGGGCTGTGACTAGTAGTGTTCCCCAGGGGTTGGTGTTGGGTCTGGTCTGTTTAACATCTTCATTGATGACCTCGATGAGGGAATAGCATCCACCCTCAGCAGTTACCCAATGATACAAAGCTGGGAGGGGTGGCTGACACGCAGGAACATCCAGCTGCCATCCAGCGAGACCTGGACAGGCTGGAGAGCTGGGCAGGGAGAAACCAGATGGGGATTAATAAAAGAAAGTGTAGAGTCTTGTACCTGGGAAGAAATAACTGCTTGAATCAGTACAGGCTGGGGGATGGCTTGTTGGAGAGGAGCTCTGTGGAGAAGGACCTGGGGGTCCTGGTTGACAACAGGTTGGCTGTGAGTGAGCACTATGTCCTGGTGGCCAAGAGGGCCAATGGGATCCTGGGGTATTGTGTCCACTTCTGGGCTCCCTGGTATAAACCGGACAGGGATCTCCTGGAGAGAGTTCAGCCGAGGGCTACAGGAAGATGGTGTCCCTTGTGTCCCACACTTGAGATATTTATAAACATTTCTATTTATCTTATGAAAGTGATCGCCTTGTCAATAAATTGTTCCAGTTACAAGAACATGCCTTTTTCATTTACCCTAAGAATTTACCCTTGACTGAAATTTTGCTTTGCCATATTTAAGTCTTACATTATTACATACATATATATTCAAACCTATCTTAAAAAAAATTTCAGCAAAGTCACAGAAGAGAAACACAGGAAAACTGATTCAGCTGGCTTTACAGGTATTAAAATTTAATTTTTTTTCTTGTTTTTATCAGCACATTAGCAGTATTGTTATGGATACTGAGTCAGGTCCTCTTTTGTGAGTGTACTAGAAGTGGGATTTTCCCATCTCCCACCTGCCTCCCAATCTGTTAATCCTTCCCATGGACTTCATTGAGGGTCCATTGAAACTACTGAAAAATCTTTGGTCATCTCACAGATTTGGGACTACGATACAAATAGAATGCAGACATGTTTTCTGTTTTCTAATAGTTGTCAGATACTTGTTCTGTCTTATTCAGTGGTTGAAAATTTAGTAACACATTATGAGCTTTCTCTCATACTGGAACACACCAAACTTCAAGCTTCTGATGGCTTAGTCTGTTTAGTGCAGCTCCTGCATTTTTCTGTTCCTCCCCTGATAACCTCTCAAGTCTGCAGGCTCAAATTATTACGGCTTGGGTCTAATTTTTTGGAAAAGATTTTTGTAGAACTTTTATTTTGGGGTATAATCTTTGTATCAAAGGTCCAAAATATGTACTGACAGCAGACTTGGAAATCATTCTCCTATATTGTATCTTCTGATACTTTCAGCTCAGTATAATTGCCCTGGGAGCATGTTCCTCTCTGCATGGAGCTGGCAGTGGGGACCAGGGTCAACACAGAGACAGTGCAGCTGAGGGTGGCCCCTTCGCACTGGTGATGGTGGGAAGAGGCTCCTGGGCAGCACTATGGGGAGACTGTGTGAGGGTTGACTCCAGCCTAGAGGAGCTGCTTGCAGCTGGGTCCAGCCAGAGCAGTGTCTCAGGCGTGCCTGTGCCTGGCCAGGGACTTCAGGGATGCTGGCCTATTTGGCACACTGGGCTCCCAGTGGCCCTTCCCTTAGGGAGCTGTTGGTCTTTGCTTTTCTCTAACATTAAAATTTTTCCCCCATGTCTTTATCATGTCTGTAATACCTCTTTTTTTTTTTTTTTTTCTTCTGTAAATTCAAACCCTGCCAATACTATGTGCTAGTTTACAGAGTAAGCAAGTGGGATTTCAGTTACTCTTCTTCCAGCTCACTCTCCCCTGCATGATACTGGGATCACCTGCCTTGTCAGTGCAGCACTGTCCTGACTCACTGGTCCTGCTCAGCCTGTCTGCTATAAGGAGCTGGAGTCTGTGTGACTCTGTCTGGTCTTAGCCTCAGGCCAGAGGATGTATGATGCACTGCATCTCAAAATACTGCTGGTAGCTGAGACTTTATGAATTGTCTCTTTTTTTTTTTTTACAAAATTCCCTAAATTTACTACTGGCCATGCTGATTTTAATCTTAGTAAAGGTTGTGGAAAACAGTAACCTGGCTCCTTGTGAAGACAGAGAAATATTGGTAATTAATCTGTTTATGTCTCTTCTGGAATGAGGTGTTTGGTAACATAACCACAGTAGTGCCAGTGTTTGTTGGGGGCGGGGGGGGGGAGGGGAGAGGAGTGGGGATGTGTAAGCTTGATTCACGTTTTTGACTGAATCTGCAGAGTGGAACTGTACATTCATCCATGTCTGTGGGATGTGCCTGCCAGGATGCATCCTGTGTTCTCTGTCCCTGTACTGCACAGACCAGGGACTAACCAAAATGTGTCACAACTTATTTGTTTTTAAAAAACAGGGAAAAGTCTCACAATCACTTGCCCTTATCCTTACTGGGGACTTCAATTTATTGGATGTTGCCTGGAAGAAAAATACAGCAGGGAGGAAGCAGTCTAGCAGGTTCCTGGAGTGTTTGGAAGACAATTTCCTGACTCAGCTGGTGAGTGAACCAACCAGGGAAGGTGGCCTGCTGGACTTGTTTTTTGTAAACAGGGAAGGCCTAGTGGGGGATGTGAAGGTTGGAGGATGCCTGGGGCACAGTGATTATGAGCTGATAGAATTCTTTGTACTAGGAGATGTAAGGAAGGGAGACACTAGAACAAGCACCTTAGACTTCTGTTGGACAGACTTTGGACTGTTCAGAAAGCTGCTCGATAAGGTTCTATGGAAGGCAGCCCTTGAGGGCAAAAGAGCACTAGAGGGTTGGTTGCTCCTCAAGAAGGAAATCCTGGCAGCACAAAAACAGGCTGTCGCTGTGTGCCAGAAGAGGAGTCGGCAAGGAAGGAAGCCAGCTTGGCTGAGTGGAGAGATGTGGGAGGATATTAGGAAAAAGAGGGAAATCTGTGAGCTTTGGAAGAAGGGACAGGTGTCTTGGGATGACTATAGGAAGCTAGTGAGATTATGTAGAGAGAAAGAAGGGCTAAATCCCAACTGGAACTCAGACTGGCCAGTTCTGTTAAAGGTAACAAAAAAACTTTCTGTAGATACATTAACAGTAGAAGGAAGGTCAAGGAGAATCTCCAGCCCTTATTGGATGCAGGGAGAACATTGCTGACAAGGGATGAGGACAAGGCTGAGGTACTCAACTCCTTCTTTGCCTCAGTCTTTAATAGTAAAGTAGGATGTTCCCTGAGTATTCATCCTCATGAGCTGGCTGATAGGGAGGGAGAGCAGAACAAAGCTCCCATAATCAGTGTGGAAATGATTAGTGACCTACTTGGCCAGTTAAACATTCACAAGTCAATGGGGATGGATGGGATCCACCTGAGGGTATTGAGAGAGCTGGCACATGTGCTTGCCAAACCCCTTTCCATGATCTATCAGCAATCCTGGCAGACTGGGGGAGTTCCACTCCACTGGAGGCTGGCAGATGTTACACCCATATATATGGGTTGGAGGGAGGATCCAGGGAACTACAGGCCTGTCAGTCTGACCTCAGTCCTGGGGGAGGTCATGGAGAGGGTCATCTTGGGAGCTATCATGCAGCCCATGCATGATGGCCAGGGGATCAGGACCAGTCAACATGGGTTTACAAAAGGTAGATCCTGTCAAACCAACCTGATCGTCTTCTAGGACAAGGTGACTTGCTTAATGGACGAGGGGAAGGGAAGGCTGTGGATATGGTCTACATGGACTTCAGTAAAGCCTTTGACAACATTTCTCACAGCATTCTGATTGAGAAACTGGCTGCCACTGGCCTGGACAGGTGGACCCTCAGCTGGGTTAAAAACTGGACGGATTGGTGAGCCCAAAGGGTGGTGGTTAATGGAGCCAAATCCAGCTGGAGGCCGGTCACAAGTAGCATCCCCCAGGGCTCAGCCCTGGGTCCAGTTTTGTTCAGCATCTTTATCAATGACCTGGATGAAGGGATAGAATGTTCCCTCAGTAAATTTGCAGATGACACTAAGCTGGGAAGAAGTGTTGATCTGCTTCAGAGTAGGGATGCTCTTCAGAGGCATCTGAACAAACTGGACTGATGGGCTGAGATGAAGTTTAACAAGGCCAAGTGTAGAGTGCTGTACATGGGATGTAACAACCCCATGCAGTGCTACAGGCTTGGGGGAGACCGGTTGGGTAGCTGTCAGGCAGAGAAGGACCTGGGGGTGCTAGTTGGCTGCGGACTGGATATGAGTCAGCAGTGTGCCCAGGTGGCCAGAAAGCCAATGGCATCCTGGCTTGTATCAAAAATAGTGTGGCCAGTAGCTCTAAGGAGGTGATCGTGCCCCTGGACTTGTCATTGGTGAGGCCACACATCGAGTGCTGTGTCCAGTTCTGGGCCCCTCACCATAAGAAGGACATTGAGGTCCTGGAGCGAGTCCAGAGAAGGGCAGCCAGGCTGGTGAAGGGGCTGGAGGGCAAATGATATGAGGAGCAGCTGAGGGAGCTGGGGATGTTTAGCCTGGAGAAGAAGAGGCTGAGGGGAGATCTTATCACCGCTTACAACTACCTGAAAGGAGGTTGTGGAGAGATGGACAATGGTCTCTTCAGCCAGGTGACAGGTGATAGGACAAGGGGAAATGGCACAAAGCTGCACCAGGGCAGGGTTAGATTAGATGTTAGGAAAAAATTTTTCACTTAAAGAGTTGTCAGGACCTGGAACAGGCTGCTCAGAGAGGGAGTTGAGTCACCATCCCTGGATGTATTTAAAAAAAGGGTAGATGAGGAACTTGGGGATATGGTTTAGCTTAGGACAAGAATGGTTGGCCATGATCTTCAAGGTCTTTTCCAACATTGTGACTGTTTTTTCTTGTGGAATCTGGGATTGGTGGTGGAAACAGCTTTCAACCAGGCCTTTACTGAACTGTAATCTGTGAGACACAGTTGCCATACCCATCCAGACCTGGTCAGAGCTACCCCTTCCAGCATCCTCAGCTTAGAAATTTTTATATTAAGACCACTGCTAGGTTTTTGGTATGTGTAGCTTTCTAATAGAGTATAACTTTAGTAAGACAACCTAAAGCTGTCTTTAGAAAGGAGTGGGATAAATACTGTCATTGTTTTTCAGTTGCAACTGCAGTATGAGAAGGATTTAAATGTGGAATACAGTGTGCCATAAAGTGCATGAAACTTTGAGAATGTACTTGGATTTTAGACTTAGACATCTGTTTTGGGAAGATACCAGAAACAGAACTGGGAGTGAGGAGGGTGTGATTCAGGATATCAGGTATCATAGGTTTTTTGTGTTTTTTCAGGTCTACCATTTTGCATGTATGCATAATGGCAAAACAAATCTGAAATGAGTCCCCATCCTTTGGAAACATTCAGATGACACTGTTGCATTATTACTATTATATATGTGGTGGTTTAGGCCTGGCTGGAGGCCAGATGCCCACCAAAGCCGCTCTGTCACTCCCATTTTCAGCTGGACAGGGAGGAAAATAGATATTGAGATGCTTAGGAGTCGAGATAAGGACGGGGAGAGATCATTCTGCAATCAGCATTGTGGGCAAAACTGGGACTCAAGACAGAATAAAGGAAGGAAAACTCTAATTTATGACACTACACACCCAGTGAAACCAGAGTCAGATAATGAGAAGCAGGACCAGATCTTAAAGCACCCCTCCCTTCTCAGCAGACTTCACTTTAGTCATGATTCTGCTCCCTTCCTCACTCCCCCCACCCCCCAACCCCCTGCCTTGTGGCACAGGGAGAGGCAGGGACTGGGAAATGAGGGGTTTGTTCAGTTCCTCACAAGTTGGTTTCCTTCTTGGCCAGGGGGGCATTCATTCCACACACCCTTCCCCTGCTGCACCGTGGGGTCCCGCCCATGGGCCACAGTCCTTCATGAACTTCTCCAACATGAGTCTTTTTCCACAGGGCTTCAGCTCTTCACCAGCTGCCCCAGTGTGGGTCACTGCTGTGTTGGGCAGTCATAAATCACAATGTCCCTCAGTCTCTCAGTCCCAGTCCTACATGGGGTCACCAGCCTCCCCCCAGCAAACCTGCTGTGGTGCACGTCTCCCTTGCTCATCTCTGTGTCTCTGTCTCTCTCCATGGGCTGCAAGTGCTGGCAGGGGCTTGCTCCAACATGGGTCACAGCATCTCCTCTATGTCTCCACCTGTGCCGGTGTGAGGCCTCTCCACGGGCTGCAGGTGGGGTCTCTGCCTTTTCCATGGGCTGTCGGGGGACACCCGCTCTACCATGGGTTTCTTCATGGGCTGCAGGGGCATCTCTCTCTCTGGCACCTGCGGTGCCACCTTCACTGGCCTTGGTGTCTGCACAGCTCCTTACATCTTCTCACTCCCTTCTCTGGTGGAAAAATGCAGCTGCTTGGGTTTTTTTTTCTCCTAATTGTGATTCCCAGAGGCGCTGTGACCATCACTGGTGGGCTCGGCCTTGGTCACGAAAGACTCTGGCCTTGAATTGGCCGATGTTTACGCTCTGCGGCCCACAAAATGCTTCTGGCTGCTGCTTGCAGGAGCCATTTCTGCAGCCCTGCGTTCTACACCAGAATCCAGCCACACAAAACTGTGACAATATATCATTATATGTGGGGTGGGTTTGCAACAGAAAGCTTAAATAGTACAGGGGAAACTTGGACTTGTTAGCCAGCCTGAAAATAGGTGATGGGAGTTATTTCTTCATAGCCTCCAGTTGGCAGAAATATTCCAGCACAGTATAGATCTAGATGCATGTTTTTTCTTGTAAGGTAAAAGGCTGCAAATGGGATGTGTACTCTGGCTTGATTATACTCTGTTTTCTCCTGCTTGATTCCAGTTACTGATCTGTGCTGCTGCAAGGGAACCCTCAGTGAAGATAGGGCTAGTTTGATTTTTAAGTGCACAAGAGCAGTCTAAACTTAGTATAGTTGGTCATCTAGGTCTCTTTGCTGATAGATATAAAGACAAAATTAGTCTGTACTCTGAATTTTCCTGCAACAGATTCTTCTATTACTAGAAAGGAAGCCTAGGCAGATGAACACATTGTCCCTCAGATTTAGACATTATATGTATGTTTTGGGTTTGCATGGTAAGGTTTTGATAGTGGAGGGAAGGGGGGAGCCTGCAGGGATGGCTTCTGCAGGAAGCAGCTAGAAGCTTCCTCTAGGTCTGACGGAGCCAGCTGCTCCAAGACGGACCTGCTGCTGGCCAAGGCCATGCTGATTGGCAATGGTGGTAGTACGTCTGGGAGAAAATAGTTAATAAGGAAAAAAACCCAAACCTCGCAGAAGCTTTTGGGCACAAAGAGATGAGAGAAACTTTGCAGACACCAAAGTCAGTGAAGAAAGGGGGAGAAGAAGCACTCCAGGTGTCAGAACTGAGATTCTCCTGCAGCCCATGGAGAGGACTATGGTGGATCAGGTTGTCACCCTGCAGCCCATGTAAGATGATGGGGAGATTCCACTTGCAGCCCATGGTGGTCTGCACGGTGTAGCAGGTGGAAGTACTCAAAAGACGCTTTCACTCACTGGTGCTGGAGCAAGCTCCTGGCATGGCTGTGGAGCCATGGAGAGGAGACCCCACGCTGGAGCAGGTTTGCGGGCTGGATTTGTGACCCTGTTAGGGAGCTAGGCTGGGGCCTTGTGTTCTGAAGGTCTACACTCCATGGAAGGGACCGGTACTGGGCCAGTTCATTAAGAACTGTAGCTCATTGGAAGGACACAACGTTGAAGAATTTCGTGGAGGGCTAAGTTGAGTCTGTTTTGCCTGTGACAGTGATTGATGAGTGATCTGTCCCTGTCCTTATTTTGACCCAGGAGCCTTTTGTTCTGTTTCCTTCCCCTGCCCTTTTGAGGAGGGCAGTGACAGAGCAGCCTCAGTAGGCACCTGGCCTCCAGTCAGCGTCAACACACCGAACTTTTAATCACAATTGATACCAGTAGTTGGATGCTGAACAGTGAAGTTTAGACTTCAAAATTGCCAGTTCACAGACTGAGAGCACTTGAATGTATTCTAAACAGCAAAATACATTGCATTTAAGAAATACCCAATTGCATTTTGTTAGCGACACTTTTTCCACTGTGTATTATAATTTTTAAAATGTAATATATATATAAAAATATCAAATATAAAAAATATCCTAATATAGTATCTCTTGAGTTTCCTTTGACAGTATTTTGCATTTTTGTATGCCTTGGTTATGCCTGAGAAGTCTGAAAACTTTCTTCAATATGCTCATAGCATAGTAAGCATTACCATGGTACCGTGTAACATTTCTCCAATCAGCAGATGGAGCTGCAAGGGGAAAAAATATTAAAGAGAAGAATTTTGGAACGGAATAGTGCTAAAATAAACTTAATTATAAAAATGTTCCATATGATTTATGATAAATTGAAGGAAACAGTCCTGTAATGTATCATCTGTTAGTTAAACATATGCTCTCATTTATCTGTTCTGTACATAACCAAAGTCAATTAATGTAAATTAGTAAAAACTAATGACAGCTTTTACTTGAAGCTGTATCCCCTTATTTAAGCCCTCACCCTAATATTTGAAAAAAATGGGAAAAACGGATGTTGAATACGGTACTTTCTCAAAAGGCAAAATTACAATGGAGCAATCAGACTGAATGTGGGAATTGGGATTATGGTCATTTTAGGTTTGGTTCATCAATGTCAGACAGCTCCTTTCTGAAGATGGGTGTGGGGTGTGGGTAGACATTCCCAAAGGGTATTAAGTGGTAGCAAGGCTCCTCACAAATCCATTGATGACTGGTAGAGACGATTCAACAAATCCATGCTTTAAACTAATTTTCCAAAGCACACACTCTTCATGACTGCCAAAGTACATCACTCTGCCCAGTTTCAGAGTACCTTACCAAGTCTCGGTTTCATGTTGTTTCCAGGAGATGAGGTAGGTAGTGAGGCTTTAAATATGTTTAAATCTGTTGCTTTCTTTTAATATAGTCAATCATATGATTGAGCTTGTGTAACTACAGCATACTTGTTGAAGATATACTGCTTTACCAGTATGGAATGCTTTGGATGCTCCAGTTTGGACTTGTCACAGGATAAGGATGTGTTTTACTCCAACTGCTGTTCAAGATGAACATTTTTTAGATGAGGGTATATGAATTGCAGTACAGATTATACAATCCAGCAACCAAGTCCCAAACTTCCTCTACTCTGGCACTTTGGAAAACAAAAGGAGAATTAGACTGTAAGAGGATCAAACTATTTTTGTCTTTTTGCTTGCTTCACGTTTATGGTGACCAAAATAAAGACATGAGGGAGGAGTCTGAAGCTCAGCCTAAAATCAGCAGTTGTTCAACATTCTGTTTCTGTCAGAATTCTTGCTGCATGAGGCAGATGAAAAGGAAGATGCTGGATATTTTGCAACAGTATAAATTTAACTGCATAAGCATACCTCAGATTTTAACCTGGAAAAAAAAATATCTTGAGTCTTAATTTCCTTGGTGATTTGTCTTACATTAAGGTGCTGTTGTAGTGGTTATTAATACTGTATCGCCATTGTGAGTGAACAGAGAATTTCAGTATTCTGTGTGACACCTTTGGAAGCATTGAAGGCATATATACAAGCACTCTAGAAAGGCAGAATGTAATTAGAGCCGTGAGTTTGACAGTAATTCCTAAAAAACCACAATATTTTTCACTGCGCAGAAGGCAAAACTAAGTTAAATGGATGTTGTTAGCATCTGGTAAGCATGATCACATTTTTTTTCAAGATAGTTCGATGTCATATTTATGGCACTGAGTGAGATCTGTAGCTGTGACTGATTGTGCCTTACCATTCAGTTGTTGCATCTCAATCTGCTCCATTTATAATTAGGCATTATGGAAGATGCCTCTCTCTGTTGTTCCAAAATAGGGGCAAGGAGGTCAGGTTCCCTTTAGTCATTCAACCAGGAGTGCTTCAGTGCAATCATACATGCGACCACATGCTCAAGACCTATAATTTGGGAAAGCAGCTGTCTAGTATTTTCCCAGTGCAAATAATTGCTAAGGACAGAATAGGTTCCTTGAATTCAATTCTCCTCTTCCATTTAAAATTAGGAAAACCACTGCTTTAGTTCTGTTCCTGAAGGTACTCTGGTCACCTGCACACTCCTGTTATATACTCTGTACAGTGTTAACTGCTGGCTTCGCTACATGCATAACTTATTAAGACACAAGTTCCCTAATGTTGCCAGAAGATTCATGATTTGAGGAGGCATAGGTATGGGTTATTTCCATAAATTTCTTGCATTCTTCAAGCTCTCGATGAATTCTTAGCAGTGGTATACTGAAGACCATGTGGGCATCATAAGGGTGAATATGTTCATTTCTCAGTCTATAGGCCAAACCATGTATTTACTGCTTTCCATACATCACAGATACCCTACTAACAAGAAAGGAGGGGGGACAGCCAGGACAGGTGACCTGAACTGGCCAAAGAGGATATTCCATGCCAATTACGTCATGCTCAGTAGAAAGGGGAGACTGGAAGGAAAAAACCCCAACCTCTGGGATGTGTGGTTTCTTTGGGACGGTCGGGTTCCGGGACGGCTCTGGGCTGTACGTCCTGAGTTGTGTGGTTCGGTGAGAGACTGCATTGTGTATCACCAGTTTCGTGTATTTTGTGCTCTAAAGTCGTGTTATCATTGTTGTATGTTTTTTATCTTTTTCTGCTATTTTAGCAAGCTATCCTTAGCCCAACCTGCGGGGTTTTGGTTTTCTTGGTCTTGGTTTGGGGTTTTTTTTTCTCTCTTTACATTTCCCTTCCCTTCCCCCACCCACCTCCCCGCAACTGCCCCCCCTCCTCTTCTTCTTGTTGAAAGAACAAGCAACTATGTGGGGCTCGGCTCTCGGCTGGGGCTAAACCACCACACACAGTTAGGAGAAAAAAAAATGCAAGCAGCTGCATTTTGCCACCAGAGAAGGGAGTGAGAAGATGTAACAACCTGCGTGGACACCAAGGCCAAGCTGGAAGGAGAGAAGGGGGGAAGAATGAGGCACTCTGGCTGCCGGAGAGAGATATTCTCCTGCAGCCTGTGGAGAAGACAGACTCTGGTGGAGTGGGTTTCCCTTCACAGCCCATGGATAAGGACGGGGAGCAGAGACATCTATGGCCTGTGAAGAGATTGATCCACACCTCAGCAGGTTTGCTGAGGGACTTGTGACTCTGTGGAGGGCCAAGCCAGAGCAATCTGGGCCTGAAGGTCAGCACCCTTGGAAGGGAGCCCTGCTGAGGCACGTGGTGAGATGACTCCCTGATAGAGGGGTCTCATACTGGAGAAGTTTGTGGAGGACTGTCTCCCATGGGTGGGACACTACAGTGCCACAGGGGAAGGGTGTGTGTGTGGAATGCCCCCCCAAAGCTAAGACAGAGGACAAGTCAGGAGGAACTGACTGAAAACCCCCATTTCCCATTGCCTGCCCCTCCCCGTGCCATGGTGGTGGGGAAGAAGGGAGTGAATTTATGATTAAAGTCTGTGAAGAAGGGAGGGGTGGGGGGAAGTAGAAGTGTTAAGATCTGGAGGAGGAAAGCAGCCTGTAAGGAATGACCGGAACCCCCTTTCCCATTCCCTGCCCCTCCCCATGCCATGTTGGGATGAGGGAAGAAGGGAGAGAAATTGCAAATGAAGTTTAAGTCTGCTAAGAAGGGAGGGGTGGGGGGAAGGTGCTTTAAGACCTGGCTGGACTTCTCATTGCCTGACTCTGGTTCACAGGGTGTGTAGTTGTAGTGTAATAAATCACTTTATTCTGTATTGAGTCTATTTTGACCATTGCACTAATTGGAAAGTGATCCTACTGTCCTTATCTTGAATCCTAAGCCTCCCGATATATATATTTTCTCCCTTTTGCAACTGAAAGGGGGAGTGAGTGAGCGGCTTGGTGGGCATTTGGCCTCTAGCCAGGGCCAAACCACCACACTAAGTGAATAGGGAGTTGTAAAAGACTTAATGGAGAACTGAAACACAATTCAATTTTATACTGTTATGAAATGTATTTTTAATAATGAATGTATTCATTTATATATTACTTTACCTCCAAAAGGTTTGTTATCACAATGCAAGTGAGAAAATATAGTGCATCTTCTGAAATGTGTACAATGTAGCATATGTATGTATCTGCAATAAATTCCAGTAAATGTGAAGCCCTGCACAGGTAAAAGAGTCTTGCAAGATGTAGGATGGAGATGCCTCTCAGATGCTCATAGGATGTAATAAAGAAGAATAATCACAGAGTCACAGAATCACACTGTTGAAAAAGACCTTGAAGATCATTGTGTCCAACCATTCCTGTTCTATGCTAAATCATATCCCTAAGTTCCTCATCTACCCTTTTTTTAAAAACATCCATGGTTGGTGACTCAAAATCCTCCCTGGGCAGCCTGTTCCAGGCCCCGAAAATTCTTTCAGTGAAAATTTTTTCCCTAATGTCTAATCTGACCCTGCCCTAGTGCAGCTTTGTGCCCTTGTCCTATCACCTGTCACCTGGCTGAAGAGACCATCATCCACCTCTCTAAAACCTCCCTTCAGGTAGTTGTAGGCAGTGATAAGGTCTCCCTTCAGCCTCCTCTTCTCCAGACTAAAGATCCCCAGCTCCCTCAGCCTCTCCTCATATGATTGCCCTCCAGCCCCTCACCAGCCTGGTTGCCCTTCTCTGGAATCGCAACAGGACCTCAATGTCCTTCTTATGGTGAGGGGCCCAGAACTGGACACGGCACTCGAGGTGCAGCCAGTTGCTTAATTTTTTTTTCTTCTTTAAATAAAGGATAATATAGAGTATGTATGACAGGTTCCTTCATATATAAAATAAATACCTGATATCTCTTATATATGGTGTTTCTAGAATGCCGAAAGTGGTAGTAAGGAAGGCTCTGTAGGCAGATTTTCTGAGCAGCTGTGATGGCATATAGACCTGAAGCTGTAGGAATGTGATTTTTGTTCCAGGAGATAAGCTGTTTTTCAGAAAGAATTTTTTTTTTTTAAATAAGTATGTATTGTAACTAAGCAATCAGAAGATAATTATATCTAAAGATGTTTAAAATTCAACTCGGTTTGGGTTTTTTTTCCTACATTTGCTTGGTTCTATTTTTGCAGTCGCACTCCATGTTTTTGCCTTTATTTAGTCAACTATATTTGGCTCAGAAAATGTATCATTACATTTTATACACTGACTAGATAGCTTCCTGTATTCATATTTTGAAATTGTAGATGGTTGGAATGGAAAAGGCAGTAAATGCCCTTATTTTTCCTATTACCATTTTCTAAGACTTGCTGTATCGTCCTGTCAAATTGTTTGACTGTCAACAAGTTCTTTGTCAGAGATTTGGCTTTTTGGAGTAAAATTGATAAATGATACCTTCCCAGGCTTCCTCTTTCTAAATAGCATGTGCAACAGAGCAAAAGTTTCCACTATGAGAATAGAAAATTCTTGGACACCTTTCAAAGTATTTGGGAGATACGGTGTTTTCGAAGTACACTAAGCCATTAGGTTGGACAAGCTGCTCACCCACCTGTTCCTATGTATATAAAAACCCCACCTCTGTTGTGCTAGTCTCCTAAGGAACAGATTATTATTTATTTGCCATGTGAGGAAACAGGAGGAGAAAGGAGGAAGAATCCTCTCTTTAAAAATGTACAAAATAGAGAAGGAATTATGATTAAAAGGCCACCTAATTGCCTTTCGCAGAAACAGCTAATGAGAAGATTGAATTAGGGGAGAGAAGTATACAGCTTATTTAATGATTAGATGGAATTTGTTTGTTCCGAAAGCTATTCAAACATTTGAACTGCTGATATGCAGATAGCTTCACTCTGAATTACTGAGCAGCCATTCACTAAATGTAATTCTGCTGTGGTAAAATCTCACCAGCTCTCTACGGCTGACTATCTCTTCCCACATCCTGCAGAGTTTAGGATGGCTAGGTTTCCAACTTAAGCCCCTCCACTAATTGCCTAAAATTAGCTGTATTGAAAATGGACTTAAGGGACATGCCACTTCATGACAAAAATATCTCTGAACCTGGAAACTCCCACCTGCAATCTGTATATTAACGTGTCAGAAACATGTGCTATATATGGGTGGAATAAAAACAGTTCTTATGCTTATGCTCACGTTGCATTTCTGCTGAGATACAATAATTACACTTGAGATGGCTTTCTATGGCTATTTTAAACACATTGCGTTCTTTTTAACATACTTGAAGTTTCCAAGCAAACATTCGTAGATCTAATTCATCACCTTTATTTGTTGCTCTGAAAAGACTTATGTTAGTCAACTTTTTAGTATTTAGGAATTAATTTTTCACAAATGCCGCAAATGACAGTCATGAATTACAAAAGCTACCTGATCTTAGCCAGCATTTAAAAATTGAAAACCTTCTTTTGTCTATGCCACTGAGAGAATATCCTCTTTTCCATAAAATGGACGATCAAAAAATCTGGCTTCCAGCAGTGTCAGCAGTGCCCTTTCCCAAGTCAGTAACTGCTTTTGGTCTAAGCCCAAAATCAACCTAGAACACATATGACTAGCATTTTATGACCTGGCCATGATAAATGGAGAATTAGCCTCATGTTACTCTTCCATTTGCAATTTTAGAACAGTGGAGGGAGGTTAATACTATATGCTTTATTAACATTAGGGAAACTGTTTTCTCCTGAATAATGTCCCGCAGTTGTTAACATCACTCATATCGGGCCTTAGCTAGGAGCTCAGTAATCTTGGATCCCAACATTAATAATGTTTAATTATATAATATGATCAATCACAATGTTGATTAATTTCTTTGAAAAGATGATTCTCATCTATGAGACCTTTTTCACACTGAGTCTAGCAGTAGGATGTTTACTTCTGCTTTGTGAATTTTTCCTATAAATTCTTCCGATAAATACTTTGCAGTTTGCAAGCAGGGGACTATTCCTTTGTGACCAACAATATTAACAATGAATATGCTTCCTTTTTTTCCTTTTTTCTTTTTTTTTTTTTTTTCCCAAGAAACCTAGTTGGTCTGCCTAGGAAAAAACCCTTGCTTTTCTTTGGGGACTTCACTATTTTTAAGTTTATAAATTATTTCTAAATTAATTTGTCCAGTTATAACCATTAATGTCTTCCCAAATTTCTGCAGAGGCTCTTGCTAAATCATTCCTCAGATATATTTCTGGTCTGTTATTTTTCTTCTTCCTCTGCTTTCATCTTCCTCTTGACCGCCTGTGTATTATTTTATACTCCTCATATTCTTAAGCTGTAAGTGAGGACCTTCATTCTTTTTCTCATGTACATCCATTTTTTCTGCAGATACAGCATTTCATTACCCTTCCAAGGAAGGATATTTAAATAGCAAGGTTTGTAGTTTTTAAATCTCCTTTCATTCTTTTTTCAGTTTCTTTTTTGGTTTGTGATAAGAAACTAATTAATTTTCCTCATTCTTGTATGCTTTAAATCCATGGACAGTGTTTTTGGATTACTTCTGTCTTTCATGTCAAAATAAAATGAAGTTTTATTCTGATAACATTTCAAACACCCAAATTTGTCATTAGGGAATTCTTCAGCTTTCAAGCCTTTCTATAGGATCATTACTTTTCATGATAAATGAGAGTAAAATCTTCATCAGTTGTGCCTATGCTTGGATAGAAGATATGAAGCCGTAACATCTGCTACTAAGAATGATGTAACTGATCTGGTATTTAAAAATGCCAGAGTGAGTAGGTAGGTGTGGGAGATGCTATGAACACTTTTAGCAGGTGTCTTGCTTTCCAGTAACCATGGACCTTAATAAGGGATTATATATACCTGAGTTTTTAGCATTTATTGGTTGATTTTTTTCCCCTAGCTAGAGTCTTGGTTTGAGTTTCACCTTTGGTATGTGGTATACCAATAGTCGAGCAAGTAAATAATGACATGTAACAGAATAGTTAACAGGCATGTGAGGTATCAAGCCAAAGATAGAACTCGCAGTGAGTAAACATGGGACAGAAATAGGAATGTGAAGGCAAAGGAATCTATTTCGAACTGGGGAGTTGTTCTTGTGCTTTAAAAACTCTTGGGAACACACAGGAGGTTTTTTTGAGCTTCACAGCTAAGATTGCTTTGATGTAGATTTTACACCTTTCAGTGTTCAGTTTATTGAAATATTTTGTTTCAAAAGTTTTCTACCACAGCTATTACAATGCATGACATTTGTTTTACCTTGCCAATTACTTAAAACTTTTGTTTGTTGCTTGTTATGGGTTTGGGTTTTTTTGGTTTGGTTTTTTTTTTTTCATCTGTGAACACCTGTGGGAGTTCTAAGCTGACGAGAAAGTGAAAAAGTGATTTCACTTTAAGGCTGATATTAGCTATTTTTATTTCACCCAAAGAAAAAAACTCTACAAGAAACAGTACTTTTGTGTCGTTCCAGCATTAGTCATAAGAGCTACAGCATTAACCAAAGGCTGCTTATACACCTACAGCATAGCCTTTTGCTCTTGTGTGCTGATACCGTTAGAGACCTCTCCTTGTTGCCTGGAATGCAGTTCAATTCAGCACTGGATGCTGCAGTCTTCTATTGTGGTGCAGGTCACGTAGCAGTGAATGAACAAGATTGCATGAATAATGTGCTTTTTATTCAGCGATTGGATAAAAATGAATGCCCTCAACACCTACGTACATCCCATCTCCACCACTTCCTGCGTGCTTTTTCTTCCTGAAGCTTTAATTATTTATCCTTGGAGAGAATTTGACAGTTACAAGTAGTCACGACTCAGGAAGTTAACCCTGCAAACACCAGAATCGATCTCCATAACAAATACACTTGTATGGATCATGGAATCAAATTTTGATTTTGTAGTTATATGCTTCCCAGTTCACAGGAAAAAATCAGCATCCTTAAATTCTACATATTTTAAAGTCTAACATGGCCTTTAGTGAAATTAAAATTGGTCTAATATTCTTGCTAATTTAAAAAGGTGGTCTTTAAAGACTGAAAAGTGTGGTATGCTCTAAGTACTGACGTGGGCATTCTGCAATGAAGATACATTTTCAGGAGAGAATGGTCAAGTAACAGTGAAAGCAGCATAAGTTAACAAGCCAAAATTTTGTGTGTAGCTGCCCATCATACAGTATTGCATAGTGATAGGAAAATAATTCATTATGTAAGATGTCTGAGGATTTTCCTAATTGGTCTTTAGAAAATGTGTTCAAATTATCGCAAAACTGTATGTTCAGTGTATCAATGTACATTAAGAGAAAAAGAGCCTTAGAACTAAACTCCTTTATGTTGGTTAGAGAAAGGGAGGGAGAATGTGTGTGTTGCATTTGAGTGGGTTTATATGTATATAAATACATATTCATTTTGTCTACGTGATCTGAGTGCAAGAAGATCATCGAAGAGACAGTAGAAGTGCTTTTCATGTGAACATTTTGTTTATTAAAGGTATTTCTTATGTGGATGCATTTTAGAAGCCAATGCTAGAAAGGCCAATATTAGACTAGGTTGCAACAGACCATTTTCTGCTAAGTGTGTTATCTCCCCTGTGCTCCACTTTCACTGACAGTAGTGCCCTCCACTGACTCAGAATTTTTTTTCTATCTTTTAAGGAAGATTTCCACCCTTATAAATCCAAGTTAGAAGTAACAACAGTATATCATTACTCGTGGGGTCCATAATCAGGATCCAGAATAGCACAGTGAAATTTGTGTATGTTTTTACCTGTTGCTTGAACCCTTATTCTGCTGAATAGTGTCACAATTATCTGACTGGACTGAGTGAATGATGGGAAGCAGGGACAAATCTGTCTGTATCATTAGGCTGCATAATGCAGGATCATGCCCAGCAGTGGTAGCTGCTGATGGATTGATTTAGGAGTTACCTAGAAAAGCCACGCCTGCTACAGACCTTATTTATCTCTCCATGCTAAGAACTCAGAAGTGTAATGTGAGGTGCCTGTGTTTTGAGGTTTTGCTTACAAACAATGAACAATTGTGTGACTGATTACAGTAGCAATTTACCCAGAGTTGTGACAGCTACTCTGTGCCTGTTTAATAAACACTGCGTATTTTCTTCAAAAGTAATACAGTGGTCCAGTGAAGAATTAATTCACAGAAGACACGTTCCATGTAACATGTTCACAGATATATGTTCCATATATCATAGAAAGATAGATTAGATGAACACCTGCTCCTTTTTACCTTTTGTTCTAAGAATTATTAACTGTAAGTACTAGGATTAAGCTTATTTCAAACCTTTTGGTAAGGTGTAGATTGCATAGTCTAATATTTATTACTGTTGAATTGGATTTGCAGCTGAACAGCTGGAGCAGGGGTTGAGATACTGAGGAATCCTGAGTTTTGTGTTCTAATTAGTGATAGCAAACATGGTTATGAGGAAATGAATCTTTGATGGAGGAACTGAACTTGTAATTGCTTTAGTGTACGGAATTGGGCAAACTCAGGTTTTAAATTTTTGAGTGTTAGCATGAGCAGTGCTAACTGAGATAACCATAATAAAAGTAAGTGCACAATGATGTGCTGAGGTAATATCGAGCGACTCTTTTAAGCGGTTATGATAGGTTTATCCCAGCCTGCACAAAGATAAGGGTGGAAAGTAGTTTGACCTATTTTGTGAGCTAGATTAAGGACATGTGAAGAGTGTCAGGATTTTGGAGAAAGGAGAACATGGTCCAAACCCCTAAATTTATGTTTGAAGACCATTCTTACACTAAATGTAAATTCTGCTCCATGGCGTAATACAAAGTCTTGTCAATCCAATGCAATGACAGCAAAACAGCTCCTGCTAACTGTGCCAGTGATACTGCCAATGTCTTCAATATTATCTGTGAAGTTTGACAATACTGCTAATATCTCTGACAATAGATAAGACATGTTTATTAAAAGCATAAGATTTTAAGAAGTAGGGAGTAACAGTATGGTTCCTTTCTCTCTAAAGGCATGGGGAGAATTTAACTTTTTTCCCTTCCTGCTTACTCCATGAATACATTATTAGTTAACAACTTTGAAACTCCCTTTCTTTCTAGTTTTTGGCTGAGTTTGGTCCGTGTTAACAGTTGATTGACACTGATACACAGTTACAGAGTTACCGAGCAGCTACAGAGATAACCAAGGAATGTCCGCAAAATGCTGATTGTGTTAATTTAGCCCACGTTTTGGGCTCTCATTGTTAAGGTGGTCACTCAGGACAGGAGAGGTGGTGGTGTGATGCATGGAGTTACTGGGCACCAAAGCCAGCTCAGGTCAAGTCACTGCTGCACTTGCACTGCTCCTTGTAAAGTTTGTTCTCTGCTGGTTCAGGGGTTCCTGCTACAGTTATTCCTATGATGTGCAATTGAAATCCCAAGTTACAACAATTTAAAGATATTTCCATTGCAATCGTCCTCTCATCCCTGGCTTATCATTGCAGTGGACTGTTCCCTTTGCTACTGCTCTGGCTTGGACTTGTCCACAGACTGCAGTCCCTTAGGGGTGTACCTGCTCTAAGTGGAGCCTTGTCTGTGAGCCAGTCTCTCCAGGGGTATACCTGCCAAGACATAGACTTATCCACAGCCACAGTTGCTTTGAGATAAATCTTTTCCAGCATGGCCTTTTCATGGGCCTTGAGAGCTACAACTGCTCCAGTGTGACTTTACCCATAGCCACAGACCCTTCAGAAGTAAATCTGCTCTAAGATGGCCCTGCCTGTGGCCCCACACTAAGAGGTGATCCTGCATGGAATTACCCACAGCGACAGATGATTTGATGTATACTTTTTCTAGTCTGGGCTTATCCTCAGGCCACATTCTCTTCAGAGGTATACCTTCTACTGCACAGACATAACTACAGGTACTGCCGCTTCAAGATACACCTGCTCTGATGTGGACTTATTCAGGGCCAGACATGCTCTGAGGTGTCCTGCTCCCACACAGACTGATCCACATGTCATAGTCTGTTTGACTTGAGTTCCCAGTGGAGTTCCAGGCTGTCTAGCACAGCAGTGCAGAACAGCAGTGGTGCCCCAGCCATCTGCCAGCCTAGGCACATTGCCATTGCAGTTACCAGAATGTTCCCAGGCACAGCACAATAAGAAGATCAGCAGTACAGTGCTACAGCGAGCAGCGAAAGCAAAAAGCAGCCACTAATGAGCACTGGATGGTACTACACAGTGAGGCAAGCAGGCCCATGGCAAGCACAGGAGCCTGATGGTTAATGGCTAAACAACAACAGCTACAAATTTAATCTGGCACGTTCCAATCAAACCTGTTACTATTTCAAACCCTTCAGGCTCCATGTACAGAGCCAAAAGGGACTGTCATGGTTTAACCACAGCCAGCAGCTAAGCTCCGTGTTCACTCTCCCTCCCCTGATGGGATGGAGGACAGAATCACAAGAGTGAAAGTTAGAAAACACATGGGTTGACATAAAGACAGTTTGATAGGTAAAGCAAAGACCTTGCATGCAAGCTATGCAAAACAAAACAAGGAATTCATTCCTCACATCCCGCTGGCAGGCAGGTTCATTCATCTCCAAGAAAAGCAGGGCTCCATCACATGTAACTGTAACTTGGGAAGTTACAGCATCACTCCAACTGTCCCTCCCTTTCATATCTCCTCCAGCTTTAGATGCTGAGCATGACGACATGTGGTATGGAATATCCCTTTGGTCAGTTGGTCAGCTGTCTTGGCTGTGTCCCCTCCCAGTTTCTTGTGCACCCCTAGCCTACTCACTAGTGAGGTGGTGTGAAAACCAGAGAAGGCCTTGGCTCTGTGTAAGCACTGGTCAGCAGTAACAAAAACATCCCTGAATTATCACCACTGTTTCCAGCACAAATTTCCGTACTAGGTATTCTGAAGAAAATTAATTCTGTCCAAGCCGAAACCAGTACACCAGGCTTAAAGTTCATTAATTTCATAGTCATTGTGTATAAGTAAAGAATGCTTTTATGGTAGTTTTCTAGCAAATAATTTTATAGAATCATAGAATTGTTTTGATTGGCAAAACCCTTTAAGATCATCAAGTCCAACTGTTAACCTGCAAGTCCACCACTAAACTAAGTCCCTATGTGTTTTAAACATCTCCAGGGATGGTTATTCAGCCGCCTCCCTGGGCAGGCTGTTCCAGTGCTTGACAACCCTTTCAGTGAAAAAGTTCTTCCTTATATCCTATCTAAACTTTCCCTAGTACAACTTGAGGTCATTTCCTCTCATCTTACCACTTGTTACTTGGGAGAAGGGACTGACATCCACTTTGCTTTGAACTTCCTTTCAGGTAGTTGCAGAGATTAAGGAGGTCTCCCTTCAGCCTCCTTTTCTCCAAGCTAAACAACCCTAGATCCCCCAGCCTTTTCTCGTAAGTCTTGTGCTCCAGACCCTTCACCAGCTTTGTTACCCTTCTTTGGACATGCTGCAGCACCTCTGTGTCTTTCTTGTAATGGGCGGATGAAACCTGAACGTAGGACTATAAACCAGGATTGGCCTTGGCCTTGGCCACCTGGGCACATTGCTGGCTGATGATCATGTGGCTGCTGACAAGTACCCCCAGGTCCTGGTCTGTCGGGCACCTTTCCAGCCACTCTTCCTCAAGCCTATTTTACATAGGGTTGTTGTGACCCAGGTGCGGGACTCACCACTGAGCCTTGTTGAACCTCACACAGTTTGCTTTAGCCCATCAATCCAGCCTGTCCAGATCCCTCTGTAGAGGCTTCCTGCCCTCAAGCAGATCGACACTTACACACAACCCGTTGTCATCTGCAAGCTCACTGAGGATACACTCAATTCTGTTATCTAGATAATTGATAAAGCTTTTAAAGAGAGCTGGTCCCTTTACTGAGTTCTGGGGAACACCACTTGTGACTGCCTGCCAACTAGATTTAACTCCATTCACCACAACTCTTTGGGTCTGGCCATTCAGACAGGTTTTACCCAGCATAGTACACCCATCCAAGCTGTGAGCAGCCAGTTTCTTTAGAAGAATGCAGTTGGAAATGGCTACAAAAGCTTTAGTAAAGTCCAGGTGAACAATATCCACAGTCTTTACCTCATCCACTAAGCTAGGGTCGCCTACTTGTAGAGGAAGAGGTTAGTCAAGTAGGACCTGCCTTTCATGAACCCATGCTGACTAGGCCCGACTGGGTTGTCCTGTACTTTGGCCGAAGTTCTATTAAAAACAAACAAATTAACGACAGCTTAGGAAACAAATAACTTTCTCAAAACGGCACTTAACAGCCCTTAAAGCTTATTTTCATATTGGTAAAGTTCAGTAAAATCTCTGATGATGCCAAATGAAAATTCTGCTGGTTTAACCCACTGTTTATTTTTTAATAAGATTCTGGCCATCTGCTGTACTGGAAAGTTTCAATTTTTATTATAATGAAGTAAAAACTAATTGATAAAAGAGAAAATTTGTTGTGAGGAATAGAAAAATACCTCTTTATTTTTGACTGTTATTTGCTATGCTATGAACACGTACTTTAGTCATCCTTTTGATCTGTTTGCTGGCTCAGAGCTACAAGATAATTTCTGTGGACATAAATAAAAACTACAGAAAAATGAACCATATGATCTGTCCTTCACTGCAGGAGCATGTCATGCTTCTGTTCACCATGCATCACTTCTCCTGGCAGTTTGTGTCCTTCCTTTTCCTGAAGGGATGGAAACGGCATTTCTGCTGCAAAATACCCCCTCGAGCTGAGGAAGATGGCTTGGCTATTGGTGACATTTTATAGGCTGCTCTCTTTCAAAAGACAGAAAGCTGAAGAAGCAATTGAAACAGGGGTGCAGTAAGTTTCTGAACAGAGGAGACAGGCAGGCAGGACATTGCTGCCCTTCTAAACAGGATTAACCTTACTTTCTGATGGCCCACACTCACTTCTTGCTGTCCTTGCTTAAGTCCCTGCTAAGTCTTGCAGGGACTCAGGTGCAAGTGTTTCATTCTCCTGATCCCCTCTTTTAGGTGCGATTTTTAGGCTAGTGATTTAGCTGGCCGCAGATGTTAATTCTCCAGGGACAGTCCATGGGCTCTGTAAGGAAGAGCTACTTCCAGCTTCTTTTCCGTCTTGGACACCAGAGGGCAGGTGTTAGTTTTGTGTGACTGAAGGTTCGTTGTGCGGAATGGCTGTGTGTGATGGAAGTGTCTGCATGCTAGAAAGAATTGCAAAGATGTGGTATAGAACAGTTAAATGCAATTAATGCTTTTCTTTTTTTTTTTTTTTTGTGCATATAGGAAGGTGGTTTTGGGCAGGGGGGTTGGTTTTGGGGGTTGTTGGTTTGGTTTTGGTTTTTTTTTTTGGTTTGAGGGTTTGTGTTTTGCTTTGGGGTTTTTTTTGGTTTCTTTAGGGCTTTTTTCCTCCTAGCAGAATATTCTTTTGTTTTTTCTTAAAAAACTTTGGCCAAAAATGTTAAAACAAAATGGTATTGACAAGGTAAGAAAGAATGTCAGTCCAAGAACATTATCATCTACCCACACATCATTATACTTAAACCTTCTAATATCTTCCTTTTCTCTCATCTAGCTGTCATCATGTTGGTCTGTGAACATTCACAGTGATATTGAGTCACTGAACAGGAAACAGATGTGTATATTTATTCTGATACAAAATTTTGTGCAGAAGACTTATTTTGGCATTAACTGATGAATTTTTATTGTAATTGTACTTAAGGATTTTGTAGCCACATGGCAGTTCTAATGCTTGTATCTAAACAACAGATTTCTGCCAGTTTAGATATGCTGGTTGGGCATATGTTGGTCAGGTGCTATGCAAAAAGCAGGCGCTTGGTATCTACACAATGTCACGTATAAAATTGTGGTTTTATTGGTATGGTTTCTTGCACTTGTGTAGACTAGTGCCTTTATTAGGACGAAGCACTGCTATGCCATTGTTTTGGTATTCCTAGAGAGCTAAAGTGCTGCTACTCATATTAAGATAAAACATTAGTGTAAAGGTAATGGCAGTTCACGGTGGTCAGTAATAGCGGTTAGAGAAGAGGCTTAACAGGTTGCTCCAGTGGCACATAATAATTTCATAACACTATAGATACTTACACTTTCCTATCCCAGTCAAAGTGAATAATAATAGCAGACAATCATCGTTTATGCAATGCTAACATGTTGACTGTAATGATAGTGTTCAGCTAGTCTCGCAGGTGTGCTGTTGCTTGAACTTGTTGAACTAGCTGGAGATAACAGCACTACTGTTGCTAGCAGGTAGTAAGGCTGATTGCTTTCTGTGTCATGTTAGTAGGATTTTTTTCCTTCCCCTTTATTTATTGCTGGAAAAGGCCATCTCAGGCCGCATGGTGGTTTCAACATTTCCCTTTCTCCTTTCTGGAACTTGGAGCTGGTGTCAGTGTCTCTCCCAGTGGCATTTCTCCTTCACTGCTTCCTCTTGGAACCAGTGCTTCTTGGAGCCAAGTTCTCAGTGAGCATGATGCACCTCTGGAGCAGGTCTGCTGATGCACACATTTCTCAACCGACCTTCATAGATGAGCCACTTTTTCCCATTCTTGGTCTCCTCTGACCTGGATACTCATCAAATAGCTGTGCTTGGCCACTGTGCTTCAGTTTCTGCTTGTGTGTTCAAGCTCTGGCCCAGTTTTTGGCTCCAGCCTCCCTACTGTACAACTTTGCTAACTGTTCCTGTTGTTGTTACCAAAATCTCATCTTAGCTCATGAGCCCTCTGGGGGAACCCAGAACACTAGCAGACCAGTAGGTTCTGTCTTTCTCAACCTTAACTGTACTGAAGCTTCTCAGGGACTTGCCCTGCCTGGATAAACAAAATGGATTTTTTGAGGCTACCTAGAGAAGTTCACTATATACTTTTGTTATCGCAAAGAAATACACAAGTTGGTGTGGATGACAGTAGAGCAGCACACATGCTCTTCTCCATTCCTATGTCACTCTATGCAATTTTTAATCTTGGAGTCCATTTTAGAGTGAGGATGCTCGCCTTCCTTCTGGTCTGCTTTAATGCATGGAACTTAAGAGAGTTTCTCAGTCTTCTCAGCTGTTTTAATTCTTGCCTTTCCTCATAGTGCTAGCAGTGGAATCTGTAAAATGCATTACAGTTAAGTGATCACTTAAATCCTAAGCTATTTAAATCCTGCCTCCCACCCCTACTTCATTACTGGGTCTTTTGCCAGCTGGCTAACCTGTTTTGCCATACCTCTTATCCCATCTAGATAGTCCGTCTGAGATGTAAGGAAGGCAAGCAACCTACCTGAGGAAAGAGTGTATCCTTGCTGCGTGCGTGCATGTGTGTCTGCCTGCGCACATGCACAGGTATGTGTGTCTGCAAGTGCCTCTTCTGCCTAACTGTACCCAGAAAGAAGTTAACCACCACTTCAGGTCAGATAACAAACAGCATTAGCATAAACAGGTACAGTGACTCACACCAGCACTTCTTAGGAACAATGCAGAAGTATCCCATATTCTGAGTTTAACAGGATGAGTGCTGCTGCGAAAACCCCTCCACCAGTGCTGTTACCTACTGCTGCAGAATTGACAGAATTCTTCCAGTAAAAGTGCTGATTGGTGACGATATTGCTGTAAATATATCATGGTGTGTAATGCTGGTTGGCAAGAAAATCGGTATGGTTTGGTGGCATGGGTTAGTGGGCTGTGTTTCAGGGTGAAGTTGATGCAAGTAGGTGTTGGTTGTTTGTTGTGGCCTATGCAATTAATACAACTTCTCTCCCTCTTCTCAGTTCATGACTGCTTCCTTGCCCTGCCTTCAGTTTATTTGCTTAGTGAATTAGAGTCTAGAATAGATCTGGTTGAAAAAAACCAACTATTTTTTTCTTTGTTATTCTTCAGTCAGATGCCACAGCATGCATTTTATGGCAACACATCAAAGGTGATGCAGGAAAGTGAGAGCTGAATGAAGAGCTCTACTTCTGCCACCAAATCTCTGCACATAATACCAGGATTTGAGTCTGATGTGCAACGTAAGACAAAGATGGCCAGTTGTACTCTCTGAGTTTTTAAAAAAATTCTTATTATTTTGATTATACCCTTTTAAATTAGGGGAGGGGCAACATACAGTTTTGGGAAAGTTTGATACGGACTGCTTTTCGCTCAGACAAGGTGTGAATAGCCCTGCCTGATGCCAAAAGCGGCAGAAGAATAGCATCGTGCATTTCTCCACATCATCCTTTCCATTGCTGCTCTTTCTGTCAATATAGAGCTAAAGAGTGGGTACTGGATGGTAAATCTTCACCTGTGGTAAAACACAGATTTGCATGTATACTGTATATATAATAAATTATGCTATCATGGATTAAAAAGGAAAATAACAATAAAAATTAAATTTTCATAAAATAAATATACTTTTGGAATGCCAACCAAATAAATATTATTTATTTTAATAGGTATTTTTCCACATTATAATCAGTTTAGTTAAGAGTTCTTTTACAAAAATTCAGAAACAGTTAAAATTCTCACACTTGCATTTGCATTGGGAAACCTGCAATAAATCACAGAATCACAGAATGGTAGGGGTTGGAAGGGACCCCTGGAGGTCAATTAGTCCAACCCCCATAACATTCCACTCCTGTTGAAATCAATTGGAAACTCGTGAAGTCAGAACATCATATACAGGTCCTTTAAAGCAATTTTTCCTAGGAAAATAAGAAATAAGCAAAATAAAAAGAAAGTACACAAAAAAATCACCCCCCCACCCCCCCAAAAAAAAAAAAAAATCCCACACCACCCCTTCCCCAACAAAACCAAAACAAACAGAAAAGAAATAGTCACTTTATCTAAAGTAGAGAAGAGAACACTCAAATTGTCAAATGCATCTCATGAATGAGAAATAAAAAGAGGTTGGGTTAACAAAAAGGTAATTGACTGACTACCCATCAGAGTAAAACAGCAGAAAGAGCTTTTGCATAATTTGTCAGTGACCTATGTCACTATTCACTTTCTACTCCAAATCTCCAATATTTTAAAATACTTGCACTTTAAGATACTTGCACTTTAATGCATACATGCCTATAAGAACTGTCATTTCCATGGCGCATCATATGACCAGAGAGAAGGTTATGGGCCTCTCATTCATGGTGTGGTGCAGTTTGTTGATTGTATGATCATTTGTGGACACAGGGAAGTATTTCTTTGGGAAGCAAAGTGCCTGTCTAGGGCGATGCTCCAGGTGGAGTGTGGCTCCTGGTGGGGAGGGCTGGTGGTTAGCTTGGGGACATGGAGGAATAGGATGAGCATCTGCAAAGGGCTGTGGCAAGGGCAGGCAGATGCACAAACATGGTGGAGCTTCAGACTGTATCTGGAAAATAAAGCCCTATTCAGACTTTTCTCTTTCTCACCTCAGAGGCTGAAAGGAAGGATTTGCTGTACGAATTTGGGTTTTGGTAAGAGAAGGTCCCATGTTACGAAGTTGATATAGTGCAGAATTTAATGCATTCCCCTCTCTGAGCCTGCCTTGCAAAAGCTTAGTGTCATGTTCAGGTTCAGGTGTTATCTCAGATCCATCTTTACTCTGAACTTTTATAGTACATTGACTTTTAACAATAGGCCCCCAGGAACCACTAATGGAGCAGAAGGAGTTACAAGTTTCATTTTCTTCCAAATATTTCATGTCATATTTCACAGGGTGAAAGTGTCTTAAGATGAAAATTGTTTCAGTATTTTCAGCTAAAACAAAAAATCCGTCCTCCTTTTTTAGGGTCAGTTGCTGTCTCAAAACATAAACAAGCAACTGCACCAAAATTTGTAGATGTATTTCAGAGTTAATTTTACATCCTGTTGATGTAAATTACATTGGAAGTTGATCATTAATGAATAATGATCACTGATTTTGAGCAGTAATACTTCCAACAAGGTGATTTTTCCAGAGGAATAACTTGCAAAGCTGCAGATAATGCTCCCATTTACTGGTGCAGCCCACCCTTAGCAATAAGGTTGCCACGGAAACAGCAAAACTCTGATCGGCTGAGAGAGAAGGGGTGAGAATGAAGGGGAGATGGAGGCAATTTGCAGCAGGGTTTTTTATTTTTTAAAATAAATCAACTAGAATTTGTTAAAATTGAGGGAGGAGGAGGAACAACACCATAGCCTTTGCCCACAGGTCTTGGTTGGTTTTTTTGTGGTTTGTGGTTTTTTTTGGTATGTTTTTGTTTGTTTGTTTTTTGTTGTGGTTTTGTTGGTTTTTTTTTTTTTTCATAGGACAGTAAGCTGAGGTCTGACTCAAACACCCAGTATAGAAAAAAACCCTATTTTTTTTTTCCTACAAAATGTTTTGAAGTAGAGGTACATAGTCATGGCTCTTTTTAATGACAGTGATGTAAACTTCAGTGCCTTTCAGTATTTCTCCTAGCTATGTGATGAGTCTCCCTTGAAATCACAGAGCACGTAACCAAGCTCTGTGTGCAAGTGTATCAGAGACACAGAGGAAGGCAGAATATGATGTATTTAATATGTACAAATAGAATAGATAAATCAAAATTATTTCTATTTTTTAAAAAATTAAAGTAGCCTCATACTTTCTTGAGAAGGTTAGATCGTGATGCTTTTTAACCTGTCTTGATAATTATATCAGTGGAGGTTGTCTCATATAAATAAAGCTGGATTTGGCTAATTAATACATGGATAAGAGATTTCTGGTATATATCTAGCTCATGTAAAGAAAGCTGGTATTTTCCCTTCTCAATTAACTAATCAAAAGAAGAAAAGTCCCCACAGGATATTACAAACCTTTGTAGTATTGAAACGCTATATTTTTATGTGAGGAATCAGCCATTTGTGATATTAAAGATTCTGCAAGACTGTTTACTAAAGCAGAAGATTAGCCCTGTTTCCTGATGGCTTAATGCTGCATCATAATAACATTGTTTAGAGCTTGTAAAGAGGAATGTCAACTATGATGGCCCTGTGGCTACTTTTTATGCACTGCAATTAATACTCATAGCAACTTATGTATTTAAGTTTTTCATCTGCCATATTCACTGTTTCTTATTACTTAACCTAACCCAGATTTAGTTTGGTTTTGTTTTTCAAAGTCAGTGTCTTTCTCACACTTAGTCTTTAAAAAGTACAGTTTAGTCCACAAGCAATTTTGCTACCACTGGGCAGAAGCTGTTGAAATGCAAATGGCCTTTCAGTGGAATTTTAACTTTATAGCACTTGTTGATATAGAATACATATTTAACTGCAGTGTGTTAGTAGAACTGGGTATTTTTGCAGATTCTGATTATATGATTAATATTTCTGTAAATATGATATCATTGATATTTCTCTAAATATATGTCACTGAAAGTGACCTTTTTTGCAGTTGGGAGTTCCCTACTGCAGGCTGTGGAACATAGCATTCATATTAACTGCGATTCCTCTTTATGGTGATCATGCTATCTTACCTGGTTTGTCTTGTATATTGACAATGCCTCCAACCTTTGCATCGGCAGCAATTTAAATACTTTTAAGCCTCATATTAACAATGGAAAACAAAATGTAGATTCTTCCCTTTCCCCCTTCAGTTCTTGCCCTCCAGTATTTTTTTCCCTACCCCTTGCTGTTCGTGAAACTTGGTTCTGAAACACAGGCTGCAGAGGTAGTTAAGGTACAGAGGCAGGTAAAGATGAGCCCCCGAGAGGAGAAACGGAGGAACAGTCGCAAGAAACATGGACTGTGAGAGGAGGATCCATGAGGAAACAGAACTGAAAAAAGAGGAGAAAAAAAAATAATCAGAAGAGAGAGAATGGCTAGAGATGCCAAAATTACCAACAGTTCCTAAGAAATGCTGTACTTTTTCAGAGGCGGTGTACACCCCCTCACTGCATATCTATTGCTAGGATTATGTATTATTTTACATTTATCAACACTGAATTTCCACCTACCATTTTATTACTGAGTCAACAATTAACTCATTGTTCCATGGCCATTTGTTACTCATGGTTCCAATGTCTGGCTCATATTCCTGCAAAAAGAAAAGAAAAAAGTTTATTTTCATCCTGGGCCCGCTTTGCTAGTGGACCCAGCATAGGTGGAGAGAGTGAGATTAGAGGGAAATGGTGGTTTGAATGTCCTGCTGACAGTAGTCCTATGATGACAGAGGCACAAGCTTGCTTAGGACTTACATGCTATATAGTCTGTGTGCTGGCTACGGGCATGTTGCTGGAAATGCCAAAGATATTATAATGCTCTGCCAATAGCTGGAATTAACTAGATCCTAATTTTAATTGCAGTTTATGCTTATTGCAACGTGCCCTAATGTCATTCATTATTTCCTGGAGTTGGATTTGAACCTGCTGCATGTAGGGCAAAATTACCTGCATTTTCTAATCCCAAGATCTACAAAAGGCAAGGTTTTAAAATGTTGAGTTCTCCTAATTTAGGGCCAAATTTGTAAAGGGGACCAGCTCCCGGTCAGACACTGAAATGTGTACCAGATTTCAAGCACTGGGTAGTTCAGTGGCTGCTACTCCTCTGCAAAATCTAACGTCAGATTTCCAGGAGAGCTCAACATCTACAGGATGCGCTGGATATGTTTCCATGTCCAGTGAAGCAGTGTCAGAAATTAGTCCTTCTGCTGGTGCTTGGGGAAGCTTCTATCCTCTACCTTTCCCTTTGCCTCCCTTTCAGGTGACTAATGATTATACTGGTTTTAAATACATACTTTGCTAACAGGGTAAATAAGTATTTTCAAGCAAGCGTGGTGTGGGGTTTTATTGTAGTATTTTTTTCCTTAGGGTTTGGGCTTTTTTTTCTTTCATTAGGGGTCCCTGAAGGCAAACCTGTAAAATCTGTGAATCTGCTGGTGCGCACAGAGAGCAGTCGAACACCAAACGAAATGTGCACATTCATGTTCCCATGCTGGATGTAAATGAACCGGCTGAATGCACAGTCGGGGAGAAACCGGGATGTAATTCCCTGCTTTTCCTCACCTGCCATCCCTGCGGACACCCTGTTCGCTCCCCTGGCAACACCCTCTCTTCTGCGGGGGCTTTGCAGCCCACCCTCATCTGCTCCGACGCCAGCTTCATTTTCTGGTGCTGCTGCAAAAGAGGTGCCGCCTGTGCTGGAAATGGGATCTTCCACTATTTAGCAAGGCTTTGCTGAATGAGTCATCAAAGCCGGCTGGTATTGGCTGGGCTGGTGAGCACCCAAGGGATTGCCTGGCAGAGGCTGCGAGGCCTCGCTTCATTCACAGAAAAGTGGGGATGCTAGCCAGCCCTTTCATTCACACGCACAGAATCTCATTCACATTTTGCAGTTTCGCTAGCCGCTTCTAATGAAGAGAGCCATTTGGGAGCAGTAGGGGTTTCTGGGCAGAAGGGACACGTAAAAATAGGCTATGGTGTGTGTGTTTGCTGTTGCTATGCTAGGAGGATGAAGAGAGGAATGAGTGCTGTGTGGATGCTGTAGCAGGTTCGCAGTGTGATGATGAAAGGCTGTTCCGCAGATCACTAGAAACCTGCTTTTACACTGACTAGGACATTGCCATTACTCATCACTGCTGGGATAAAAGGTGCTGACTTAATTTAATGTCATGTATATACTAATTAAATACCTGTATTTGAGCTGGCTGTTTCACCGTATTTGCACTCTGTATACTGCAGCCTTTAGCCATGGGAGAGGGAAGGAATTCTGTTGGATTTTTCCTTTAAATCGTGCTGCAGTTAGTCATTTGTTTAAAAATAACTTTGCACTATGCAACTTCTCTGGTCTGAATTTGTTATAATGCAGTGTGTTGTCCTGCATCCAAAAGATGTTTTGCAATGGAGATCAATTTATAGAAAAGAGCCATATGGCTTTTGGTGGGCATAGTGTATCGCAATGATCTACATGTTCTGTATTAAAAAAAAAAAAGAAGAAAGTAGGAGAAATCAAATACCTGTTTTCTGCATGTTTTGCTGGTTCTCAGATCAAGGGTTTGTGGCTGACATTTGTGTTTAAGAAGACCTGGTGCATTTTTTATTTTCCACTGCAGGATGCCAGTTTGTTGCTACCTGGACTTTTGAATAGTCTTTTAGGTTTTTTTTCAGCTTTCTTTCAGAATTAAATCAAACATTCCAGTGAACTGAGGATCCTCTTCATGTTTTTCTTCGGAGCGAATATCAGTGGTGAATGAAAAAACATCTGTTAAACCTGTTGTTGGACCTCTGAAAAATACTTTTCTTCACACATAGGTACTTTATGTAATTCCTGTATTAAAATAGAATATTGTTGTGGAATAACAGGGGAGAGAGTTTTTTCTCTCTATCAAAAATTGGATATAACAGTTTCTGTGAAAGACAATATTGACACAAAGGCACTTGTAAAGTATGTTAGACTGCTTTTGTGGAAAGCAATGTGTATATCCTTTAGTTCTGTCATCTGTTTAAAAATATTTATGTTCTTAAAGATATACTGAAAGCCTTTAAGGTGTCTATGTTTTGTTGGGGGGGGGGAGGGGAGAGGGAAGGGGAGTATATATATGTGTACATATTATCCAGATATTTTTTATCTAATTGTGACTTCTTTATAGATTCTTAAATATGTGAGCAGGAAGAACATTTAAACAGAAGAATAAAGTGTGGTGCTTCATAAAGGCTATTAATTCATTTTTAAAGGTAATTGCCTTTGGTACCAAAAGGGTGGTGGTGGGGGGGAGGAATTAAAGGTTGGGAGGAAATATCTGTTTGAGAAGATAGGAAAAGGAAATTTGAGAATTGATTGGTGCTAGTGTGCTGTAAGTGGGTGGATGGTTTTTTTTTTCCTTCTTTTTTTTTTTTTTTTTTGCTACAGGAAGTGATTTGCAGTGTTCACTGAGCCTTTTGTTGAAAAGGGTCCTTCTCATTTGTGTGAGTCATGCTTTTGCTGTGAGCGAGTTGGCAGCTCTAAGCAGGACTGGGATCTCAGTCATAGAAAACTGTTACTTCACCCAACCTTCACGGGGAACCATAAGAAATTTCCTAAAAAAATATTTTTTTTGTTTCTTCCTTATACTCTTTTCTTTTTTACCCCCAAATCTTGTTATCCATCCGTGTTGTTATGAATTGCCTGCTATGTTAGCACAGGCATCTCCTGCGTTGGCATCAGATTTGCCAGAACATATGCAGGAAACCAGATAGAAGGGCATGCTTCAACGTACCAAGTATAACCGCTTCAGGAATGATTCGGTGACATCAGTTGATGATCTTATTCACAATTTGTCCATGAACAGCAAGGTCTCATCAGTTGCTACGACTTCTACAGCACCTTCGTACCTTGTCTCGCCAGAAGTCCTCCGTAAGGACCAAGAAGATGGACCCACCACCCTGTGTACCCTCATCCATAAAGTGTCCCACTTGAAACTCTCTCACACGGGCAGCCTTTTGGGTATCAAAAACCTCTCCTCTGCAGTAAAGGAGCTTGCTGTCTCCAAGTTGCAGGGAAGCTCGAGTGCTTCTAGCTCAGCAGCAGGGGCTTCAGACAACACATGTAACCTTGTCTCTGCCACTTCGTGTTCTCAGCAGGACATGAGCAAGATGAGTATGGGGAAAAAAACGCGGTCAGAGGAAATGCACCCAGGAGGTGAAGACTGGAATCAAAGTAGCAGCTTTGTCAATAAACCCTCTCGAGGATGGCTGCACTCGAGTGAGAAGATCTTGGGACCTGGTGTGACGTACATTGTGAAGGTTGGTCTGATTTCTTCCATTCTCTGTTTTTATCAATGAAAAATTCTCTGCTGGTTTTGATGACAGGCTAGACAGGCTGAAAGGATCTTTATTTGTATATTCCTTTTTTTTTTTCTGTGCATAATGCATGGTATGTAAATGCAGGAATGCAGGATTGGGAAGCTGTGTTAATTTCTTAAATTAGAGCAAACCTGCAAATACGTTCTTTGTCAGATACTGTTCTACAGCTGTGTAAAAATACTGTTCCTAAGCTAAAAGCTGTTTTTCTTACTTTTGGTTTTGGGTTTGTTTTTTTTTTTTTTCCTCCTCCCTTCTGAATTCAGGGTTTCAGTGCTATCTAGCATACTGCATATATCTTGGATACATAGGCTTTCAATATGTCTGGTGCAATATACGGGAAGAAAGACTCCTTGATGTGTGAAGAACTGTTAATCTTGCATGATATTCCAGTTTGGAAATACCTTTAAGGATGTGTGTGTTTTTAAAGAGATATTATATTTGAAATCTTAGAGCAGTAAGAAATACTGTTGTAAGTAGAGCAGGAATATGCAGCTAGTTTTACATAATGAGAATTCAGCCACCTTAAATGTTACTGCTGTTTTCACTTCATTGATGCAGCATGTCAAGAGCAGAGAATCCTAAGTTTACAGACTAATATTTCCATATGCTTTGAAAGTGTTTTGAGATGACCTGTTAAATTAGAGCCTTTGGGAGAAGGGGATGTGCAATGTGTTTGTAGTCAGGTAAGATCCAGGTTACAGTGTGCAGAATGTGTGAAAGTAGCATTATTGTCCAGAATTTGTTCTTCAGTCACTGTGTTTTATTTGCCGAGTGGCTTTTGCATCTTAAGTGTTAAACTGTTCTGTAGCAGACTAGTAATAAGATTACAGGTCTATTTTTAATCTCATCTTATTTTGGGTATAAAAGTCACAGTGTGACTTTGTGTCAGGATGCTTTAACACTGAGTGACAACCTTGTTGCTTAACTCTCACTGTTTTTTCTCAAGTCTCATTATCAAAAGCAGAGTGCATATTTAACAGTTGGAGCACTAGGTAGCAGTTTTCATGTCTTGCTGTTAGTGGGAATGGGAGATTTTGCAACTGATGGCAGATTGAGCAAATTGGCCAATTCAGAGTTGAAATTGTACTGTCTTTTTTACTACTCTAAAATTTACTGGAACCACAAAATAGTCACTGCTACCTTTCAGAACACAAACTGCTTCTCTGTTACTGTTAGAGAAGTGTCTCGATAAAAATAAGCCACTGATACAGTGGTGTTGAGACCTGGTCGTTTTGGGTGTTTGGTTTTTGGGTTGGGTTTGTTTTTTTTTTTTTCATGGGAATACTCTGGTTAATAAGAGATCATTTACTGTTTTCCTGTTAGCTCAGGGAATGCAGCTATTTTAATTTATATTTTGCCTAGCAGATTGTAAGTAGTCACACAGTAACTGTGAGAATTCACTGTTGCTGTTTCTTTTACCTGAGGTGATCAGTATGAGGCAGAACAAACACACAGTATTCTTCTTTTTTTTCCCAGTGGTTGACTTTCTGTATGCTGGAGGAAGATGATACCCTTGAACTGAAAACAGAATTAAAATTATTTACAAGTGGACATACATTAAAGGTTAATAGTTAACCCATGTCTAACACTAGGAGTAGAACTCGTATTTTGGAGCAGCTGGTGTCAAATACGTGAAAGTGTATATTAGAATACTGTGTATATTAGAATATCCAAAATAAATAATTAGTACCACACCAGTTATGTTTTAGGTGGTTGCTAATGCCATTAAAATGCATAGAATCTAGATTATTGTTTCTATTAACCAAATAGGGTGTTATCTTTAACTTCATGCTCTCTGGCATACAGCGTCACAGAACAGTGCTTTAAATGTAAAAACAAAGGTTAAAAATAAATATCAAATCAGTGGTTAATGAATGAATGAATGAGAATAAAGTGGTTCTGGTTAGTTCATAATTTGCCTGTTCATTAAGTATCTCAGAATTTTCCTCAGCAACTGCAGCATTCATACAGATAAGAATAGAAGTGCAGTTCCCACATCATTAAACATTGTTAGTTCCCAGGGCTTTTATGCATTCAGACCATCAAATCAATACATAGATAATGTACACTGAAGGGAAACATTCCTTGGATACCTCATGGCTATATTGACTATCTGGGGGACTTGTACCATGTTTAATTAGTACCATATGCCTTAGAGAAAATTCCATATGCCATTAGTTAAATGAGACAAAAATTAGATTTGTTGTTAACCAGCAACGCTTTTATAATTTTGTGTGCACTGGGTTATGATTTTCTCATTAATCCACATTCAAAAACATGAAAATTATCTGTGGGACACTGTAAATTGTAACTACTGGGTAGTTTGATAACTCACATTGGAATCTTTTGAATTAAGAGGCACAAAGTTCCTCTGTACAATGTATAACAAATCTGTAACTTTACTCTGTCCACACATATTACCCAGTTTTTAAATGGATAGTGTAACTCTAAAGCTTAAAAATGCATGTAGGATTATGGTAAACAGAACTGTGTTCTCATCCTTATGGTTTGCTGCTATGGAATTGTTTCAATCACAAAAATATTGGCACTTTCTCCTTGTGGATTAATGTTGCATTTTTATACATTATTTTAATGGGAAAAGTTTGCAAAAATGAAAAAAAAAACCCAAAAAAGAAAGTAACAAATTAGGCAACGACCATAGCCACATTAGGGGATATAAAGTGCCGAGGTACTGATATTTTACTTAACAATAGTGCTGAACAGTTTAACAATTTGTGGATTAATTAAAAAAAAAAAAAAAAAGAAATAGTTTGCTGTGGTTGCAGTCATTGATGAACACAGGGGTTTCCCCTTAGAGAGACTGATTCCTGTGGGTAGTGATTATAAATGTTTGTGTTGTCAGAAAAACAAATACATATGATAAAGTGTAGAACTCTTTAGTGTAACAGTAGTTAAATGTTTCAGTGAAATCTGTTTCCAATGATAAATGTCTACTGATGAGTTTAACTGGTAAATGGCATAGACATTTTGGTGTTGGTTACATTTAATTACATTTTAATACATTTAATGTGAGTCAAGGGGCTCACATAGGTATGTTGGTCTTTAGGTAGCTCGAGATTGGGTTTTGTAGCAAGTGTTGATGAGCTTAAAATGCTGTTTCTCAGCAGTTCAAAACTAAATAACCCCAAAATACTATAGCATAATTTCATAACCCTCTATACAGTATATCCAGAAGAGCTAACAAACCATAAAACTGAGACAGTGGTATAGTACAGTAATCTATTAAATCTAGCAAATCTAGTGTTAAAAACAGATAGAAAGATAGTAAGTTAGAGATATGAATAAAAAGGGACATCTAAAAGAAGTACCACAGGATAGGCAAATATTTCAGTGAAAAGCAGATTATTAGTATTGTAGGTAGGTATCTAGAGTATAATCCTAACTAAAATGATTTCTTTAACTTATTAACACTTTGATGCCTTGGAGGGAATAACAGCAATTTCCATCTAATGAGGAGAATAGTCATCTTTGGTGAAACTGTTAAAACACTTCACCCAGTAAAGCCTTCCATTCCACAAACATTTCTGGATGACACTGTTTATGGGAATGTTCTCACTGAAATATTTGAGGCTACTCCTGTGTGCTTAAGGATGAAACAAATTGCTGCATTGGATGGTCTTACTGCATTCTTTTCTTCTGTACTGTAGTATTCCCCTCAGTGTAGAGGCAAGGCAGCTGTGATTTTAGCAGATCTCTGCAAGTAGACACAAAATGTGCAAAAAATAGTTTATTCTTGAGTGTCTAACCTAGACTGCGAAGCAAAGCCTTAAATGGACATAACAGGGTGGAAACTGCAGCATATATGGCCTTCCTCTGTGGACTTCAGGGGTCTTTGGAAGAATGTTTTTCTTCTCTTTTTTTTTCCCCTGATTTAAAATTTTTTTCCTGTACCTGCTAGAAGCAGTTTGCTGCTGCCTTAAAGTAGGAGAAAGATACCAGTGCTTCATGACTCTGTGATGATACTCTTTGCCTACCTGTCTGAAAGGTACCCAGTGTAAGAAAAAAAAGAAGAGGGTTTCTTGCTTCCTTCTTACTCCTTCAAATAGACATACAGTCAAATTTGCCATCTACTTGTTTAAATTAAAAATATTAACACAGCAAAATTTTTTAGTTTCTCGTTTTGGTTGATGCTATGTTTATCTTCATTACAGAAAAAAGTTGTGCAAGGTTTTTTCTGTTTCTTGCTGTTTGTTTTTGTTTTGTTTTGTTTTGTTTTTTAAATGAGATTAAAATTCTGCTTCTACCAGTCAAGTTGCAGTTGTGTTGTTAATCACTGATAGGTTGACATGGCCACAGTAAAGCATACTCAGTAGGATTTTGTGCATGTGATTCCAGAAATAAGGAACACAGTTCCAAAGCATTCTGTTTGTAATGAGGTTTACATGTTTAAGAAGTGGGTTATATGTTTCACCCATATTGAGGTAATACGACTGAATACCAGTCCTTAAGCACAGGCTCAACTATCCTCAACCTGGGTACCCAACCACCATTAGGCAGAGCTCAAGGGCTTACGAAACTAGTTTATCACCATGGATTTTAAAGCTGTGTGCATGCAGGTTTGTGGAGAGGGAAGTGACAACATTGGTTTTAGCAATTAATCCCTCCTAGTATGCCATATTTCTTTGCAATCAGTTAGTATTCTTTGCATTTTCTTTTACAGTTACTTGGGCTATGAAAGAAAGATGTTGATGCCTGTTGCTCTGTTGAAAACCTCTTTTTTACGAGCTCCATGGATCTGAAACACTATGGGTCTGCTGTTAAAGCCCACTGATATGAAAAGAGTGTTTCACACAGAAATTAAATGAGATTCTATGAGCAAAAATCATACAGTAGTCTTTAATTATAATATTATTCCAATTCCATGAACCAAATACTATTATTGTACATTTGCACACCTTTCATAGAAAGTAAAGCACGTAATGATTTCAGTGGTGAAGGATTCAACCCTCAACTTGAATGCCTGGTCTGCAGTACGTTTGGAGTGTTCGCAAAATGCCTTGGAAGCTTTGGTGTAATTTCCACAACTAGGGTTATTTTATGAGTGACACAATTTGTGCACTATTAATGTTGATTTGAATAGTTGAAGTCAGAACTGTATTTGTTTAAAGCAAAAATTACAGTCCTGCTACTTATTTATCAAAAATCAAAGAATTAATTTAGCTTGTCATTTTAGGAGATAAAACTGCATTCATTTTTTCTTGGAAATCGGATTGTTGGTTTCTTTACTCATCTTCAAGGAATGCTTACAGTAAGAATATCATGTGCCCAGTGTAAATATCTGCTGCTACAAACATAAAGAAAACACAGATGAACTGAGATCTGCAGGGAAAATCCATGCCTGCCTTGACTGCTGGAGGCAAATCACTCCTTTGTCCCAGTGGCAGGCCACTCCTTTGTCCCCTAGCCACACAGCACATTGAGGAACCTTGTGTCCATTAACACACTACTTGTACTGGTGCTGCAGCCTAGCTTCATTTTGTAGCAGAATGTTCAAGTGAATGTGCAAAGTATTAAAATTAAATTTTCTCATTGTTTGCAATGGGAAAAGTGCAGCACTGCCCTCGGATAGGGTCAGCGACAACCAACCTTCCCAGCTACTGGCAGTCTTTCAGGGTGATTTACTCCCCTAGGCAATTAAATAAATTCCATAGTGGTAGCAGAAGAGGGATTCAGTATTGCTTATTTTCAGTTCTGCATAGTCATGCAATATTGATATTTTGTTCGATTCTGTGTATTTATGATAAGATGCCATGCAGCTCTGCCTTCGGCTACTCCAGTCAGGTCTGAGGCAGTGCCTGCCCATTTACGTTATGATGGGAATAATGATGGGATTCGGTGCAACCTCATTTCAGGCCATTACTTGTTTTCAGAGAGGGACTGGGTGCAATTTAATAAGAGCAATCCATAATGTTTGTTTAATAAGTGATAGATATTCCCCTAGATTTTTCAAAAAAGTTTTTCATAGGGCCATGAAATATTTCAGTCTCAAAAGGTTGACTTAGGCAATCCAAATCACAGCTAAAGGTTTAAAGACTGAAAAATGCCCTTTGAAATTCAACAGGAATGGCAAGCAAAAAAGATAAAAGGTAAAAATAAGCAGTCCATAGGGACAAACAAAGAAAACCTGTGAGAGAGCATCCATGGTCAAGTTACTCCCTCAACCATAAGCATATTTATATGTTGCATCTCTTCCTTGATGGCCTGAGGTGTCATGGGCCCATTGAGCTATAAATAATTCATCCTTATGTTGCTAGTCCAGGTCTACCTAAGTGACTTCTATCCTAGCAGCCTAATCCACATTCTGGTTGTTTTGATATTCCTCCATGGCCTAACTCATGGGCATCCACATGATGTACTTTTGCAACCAGCTTCTCCAGCTGGGCAGCAATATCTTTCCATAGTTCAACAGCCCAGATGGGTTTGCCTCTGTGCTGCCAGCTGCTCTGCTTCCATTGCCGTAACCATCCCCAGAGGCCATTGGCCACCCTCCATGAGTCAGTATAGAGGTAGAGCATTGGTCACTTTTCTCTTTTGGCAATGTCCAAAGCTGACTGGATGGCTTTCAACTCTGCAAACTGGCTTGATTCAACTTCTCCTTCAGTGGCTTCTGCAACTCGCCTTGGAGGACTCCATGCAGCAGCCTTCCTCCTCTGATGCTTTCCCACGATGTGACAGGACCCATCAGTGAACAGGGCATATCCTCTGGCAGTTTATTGTATGGTGGAGCTTCTCCATCGCTTGGTACCTTCTCCTCTGGCAACATTCCAAAATCATTGCCTTCTGTCCAGTCCATGATCACCTCTAGAACTCCTGTGTGACTGGAGTTTCCTAGCCCTGACTCCAAATCCCCAGAGGTTGGCCTTAAGTTTCCCTGGTGCTTTCTGCCAGAGACCCCAGGTAGGGCCATTCTCCCTGGCTGTGGTGTAGAGCACATTCTTTACATCTGGCCCTGTCTGGATGGGCCCAAGGGCTACTGCATGGATGACATCCTGTTTGATCTGTTCAAAGGCTTGTTGCTGCTCAGGGCCCAGTTTTAAATTGTTCTTCTTCAGGGTCACTTGATAGACAGGGCTTACAATGACACTGTAATTTGGGATATGCATCCTCCACAAACCCATAACGCCTAAGAACTACTCAAAGATATAGCCCCATATTTGCTATTATGAAGAAAATGAACTCTATCTCAGTCAAAACCAGCACACCGTGTCTGCAGATGCAACCTTTGAATCACAGTATTTTGTGATGCGCTTGTAAGAGTTGTCAAACTAGGTCACCCAGCACACAGAGCATGCCACAGCGGACAGGGAGAATAGAAGATTCCCTATGGAGTGCATGCCTAAGAAATGTTTTATAAAAAAAACAATACATTGTTCATGATCTCAAAGTTCATATGTAGCATCAGAGTTGTGGAGAATGGCCTGGATTACAGTGAGAGGCAAGATAGGTTTTCTTCATATTAGAGACTATTTAATGTGATATATGTAGTGAGTTTAAAGTGAGCAATATTTTTAGATCAGCATTACGCATTGCAATTCAGGTTGCTCAATGATAGAAAGAGTACTAAGTTACGTAAGAGAGAGAAGAAGTAGAAGTGATGCACAGTCTGTAGAGTTAGGCACAGCAGACTTTTCAAGTTGAAACAAAATTGAGACTACTTAAAATACTATTATTTATGTACTGTAGATTACAGCTGGATTGGAGACTGTTCTGTAACCATTCATTTGTGGCAGTAGTAGCTATATTGGATAAATAGCCTGCACATGAATCAGGCACAATATGATACAGAAAACTTAAAATACTCATTGTTGTAGAGCTAACTTTCTGACATTTTGAACATTTTGTAAATTAATTTTATAGTCATACAGTAAACAGAGAGCACTAAGCAAATAGAAGCATTAAAAGAACTCTCTATTGCAATGTGTTTATTTCTGCCAAGGAGCTGGAAAAGCAGGGCTGCTCAGTGAGGGAGGCAGAAGCTGGGAGCTGTGGGTGCTCATCCTGACCTGACACTGACCTTGGGCCTTTTGGGCAGGGGTGGTGAGGAGGAGTCCCAGACAAAGCTGCTTGGGGCCAGTAGGGTACCCCCAGTCCCCAATTGGTCTGTTGGGATTCTTCCTGGGTTTTCAGCTACAGGAGAACCTTTTAGAGATTTTTTTCATGCTTTAAATCCAACCTGGGATGTCTCTCGTCTTACTCCTCTGTTCTGTGTATGGGAGGTCATCTATTGGGCTCTCTCACTGTGAGCACAAGTATGCTTAAGCAGAAGGAAGTTAAAGATTGATGAAGATTCAGGACAAAATATGGTTTAATTGCTGGACTCATGATGAAGACCAAGGGTATATGCAGTGTTGTACCCCTCCCTCTGTGTGTTGGATTTTCAGGTTAGACAGTGACTAGATCCTTCCAAAATCACATCTCCAAATGTATAATTTTGAAAGCATAGATGTATAGCATTTCAGATACATAGGTTTATATTTGATATAGTGGAAAAGCACCTGTTACATCTTCCATCTTCTGTGTCTGTACTTTAATAATACTCCTCATCAAGCAATTCTACTTAATGACTGAGGTAGGTATAAATTCTTTAATAGGTAGATATATTTACAGTGTCCATACTTACAGTTTCAAATGTCTAATTATGATTTTCAAGTATTGAACTATAGTGTTTTGGCTGCAGAAGCTTTTGAATGTTTATGTTAAAGGAATTCTTATGCAGAACATAAGCTGCTAGAACTGATCTGCATGGTGCTTTAAAGGGAAATGTATCTTGCTGGATATTCAAGGTAGCAAGCAAAACAGTCTGGAAAGCTTACACTGAATTAAGTATGCAACTGAAAATGAAACAATTCATCTGTGATACTGCAGTGCATACGCTAAGTGGTTAGTACTGATTAATATTACACAGCAGTAATTGCATTCACCCTGTATTATATATTTTTAAAATTAACCCTGGAAAGCGTAGAACTTAACTTTTTTTCCAAATGTAGCCTTTTTAAAATAAAACTTTTGGTACGTACCAAGAAATACAAAGGGCATAATGCAGAATGAGTTTACATTTAAAATAATAGAATAAATTGTTGTCCGATATATTCACTTCCTGAGTTTTCACATGCAAAACCATGTATCTGTAGAATAAAACCATAAAGAAATATTGTACATGCGAAATTACTAATATGGGATTTTGGTGGAATCTTCTGAAAGTCCAGTTCATGTAGCATTGGTACTGCATGAATATTTTTGAGCATGATGTTGACAGTCTTCTTTCATCCACATACAAGTAAGAAATGAGGAAAAGCTATTTTTTTGGAAATGTGTTGTTTTCAACACCATTTGAGATGGAGATTAGAAAACTGTCAGAAGCAAAATTTGCTTCCTGGTGGTATCTTTCCCCTTACTAGCAAGAAATGAGTTGACTTAAGAAATTGCTTTTCAAGATAAGATAAAATATATTCTTCTTCCTCTAGCTAAATCCTTGGCCTTTTTTATTTTCATGGGGTTCTGAATCATTACTGTATGAGTTGATTGTGAGATGGTGCCAGAACGCTTTCACAGGGGACAAATGTATAACTGCTATTAATATTTGGTGAGAATTGTAGACATATCCCAAATAGAACGATTTCTTCTTTTCTTATGGAAGTTTATGGGATAGACTTTTTAATTGTTTTCTTTCTGGTAAGATTGCTCATATTCTCAAGTGTGAAGGTTTCTACAGCTATTCCTATCTGCAATTCTGATACCGAAAAAGGAGGAAAATCCAGTTTATTCTAGTAAAATCAAGTGAAAATGCATTCTATCATCAGAGGGAAACTGTACTCTGAATCACAGCAAAAGTATTGCACACAGTTGCAAAGCTTTTCTTCAGATATCGCATTTCTCCAGTAACTGATAATATGTAGTCATGTAAAATCATCATACTTCAGAGATGTGTTAAAAGACAATGCTTAGTATTGTTCTGCCTTCTGTCCTAATATTGGTGGCATATAAAATTATATTTTGTTGTGCAAATGCTGTGCTTCCTCTGTGCTTCGTGGTCAGCAAGATTTGGAGGCATTCAACAAGTGTTTATGTATTCCCCAAGGCCTCTTTGTTTATATGAATCCCTAGCTACTGAAGAAAGACTATAAGGTTTCTGCTCTCTGCAGGAGTAAAAGGAATAATTTCTTTCCAGATTTTTCTGAGTGTTGGCAAATCTTTGTATTTTTTAAATGTAATCCTATTTTCCAGTTTATTACTAGATATGTTCAGCTGCCCATTGAAACTTTAAAATAGTTACAGATATTTATGTACTGCTTTTCCAAAATAATTTTAAAATAGCATTTTTTTAGATGTAAGGATTCTTAATAGGTATATTTAATATGCATATTTCTGCATGCTTGAAGTCAATATATAGGATTGCAAGGTCTGTATATATTAAAATGCATGCATATGCACAATATTTAAAAATAAAGGTAGGCATTTATAAATAAAAACTATTTTTATCATTAAGGGGGATTGG
This sequence comes from Laterallus jamaicensis coturniculus, assembly GCA_022605575.1. NCBI lineage: Eukaryota > Metazoa > Chordata > Aves > Gruiformes > Rallidae > Laterallus > Laterallus jamaicensis. The sequence goes on from JAKCOX010000052.1 coordinate 4,179,677, forward strand.
TTCTTTTTTATTATTTAAGCAACTCAATGGAAGAAAGACATATGGAACAGAACAATACAGTTGCCTTCCTTGGTTTATACTTTTCTATGGGCAGTGGGTTAGATGAATTTATTTAGATGAAAAAGTTTCACAGCATTTCTGTATTAATTAGTCAATGCTAGGCACTTTGTTCTATAGTTGATCCCAGAATCCCTCTGGAAATCAGTCTCACTTTATTTATGACTGAAAGCCTTTATGAAAATCTTGAGGAAATTCACTGTAAAAGGATTTACATGATTAAAGCTAGACGTCTAGCAAATATGCAGTGACTCATAGTCATGCAGTGAAAATTTTAAAACGTGACCTTTCTTTTTATTATTTTGTACTCTGGATGCAAAACAAACACTGTTTCTGTTTGGTGCAGTGAATCAAAATATATCAAGGTGCAGATATACAGAGAAAGTCTTATTTCCCTGCAGTCTCTTATGGAAATGTTTTATAACTCTACTATGATAATTAAATAAAGAGCTTTTGAAGGTTACCTCTTTTACCAAAATAGTTTATTAGCGTAATTTTAGCAGCATTCCTGTTTACTGAAATCCAAGCATTCCGTTCAAAAAGAAAAACAAAATAGAAAAGCAATATATTGTAAACATCATAAATTGCCCAAAGAGCATGGAATCACACTAAAAAAATGTGTTAATTAGGGAGTCAAATCATATAAATCATAGGAGTAATTTCTGGAAGATACTGATCTCATGCACAAAATACATGTGTTTGACTCTTAAATCCTTTTATTATTACAGCTGTGCACACCTGAGCCTTGTGTTCAAGTAGGATAAGGCCATTTGTTGAAAGAGTAGGCTAACGTTTGCCAGTTAAGAACTGTTAAACTCAGCTTATATAGGGACGTTTCAAATGTTTTTAAATTATGGAAGCCAGTTATATTGTATAAGAGGAAACAGGAAATAGCTAGTTGTTGGCCAAACTGGAAGTATTCTTAGGAGAACTGTATTCTCCTCTCACCCATGACTGAAGAAGTGAACCACCTGTATCCAAGAGAAATGCAAACATATTGACAGTCATATCCATCATCATTTGTACTAGTTCAGAAGCTCTGTTGGTTTACTTGTCTCATGGAGCAATTTGTGATGATAAATTTACAGCCAAAGGGTCAAAGCTTATTTGTAGTTGAACCCCGAAGAAGACTTGTTTTTAGATTTTCCGTTCCATTTTCATTCAATCAATCCTTACTTAGAGTTTTCTGTCTGGATTAGAACACGCATTCTTTAATGAGAGAAAACCCTTTGGGGGAAATATCGATTCACTGTAAAGCTCTGTACATGATTACTTACTGGTATAAAAAATACCAACTGCAGAAGTATGAGAGCACAGAAGACTGCCTTTCTGTTTTTAACAGCAGCATATGTTTATGACACATTTTTGGTGTTAGATTCTGACAGTGTCTAAATATAGGGCATTTCCTCATTCAGAACAAGGCTGGCAGGATTTCTTTCATGAAGGATTTCTGCTCCCCCGAGCAGGTGTCCTGTTGTGAAGATACCGGGGGAGCATGGGGCAGAGATGTGGAGAGGATCCCTCAGCACTTGCTCGTAGAGCACAAACCTTAGGTACCCTTGGAGATTCACATCTTGAGGAAGTCCTGAAGACACATGTTGCCCCAAGGGGAGGGAAGGGCAGGAGACTGTAGTATGGCTGGGAGAATAGCACTCATGTTAGATCAGATCTGGCTGTCATGTTACTTGATAGCTAAGCAGAGCATTTAAAAGCAAATGCTCAGATGCCAAATTGCCAGAGAAACCGGAATCTCTAGCAGCTGACTTAAAGCTCTGTGACGACTGCTCATACAAATTTATTTCTCTCTGAATATCCAGTCTTGCCTCTGCCCACAGCTTTTTCTAATTATGTAACTCACCCTACATTAGAAATGTCACAGAACCAATCTTCCATTCCATCCTTCTGCATAAAATATCTATGTATACTGACATAAATCTGAATGGTTGGGTGCGTGTGAGACCTTCTTCCTACTGCATGGTTATCTGCTTGGTGGATCATAGCTGGCGTTTGCCAAAGGCAAAATACTTTGTGTTATCAGCAGCACCTGCAGTGAAAGTGTGTTCTGCAGAATTCTCCAGCGCCAGAGTTTAGGTGGGATAGTTGCCACAGCAATGGCAGAACAATGTACAGCAGTTGTCCACCTACCAGCAAAAGGTTTGCCTGAGATTTGGCAAACACTCTCTTACCACTGGGCAGCTGTTAAGGTTAAAAAAACCCCAACCAAACCCCGCCCCCCCAAAAAAAAACAAAAGAAAAAAAAATTGCACATTAGAGTGCAGGTCTTCAGAAAATGCATACTTTTTGGTGATAGAGAAGTACCTCTCTATACAGCTACCTTTTTGTTCTAATTTGACTTTCAAAGTATCTCCTGTGCTCTGGTGGAATAGCTGATTGTTGAGTCCAGAAAGATTTACTGAGCTCTTGCCAAGACTCATGTCTCAGTTGAGTAGCTGAGCCACAACCCTAGGTCAATGACTAGCATCATATGTATAACATCCCTTTATATATACTCTTTGTCAGCATGGATACTATAACTCTATACTTAACGGATTTCAAATGTAAATTCAACCTTAGGAGCTTCCCATAGTCTTCAGTTATAATTGCTGATGACATGAGCTCGTATCTTACCCCTTCTCTGCTGTACTGATGGAATATGCATGGCCGTTTCAGTCTTTGCTATGTAGAGATGTCTTCAGAATCCTTCTTCCTCTAAAGCAGTCCTTTTATTCAATCTGAATTTAAAACATAGTCTGACTCCATATTTAGTCTGACTAAATGAACCATGGACCCACTTTGAAAAGGTTTGGAAGTCTTTCTGGTACCTGGCAAGAGGATTTATGCTTCTCAAACTGCTGTATAAACATATCATATTTTAAATCATTACTACCGGAAACCAAATTTTATGAAAACTTATGTGAGTGATGTAAATACTGGTCAGTATTAGCTATTGTTGAAGACTAAGCTTTATTGGCAAATGATGGCGTTTAAAGGTAATTGTGCTTAAAGGATGGCCCTTCAAGAAGCTTGCTGGGTTTGTGGATAACATGCAATGTGTCCTCACTGTTATTTAGCACACTGTCTTTCTTTCTTTTCCTTCTTTCCTTTTCATTTTGCTTTACTAATGGGAGAATCTAGGTGAAGAGGAACTCAGGAAAGTCTGGGCCATTTGTGATCAGGACGAGGTGCGACTGATTCATATTAAGAAAGTGGATTCCCACATCTACCTGGCTACAGAGCCATGCCTCCAAACCTCCTCTGCCTCCTACACAAATCCAGTGAGCTGGCGGGGTTGCAGGGGTGTGCACACTATGTCAGATGCAAAGGGTGCAAAACAGTTGGTGTGGAGGCTTTATGTCCTCCTTGTAGAGGCTGTGCAAGGACAGAAGATGCTTCTGCAAAAAAAGCCAAGCAGATTTGTCCTGTAGGTGCAAAAGGAAAAGTCCTCCTGCCACAGTATCTTTACAACCTTGCCCTTTACCAGGCTGAGGCATTTTGCTACCATGGTGAGGCATTTTGCTATGGGTAACTAAAAGGATAATTATGTATTTCAAGTTCTATACATAACTCTGTGCCCAGTTGATCTTAAAAGACAAGGATCATATTTTTATTGTATTTATTCAGGTTTGTGTCAATGACTTCTTACTGCCTGTCAGTGGATGAATACTATGAAGTACCCAGTGGACTGGCAATTGCCAGTCAGAGGGTTATTTATGGACTTTTGTGGATTGGCAAGGATTTTGTATTGCCAGATGTGCTTGAAGTATTTCAGGAAAGAAAGAATTTTTCTTGCTTTTCCTGTCAACATAAAAGTTTAGCCTTTTCATGAATTTATAATGCTTTTAAGATTCCACTGTCTTCATAAAACTAATAAATTTACTGCTACGGAATATTATGAAGTTTAATTAAATACATATAACTACGCTATGATCTCCTTTTCAAGTGGAGAAGCAAATATGTGTTTTGATAAGCTATCTTCTCTTTTTGTGATCTTTTCCTGCTCGTTAGCTGGTTTAAGTAATTTGTGGTACATGTCTCAGTCAAATTATTAAGGTATTCAAGGTAATAGATGTTCAGTTAAAGCACAATAAGAAAAAGGAAGTATTGTGGCACTTAGTATTTTTCTTTTACTTAGTTTATTTTATTAAGGGGAACACCTGATTATAGTTTCTTGTTTCTTCACCCCCCCTCCCTCACTTCAGTGGTTTAGAGAGAGGGTAGAGAGTAGGTACTGTAAATCCAGTCAAGCTGGGAAATTTGTCTAATGTGATGACAAAAAGGATTCAAGCTTACTGCCTCATATTAATTTGCTAAAGAGAAAAACTCATTTTGTAAGATACTTGTAGTTATCAATTCTTCAGTCTCTGTCTATGACGGGTTGCTTTTGTGTCTTTTTCTTCACCTGTTCATGCATCAATATGGATATTTATAATCCTGACTGCATCCCCAGTTACATGTGGACAAACTATCTTGAAAGCGAGTCTCGGGCTGTTACTACTTTTGTATGGTCAGGATGCATTTAGGCTTGAATCCTAATATTATGTTGGGCAAATAGCAAAGTTGAAAGTAAGCTGTGAGTATTGTGGAACATTGTGGAACACTTAATGCTCATTTCACATGACCCTTTGTTAATGATGATATCTGAAATTGGAAGGAGCTGTCATTTTGACGTGTAAATAAATGCATGTTGCAATAGGAGCAGTGTAATCTGTATTTGAAATAAAAGCTCTTTTTTTAAAATAAGGGAGTCCTCAACTAGAATTAACTAGCATTTGTCAATTCATACTAATTACTCATTTACTTCCATAGCATTCTTTCATTCTGGACTAGCTCTTTGATTTACAAGAATGAAATGCAAAACAAAACACCCACAAAACCTAACAAAAAAATGCACCACACCACCCCCCCCAAAAAAAGAAAAAAAAAAGAAAAAAAAAAGAAAAAGAGATGCTCTCTTTTGCATGCTTGCCAAGTAAAAGAACAGCCTAAGCCTATGGGTGAGCAAGTTGCAGTGAATTGACTGGCTTATTACAGGGTATCTTATCTTTCAGAGATTTCTATTTTCAAAAATTAGATCTATATACACCACCTGGAACCCCCTGGGAATCTGAATCTATTTTTTTAAGCCCAGAAGCTATTCACAGGAGCTATACACGACTTAGTGCAGTTTTCAGATATGCTGATAGTTTGAAGTCACTGACTAACAAGGCAAGTGCATGTCTGTTTGCTGATGTGACCAGGTTATCTCTTACATAACTTGCACCAAGCTCTGTCTGTTGCAGGTACAACCTGCAATGTTGTGAACCACTCAGATTTGGTGATGGTTGTCTGGTTATGCAGATTAAAAGAAGTTTGGCCTAATTTACTAATAGTACCCATGCAGTTTTGGTAAGCTAGCAATACTCCTGTACCTCAGGTTCAGAGATTAGGAGTCCTTATTTTGTTTGAGGTGATAAGCAGGTCTCCCTGCTACTCATGCTCTGTGCAGACACTTGTCTGCAGTTAGATGTGCGTATGCTGTTCAAATGTTCAGGCGTTCAATGTTCAAGCATTCAGGTATTTGTCACTCCTAGGTTGGACTGGTGCAGTGATGTATGAGGCTACATCTTGCTACATTTTTATAAAAAATTACTTGATGCTATTGCTAGTACTAGTTTCTGAGTCAAATAATTGAAGTTTTCTTCCAGTGACTTGGTTTTGAATGAGCTTATTAGGAAACCCTGAAGAAGGTTGATCATGTTTGTCAGGCAGAAGGTATCTCTGATGGTGACTACCCTCGTTTGCCTTTTCCCCTTGTTCCAAGCACATGAATGTGCTCAGCGCTCCTGTGTTGCACTGTCTGTTTCTGACGAACATTGGAAGAACTCAATACTGTCTCTTACAGAGGGCATAGAAAAAAGTTTAGTTGTTACACAAGAATTTTCTGGCTGTTTTGTACAGAAGACAGAGGTTCTTCAGGGAATTTGAAAAAAATCTTCACTGATGGGAAGCCAGAAACCTGAGATATATGGCCTTCTCTTACATTTAACTGGAAAAATTGTAAGTAGTAAGGATGTTGGAACCTCATGCAATGAGGGAGGTATGATCCCAGGAGTATGTGGCACTCTGCTTGTAGATTTAAGTCAGCTTCCTGCTAGGTCCTGTTTAGTATGTAAAGTACAAGTTATGAATCTAAAATCTTTGAATGTGAAGTTATTAATTCATATGAAAGACTTTTTGTTGGGGCATAGTACCATTCAATGTAGGTTTACAAGTTGGAGTCATTCAAATATCAGAAGGTAGGCTGGAGGCAAAATGTTATCTGAGAAAGCTTGGAACTGGTAGTCCCAAATGTTCTATGTCGAGGTGGGCTGCATCTTGGTATGTCTGTTTCTTGAGCACTGAGAGGATGGTTGCTAGTAGGAGCTCATAAATGTCACAGTACACAGTACCTGATTGGTTAGAATACATATTAAGGCCTGGGTGAACAGCAGGTTTTTTAGAAGTAGACTGTTTTATAACTGTATTTTAAATGTTTCATGGAATGCCTAAAGCAAACGATAGCATTTCTTTTTAATCAGGATATTTATTTGTTGAAATTAATGAATAATTTATTTACTTGATATCTTGGTTGTATGTCTCCTTTCTGTGGATCCTTGTCAGGATGTACTTCAAATGGATATTTTTAGAGAGCAGTGTTGGTCTTGGGGAGTAATTGAAGCATAGCAGTAGGTGAGTTATATGTCCCTGTAGTTGGCCTTTGGAACTTTTGAATGTCAGTTTTTATAGTAATTTTGTTACTTGAAAACATGCCGTGGTGATTAAGTGTTCACATCTTTTATCCCAGAAAATCAGTTGCCATCTTTGGCTTGATTGGTCAGGAATACTGCAAGCCTTACTATGTTGTGTCCAGCTGTCTTTGTGCTATGCATAAAAAAAGTACAGGATAAATTTTCCATCTGACCTTCCTTCAGTCTGGTTTTGTCTCTACTATTGTTAATGCAGATCAGGTAGTATGACTCAAAGGAGTCTAAATGCACGCCTTCTAAGTATGTTTATGGGTATTTGTCTAATTATTTGTGAGTTTATTTCGACAGTGACTTGTGTGCACATGTGTTTGTGTATTTATTTGCACGCCTGCATGCACTTGTCAAACTATTTTTCAGAGTTTGCTTCGAAAATGTTGGACCTGCTTCTTAAAATTGTACAATTACTTTGCGTTAAAAGACTTGTGGCAAATACAGATAAGTGAAGAAACAAGTGCAAACCATGAGTGCTTTCGTATTGAGTGGTCTAAATGAACAGCTTGATGAAATAATGAAAGCCAAGCATTTCAGTAGCAAAAAAATCACCTGGATATCTTTGAATAGTTATACCCTTTAAAGCATATTTAATTACAAAAGTGTCTCAGATGAAATGCTTATTTGGGGAAAATTATATATAAAAGTATCCTAGCATTATAACAAAATGACACAAAAAGATTACAGGACAACATCTTTCATTCTGTATATTGGCATAACTTAACTGACTTCAGCTGAAAAAAAGGAATCTATCTGTAATAACATAAAAGGTTTAGATTGCCTAATTTTGCACTGATAGAGGAGTGATGATAATCTAAACAGCTTGAGAGTATGACCTTAGCTTGAAAGGTCCACGTGATAGGATCTCTATAGACAAGACATTTTTCCATGGGGATTTTACAAGCTTTTCAGAAAACATAAGACAAGATTGCAGGAGATTTCTAAAAAATTCTAGGAAATGGATCTTGAAACAACCCTTTCCACAAAATGTGGGCTTTTATAATCCAAGTTCAAGCAGTTCAATGAATAGGAGTCACTTGAGACTCTATTTATTCAGTGTAGTAACAATTTTTAAAGTTCTAATAGTAGTAAGTAATAACAGGCATGTGAAAACAAGTTAGATACTTCTTTAGCTTGTAAACAGTTTGTGATACATAAATGTTTCTACAGAAAAAGCATTACTGAAACTCCATATAGCATAGTTATTGTTGTAGTAATTCTTATTGAAATATTTTTTTCAATATAAATGAACTCCCATACACACATAAAATGGTGGCCTCACTTGATTCTTTGCATCAGTTTCACATGCAAATAGATTGCATTAAAACCACAGTACTAGAATAGGATGATCAGGCTCATTATGTAGACCACAGTCTGTTTCCTCTGACTTACAGAAGTCAGGTGTGTGGTTCAGTACTTAACCTACATGCAAAGATACCACAATGGGATATCACAGGCATGAGTGGGTTTGTGTGAAGTTACTAGCCAAATACCTGATGAGAGCTGTAGCTGCGTATGGACATTAGTACATGCAAATTATGCCCACTTTTGGAAGCAGGACATGAAGATTCACCTGAGTTTTCATCACTCCTGTGATAATGCTATATTTTAACATAATTTCTAGCAGTAGTCCCTCTTTTTCATGGAGATGCAGGGCAAAAATCTGGGTCAGGAAATGTCCTCTTTTCCTAATATTAGCTAACGTTCCTTAGCTAACATTCATTTCATTCCTGTCTTGAATTACCCTGTTGAAACTATATTCCAGCATGGGTTTTTAGTAGATTTTGTTAGCATTTTCCTATATCTTATACTAGTGTAATAAAAGAAATTATTAAATCCCACCTGTCCCTGAGCTTGTTATTGAGGAATCCTCTTTGGATTTCTGGTGCTCTTTTCAGCTTTCCCTGCTATAGTTTACCTGTTTTTTGTAATAATGAGGCTTAGCTCTGTCTTTCTTAGGTAAGATTTTCCTACTAAGCAGTGCTAGATTAATTTTCTTTACCACGCTTCATTATTAGTTATTATTTAACACCCACCTCCCCTTATTAGCATTATATCTAAAATGGGAAAATTAAGATAGAAGAAAATTAAAAAGCACAGCAAGACATTATGAACCAGGTGTATTACAGTGATTAGATTAAACATAAAAAAATATGTTGAACCAAACTTGAGACTTAAATGGACTAAAATGTTTATGGAAAAATCTGTGACATCCAAGAATATAATCACAAAAACCTACCCAACACATAGGATAAATCAAATGTAAAGATAAGAATTATACAATGCTTTTTAATGATTGGTTGCATTTCCTCCTAGAACTCAAGTGTAGTGATAATATTTCTTCCAACTCTTTCTTTTTCCTTACAGTACTTGGGGTGTATAGAAGTCTTACGGTCAATGAGATCTCTTGACTTCAATACTAGAACACAAATTGCAAGGTAAGACTTTGTACGAGTATGTTTTTTTAAAGTAACTTCTGAATTGTGTCCTTAAAGTGGAAAGGCCTGGAAGATGGCAAAACACACCACAAATATTTTTTGGATACTGTAAATCCACTTTTTAATTTTGCGTTAACAGGTAAATGTCTCACTTGGTATCAATATACTTCCAAGGGGGCTTGAAGGGTATTTTCTTTGTGGTCTTCCAATGTGCCAGGAAATGCTACAGAAAATTTATGCCTGTTTGTTATGTCAAATAAGACACTTATCTGGGTACCAATTTTGTGACATTTAAGCCAGGGGAAATTACAATAAGCTCAAAATCTACGATGCACTTGTCACAATGAGTCTAAGGAGTTGGTCTTGAGCCACAGGTTTATATTTTTTATATAGAAATTTCTGATGAAAAGATGTCAGATTATAAACTGGAGAAACAGAGATGCAAATGAAAATATGTTACCACAATGATATCAAAGACAAAAGAAAAAATAAAGTTGTCTTTTCCAGACTGTTTGTAAAAAAACAATAAGCTTGTATTATGTTCTTATTGCAATTCTTTTAAACCTGTCGTGGCATTTTTTTAAAGAACAGCACATAAGTACAGCATTGTCTTAAGAAGGGCCTGTGAAACACTTTCTTTCTGGAAGATTATTTTCTGAGAACTACAGGATGCAGTGTTGAGCAAGCATTTTCACTTGAAAAGCTAAGCTCCTTGTTTTCAGATGGCTGCCATCTTCTAGCAACCGGAGACCACGCTTTCAAGTTGTTCCACTGAAATAATGAAGTAATCTTTTACAAAACAACAAATATAAAGTTGTATGACTGTATACAGTGCTTGAGTTTCACCTCTTTGAGGCATTTTGCAGCTGCTGATCATAAACCACTTGTCATATCATAGACAGCTAAGTACTTATTTTATTAAATGAGAAAATATTTTTAGGATTGGGTGCTGATCGTATAGTCTATATTCATTGACTTTGAATTACACTTGCATACAGCAGGTTTGAATTAGACCTTGTGAGTCCTCACAAAATATTAATTATTAATTTGTCAAGTCACTTCAGCAACAAGGGGTGTAAAAGCACAAGGCCAGGTAAATGACAGAATTCTGGTTTTCAGGCAATGTAGGTTATGGAGGCACTTGATAATTTTACTACTGTACTTTTTAAAACTCATCATGTACATTTCTGTGGTATTTGCAACAGTGACCTTTTAAAATTATTTCATGTCTAAGCAGACTTGTAGTTCCAATGCAAGTGGCACATTTGTGTTTACCACTTGGAAGTTAAATGATACTGGCTTATGAAACAGATGTGATAAGTTCTGCTTTTGTATTCTATACCTGAAGGTGAACCAAACCCAGATTTACTTTTCTGCAGAGTCTCTTTCCCTCGATGTCTTCAATGTAATAGTGTTGCACTTATTATCCAGCTTGAAGACACAACTCTTCCATTAAAACTTTAGCATATTTGCTGATCTAAAGCAATATGGTCTGCATAAACAAGATGTCTTTGTATTACAGTTTTTTCAGTACAAAAATTATTCTTGGCTTTTACTGTGAAACAGACCTGGAATTATATTTTTTTCTGTTGAAGTTATAGTGTATTTGACTACATAGTGGCAATTTTCTTGGCTTATCTTCCTCTAACCACACCTAAAGCACAGGATACTTTCTTCAAGCAGGAAGCCATGTCCTCCTGTTTTGCTTGGGGTTTTTGCATTTGCAGTTTTATGTTTATCGTATGATAATGAAGATTCATTAACTCATCATTAAGATCCTGTAGTTTCTAATCTAAAACTTTTTTGAAATCAGGAGGTGACTTTTGAATCAGGATCGGTCATCTTAGTTTGTATTTTGTATGGCTCTAGAAGTCACCATGCAATATCTTAGGTACCCACAGGAAGCAGTTTGTACCACACTTTGCCATGTAGCATTTCACATACAAGTCTATTCTTTATTAAGAAATATTTAAAATTCACAGTGGCTGATTAACTTGTTCAAGTTCATTAAGAAAAATAATATAGGCCTCAAGGTATGTACTGAATTGACAAGGCTGATGTTCTGGTATTACCAGGCACCAATTCCCTCTTAAGAAGCCACATGGCACCAAATGAACTGTGCAGCCCTTTCATTACAAATAAAAGTACCTGAAAGTCACATTTATGCCTACATCATACATTTAGATTTAGATCTGTCCAGTGCTGCCGCCTGCTACAAGTACCAAAACCACCCTTGTAACCTGACCACTTGTGATGGAATCAGACTGAGACTTGGGTCTGTAGATCTAGTAATGCTGTGACTGCTCAAGCTGAGGAACCTAGAGCCACAGTTGAAGTAAAAGCTTTTCTGTGTGTGGGGCCATGTAAACTTGGCTGTTTCCCATAAGTGGAGAGACAGATGTCAAGGTGGCTTTGATCCTCTTCTGACCCATAACTTGGTATATTTTTCCTGCTGCATGTGGCACACCTGTATAATCTGTTATTCTTTACAAGACCTTGCAAAACCAGTCATAGAAAAAAGTGATCTGTCTTGGGCCAATATTACTTCTGGTATTATGCAGTATTTAAGTACAATTAAAAACCAGAAAAGGTGAAACAAGCTACCTGATTCAGTGTGGAAATCTGGATGTATCTCTTCCTAGCAAGCACACATCATGTTTGACACATACAAAGCACTTACTCCCTTTCTAGCACTGCACTGCATCCCTGTCCCTGCCTGCTTCCTTACACTTGCTTTTTCTCCATGTTGAGGAGCTTAAAAATAACAAGTCATCCATTAGAAATCCTACCTTTGCCTTTTCTCTGCCTTCTGGTCATTACGTATGTCACTTATCTCTCTACTAGTCTTGAGGAAGAACAAAACTCCAAAGATGAGCAGCACCAATTCCTAGAAGAAAAAAACATTTTGTCAGTCATGGGAGGGTGAGATGTGTACTCTCTGACTCTGCTGCAAACACTGGGCGTTAATTTGGAGGAACCACTAGTCCCATTCACAGACAACTGTGTGATTAAATTAAAGCTTGTAAAAAATGCTTGAATCATTGGGTGAACATTTAGCAGTTACTTAAAAAATGGCCAAAGATTTTCAGTTATCTAGAGGAGACACCCATTTAAAATAAGTTAATGGGAAAAGCTTGTCCAAATGTTTTGAAAGTCCCGGCTGTTATAATGAATACATTAGGAAATCATATACATTGGTGTTTGTGGAAGAAGCAGTCTGACAAATGAAAAGCTCTGCCTTCAACTCCAGGAACTGTATTGAAACCCCAGTGTAAACAGTTTGGTCATCAGTCTTTCCTTCCTTGTCACAGTGACATGAAAACTCACAGAATTGTAGGGTTTGGAAGGGACCTCCAGAGATCATTGGGTCCAACCCCCCTGCCAAAGCAGGCTCCCTAGCTCATATGGCACAGATAGGCATCCAGACGAGTCAGTCTTGAATATCTCCAGAGAAGGAGACTCCACCACCTCCCTGGGCAGCCTGTGCCAGGGCTCTGTCACCCTCACTGTGAAAAAGTTCCTCCGCATGTTGGTGCGGAACTTCCTGTGCTCCAGTTTGCAGCCATTGCCCCTTGTCCTGTCTCCACAAAAATGTGCTACTTAAACCTGTTGTACTTGGCCTGTGACTTGGTTTTGGTTTGCATTTTAATTTTTTGTATATTAAAATGTTAAGACTCACAGAAATACATTTATCTTCATGTGAAAGCAGGGAGCAAGCACTTTCACCTGTCAGACTCTCCATCAAATCTCAAAAACCTTGATGGTGCCTGACAAAATGTATTGTTATCCTAATTTTGTATCTGATTTGAGGAAAAATGAACAATTATGTATGATTTATAACAGGGTTCTCCCTTTATTATTACACATTTGAAGGCTCAAGATTCTCTCACTACTGGAGAAATAGGAGTAGAGTAGTATTAAACAGTTGTATTGTATTTTTTCTTTTCTGTAAAGAATGTAATGTCATATGAATTCTTCAGCAAATAAATGAATGTGCAAGGAAAGGGTTAGCGATTATGCATGATGCTAACGAAAAGCCAGGTGAATCCACATGTTGCATCATTAATTATCCGGTGATAATGCTTGTAAAAAATGTGAAGTCAAGATGACTTTCTTGGGCAGCAAGACGAACAGAAGGCTTTCACATTCAACATAGAGGAGGAACAGGAGGACTAGCAGGCGAGTCTACTGAGCTAACCGCAGGTGGCAAGTGGTCCTATGTTCATCTGAAACCTACCAGCATCGTCACAGAAAGGAACAACTCTTATGCTTGTGTAGCCAGGCCCTTTGTGCCCTCAGGCTGTTCATTTAAAAAAATAATGAAAAAATCAGGTAACATTCTTTTGCAACATGTGCAGTATTTGCAGTTCATATAATATGTTTATATGCTTATTGTTAAATCTGTGGTAGTGTAGTGAGTCTGCAGTACTGCGTTGTGTGCATGAGTGTAGCTGTGCACTGGGTTGAATTAGAGTGATATTGCATGCACTGTTCATTGTACAGCAGTGTTTGGCTGCATGTTCATTGGTATGTGATTGAATGCAACCAGCTTACTGCATGCAGCTTCAGAAAGTCTCACCTCCCCGTGACAAGTAAAACATAATCTTGCCTGTTGTGTTAATAGCAAGAAGACTGAAATATTTCAGAAGACTGAAATACTTCATGTCAGCAGTGGACCTGAATCCAGACTCTGATCCCAGTCCTCTCCATGAACTCTGTTGGGCTGAACAATTTGAGAGATTCCTCAGATTCCTCTCCAAATCTGGGGCCTGAATGTGATTAATTGTGAAAACCAAAGTCATTTGTGCCAATATCCCAAGCTTCTGGAGGGGAGATGATGGAAATCCAGATTTTAGATATTGGTTTGTGTCCAATGCTATATAATATGAGTGAAGTTTGGTTGATGTAATGTTCCTTTCAACTGTATCTATATTCTTTGCAGAAATTCACTGTCAACCAGCATCATTGAAAAGAGGATGGAAGAGTTGCAAATGAGGACTGTATCCCCTGTGATATTTGAAGGTGGATAGGTAACATGTTATCTGCAGTGAATTCTGTATTCAGTCTCCTCCTTAACATGCTCTCCTGTTTGGAAGGTGAGTGGTGTTGACATCCTGCTTTCTGCTTACATGGATTCTGGATGTGGGGTAGTGCTTAGGGGGTGGCATACTCGACTTCAGTCTGGGTACACAGGAAGGGATGTAGATAAGAATTCTTTTTGTGCACAATTATTCAGGGCCAGAGCTCTGGGAAGCATGGGGTGCTGACTGCTGCTTAGTTCACCAGGAAGCAGGATTCTCAAAAGGGGATGAGGACATCCAGTACACCTCTAAGTGGGGCAATGACAGCTATAGTTCCTGATACTATCAGAGAATACCATAATTTGCTAGTTTCACTGTCATCAATACAGAAACGAGTTAGGAAAAACATGCGTTTGTATGCATAACATTGAAAACTCATTTTTCAATGTGCTGTTAGCGGGGAAAATGTTACCTAGTATTTGGATTTATTCCATTAATACATGGTATGCAACACCTGAGTGACAATAATGAATTGCACTCCCCCATTCCAACTGCTTGTGTGAGAGAGCAAAGGGCCTCTTGTCATGGGGAAGGTGGTGAGTTGAAAGCCAAATGATCAAGGAAGAGTTTTGGGTCTGCAGAAGCAGTAGGACTAAAGCAGAGTGGTATTAGAGAAATGAAGGAGTAAGGAATTTGAGTGTCTTTCATATGACATATCCAGTCACACCAGACAGTTCATCACCACTGGACAGTCGTTTTGGAAAATACAGCTTGTATATTTATAAAAATGTCATGTATTTTGAGGGGTTTTCAAAAGGACCATGTTAGAACCTTAACCCACAAATAAAGATGACGATATCTATCTCCAAAGTCCTGCTTTGGACATAAAACCAGTTAGGGCTTAGAAAAAGATATTAGGTTTTTTGTTGGTTTGTTTTTTTCTTTTTTTTTCATTTTACTTTTCTAAGGCTTCCTATGCCTTCCTTTGAAGTACCTGCTATGGGCTACTTTTTTAGAGATAAGATGCTATTGTAAATGACCTGAGGCTGGACCTAGTTTGGAGGCTACTATGATCCTGACTTAGCAGCAGAAATAGTTTTAATTCCCTCTCTCCATGTCCCTGACCACTACTAGAATAAACAGCTAGAGACCAGGCTGAGTGGAAAAAAGCCTGAAGGTCTCAAAAGAAGTTGAAGGGTTGAAGCTACTTAACAGACCTAATCCTCAAAGTACATTTTAAATGGGTTGGGGTTTTTTTGGTATCATTGACCTTGTTCTTGAGAGATGTAGGGTTGTGCAGAAAGGATGCTTTTGTAGGTGTGTTTTCAACATCAAGGGTTTCTGTACCTCCACTTGATGCTCATAAAAGCAGTAATAAATATTTTAAGAGGTTTCCTTTTTGGTACCCCAAATTTTAGACCAAGGTTGTCAGAGTCTAAATATTGGTTCATTAACTGTGTTTTCAGTAGTGGAGGAGCCTCTTTGGCACTGTGTGTTAGGGGCATACATTTGCCATAGCTACAAGGAAAAAGTGTATGGGTTTGCTCCAGTTTTGCAAAGCACCAATCTCTGTGTGTGCAAAGTGGAGCAATACATCTAAATAAGGTGTGATACTGGATATACTGTTTCACTCTACATAATAAGACCATTGTTCAGAACTGCTGTATTAGAAGTAGTCATCAGGATCAGGTAGACTTCTCTGTTACTGATGAACAAAACAGTTTCTGAAACTTACTTGCATGTTATAAAAGAAGGTACAGATTGTGCTGAAATTGCCTTGAATATTCCTTACAGTTAGATAATCTGTGAATACTGAGAACAGAGCTGTGGTTGAGCATACCAATAGATAAAAGGTTTCTTTGTCAGTAAAAGCCAGAGTCCTTTCAAGTCCACTGGCTTCTGTTAGCAGAGTGATGTAAGTCTCACACTGAAGGTGCAGGAGTATAAATATAATAGCGATTGGATGGACTGCTTACTACATACATAATAGCATGTGGTACTTCATGTCTGACAGTTGCAAAAGGCCAGTCCTTTTACTGTAAAATTTTACACAATAAACAAAAAATTAAGTCAGCCAGCTTCCTTTCATTTTCTACTTGTAGATGTTCTACATGTGAAAAACCTCTGTTTCAAGAAACAAAATGAGAAGCTGAGGGGGAAATGAAGGAGGAATCATCATCTCCTTGCTCTACGAGTGACAACAGCTTGTGTGCCTCATCTGCTGATGTTTATTTATTCCACAAACCTTTTCTTGCAGACTTTTCATCACTTTTGTCCTCAGGAAAGGCTTCACTTTGTTTAGACTGATGTGATAAATGGCACTGCTTGGTCTCTGTGCCCCTTCTGGGGGTGGTCCCCAGCGGGCACACTCCTGGCACAATACTCTGAAGGCATGGCTGTAGGCACATGCACACCAGAGAGTTGGCCTCCCTTTCCTATCCATACCGTGTGTTCTGTTTTCCTTAGCTATTTCTGCAGCCTTACATCTTCCACACATGGTCAATTTGGCTGTTGGCATATAAAGTTCTGTAAACAGTAATACACTGGCTTAATGTTCAGAGCCTGTGAATGTTCCCTCTACTGCTTCAGACAGCACGTGCTCATTTTGCCTGTTTTGCAGATGAACAAATAATATTTCAATTATTAAATGGATTTCTAAAAATCTATTCTTGGTCTCTGTTTTTTTTTTTCTTTTTCAGAAGCAAGTTATATTTGGTAAAGATTTAATTTCTCCTCAGTAAATGCTGGTACAATGCTCGGTAATGATTTATAAATTATTAAAAAATTGGCAGGAGTATAATACTGTTAAGAAATAGCTGGAAGCCTTCTGTACAATTCTTATAGACATGTCATGCTTTCATTTAAAATGTCCATCTTTTAATGTCTGTTTTTTTAAGTTGTGAAGCTGTATGCTTTGGAGAAGGCAAAGATAAACTTGGGAATTGTAGGATATTAACAAGAAAATATTGGCAGTTTGTAGATCTTGTCACACAAAACATTTCAGACAAAAAAACCTAGTTACAGTTTCTCATCTCAATATTTGAGATGGTTATACATTTTCCAAATATGTTCAGAAAATCTGTGTAACTGGTATGTGCCTGTCATTTCCCTGAAATATAAGTTCCAGACTTCTTTTTTGAACCAATTAAATCTTATTAATTAAAATGAACAAAAAAAACCCCTACCAGCACAGCCAAAAAAACCCCCAAATCATTGAAACCAGAAGAAGGAAGGGTATTTTCATGTGATAGTGCTTCACAGAGGAACAGATTTGAGCTTCCAGAGAGGGTTACTTTGTATAACAGTCATAGTAAAATATAACTAAATCTATGAAAAATGTTAGGGCATTAGCCTTTTTAATGGAACAAAATGGCAATGCAAAATGTCTTTTTTTCTGTCTTAGGAAGATACCAAGCCACTTTAAATCAGAATAGGTTACCCTTGGAAAATACATATTGGTAATTTTTCACCGGATGCATTTGTGTGCTGAAACTATATTAAAAATACACAACACATTTTGTGCCAAGAAAGGGACTCCATAGTATAACCATCTGCAGAGCAAAAAACACTCTTGAACATATTTGGAACTCAGGACACAGTCCCTACTGCAGACAGGGCAGTAGCTAATTTTCTGAGAGACTGAGGTAACTCTATTCTGGTACACCTCTGAGCCTAGCTCATGAAACATCACGTGGCTTAGAAAGCTGTGACTTGTCTCTGTCAAATAACTTTCTTATTGGAAAGAAAGCATCTGACTTTTCCAAATTGTGTGTAGCTGTTTAGCCATGTAGACATGTCCAGTGCTTCTGGTTTGGCCCTCCTTAGACAAATATTTGCATGCAGAAATCAGGTAACATCAGTCTCACCTTAGGAGTACTACCTATTTCTGGGCTTGTTCGGTGGCTTGGGTGTTTGTGCTGAAGAGGGGTTTGCAAATTTGATTTGCTGCAAAAAGCCATTATGTCTGCCACGTGCTGCCTGGCAATGCAAACTGGAAGCAAGTCTTTAGGATGTCTTTCCCATGTCACCATGCTATCTGTGTCAAGACACCTCCTTCCTCCCACAGAATCGCCTAGAATATTCTGAATAGAGAGATCCAGGGACCTTCACCTGGAAAAAAGTCTTCAACAGTGCAGATTATCAGCCATGTTTTTTCTTGCTGTTTTAATCAGATACTTCTTTAAGACTTCTTAACTCTCGGGTGGGAAAAGTACTGTCCCTTTTGTTACAGGTACAAAAAGAATTGCTGCCAGGCCACTCTGACCTTGCCTAGGCTGAATTGTTCTATGAATATCTTTTCTGAAGCTCCCGGCATTTTCACCAAAAGCATTGTTAAACCCTGCAGTGGCTTGAGTACATTTAGTATTCACAGAATTTCAAAACCCAAAGTGGAAGTAATTGTCAAATTCAAGTTCAGATGTCCTGCCTGATCTGGCATTTATCTCAACAAGCTGTCACCTTTCTCAGGTCCTTCCCCCGCCACTTCCAGTCTTCCTGCAGACTTCAGGAACATCGAACTATTTTACTAAAAGGGAGACAGGTAGTTGGGAAATCTATAGTGTTTTGTTACTGGGTGAGAGGACGTATATAGTAGCTTTTCAGCTGCTTAGTGCTTTGCCCGTGCTGCTGAGGCAGTGTGTAGGAAGAGTAACCAAGGCTGCCTTGCCAGCACCAGCCCTGGGCTTCAGGCTCTTCAACTGTTACCTTTCCTCTCCTACAGTCAAGTGGCAGTTTTGATCAACAAGGTCCTTGAGTCAGATGGGTCTATTGAGAAACATGCTTTATGTCTGATTATCAGGAGCAGGCAGGCAGAAAAGGTAGTAGCAAAACCACTACAGAACTCAGCTCTGAACTAGAAAAATAGAAAGCTTGTAAATGACTTTTGTTGGGTGCAGTGAACTGAAAATTCCCTTTTCTTCCTACCAGTCCACGTTGCTGCTTGAGACAGAAGATGGTGGAGGCAAATGGGAAGAGAAAGGAAGTTACAGGCAAATCAATCACAGAATCACAAGGTTGGAAAAGACCTTGAAGATCATCGAGTCCAACCATTCCTGTCCTATGCAAAACCATATCCCTAAGTACTTGATCTACTCTTTTTTTAAACACATCCAGGGATGGTGACCCAACCCCCTCCCTGGGCAGCCTGTTCCAGGCACTGACAACTCTTGCAGTGAAAAATGTCTTCCTAACATCTAATCTGAACATGATTGCTCAAGCACAGTTCATGTCTCTGAAATACAAATCTTTTCTGTGAGAGGCAAAACTAATGAGGGGTCTCAATGCACTACTGAGACTACTGAAGAAGAGGGTGAAGTGCTGATGATTCCTCTGTGTTAACAACTTGCAGCTAAGATACACCTGGGGAAGCAGGAGGCATGGGCCACAAAGATAGCAGTGGGCTGGGTGCTGCCACATGCCTCGACTTCCCATCCTGTTCAGTACAAGGAAAGAGATGGGAAACCACAAATTGTAGTTCAGTAGCAAGGCTGGGGATAGCGGGATGGGTATGTATAACTCAATGTTTGTTTGCATTCCTGAGTCCAAGAAGAAGAGTTTTGGTGAAGAACAGTATTTCATTTTTCTGATTACATTTTTCAGGAGTAACGTATGTCTCAGTGTCATCATGATGGTCAGTGTCTGTGCTGCTTGCTGTCTGTGTTTCTAAGATGCATCAGGTTGTCTTTTTAATCCAACCAATTTTTACTTGCTCTGTAAGAAAAGTTGGTGGCTGCTTTAACTAAAACAGTTCTTTGGACTCAACGAAGCAGTGTGGTAAATGTGGGAACTGCACATAAGCACCGAGATGTGAAATGAGGCGCAGTTGTAGCTGTGATGATCTGAAGGCATATGCGAGGCAGGTTTTGTAGTGAGAGGCAATTGTATTAGATGAACAGATGTAGTTGGGGGAAAAAAAGAGAAAAAGACAAGCTGTGGAACAAACAAGCTCTCCTCTAGACCTTAAGAGCGGAATGTGTGCCTGAAAGCTTTTTTGACTCTCTCTTGGTATAAATCTCATGCTGCTTCGGCAGGACAGGACTTCAAAAGTCCTGTAAGGCCTGTTCTACCCCCACAACCACCCACCCCCAAACGGTAATAAATTCATGTGACACTTTCAAGTGATTTGAACTTTGGATTTGGCCCTCGGTAAAAGGGCCAATACTATACAGTGATTACTGATTGCATCCAGATAAATCTGTGACATTTGCGGAGCCATTGTATGCTGCATGCTGATACTTACATGACATTTCCCTCCTGACTCACTTGCTGATCCTGTGCATTCACCTAATGCATAGTTGAAATATCATCCTGCACATGGCATAAAATTAAAATAAGTTATGTTTTTATCAAGGTGGTGTTTTAAGGTTTTGATTATTTTGACTGTTCTTTAGCTTGTAGTTCACTGTCTCCCTCCCTGTATACTTTCATTTCATAAAATAGATGTTATTTGCATGCTTTTAGGTCTAAATACAATGTGCTGTTAGTCTCAATCCGTATTTAAAACAGTCAAGTAACTTTTGGAGTCACCTTCATTCGACTGTGCAACCTTTCTGTCTTAGGGAAGCAACAGGACATGTCTGTTAGAGCTTTGTAGCTAATGGTCATAGGAATGTCTCTGTGTGCATGGGAGAAAATTGTAAATGCCGACCAGATTGACTGTTCAGGTAGCATGTTCTTAAGTAACTAAATGATCTGTAAGGTTCGTTCGCAGCAGTAAGACTTCAAGAGTTTGTGTCGTATACAGTTACTCTCCTATGAGGAAGTATGAATTAAAATGAATTTTCAGTATGTGTTTCTTTCATTCAGGCTGAGTGCTATGGGAAGAAGAAAGACATATTAGAAAGCTGAAGCAAAGTGTTAATGATATTAATTTTGCCTACAATGTAAAAATAGGCCACAAATACATTACTCAGATTTTACTGAAGAAATTTTGTACATAACATGTATGCAACATGCATCTTATCAGGAATATTTTAAGGTTCTGATATTATCTAAAGCCAGTTGGGTTTGCTATGACTGGAAAAGTGCACTGCATAGTAGTGAGAAAAATTATAGTTACTACTACTACATTACAAGAAAGGTTTAAAAAACCCCAACCAAACAAGATGTGAAACAATGTTGATAAAAGACTTGTCTTAAGATTTCTTGTGGCTTAATAAGGTACAAAAAGTTAGATTTGGAAGAAGGTATGAAGACAAATATTCTAATTTACAGTGAGAAAAGGTCTTTTCAATAGTGTGAGAAAACAATTTTTATTCTTTAAAGTTGTCAAGATACTCTTCCTTACACTATTGAAAAGACCACTTACTGTCTCCTGCTTCCCACTGAAGTAATAAAAATTTGAATGTCACCTGCTTCAGCCCGGAGAAGTGAGCTCTCTGACCCGCTGACTATCCTCATTTGTGACCAGAGTATGGTCTGAAGCTGTTCTCTCCCAATGAATTTCAAGCATGATGAAGAAAGCCACGCATTCATTTGCCATAAAGCTTTTTTCTGTTTCTTCAGGGAAGCAATCATTCGTGTTTGTGAAGCCGTGCCTGGTGCCAAAGGAGCCTTCAAGAGACGAAAGGTATTTTTCTTTTCTCATAGTGCAGTTAACTGTATTTTCTTAGTTTAACACAGAGGAGACAAGGCACAGCAGGCAGGTGACTCTAAAGCAGCTTTGAGAATTGCTGATCATTAATCATTTAAAGTATTGGCTGTTTTCACCCACTGTATGTTGCCTCTTGCCCTCTGGTCAGGATCTGCTTTTATAGGCATCTAGAAGTATGAGTACATCTAGGAAAAGGATTGTAGCTTGCCTTTATATTCCTACTCTAGAAACCCACTCCTTTTCCTTTTCTTTCTTTTATAGATTGCAAGTGGAGGGCTTAAAAAAAAGAGGGAAGCCTTTTCATAAAATGCATGCATTGAATTGTGAAAGTAGGTGCTGAAAGCTATTGCAGGGGTCAATTTTTGAAAGTTATTAATTTGTTCTGGAAGCATAGCTCTACTGATGACAATGAGTTTGGAAATCACTGATTTCTGAAAGTGGGGAGAACATACCAGGTGAACCCGTTTCCTGTGTTCTTCCAATAAACACCTACAGCTGGCCCTCAGTGGCCAGTACTGACAGCAGGTCTGGTGGCTGTTGTCCTGACACAATTATTGCCATGCTTTTGTTCTTATTTGTGTGATAGAAGTTAGGATTTGTAGGCAGTTAGTGGAGGAAGCCTCAGCTCAGCTCCTACACTGATGGCTCTTAACAGTCTTATACCCCCTGCACTTCCAGGGTCCTGCTAGCAAAGCTGCTATTTAATGCTATCTCTAAGGGAAGGAGCATAGAAAGCAATTAATCACAGCCCTTGTGTGTGTTTTGGGGCACAGGAGAATGGGCAGGTGAAGGAAAAGTTCTGTCTGCTCCCCTAGCTGCTCCACCACCCAGGCTGACTCCCAGCAGAAAGAGATGGGATGAAATGCCATTTGCTTGAAGTGGAGAATCTTCCCCTGGTAAAAGAAGGTGGATGTGATGACATATGTCACAGGCTAATTGGAAATTGAATTAAGGTTGTGGTTCCTACCTCCTGCCACCAGATTTACCACATTGGCATTTGTAAGTTCTCTGGCTTCTGTTTCTAAACCTGAAGAGGAAAATAACTTTTTCATTGTAGACTAAAAATGGTGCAAAATATATTTGGAAAAGTAGGTTAAACAGAGTCCCATGTGCCTAGTGAGGCACCTTCCTGTATTACTGGTTTTGGAAGTGATGTGGGTTCTCAGTCATTGAGAAGAAAGTAAGTCTACTGGCTCAGCAGCAAATTTGCCCAGCAACAGGATTTCAGACAAATGTTAGAGACAGATAGCTTTTGCCAGTCTGTACTTCACCATGGTTTTGCCACTAGCAGCTTATGAGTTTGAGTAGTGGCATGTTCTTGAGGCCACATTTTTACCCTTTACCCACACTATGTACTAAATAGTGCAGCATAAATGTTACATACAGGTAGTACATAGGTAACATGTTTTTGATCGCTTGAACAGCAGGAAAAGAAGCTAAAACTGAGTATATGCAAGCTTTAAGGAGTAAGGAAGCACAAGCGTGTCAGTCCTGCAAGGGACAAAACTTTCTGAGCTTGACAGCAGGTTTGGACAAATGCAAATGCAGTGGCAGAAGAACAGTGCTTCCAGTCAGAGCTTTGCTTTTATAGCCTAACAACTAGCATAAATATTCACCAGTGCATCAAGTGGGAGGACTTGGTCTATGACTGCTGGGTGCCTGAGGGCGTACAGGCTGTGGTTACCTGAAGGAGGCAGCTCTTATGCAGCTCTGTGGTTCCCTGTAGCTTTCAAAGGTGAGAAGTTGGTCAACTTTGCTTTGGCAGGGTAACTTGAACTGCTACAAAACCTCTGAAGATCTAGTGAACAGCCTACAAAAGTTACCAATACTATTACACCCCCTTTATTACATTCCCACACTTTCTACTCCTTCTCTGAGCTAGCAGTAGCCTTTAGCTGCATGTTGTACCCCAGCATATGGGGGTTTTAGCCCATGACTGAGCTTTTAGCTACAGCTAGGAAGTCTACAAGCATAATGACATGGTGTATCCCTTTTTGTGAGAGTCCCATCAAGTATCACTGGTGTCACTTTCCATGTGGGAAGGGGGTAGAGCAGTCAGTACATGCAGAGAAGACAACAGACTTCAGGAGTTGAAAGTTTCTTACAGGATTAGAATATGCCGTTCTACGATACTGACTTGAAGCATTCTTAGTCTACTCAGTTGGTCCCTTTAGTGAAGATGGGACTTTGTTGTCTCACAAAACCCCTGTTTTGTTGGGTCTAGAGCGGTTGATTACCTGCCTAGCTATTAGTATTATTAATAGTTGTAGCATAAATGAGAAGTTCTCTCCAGAGGAAAACCAACTGTTATAATGAAATGATCTTTGAAAAGTCAGCAACTTTTTAGGAACCTTTAAGATTACAGCTAACCCTGCATGCAATGAAGCTCATCGCAAATAAACAGACAACAAAAATCTGCTTTTCCCTCTGCCCTCTTCCCCCACTCCCCCTTCCTTCACAGCCACCAAGCAAAGTTCTTTCTAGCATCTTGGGAAAGAGCAATCTTCAGTTTGCAGGAATGAGCATAATGCTGAATATCTCCACCACCAGCTTAAACCTCATGACTCCGGATACCAAACAGGTGAGTGTATCTGCCATATTAATTTGTGAGGATTTTGATAAATAGCTTACTGCACAATTATTTACTGTCTGCCAAAATACTCAGTTGCTCAAAGTTATTATTCCACAATAGTTTCTGTGGAATAGTATCTGTGGAAAGAAAACAGAACATGTAGCATAATAGGACTCAGTTTATTCCAGTATTCAACACAGCTTTGATGAATTATTTTCTTCTTGCAGTGTCTCAGGCAGATCAACTTTGCTCTTAAAAATTCTATGACATGAAATGGCATTTTCTGTTTATGGGAGTTTCTGTTTTGTGCAGTTACAAACTTCCAGTGTTAAAAGGGATACATGTATGGTAACTAAAGGACATCACAGGCATCCTCAGTTTTGTTTTCAGTCTTCCTATTTAGAGCCTTAAAGGGCAATCTATTCCTAAGGTGCTGCTAAAAATACTGTCTCTGAGATTTTGTAGTGCAGTGAGATGCCAGTGTTTTAGAAAGATGAGGCAGCCTTTTTCAAGCAGCCCTTTTCTCCTCCTTCGTTGTTCTGAAGCTGCAGACAGACTTGGGAGAATCACTGCAGTGGTTTGTGAATGATGTATGAGATGAGAAAAATCCTTGCTCAGGGTATATATGAAGAGAAAGCAGACAGACATGCGTAGTCACTGCTGTGCTATTTGCTGTGAGCCACATGCTGCGTTAGGGCATGCAACTTTCTGCCTAGATACAGCTAGAGAGGAGAAAAAAATTATTCTGCTGTCCTTTGGAGCCTCAGAATTGAAGAATAAGAAAGAATATACATATTGTCTATTAAAAAGCTTGCTGATTATTGCTATGCTCTCATTGACTTATCTTCATTATTATCCTTATTTAGAAAACATCGTAATCCTCTTCAGTGAGCACTGAGACTGTGGGAGCTACATTATAGCTGGTTGCAGTAGTGTAGAGCCTTACTATGGGTTATACACAGCAATGCTTTCTATAAGGGCAGTTGCCCACAGTCAGAAGCATAGGAACTTGAGGTTAATTAAGTCTACTAAAAAAGTGCCAAACCCTGAAACCTGACTTGTTTTCAGCTGACATCAGGGTAGAAATGGAGTTAAACTAATTTGCCTCAGGGAAAAATCCACCCCCGGATGTTTTGCCTTTTCTCTGAATTGACAAAACTGTTTATCTTTCCCTCACATCATGCTTCTCGAGATAGGCTAGATCTGGTTGCTGCAGGCTTGGGAAATGTGGTTTCTCAGAGGTCCCCAGTCTGGCTGTGGTCTCCCTTGTTTCTTGTTTGTGCCAAGCATTTGATATGAAAATAACCATGGCCCAGTAACTTTGCCCTTTGAGGCCCAACCCAGGAAGATGGTTGTGACCTTCTGTAACAGCATCCTTTTCCCAGAGAAGCAGGAAGAAAAGACAAAACAGTATTGTTGGCCCTTAGGGTAGCAGGACACCAATCACATGTGTCCCTGCACAAATGGTTTTGCAGGGATGAGCTGATTTTGTTTTGTTTATTTATATAAGATGCAGATTTGGGTAGACTGAAACAAAATGCTAATATTAATGAATTATTTAATAGTAACCATTGTAGGGCATTGGTAATTTGCTGTGCCTTGTTTTCAGTATTTGGGAGTGGGGGGAAATACCCCTGTCTCAAACTAAACTAAAATGTTGAGTTGCAGATTTAAAAAAAAAACTCAGTTTGACTTGAATTGCTGTTTTTGAGTGCTTTTCACTTTTCTTAAAATTTGGAAAAAACAGGTTTTGAGGCAATCTGAAATACTTCTTTGGATTTATGATGTTGAACTAAAATACTGGGTTATTTACACAACTCAAAATAGTGACGATATTAAATGTGCAACAAATCTTCACTAGTTCATCTCTATTGTTTGGATCATTTATGGTAAAAAGAGAAGGAAATCCTCATTGATGAATAAGGGAATAGTGTTTCACTCGTGAACACTTAGAAATTAGCCACATTTTCAGAGGCTGTTGTGCAACAGGCAGGAATATTGAAAATGAAGCACTCTTTACATGAAAGAAGCGCTACAAATAGCTGTCAGCTCCCTCTGACTTGATGAAGCACCATGAGCTAGAGAACTCAAGTCAGGCTTTTTTCTTTCCAAGAAAGATAGTTCCTAATTCAGATCTTTAAGATGCAGCCTAGAGAATATATTTTTACTCTTATTTCGGTTGGGATAGCTGCTTCCTAGGGATGAGAGCAATGTTGGTAACACATTGATGGTTTTAGTTGATGCCAGGCATTCAAAGACTTTTCAGCTTCTTGTACTGCTGTAACGTGTAAAAAGAAGGCAGGGGGCACCCAGGAAGCTGGGAGGGGACACAGCCAGGACAGGTGACACAAACTGGCCAAAGGGGACATTCCACTGTAGTGTGTCCAGAGGAGGGCCACAAAAATGATCAAAGGGCTAGAACATCTCTCCTATGAAGACAGGCTTCAACCTGGAGCAGAGAAGGCTCCAGGGGGACCTTATAGCAGCCTTCCAGTACCTGAAAGGCGCTTATAAGAAAGCTGGGGAAGAACTGTTCATGACGGGATGCAGCAGTAGGACAAGGGGTAAACTAGAAAAGGGTAGATTTAGGTTGGACATTAGGAAAAAGTTCTTCAATATAAGAGTGATAGATCACTGGAACTGGTTGCCCAGAGATGTAATATTCCCCTCTCTGGAAATATTCACGGTCAGGCTTGATGGGGCTCTGAATGACTTACTGCAGGGAGGTTGGACTAGATGACCTCTAAAGGTCCCTTCCAATCTAATGCATTCTGTGATTCTATATATCATACAATGTCATGTTTTGTATATAACTGGGGGGTGGGTCAGGAGGTTGGTCAACTCGGAGTCTTGAGGAGCATTGTCATTGGGTGGTGAGAAATTGTGCTGCTCATCACTTGGTTTGCATATTTTATAGTCATTATTAAATATTATTATTGCTATTATTAATAATTTCCCAATTTTTTGTCCTATTAAATTGTCTTTATCCTGTGAGTTTGTTTTTTCTTTTCTTTCTCCTTTTCCATTTCCAATGGTCTCCCCCACCCCACTTGGAGGGGAGGAGTGAGCAAATGGCTCGGTGGATTTTTTTTTTTTTACAGCCTTCTGGGTTAAACTACAACACTTTTTAGCCTCTTTTTTTCCAAATCAGTTTTATAAATTATGTGGTACCCTCACCAAAGCAAGCAATTAAGGTCCAAGTTACTATTATCACATGGTCTGAGGCACTGAACAGGGGGCCTGTCCTATACCAGGCAAGTTCCTTGGCATGGTTTCTGCGACTCAAATGATCAAGTGAAATTTTCTTTCAAATGACCTTTTCTTTTTTGGTTGTTACATGATTTCATTATTAAAAGATTTCATAAGTTAAATCTGAAAATAGCAGTGCAGCAGAGCTGTTTTCCATGTATTAGGGGTTCATGACAATTTGTCTCTTCCCAGAGAAATATCATATTAGTTCAAATTGTACATAAGCAAATCTAATTTCAAATGCCCCGGAGTATGCCTGAGATTTTGTCCACAATGCTACATTACAGATAGATTCAAAATTCTGTTTGCATATTGCAAACATGTTGGTAGTTGAAACGTAAAAATGACACAGTAGGTATTGGAAGCAATGTTAGGATCCTTAGCTAGTGTGCAGAATGGCATGATTTCGCTGATTTCACCAGAGTGGCATCAGTAGAAAAGTATTTTGATGAATATGATCCTTTGCTCCATTCATCACTATCTGTAATAAAGAAAGAGAGCTTTAGCAGATTAGAATTTCTCTAAAGATACTGTATGACAGATCTGTATGATTTACTGGAGTTCTGAGCACATTTGGCAATTTTGCTGTGTCCTGCTAGGTTTTAAAGAACACCTGAAGAGATACATTCATCCTTAAGTGTGTTTATATTATCATACTAGTCTTTGCTCTCCTTGTAAGTGAAATGCAGAGCTCATTTTGATCTTAGTTTTTGATTTTCACCCCTGTACAGAACAAAAATGAAACCAAAAGGATAAAGTCTAAGGAAACCTACTGATTAACACTTATTCTTTCTAATCCATACAGATCATAGCAAATCACCATATGCAATCTATTTCCTTTGCGTCTGGAGGTGATCTGGTAAGCATTTCTTCAAAGCTTTCCTCCACATAGGTACTGCTTTATGGGGACTGTGTGACAAAATTTATTGCACAGCTTACTGAAAGAAAAATATAACCACAATAGCTCCTGTTTCTTGTTTCATAAATTCTTCCTGATTGTTGCCATCAAACTCTTTTTGAGGGAAACGACTGACAAGCAGTCATAAATCCTCCTCTTTGGATGACTAAAAGGAAAAGCATTAAAGGGCTGTGAGCATTCATATAATAGCAGGGCTCTGTTTTTTAGGGTAAAGTTGTATAGTCATATGGGTATTGCGTGAATCTTTGTCCTGTGTTTTACTTTATACTTTTTGCAGTGATAGACTATATTGTAGTTATATTTATAACAGTGTAGGCTTCCCCTCCCCTTCCGCCCCCCTCCCCCCCCAGTCTTTAAGTATACACTGAGAAGACTGTGCTAAATACTGCCTTCAGGTATATGAAACTGAATATATTAAATATTTTAAAATATATTAAATATTTTAAAATATATTAAACTAAATATATTTTTATATATTTATATATAAATATATATAAACTAAACTCTTGCAGCTTGAAGACAGGCTTTCAGGAAAAGACCAAAACTTTCTTACTAGTTTTGCCCAGCGTTCAGACACACCAAGCCATCTGGATCATTTAGATCAAATGGCAGACTCCTCCTTGTTGTGCTTTTCCCTGTTTTTCTAAGCAGTCCACCCAAGGGCGCATTAAATGTGCTTTAAAAAAGTGTTTGCCTCCTGGGAAGCAATGGCAGAGTTCTAAAACAGTGACATTGCTCACCTCTTACCTTAGAGGTTTGAAAGCTTTCAAACCTAGATTAATTGAACAAGTCTGCCTCTTCCTCCATCATATGATTATCTGTCATTTATCAGTCATGTACTCAGTAAGGCAATTTCTAGCTGCTTAGTGAGTTAATTCTCTCAGTTCAGCTCTGTTAAGTTGAAGTTCCTTGGCATTTTCTCTTTTCACTTCACTATCCTTGGAAAACATAAGGGCAAACTTCAATTCAGTTCCAGAAGGTAAAAGGACACCGTATCATAATAATTCAGGGAACAAAAAATGGATCAACAGCAGCTTTGAAATACAACAGATTGCAATGGATGCTGTAAGTGAACAATTCCTGAAGTGGGCAGAGGAGTGATTAGCACAGTTCTCTGCCTCCGTAAGAAGATTCTTCACTCCCCATCTGCCATCCCAAATGCTAAGTCCTGGAAACACCATTGCACACTGCCCACTGATAGAGTGATTTACCAGGAAAGAGGAGAGAAGCAGCAGCAGAGATTGGATTTGGAGTAAACAAGCTCTTCCAAATGTTATAGAGAGATAAAAATCATGCTACTGAGTCAGTGAGCTACCAGAGAAATCAAATTGCATGGTGTAAGGGAGCTTACAGGAAACAGTGAAATTGTGAAGCTGTGTTTCCAATAAGACCACTGCATGGTGATCTCATTCTGAGTGAGGAGAGGGCAG
Organism: Laterallus jamaicensis coturniculus; assembly: GCA_022605575.1. NCBI lineage: Eukaryota > Metazoa > Chordata > Aves > Gruiformes > Rallidae > Laterallus > Laterallus jamaicensis. The sequence continues at coordinate 4,209,730 of JAKCOX010000052.1, forward strand.
GTATGAATATCTAATGATACTCTACACGGTTGTCTCGGTGGGCTAATATCTGGCAGAAGTTTAACTCGGAAGCTTGTTCTTAAAACAGGTAGGACTTTTGTCCTGCATGCACACAGAAGGCAACAAGAGACAAGGATGTGATTTAAATCACAGCTTTATTAGCCCATTTGTGGGTTGTCCAGGCATAACTTTCATCAGCCCTTAATGATTTCCACTTGGTGGAGGACTGCCCATAAGTTCATCTGCTCATATGAGATTTGAAATGGATGGAGAAAGGCCATACTGAACTAGAAACCCAGACCTCTGCCCATGTTTCTTCAGGAAATGCATCCCTTATTTTGAATTTTGGTTTAGTTAGAAGCAAGGCTGCCCCTACTTCTCACCCCATCTACTTTTCTGCTCTGGCTATCTGCCACACATTTGCTCCATCAATTAGCTTTGCAACTTTCCTCCCACTCCCTGAGCATTAACTAACCCCATCATTCAGAATTTAACCACTGGAGAACTGTTCCACAGTCTTGGAGAACAGCTTGAGTGCCATATATATTTTTGCAATATTCCCTTTTGCAATGAGTCAGACTGTTTCTGGCTGTGCCAGTGCATGAGAGCTTAAAAATCTCTCCACCGAATCCTTTTACACACCATTTCAGAATTGTTTTTAGTTTGCTTCCAAGGCTGTGTTCTGGATTTGCTTTAGCTCTCTTCAGCCCTTCCTTATGAAACACTGTATGTTTTCCATCCATAGTCACTTCAGGTGACTGTTTCCAGGCTGCAAGACAAGACATCTGTTTTTTGGAGATGCCTGCTGAAATTTCAGAGACGGAATTCGTAAGGCCTAATAAGGCAGGTCTCTCAGAGGGCCCTGAAGGCAGCAGTTTTTCACTTTCAGCCCTGCCTCCAAATTTTAACACTGCAATGCAATTTCTTTGAGGTGAAAATTATAGCTCATTCACACTTGTCTTCAGTCCTTGAATGTCAGGGACCACTTTGCTGCATCAGCCCAGCCCTGTATAGCCTTTTGATGGGAGTCTTCTAATTTAGCCACTGTGAAATGTGCCTGCCTTAGGTCCTTAATGGTTTGTTACAGTCAGCTTGAATCTGAGAGCTTCAGATGGAATAAAGAGTAGGTGGTTCCAGTCTCTCACACCCACGCTAACTATGACATAGTTACTCAGGCATAAATGTATCCATTAACTATGTTTGTTCTAGTAAATAGAATGATCTGTGGCCTGTTTTCTGGCCCTGAAACTAAACAGCACAGTGCAATTTGCGTGCACACATTCACTCTCTTCCCTCCCAGTGGTCTCTTGGGATCGATGCCCAGCATGTGCTGGTCCTTCAGAGAGTTTCAGAGCATGGTGAGGGAAACCAGCACAGCTGAGTAGAGGAGAATAGGAACTATTAAACAGCATGCAAAACTCTCAGGCTTTTACCTTGGCTCTGGTTTACTTGATTCTATAGACATAGCCACTTTTCTCATTCCTTGACTTGTTGATATGCATCATTATTTCCACCCAAGTCATTGCCCAGATGCTATGTCACTGCATTCTTAAGAAATTACTGGACAGAATTCTGGGGCTATCCTCTGCTCTGTGTTATTTTTACAGATGAACCTCATTACTACTATATTTGAGCCTCTACCCTCTTCCAGTAGTGTATTAAGTGATATGGCTACACATCTGTCACCAGAAACAGGAAGGTGCTTCAGCATCTCCCTTGCCCTCTCCTTCGGAAGGAAGATACGTATATGTGCAGCACAGTGATTTGTTTAGAGTAGGCTGTGACAGTGTGTGCTTGCACTAGGGAAAGCTAAGCTAAAGCCTCTAACTGAAGATTCACGTTCGTTATTACACTAGATCATGACATAATTGTCAATGGTCTTGGGTAAGACATCTGAAAAGGCTCTGGGTAGATTTATGCAACCATCTGTAGTGTATCCTGTATGTACCTCAGATATTGTTATAGGTATACCTGGCTGGCCAGGCATGCTCCAGGAAATAACTAATCTAACCAGGACTTCCTGGTTGCATCAAGGATATATGGCATTTTCCAGATGTTCCAGCAGGCCTCGCATTTCCTGGAAGCACTGGCTTTTCTGTTTCACCTGCACCATGATAAACGTCTGCACAGCTTGAGCACAGGAGACTGGAGGGTGGCAAGACAAAAAATCCCCTTTGCTTACAGGAGGGCAAGCAAAAAAACCCCAAATACCAAAACCAAAGAAGATATCATCCTGCTCTTGCCAGAAAATCCAGCTGGCATGTGGCAACAGGGGTTGACTGGGAGAGAGTGTCCTGGGAGATGGCTGAGCACTGGCTGAGCATCAATGTGCTGTACAGCATTGTAGTCACTAAATGCACCTGCTTGTCACACATGAATTAATGTCACTGCTCAGTATTTTCAGGGAGCGGGGTTGTTAATCCCACTTTTTCTGCCACAGAACCAGGTGATTTTTCATGTTCTGAACAAAAATCTCCAGGTAGTAGGACTTGTAATTCTATTCCCTTCTAAATGAGGCCTGATCCCAATCCTACTAATTTTGTTTAATTGATTTTTAAAGGCCTTGTATGAGATTTTTAAGTTCTGCTGGAATAGATCACCCTCTGGATAAAGGAAAGTGGTGGGATAAGTACCTAAATGCATACCTGTTTTTATGGGGCTTAAGTAGTATATAACTGGAGCAAAACACATATTTGAGCCTCTACCACAGGAATATGCACACTCTAGACTCTGAGCATTTGTTATGATCAGTGTAAAGATTTTTTGCATTCAGTGTACATATCTTAATTTTATTTGACAGGATACAACCGACTATGTTGCATATGTAGCTAAGGATCCTGTTAATCGGAGAGGTAAGTTAGAAATATCTATTTTGCATCTTTTTTCCTTTGAGAAACATGAATTATTCATGGTATAATTCAGTCATCTTTTTTCCCCCAGAAAAAAAAAACACAAAAAAACATAGACCAGTAGAAAGATTGACTTTGACAGAGTCATGGAAAGATTGTGTAGCAATAAAGAACAGCCATGAACAAGTTGGTTCTCAAACTTGGAACACGTTTTGTCTGTAGTTCATCTCCAAATATCGCTTGGATTCTCTTCATCTCTTAAATCAGATGCCTTACTTGGCTGCATGAGCTTCTAGGCAACAGCTAACTCTCACCTACACCCAATCACTATGCAAGACCTAAGCAGTCCTCTGATTAAGTCTTCCGATGAGGTGGCTGAATCAGTTATGTCTTCTCAGTACATGCCTAATTCTTCCTGGCAGAATCCAATTCTTTAGCAACCAGTGAGATTTTAAGCCAGGTTGCTGGAGGCTGTAATCCTCTTTCTCAGTGAAGTTTTATTCAAGGCTGTATTGTTTTATGCACATTCAGTCAGGAACAGGGAACCTTTTGTTGATTGTCTTCAAAGACTAAGATCCAGTTCAGATTCTCAAAAATAAAAGTAAATTATAAGAAGTGCAAATTACAGCCTGAAATAAATAGGTACAGAAAACATTCCTGCTTGTAATGCAGAAAGCATCGCTAGGTCTAAATACTAGATACAAAGTATTGTATCATGTACCTGAGAGTCTATTTATTATTCATAGATTCACAGAGAAAAAAAGACTAGCTCCAAAAAAAGACTCAAGCACTTCCAGCAGGATTTCTGCAGAATTCAAAAACTTTAACTCCAAAATGCCAACCCTGCAAACCCCAAGCTGCCACCTTACTATGGGCACAACTAATTCAATAGCTTCCATATTTTGTCACCTTTTATGATTTGCCTCAGCCAAGCTGGAGTCTGGCTTTAGTTCTACTGAGAGATCTCAGTGGCAATGTAGCGGACCAGCATCACAGACAGGATGCTTGCACTGTAGGGTTTGGAGGAGCTCTGTGTTTTGTGTCCGTGTGTCTGGATTTTATATGGAAACTGTGTTCTGTGTATCTAAGTTGAATGTGTCTAGCCTTGACTTCTTGTCAGTGTTCCTTATTGAGCTAATCTATCTTAGACTGAGGATTCATCTAAAAACCTGGTGGTGACTTCCTGTGGTGTTGTTACTTCAAGTCATTTCTCAGTTTTCCATATGAAAAATTTGACTGAGTGAACTCTGTAGGTCTCCAGCTGCAGTGCACATCCTCTGTCCTTCAGATAATTTCTGTTCCTCCTTCTTTCATTTTTCTGCACTGTTCTGAAAAGGTAGATGATGCCTGCTGTTGTTTGGAGTAATCTAGTATTAATGTTCAGCAAACTATTACAGAGACTGCACCTTCCTATCCCTGCTTCCTTTTGTCCTTGTCATTAGCCATTTTCTCATAAGCCCTTTTTGCTGCAGCAAAGCACTGCTGTCTCATGTGAGATTTTTTCACACTGTGATCTTTGTCTTCTGCACTACAGCTTTCCATGGAAGCTTTTCTCAAATGTGTGTGTACATCAGGGCTTTGCACATTAGTGACTTTGTATGTGACCAGTATTAAAAAACATTTTTTTTTCAAAGGTCTAGTTTACCTAGGGATCTGGATTGCTCTCTTTCACCATCGCTGGCTTTTCTGTCAGTCTTTGTTTTATCTGCAAATTACCCTAGAAGTGAGTTCGAATTTACTTCTGTATCTAAGAAAAATGTTACCACTACTGTTACACTAGCACCAATTCTGCAATACAGCTTTCACTTGCATATTAAGCTCATTTCTTCCCAAGGATGGAAAGGCTCTCTCCATGCTTTATATTCTGGATCTCTCAAACTAAAGGCAGTCTGTCTTCCACTATAACATTCACAAGAAATCATCTCTGTGTGAGCCAGACCTTCTCATCCTTTTGCAAGAAGCACATCTCCTACCTGCTGAAAGTCCATTCACGTATCCAAGGAAACAGGTTATTCATTATGTCACCTACTGAAACTACTTAATGACTCATGCTTCATTTCAGCTTCAGACAGGTTCAGCAGTGTGGAATGCAGCTTCTTTAAATCCCCACTCCAGTTACAGAGTGCAAAATTTACAGCTTTGTTTGGCCTAACCACTTTCAGTCCATGTTCATGGAGATAAGTCTGCATCTTTATCTGGAGCTGATTGTTCACCACCACCAGCAGTGATGCAGAGGGGGTAAACAGCAAATACCTTTTCGGTAGCCAAGGATGTCTGCTTCTGTCTTGGAACATGTGAAGGTCCTGTTTTTGGCTGCTGAATCCACTTTCAACATACAGCTAAGGACGTTACCCCTGACTCAGGCATTGCCGCAGCATGCTGATCGGCACAGCAGATGCTATAAGGTGAGAAGAGAGCATCATTGGATCTATTTAGCAGGGCACCATCTCATGCTGCATGAGGTGCTGCTGCTGCTGTAGAAGACATAGCTTGGTGCCCTGGTCATTCTATACTGGCACAACTGCAGGTTTCTTGACCCTTTATTCTGGTCTTTTAAGAAGTTTCTCCAGCAGACCAGCCTCTGAGAAGTCTTTAAACCTCCTTAGTCTCCTTATATTGCTTTAACTAAAATTATGTCACACAAATGACAGACCAATCTCATAGCCTTCTGTGATGTTATCACCGGCTGGGTAGATGGAGGGAGAGCAGTAGATGTCATCTTCCTTGACTTCAGCAAGGCTTTCGATACTGTCTCCCATGACATCCTGATAACAAAGCTGAGAGAGCATGGGATAGATGAGTGGACAGTGAGGTGGGTTGAGAATTGGCTGTTGGACCGAGCCCAGAGGGTTGTGATTGGTGGAGCAGAGTCAGACTGGAGGCCTGTGACTAGCAGTGTTCCCCAGGGCTCAGTGCTGGCTCCAGTCCTGTTCAATATCTTCATTGATGACCTTGATGAGGGAATAGCATCCACCCTCAGCAAGCTGAGAGGAGTGGCTGACACACAGGAACACTGTACTGCCATCCAGCGAGATCTGGACAGGCTGGAGAGCTGGGCAGGGAGAAACCTGATGAAATTCAACAAAAGCAAGTGTAAAGTCTTGCACCTGGGAAGGAACCACTGCATGTATCAGTACAGGCTGGGGGTTGACCTGCTGGAGAAGAGCACTATGGAGAAGGGCCTGGGGGTCCTGGTGGATGACAGGTTGGCCATGAGCCAGCAGTGTGCACTGGTGGCTAAGAGATGGCCAATGGGATCCTGGGGTGCATCAGGAGGAGTGTGGCCAGCAGGTCGAAGGAGGTGATCCTTCCCCTCTACTCTGCCCTGGTCAGGCCCCACCTGGAGTACTGTATCCAGTTCTGGGCTCCCTGGTGTAAAAAGGACAGGGATCTCCTGGAGAGAGTCCAAAGAAGGGCTACGAAGATGATTAAGGGCCTGGAGCATGTCCCCTATGAGGAAAGGCTGAGTAAGTTGGGACTCTTCAGTCTAGAGGAAAGAAGATTAAGGGGAGATCTAATTGGTGTTTATAATTATCTTAAGTATGGGATGCAGGGGGAATTGGCCAGTCCCTTTTCTGTGGTCTGTGGAGACAGGACAAGGGGCAATGGCTGCAAGTTAGAACACAGGAAGTTCCGCACCAACATGGGGAAAAGCTTTTTCACAGTGAGGGTGACAGATCCCTGGGACAGGCTGCCCAGGGAGGTGGTGGAGTCTCCTTCTCTGGAGATACTCAAGACCCGTCTGGATGCCTATCTGTGTAATATGAGCTAGGGAGCCTGCTCTGGCAGGGGGGTTGGACCCAATGATCTCTTGAGGTCCCTTCCAACCCCTACGATTCTGTGATTCTCTGACTCTGTGAAATGTCATGACCAACTCTTATTTGTAGGACATTGGCATCCAGAGCACCTGATTCCACTGCGCTGGACACTGGGCATGCAGTTTTTCAGCTGAAGAACATATATTCAGGTTGCTAAAGCAGTCAGGGTTGACAGAAATCAATAACTCTTAACAAATTCCCACTGTACTGCAGCAGGGCTTGGAAAAGAACCAGAGTTCAAATCCAGTCCAGGCTGTGGCCAGTATGCCATGTTCTTGTTCAGCAATAAGTATGGAAAATGAGCTTGCCCGGGCCTTTCTGAATATTGCAAAGGTGTTGTTCATTTAGACCTTTAGCTTCCACCTCTCAACACTCTTTTACATTCCTACAGTGTCAGGTGAAATCTTCATGAGTTCATCTGTTTATCTTGTAACATAAGGTGAGACCTCTGAGCCACTCTCTGATTTGTAACGAGGATGAATTTGTCTGTTCTAAGAGCTGATAAAGGTTTCCTGGTCTCCCATAGGAAGGGACCATGTGTTACCAGCCTCCCTCCGTACTTCCTCTGTCACAGTGGGTTCAGAGGGGTGGCTCATGGGGGAGTGCTGAACTTAACGGGCATCCTGGCTTCGTGCTTCTCAGTGATCCTGCAGTTTGCTAGGAGAGTCTCCATACAGACAAGCAGGAAAAGGCATCAGCCTGCATAGTTTTGGAAACAGATTAGGGCCTCAGATCTAAGAAGTATCTATGAAGTATCTGGGAAGTATCCTAGTTACTGGTCCTCCTTCAGCCTGTAATTTGGGAAATTCTGGAAACTCAAAGAAAGTGAGCAGCTTACAAGCTCGAGGTGATTAGGCACAAAACTGAAATGGGGATAAAATTGAGAAAAGCAAAGAAAGTTTTTTTCATTGTTACCATCTACTAATATCTTTATAGTTTCAAATTAAAGCTCAGATTTTTCATATAATCTGTTGCATTCAGGTAATAACAACTGAAATTTTATTAGATTTCCTGTCTTCATGGAATTGCTAAGATTGTGGAAGTGATTTGTGGTCTTGCCTGTTGCACTTACACACCAGACCAGTTTTATTTAACCCTTAAAAAGACCACATTTCCTGCAGTTCACTGTGCCAGGTTTGGGTTTTATAGAAATGTGCGCACCGCGAATAAGCCTAATGTGTAGGTATTTTTTCATAGGTTGGTGCTACCCCACCTATGAAATACATAACCAATGATTTGCATGTGCATATGTCAAATCTTTTTCATTCAGCTTGTCATATACTAGAATGCTGTGATGGCCTGGGCCAGGATGTCATCAGCACCATAGGCCAAGCGTTCGAGCTTCGATTTAAGCAATATTTGCGATGCCCCTCTAAGATGCCTACTTTCCATGATAGGTGAGTACAATTGCAGAAGACTGCTAAAGCGTCTTCTTTAGCTTTGTAACTGCTCAATCAAATGTGCTGCAGATGGAGTTGCTGGAGACAGATAGGATTTTAATACTCTAAAAAGAGATTTCTACTGAACTAGCAAAGCAGGGTTTGCCTAATGGATACGAGAGGAGCTCAGTAATTTTAAAAGAATGAGTTAAATACAGATTTCACAGAGAACTTATTGAAAAGCTCATGTGTTTTCCGTCGTAGTTAGTAGGCAGAGTTGAAAAGCCAAGAAGGGATGTTATTTGTGGCATTTTGTCATTATTACTGTCATAGTGGCTCCATCTATTTAGATGAAACAAGCTGGAGTTGCTGAACTTCCAAAATGATTAGTGATGTTCCACTATTTCCAATATTAGCCAGGATGAAGTTTTTAGGAATGTGATATAGGCTTTGACTGCATTGTTCTCTGGAGGATACAAAATCTGTCTGCTTGTACATGTTTAAAAGGCTGGGATATAGCACTCTGTTTTCTTTGGTGAGCTGTGATTTTTACCCAGGTTGCTATATGCCTGCTAACAGTAGTATAAATCCCAACTAGCTGGTACCCTGTGTAATCTCTTACATCAGAGTAAAATGAATGTATGGTGAATATAAAATGCTACTGACCTGATCTGGAAGCATTTTATATTCACTTTAAACTTGGTAACTGACTAAAGTAGACTAAAACCACAGATCCCATCTCTTGGCTTTGTGAAGTTCTTCCAGATATATATTGGTGATAGAGCAGCCATAATTAAAGACAAACTTTCAGGCCTTAGTCAGTCAATCAAGTAATAATATTACAAATGCTATTGTAAGATTAAATAACATTTTTTCTTAAGGCACTTTAAAGAGGTCTCTAAAACTAAGAATTTAATCCATTGCAAAGGAGCTCTAGGTCAAGTTTGTCTAAACAGAGGAGGTCTGCTGCATGATCCCTCATTGCTTCCTGACTTATAATGGTAGCTGAATTCTCAAAATAATATGCGGTAGCGATCCCCTGACAGTCAGTCTTAACATGCTGCAAGTATCTGTAAGTGCTTTGCATGTGAGTAGCAAAATAAAGCACTCAACTTCTCACAGGGTGCAGAGTTTTGATGAACCATGGATGGAGGAAGAACACCAGACAACAGAACATCCCTATTACAACAACATCCCAAATAAAATGCCACCCCTTGGCGGCTTCATTGATGCCAGGCTCAAAGCAAGACTTCCCACTGCTGCAGATACAGCTCAGGTCAGTGCAATTGCATCTCTGTCCTGGTGCTGCCCGATCCAAAATTTTTAAAAAGCATGTATTTTAAGATGGTTACATTGGGACTATTTATGGCTCACAGCCATTCATGTATGAACAGTTTCCTTTTGAATGGGCATTAAGGATCTTGGGTGCAACAAATTAGGTAGATTAAGGACAAACAAAAGGAGGCGAGCTCCTTATGGTGTTAAAAGATTACACAGGTTCAAGGAAGAGAAATCCACTGAGTGTTACTACATTGCAGAAATCGTGTCTGCTTCAGAGAGTATTGAGTAGCACACACTAGCTGGGAAAGATTTTATGCAGAACTGTTTAAACAATCTAGTGCAGTCATTACTAACAGTTCATTATGGTAATAATTCATTAGTGCTCAGCCAGGTTCCTAGGTAGGTTTTCCACCTCATGTTGAACTGAGGTCAGCTACCTGCGTTGCTGCCCAAAGTTTGAATGCATTATCAGCATAGCCATCTAGAGGAGCATTCAGATCCAGCACAACTCTACTTAAACCCAGAGGGACCTTGTCTGTAGGAAACATCCTCTCTTCAGTACTCGAGTGTGTCCCCTGGAACCACTGTGAGTCTTCTAGCTCAGGCTTTGGAAAGTGCTGGGGGTGTCTTCTGATCCCAGGTGTGTTTGCATGGAATATTTTCTCAGGGCTTGCTATGTGAAGACAAAGGTACTGGAGGAGTTGATGCATCATCTGGGATTGAGGGGGTTAATAAAAGCAAGAAGCAGGGAAGTTTACGTGAAGGTCGCTGATAATATCTTACTCCTACACAAATGCATTTGTGAGATATATATTCTGACACCGTGATTAATTGGAAATGAAGAGTGGGAGTACACAGAATACAGCCAAGGAAATTGCCAGAGCCTCTCATAATATATCTGAGCATTTAAAAGGCAATCAAAAATTTCTTTGCACATGTGTCCATTCTAGTCTGTGGCAGGAGTGGGAGGAGAGCAAACGTATTACCAGAGTCGTCACTTAGGAGAGAAATTCGGTGAAGACTGGCATCAGGGGCCTGTTAAACAAGGTGAGTTTTAGCTGTAACACTGCAGGACATCTTGGGTGGGCAAAGCATATGGAAGTTTGTACTTCAAAGTCTTGAGGCAATGAACTGCATTTTGTTGATAGACTCCCTTTGTCTGAATTTTAGCACTGGTATCAGTGAAAATCATTTTGGCACTGACCTCTGAATAAATTATTAAATTCACCCTTCATAAAATCTTACCTTTTGCAGTGCAGTGCATAGAGTTGCCCCAAATCCTCAACTATCTAGCTTGTTATGTCCTAAAACCCCATGGTATTTAAAGACAGGCTGCATGGCCTGTTCTGAAAATCTGACCCACCAGGGTCTGCAAGGTGGAGTTTCCTCTTTAAGAAAGACCTTAAAGGTAGAAACTTTTAAAAAATGTGGAGCAATGCATGTGTTTTCACAGGATCTCGGCTCCACAAATAACAAATAATGCATAATGTTCTTTTTGTTGTCTATCAATTTTAAGTAAATCACATCAAAACATACATGTCAAATTTCACCCCTTCCAGCTTTACTGTTTTTCTGGGGGCACCTTATTTTCAAATGCCAGAATACATTATCTGTTGTTAACCTGCACAGATTTAAGGATCTTATTCCATTTCCTTCTCTCATGACTTTGCAACTGAAGTATCAGTGTTGAAACTGACAGCTTATTTACAGGCTTTTCCTTCCCTCCTGAATAACATGCTCCTCAAACCTTCATTGAAACACAGTTCTGAATCCATTCATCAACATTTTTTTTTTACTAGATCCTGCATCTGCCATTCCAGGGAATTTTAAACTGTGGTGATGGGGTATGATGTTATTTGGTCATTATAACAACACTGTTCTGTCAAAGACAACAAAGAAGAAAAAAAGTCTTGATTTTTCTAGGATCTCTGGATGTTTGTAGTATGCCAGAAGGGAAATCACAAGTAACCCCAACAACACAGATGCCAACATACGTAAACACTCAGCATATAAATATAGACGCTTTATTGGCACTTCAGGCAGATGCTGAAAATGCCTTCAGTGGAACAGCAGATGATACCAAAGAGAGCAGCAGCCCAGGAAAAGATCTGTTTGACATGAGTGAGTTCCCTTCCTATTCACCTTTCTTTCTGTTAAGCTACCCAATATGATTATGCATTAGTTTTGCTTAAAAATAGATTTTAAAGTCGCCACATTTTAGTATTCCTTGTGGAGTTATGGTGAATTTTAGAATTCACAGTGGTTTCACATGCACACTTATTTTAAAATAAAGGTGGCCAAGGATTTGAAGCTAGTCTGTATTGTATCTGAGTTGTCATTAGTGTCACAGGCTAACCTGTTGGAAGGAAAATAAACCAGGAGGCTTTTCAAGTGTGTAAGTGAAGGAGACAATTTGCTCCAGCCTGTCCCGTTAATATGTTACTAGGAAGCCAATGCATGCTACAAAAACTTTGTTCAAGAGAAAAGCTGTGAGGGAAGTTAAAAGACCGTGGCTATCCCGTGCTCTGTGTAGGCCCACTAGCTTATCTAGCTGTCTGTTCCAACTTTGAAGTTAGCTTTTCTCAAATCAGAATCAAAACTGTAGCTGTACAACAACAGTTTTACGCATCATAGAATCTTAGAATCATAGAATGGCAAGGGTTGGAAGGGACCCCAAGGATCATAATAGAGCTCCAACCCCCCTGCCACAAGCAGGACCACCAACCTCAGGCCTGGATCTACACAAGGTTGCCCAGGGCCCTATCCAACCTGGCCTTGAACACTTCAGGGACGGGGCATCCACTACTTCTCTGGGCAGCCTGTTCCAGCACCTCACCACTCTCTCTGTAAAATACTTCCCCCTAATATCGAATCTAAACCTTCTAGTCTATTTAGAGCTGGTGTATTGCCATGGTACTGCCCTGCAGATGTCCTTTAGTAAGTCTGGTGGGCACAGAAACTATCTTTTTAATAAGCACTAGTTGTCCAGATGAAGGTCTTTCAAGGGTAAATAGCTTCTGATAGGTCAGTACAGTATACCACGAAGGATGCATTGACCTTATTTACTATTTCTGCAAGGCAGCTGGGATCTGTAGTGGCACATCCTTTCACTGCACTCTACAGAAAGTAACACCGAGTTCAGGATTTAGCTGAGGTTTAAAAGATGCTTCTGTGTGGCTGATTTCAGCTAGATAAATCACAGTAAAGGTGTTACCCTGTGTCTATGTTGCAAAGTCCTCTTTCTAGGTGGTATGCTGAGTGGTAAGGGTGTTCCAGGGCAAGTAAACGCAGCTGTTTACAACAGCCATTACTGAAATAAAATCATTGCCTTCTAGAAACTCTTCACCAGGTTTGCTCTGATTTTTATTAGCATCTTTCTGTACATAACATATATTTTTAACATATTACACTCCTCAGTCTTGGTATAATCCATAAATCAGCAGCTTTATCAGTGCAGCTTCCCTCTTTTTTTTATTTAATAAAGGTAAAGGGAGTGGCTATAACATAAAAAAAATGCTGTTAAAAAGGACTGTAATATCACCATGTTGTAACATGATCTGAATGATCTTGCCTTTGTTTTTGTTTCCATAATAAGAACCATTTGAAGATGCCCTCAAGAACCAAACATCTGAGGCTACGCTGAGTAAATCCACCTCCACTGGATGCACCAGTCCTCTTTTATCCAGAGCAGCTGACTGGACTGTAGCCAAAGAGCTGAGCACAGAGCCATGGTATCAAGGAGAGATGAGCAGGAAAGAAGCAGAACAGCTGTTAAAGAAATGTGGAGACTTCCTCGTGAGGAAGAGTACCACGAATCCCGGCTCCTATGTGCTGACAGGCATGCACAATGGACAAGCCAAGCATCTTCTTTTGGTAGACCCAGAAGGAACTGTAAGTGCTGACTCCTAAATAATACAGGAGGTTTCTCACTCTACCTGTTTTCTCTCAGTGTAGTTAATCCTGCTTACATCCTATTCATGGCCGATCATAAATACTCATATCTCTACTATGCCATCACATCTCTAATTCTTTCCCTGATGCATCACAGAAAAAACACTGCATGGTTTCTGTACACTGTAGGGAGCTTTAGGGCCCTGATTCGACAGCAGGTTCTAGCTTTGGCCACTGCAGTACAGTCTTGGTCAAAAGTGCTGGTTCTTTATCCTTCGTGCTGAGAAGCTGCTGGTGGCTGTGCAGGTTCACCCAGGCTGTGTCCTGCCGTTTCCACATGACATCTGTCAGTTGTGATATGGATCAGGCCCTCCGTGTTATCCTTCACCTAAGTCCACTAGGCAACTGGGGTAAACCCTCCCCATCTCTTTCCTACATGGGGTCTCCCTTAGCCAACAAAGGGACCCCCCCCAGCAGCAGGATGGAGTGTGAATGGGGAGCTCCAGATTTTTGTAAATGCCCTGGGCATTTCCGGCTTCTGGGGAGGAGAGAATGACAGCATCGCCACGTGTTTCACTGTTGGCTTCTGGTAGCTGAGTGTAGGCGACTCCTTTTCCTCTGTAAAAGACAACTTTGGATTACAAGCCTCAAAGTAAATGGGATAGTCCTGGAAAGGAGTTGGCCTGTTGGCGTCTGTTTCAGCTGGGAAACCTTCAGGAAACAGCCGAACTATGCGGGCCCTGCCGTCTGCACGCTGCGGCGAGTGACGCCCATGGCACCTGTTGTAATTAGAGTTGCCACGCGAGGGCAGTCAAAGAATGGCTTTGCACTGTCTTGGTGCCAACAGCCTGCTCCTGGGCTTGACCGGCCCCTCAGCCCGGGTAACTGGCCCTACGCTCCTTTGGGGGCTTCCTTTTACGCTAAACTTTTGCCAGCAGCTTTGGATTTTTTTCGCTCTACAGCGGGGAACCCTAATCCTCCCTTCAACATAGACCCACGAAAGGGCTGTTAGGGGCTAATGGCTCCCGGCCATTTCCCTTCGGTAGTCAAGGCACAGAGCCACCCTCCCATCTTTTCTGTGCTGCTTTAGAGAGCACCATGAATTTGCGTAGGGACCTCCTTGTTCTCTGCACCTACCCCCTCCCTCAGCCAACTTGTGACGTGCTGCCGTGGCCCAAAATGCTCTGAAGCTCCTCGCTCGGGAGGTGCCGCTTGGTGACAGCGGTGTTTCTGCCGCCATGTTTAGGTGAGCTGTGTCGGTGTGATCTGTGGGATCCTGGCTCAGCTCCTGAGCCACTCTATTTGTGACTTGTCGAGGTGGAGAATCATCAATAAAATGCCAGTGTGTAGCCAGCCGCAGCAGCGTGCCGGCAGCTTGCAGTTCTTCCGCATGGCCTGGGCACGATTATGTGTAAACATGGATGCACACAAAGGTGGCCTGAAAGTTCATTTCACTCACAAGTTACCTGGTGACATGGTGCACCTCCTAGGGGTGTGTTTTCACAGCAGAGGTAACAGTGCAGTTGCTTCCGGTCTCATCTAGCTGACAACAAAGAGATCTCTATTTCAGGTGAGGGATGCTTAATATAGAGGCATGCAGGATGTCTGTGGGATTTAGAATTACGGCTTGAACTCTGGTGATGGTAGAGCATATTGCTGATGGTGAGAAAACTCTCAGCTAAGTTGAATGGACCAGAAGCGTGTTAATCTGAATATAGATAACAAAATCTAGTGCTGTTTTGAAGATTTCTTTTTCTTAATTTTGAAAATATAGTTTTGAATGATTACACAGAGTGATGTTCAAAGCAGTATGGGTCAGAGATCAGGAAAGCCTGTTGGTTTTCTTCAGTGGTGCAGCTACACACAGACTGGGCAGATAGCATAATTTGCCATCAAAGTTGTTTGTTTCTTTTTCCCCTCTGACTTCCTGTGCTAAGTTTCTAGCAGTTTTGGCAGACCTCAATGATGCAGTCTGAAATATCTTAAGTGAGGTGCCCACCACTGCATAAGCTGGCTCTGGAAAGTTTTAACACAAGTTGTTCTCTCCTTCTGAGAAAAGTTCAAGGAAAGCAGGTAACACACCTCACTTCACAGGAGTGCTCATGGGCATTTGCATAAGGTGGAGTTGGTCCATCCCAATACAAATCTTTACTGTGTTAGCTTGAGAAGACATCTACTCTGCCTATGGAAGCTGTATGCTCAAGTTGTTCTAAACATAGGAAGGAAATGTTTTGTGAAGACCTGGTTAAAGATTGCATTGTAATACAGTTTTTGGTTGGCCTGTCCTGATCTTTGATGCTTTAACCTTGCACTACCATTTCCTCTTATCATGTGCGTAGTAATTAGCAGTGGGATGCTGGTGCAGAGCACTGCTGGTAAACGTGCTAGACAAATAACGTTCCCTGCCCTGAAATGTTTCCGTTTCAAAGCCACAGGAGTGTCCTGTGCAGCACAGGGCAAACCCAAGCCAAGTGCCCCTGGGGGGCTGGATCGCTGTCAGGGAAGGGAATTTGTCCAGCAACTGAAGAAATTTTTTACTGAGGAAAGCACAAAGATGCTGAGGCATGTGGAGAAGAGTTGGGTTCTGGCATTTCTGGAGGGACAACTCTTTCTAATGAAAAAGGTGAAAACACTTAAAAGAAGCAGGTGGTCTCTTGAAGAAGACACTTTGATCTACAAATCTGGCTTGAAGTGAAACAAAGAAAGTTTTCAAGCAGACCTATCATGGAAGACTAATAGTAGCAGACTGACCCATGTGTTGCATGCAAAATATCTGGAGATAATAGAGGTAGAAAGAGACAAAACGGAAGCAAAATTCCAGAAATGCCAATTTTTCAATGATTTTGATGGGAGAGGGGTAAGTGTCTAAAACATAATTAACTGTGTCACTTTATTCTTAGACAATTTTAGGGAGAACTTAAGGGGAAAAGTATTTTGCTCTTTAATCTGTCTTCTTGCATCCTTTTTTTGAAGGTTCGTACAAAAGACCGTGTCTTTGACAGCATAAGTCATCTCATCAATCATCATCTTGAGAATAACTTGCCGATAGTTTCTTCTGGGAGTGAACTCTGCCTGCAGCAGCCTGTTGAGAGGAAACACTGACTCCAGAAAACTATTATAGATTCTGTTATCTGCAAGCTGTAGCTGGTGGAAATTGCAGATCTGAAAAAAAACATGTACATGAAAAAGAAAAAAAAGCATATTCACATATATTTTACCAGTATGTTTTCTTTAGGTTTAAGAAGCCCCATTTCATACAGTACACTTGAAAATTCTCAATGCTTTGTGTAGACATGAAGTCACAGCAGAAAGCTTTCTTAAAAAGTAATTTCAATAAAATTACTCATATTCTCTAATGTGAATATTGATAGTGTATATATACCCATTATATATAAAAATACAGTATATATTTATATTTTTCAAGTCGGTCTGTTGATGGTATAGAACTATCTTCTGTGCCGTTTTTACTAGAAGAAAAATGCCAATTGTGATTGTTCAGATAAAAATAGAATTCTGCAGTCTCAATTTCTTGAGAAAATGAATATTAGGAATCTAATTTCTGATTTTACCTAAGAAGCACAACTATGAGGATTACAGATGGAATATGCTGGTTAACCCTGTAATGAGCCTGAATTCAGCAACTTAAATTCCAACTCAGAAATTAAGCATAAAATGTTTTTGAAAAGCATTATTCGGTGTCATTGATATCAAAAGCATTGTATCTTTCTGATGTCAACTTTCAATTCTTATATGATGCTACTCAAAACATTTGTATCTTGCTTTAACAACAATTTGCTGTGATCTCTCTGTGCATGAAGTGTGTGCATTTAGTTTTTCTAATGATAATAGAACAATATTCTGTAACTTTTGTTTATTAATTTGAGTGCTAAGGTTATTTATAAGTAGTTCTCTGCTTATGGTGAAGATCTAGGTGTCCTTGACTACCAGTCTCCAATGAGATGCTGCATACCTATTAGGCAAGTTCAAATAACTTGTGTTTAATTGGTTTAGTGCAAGATGTACATGGTTGGTCAAAGACATATCTGAAAATATCTTTTTTTCTTATGAACTGTGAAAACTATCATGACTCAGTGGTCAGTTTTGCATATGATGTCATTTGCATTTACCTACCAAAGGATAACTTGACTTTGGCCTTCAGCAAGTGATAGGTATTGCAAATATACTGCTGTTTTCTAAATACCAAATAGAAAAATACACTAAAGATGCATTTCTGGCAGAAATGCCCTTGTCTTTTGGTACTGGGAAGTGTTTTAAGGGAGGTTTGTACTTACTATTCAAATGCAAGCACTATGTGAAGCTATTTTGCTATTTTATGAAGCTTATCAAGAGCCAGACTCTATAGACACAGTTCCTGTAAAGGCAAAGTTTGTGCCAGACTCAGAATTTAGCCTTCAGTGTTCCAAGGTAGCACCAGTAACTCAAATCAGATCTTCAGGCTTGGTTCGTAAAGGCTAGGAGTCATCAGGGTAAGTCAAGGTTAAGCACCTGCCTACCCCAAAGTAGACAATATTTAAAGCTACTTAAAACTAGATTTGGATTTGAGAATTTGCTAAGTTTAAAAAATTACAACCAAATGTACCAAAAGTTTTGCTGAGAATCCATTCAGATAGGATCATTATAGTACAATTCTGAAAGAATTTTCTTTTACCTTCTGCTTTTGTATATGATGAAGTTGCAGCTTCATCATATACAATGAAAAGTTTGGTTTTAGCTCATCTCAAGAATGAAAAGGATTGAGGCACCTAAGACAAGTCATGTGATCTGTGCAGTAAAATTACACTTGATTCTGTAATCAAGACATTCAGAAGCCAAACTAAGACATTAGCGAACCAAATGCTTCTGATTCATTTTATTGCATACAGTTATTAGTTGATATTTCTAGGTCTGTGGGGGAGAAATAAATGCAGCATTCCAACTCAAATTAGTATGGCACTGAGATTAGCAGAATTCTTAACACTTGGGTTGTCCTTTTACCAAGGTGGCAAGGGCAAGGGAAGGTGAGAAGACATACCCCAAAGCAGTTTCCATCAAAATTACTTTATTGAAGAGCATCTATGTTTCACTATATTCCAACTTGAAGGATCTCAGTTGCCACCTTATTTGTCATATATATAAATATATATATATATATCTCACTTGTAATTCCATGCTCCCACCTCTCTAAAGTCATGTCCTGGAAAGTTTTTAGTCTGGTATCACTAGCTATAAGGAAAGGACTCTCTTGTGCTTTGAGTGTTGTATTGATACATCGTTAAGAGCCAGGTGCCTAACTCCCTTAGCTGCCTTCAAAAGTCCCACCTGATGCCTATGTCTGTTCTAGATTGCTAAATATCCTGTCAGTGTATGCCTGGAAAAATGTGACAAGATAAGGCTGTATGAATGAAGACGCCCAACATACACTGAAGTAACCATCTACATTTTTTTACCGGTGTCCTAGCTGTAGCTTTAGTAACTTAGCAGCCACCTAACTGCGTGCTTTAGAAATTAAAGCAGGTGGCAAGGAGGCACAAAATGAAACAGCTTGACAGAAATATTAAATTATCCAGACTACATTTCACAAACTCTGCCTCAAGGAAAATGTGGCTATTTTAAGCTGCTCTGTCAGTGCAGCCAATTTCCCCAGCTCGGCATGCCCACTGATGATGCAAAAGGTTGCACATAGCTCAGTTTGGTCCAAGGTAGCACCTTTGGACTGCGACAGTGCCCTGGTGCCCAAAGGGGCCAGGAGATCCTCTCTGTCCAGGTGTGATGATCCAGAGGCTTTTCTAAGTGACCAAGAACCAAATAATCTCAAAGTTGTCCAGAAGGAAGGGCAAGTGGGCCAGACAATGCTCCTTTTGGGGATCCTGCCATTGATTTTTGTTACTGTCGCTTTTGTAGATTTAGTTTTTCCCCATATGAAAATGGTATAAAAACTGCACAGCCATTTAGAGAGCAGTTCCAAACCTGTTGTTGTTGAAGTCAAAGACTATTTTACATTGAGCTCAGCAACACTGAATTGGATCTGCTGGAGAGGCAGGGCTCATTTCTGTGAGAAGCCAACACTGCCAGCAATTAAAGAGATGTAAAGATTGTGAGATGAGCTCAAATGCTGTGCAGTTGGCTAAAAAACAAACAGCTGACAGCACAATTTGAGTCTTTTAATGTTTGCCTTTGGCTTTAAGTCCCCTCACCTTTTGTTTTTATTCTCTTTTGTACAGTCCCAAGGGCTAGACACTTGTTGGTAATAATTCAGTACCATGACTTCAGGGACTGGGATTTTACTGAAAGAACATATTTACTACACTCAATAGAAATAACTCAGATTAGACAATATTATGGTATCCTTTGATACCAGGGGATAGCTGAGAAGTCAGAACTGAAACTAAATAACCTCCAACATTTTCTACATTGTTTTTGAGTCCTATCTGGTTATCAGGTTTGATTGCAGTTGTGTTGCAACTATGTGAACTATGAGTAATGAAAATGCTTTAGATTCTTTTAAACAAAGAACTTTCAGGAGTGAACCAAATGCTTCTGATTCATTTTATTGCAGATCTAGAATTACTAGGTTAACAAAATTTTCCAGTGATGATAGCATGATAGGTTGGACATTGAGGTACAGTCATATTCCCAAACTTTTGATTATTTCAGGCGCTGCAGAAGCAACGAAACCTCAAAGGTATAAAATGTGATTTGAAAACTAAATTACCTTCTGATTACAATGGGAGTTTGCTCAATGTGGGGACTCCCAGGTTCCCTTCTCTAATTCAAGAAGACACCATTCAAATTGACCGTGCCTGGGAAAAGGCTGACTATAGGAGATGCCATTTCCATGGCTTACTGCTTGCCTCCCTGCCCAGGGCTTTGCACACATGGTGAGGATAGGTTGTATGAAGTACCTTTCCTCCTCTTCAAGTCCTGCAGCACTCACTATGAGACATAATCCCAGTTCTGCCAGAAGCCTCTCTGCCACACATGTTCAATACCAGCTTGAACAAAGGATGTAATCCTGCATCCAGGATTTGAGTGCAGAATGTGCACTATCACTGGAAGAAAACGTTTACTAATCATCTGGTAAAAATCACCTGCCAGCACTAATTTTTCTATATCCTGGGTTCATTCTTTTTCTTCTCTGCAGAATAATATGATCACATTTCTTATCATCATGGTCCCCAGGCATCATGCTGTGCAATAAGATGAGGAGAATTTATAAAATTTATACTACAGTGCAATTGCTGCTGGCACATCAAGTGCCAGATGCCAGCTACAATGTATTCATAACAGAATTGATGCATATTTAGCTATTTTTAAGTAGTAAATGCTCCATTTGAAAACTAGCAGTTTTGCAGCCTCCAGGAAATTTACAGCTCTAAAGGGGAAATTTGGAGCTTGTGAATATTCTGACAAAGGTTACAAACCCTACTCTCAAGCTTTTGTTCTTAGCATCCAATGTCTATCTGAAGTAAGTGGTAGAAGCAAGAATTTATCTTAACTCCACCTTGTTTGCATAAGGTTGCATAAGTCTAAGCTGAAGTAACATAAACACTTAGCTTTTTATTTTCCAGACATTTTCAAAGTATATCTGCATAAAATCCAAATTCAGATTCACATTAGTGTACTGTCAAAAATATGTTGATTGGAACGGTCTTATTGCCCAAACCCAGGGTCGAACTCTCTGCAAATCTGTGCCTGCTCAAAGCTGTCAGGAGCTCTGTGTCCAGCCATACTTTACTCACACACATCATCTGTGGACCTTGCTCACATACACAGCTGGAAGGGGGGCTGGCCTGTGGAGAAGGCGACAAGGACATACAGTTTGACTGCAGTTAACCAGAGGCTTTGACCAGTAATGAAAAGCTGTCTTGGGAGACAAAACCCCACGGATAAGAAATGTGAATCCAGGAAAGGTGAGTCAATAGGCATATAACCCACTAATGAGTATAGAGAGGTGTTGACAAATTACAAACATGCTAATTGGTTGGTAGGGTTAAAGCAGATTATCTTGGGAGAGGGATTGCAAAATACCTGGGCAATGCCTAACGATTATCTCTTTTTGAAACAGTTATGTTCATAAGCCCATATCTATTCCTTTGCTTCCTCCAACATAAGCATTTCATATGACTTCCACTGAGAAAAAACAGGGCTTTTTTTTTTTTTTGTCTCAGTAAGGGGGATAAGATTTTAGAGCCACACATTTCTAGCAAAAGGACCATATAGGGGAAAAGCTAAATAAAGAGTGTTTAAACCTTGTTTGACAACAGAACAAGCTGTGGAAACCAAAGGAAGAAAGAAGCTAAAGCTGGGTGACTCATCCTACCCCACTTTGCGGGAGACAGCATGGATGACTCAGAAAAGGAAGGTAGCTTCAATTCTTTTGAGATTAAGATGAAGATTTGTGTTTTATGTAGGGAACTAGAAGGTCAAATAGCATACAGTTAAAACGACAGCTTTTTCCAGTGGTCCTCCTTTTTATTCTGTGTGGTAAAACACACCAAACACACCCAGGCAAATACTCATTCAAGATAAGTGAATTTTTTTATTAAATGAAGAATGTTTATAATTGGTATATATCTGTGTCCTTTGTGGCTAGATTGGTGTGATAACTGCTTCTCAGTGAAGTCCTGCAGAGTTAAACCTTGAAAGAAGCCAGGTTTCTTCTTTTGGGGTAAATGTTTTTCTTCGCATTGTGTGGGCAGCAGTGACAAAACAAAAAAGCAACTACTTTGCTGTAAAAGGGAGTTTGACTGTAAATTTGTTATTTATTAATATTTATTACTTTTAGAAACATTTTTAACTGAGAATTGCAGGAAAAATAATGTATGTGGAAATATTGTGATCTTTTATATTCCCAACGACTTTTGTGAATCTCAAGTTTTTGCCTGTCTGCTGATTGTGGTATTCTGGTTATAGAGGCAAATTTTGTTTTTGAGGAAGTCCTTGAGCAACAGAATTTGGAATAAAAGTGTCATGCAACTGTTTTCTGATTATTGAGTTTGTATATGATTAACCAAAGTAATAAAATAATGAGCACTGCTATCAAATAGAGATGCAAGTGGGCTTGAGTCTATTCTCCCATGGTTGGTTCTCTAAGGCCTAATTTGTTTCTGGATTTTTTTATTTACCCAAAGGAATACTCATTTTGTAGCAGAATAAATTAAATTCCATAGGGTTTACCTGGGTATTGAATATCAGTAAGTCATTCAACTACTCAGTAGAAACAGGGAAGAAAAATGTCAAGAGGGTAAAGGCAGTCTACACCACGGTCTTTCCATGGAGAATGACTGCAAGGACACGATCCATGCAAGAGTTGCCATTTGGTGTAACGTGGAGAGGAGAAAGGCTACACATTAAAATTAAGCTTAGCTGGGCTCATGTTCCTCAAAACCTCTTCCTCCACTGTCCAATAGTCTCCTTACAAAAGACCTTTCTTCTCACCCACTTGGAGAACAGCTGAGCCCAGAGATGCCCTGGGAAGTTATGTTGCTCTTGTGGAGAAGCAATACAGCTCTGAAGGCAAAATGGGCACCAGCATACCTCTGCACGGTGCCTCCAGACCACTCCAGGTGCCAGGAGGCCTTAGGGCTACAGCAAGTCACTGAAACCCCTGATCACTGCGGCCATGCCTGTGTCTGTTTTACCCTGAGAAACTGTCTCCAGGCCTGGGGTGGCTGTGGGGATCCACAGCTGTGCCTCTGGTTGCAGTGGTGGGTTAAGTGGCAGTGCCCGGGGCAGATGCAAGCACAGCTAGGCTCAGCAGGGACTGGGTCCTCTCAGGACCCCGGCATTTCACACACAGGTGTGCTTTCCATTTCTTTACTGGAGCAGATGGAAATTACAAGCCTTGTGGGCAGTGCGACACTCTAATTACAGCTGCTTCTTGTGAAATGTGCTGCTGGAGCAGACAGTCCTCCAAGCAGGGGAGCCAGGGGGCCGAGTCTGCTCCCAGGAAAGCAGAGATCAAGCCTTCCTCCCTCACCGCAGGCCACGGAGGCCTACTGCCTTCAGCTGAAACGATGTTCCCACAGGTACTGCCTTCAGGCATGACACACAGAGTTTAAATACACGTTTTTCACAGAAAGCCAAGCCCTTTTTTTTCCAATTCATTGGAAAATGACTGCTAGACAACAACTTTGGTTCAAAGGTCTGAGATTTAATTAAAAGTTTTCAAAATGTTTATGGTACCTAATGAGTTGAAAATACTCTGTGAGACTGTTGGCAATGAAACTCTTGGAAAGCATCTTGAGAGAGCTTTTTTGTTTTCTCCTAAGGTGATATGATTTGCATTTCCTTTGTAATCCAGAACCAAAATAAGTATTCCAATTACTGAAATAAAATGAATGAAACAACGGTCTTCTTTTTAAAACCAACTGGGAAAGGGAGACCTGATAAACAGCTTCAATTCTGGCATGTATTTTAAGGAATTTTAAAAAAATTTAGGCTAAAAGAAGATATTCTCCATCGTTTTCCATGACGTCTTCCTCATTGTTTATGGTGCACTGTTGTTAAGACTTTGGCTTCTTGTAATTTAAAATTTTGCTCTCAAATTGTCCAGAATCTGTGCTTTACCTAACATATCCCAGTGGGATGTACTCACTGAGACTGTATCCACATCAGTTTTTTTCTCTTGAGTCGTAAGTAAATTATGTCATCAGCGTTACACGTGAACCCATGAATCTTAGGAGCCTGCTTCAAATACAGCAGGGTAGTGAACTAATAAAATATCCCCACAGCTCCAAAATAAGAGAAGGAATTCAAAGTAGAGTAAAAACTTTTTGTGTGGACATGCAATCACATGACCTCCAGCAGTGGAGTTCCTTGCATGACTTGTGCCTTGCATCAACTCTGACAACACCTAAGGCTAGAATCCAATTGCTAAATCTCACTTCTGTGTGCATGTTCTTGGACTCTGGCTATGAAAAATATTAATGCTTTTCATCTTAATAGTGGAATCATGTAACATCCCTGACGTGAAAGTTGGTGTGGAGTCAGCACAATGTTTTCTGAAACCATCGTGCTGCTAAGGGTTTTCTGCTATACAACAGCAAGGAATGCTGCAACACACCATCACCTCATGAGCTAACATTTCTACGTATACAGATGTTTTAGCTGTCAGTTTTCAAAGAAGCAACTTCCAGTGGGAACTTCCACACTGAAACCACAGCCAAATATCACTGTAAGATCTAAAAGCCTAGGCAAGCTATGGCAATGCAACATCACCGCTTCTGTTTCTCACAAAGCTACAGAGCTGCTGACCCAGCTTGCAGTTCATGTAGTTATATCACACTTAGCTTAGTTTAGCTTCTTCTTCTCTAAGTGCACTGCCTTTCAATGTTATTGGTAGAAATTATTTTGTATTTACTACTCTTTCACAGCTATTTCATTCAAACATAGGAGTTTTTTGTTCTTGAACTTTTTTAACAGCATAAAACCTTTTCAAGCAGACTGTTAACTTGTAAATGAAAATCACATTGCAAACCTCTACATTTTAAAGGCTTTTGCTACACACATTACACAACTTATACACTGTACATACTTGAGAAGAGTCTAAATCTGCTGCTTTAAATGATTAAGACCAGAGTAAAGCTACGGGTGAGCTCTTTCAGGCTGTGCATTAAAAAAGCCTCAACTACGTCTGATTGTGCATAAGGCAGGGTGTGGTTTCAGACATTAAACACAAATCTTTGAAAGAGTTCAATAAAGTTAGATGCTTACATTCTTACAGAAAGACAACAGGAACTCAGCTCAGAATTTCCCATTAACCTCCACTGAAGCCTCCAGCCATAAAGTACAGCTGATGAAGTACCCTGGGCCACTTCTGTGGAGATTTGAAACCAGATGTTTATGAAGTCTTAACTGCTCTACATCCCAGGATATCCCTCTGATGCTGAACATCATTTTGTACTGAGACTGGTAAGGCAGGTTGTTTTCACACAGGTTTCTCTGTAACATCCTCTCAAAAGTAGCAAGTTTGAGGCTCCAGGAAGGTTGGAAGGTCTTCCAAACTAAACAGGCTTTCATTCCAGATCCAAGACAGGGTCGGATGTAAATGGGGATATGCCCTTCAGCATGGTCCTGTTGTACCACATCTTCCCTCTTGTATCTGCAAAAGTGCCTGGAGACAGCAGGAGCATAGGGTCCCATTGCCAGAAAATGGGATCTTGTCCCACTGGCTGGACTTCTTCCCAGGGAGAATATCTAACAGAATCCCATGCTGTGGAAATGCCTGGAGAGAAGGAACTCCACAAGGACCTGTTCTGTGGTTCATTGCTTTCTGAAATGACATGTCTCTGTTTCAGAACTGAAGAATCTTAGCTTAGGTAGTGCATTCACCATGTACACAGGTTTACATAGGTTTAACATACATTTTTAAATACGCTGGAAATAGTCAGTAAAAATATATGCATTGAAACAGTACATACACTAGATACTTGTGTGTTGTTGGGTCACATTTTAGCTACTTTAAATAGCAAACAGGTATAGATAACCTCTCTCAACTGTTATTTACTACTGCTTGTTTAAAATAAGTTGTGAAATGTCACAGCGACAACTGTCATCTTTCACTAAACACAAAAAGTTTGAATAATAGTGGAAAAAATAAAAATACTGCATTGATATGACATGTTACAGTTCTTGTCAGTTAAGAGCTACTACTTCATTTATTTTCAAATATCCCCATTGAAACACATCTATTTGTATAGTCACCTTACACTGTACACTGCAATACAATGTTTAGCATATTGTAAACTTTTACAAAAAACCCAACTTTTTAATAAGGAATTGTACAAATATACAGCTCTTTATACCACATGTATATAAGGCCATTAACATAACAGCAAGATACATATAGAGAACTATAATTACCAACATATGTAATGAGCTTTTCTCCCAGTTGGCAATAATCAGGCTCATTTTCTAATTGTCAGCAGTGTATAGTGAATACTGAAGTTTTTTATTGATTTTATCGATGTCTTGCAAGATCAGGCAGTACCTGATGGAGCCTCATCATGCAATGCCATCATGGTGCACAATGTCATTAGATGTGCAGAGACTTTGTACTGGATGTGGGGTAGTATGAAAGCTTTTTTCTGAATCAGGTGTGTTACTGAATGAACACCCAAAGCAAATGATTGGTAGAAAGTCCTCAAAGTTAAATAAGTGGTTAGTGTTTTCCCCTGTGACTTAAGTGCATGAATACTTAAATTACACTTGTAGTTTAGCTGCAGAAAGGTACTTGTCTTGAGGAGTCCTTTACTTGCAGAAGTTTCCATTGTGAAATGAAGATTCATTTTTCTCAGCGATACATGAGGGAATATTCATGTGTGGGAAATCTTCCTTCTGCTTCTGGGTATTGCTGCTGCTGGATTTACTTCGACTGTTATCTGGTGTGGGCTGAATAGGCAGAGATCTGGACACATTGGATTTCATCAGGCATCCACAAACTAATCGAAAGAAAGCCCGCCGCATTTCCTTACTGGCCAGAGTGTAGATGATGGGGTTCATTGCAGAATTGATGACTGCCAGAGCAATAAACCAGTTGGCTTTGTACAAGATAGAGCATTCCTTGACTCTGCAGGCCACGTCAATGAGGAACAGGATGAACAGTGGAGACCAGAAGGCAATGAAGACACTAACAACAATCACGACAGTCCTAAGGAGCGCCATGGAGCGCTCCGAGTTATTGTGGTTAGTGACATTACGACTGCTGGACTTGACCAGGATGTAGATACGGGCATATAGGATGACAATGGCAACCAAAATGGCTATGAAGATACTGATGCAGAAGACCACGTACTTCTTGGAGTATAGAGGCAAAATCGTTGAGCAATCTGGTAAGTTGTCTATACAGTTCCAGCCGAGGATGGGTAAGGCGCCCAAGGAAATTGAAATAAGCCAGCATGTACCAATGAGGAGGAACACTCTGTATTTTTTATTTGCATCGTAAGGCCTCATTTTAATCATGGTCAAATGCCGCTCGATAGCTATTGCTAGTAAGCTGAAGGTAGAAGCTCCCAGGGCAACAAACATGCTGCCTTCCCTAATGAACCAGATTGTGGAGGACAAACTCAGTGTTTTCTTCCCAGACATAAGAATGTTTACTTTGTAAACAATCCCAGCTAAAAGATCACAGAGAGCTAGATTGCCAATAAAAAAGTACATGCGGTTGTGAAATTTATTGTTTTTCCATATGGCAATCAACACCATCAAGTTTTCCAGGACTATGAAACTACACAGGATCAGAAATGCAATAGTGGGCAGGTCTATGCTGTCAGTTGCCTGTTCCCTCGGAATAAGCTTTCCTGTGTAATTATAATGCAGTACGATCAGAGGGTCCATCTCTTCGCTCCCCTGATGGCTGAGAAGGGCGCCAGGCGGCACGGTAACTGCTGCCACCATCTGTTCGCCGACGCCGGGCTGCTCTTCGCTAGTGGCACGGCAGCTCAGTTCCGACGGCGGTCCACAAGAGGGGGACCGAGCCACGCTCCTCCAAGCGCTCCCCTGGGAGGCGGTGGGTATCCCCAGCTCCAGCGAGCCTTGCATATTAACCCGGGAGAGCGGCTCGCAAACCGGGCTCTGAAAGTATAAAACACAAAGGCGACTTGAATCACACCGCCCCCCCCACGCTGCCCACCGCCCGCGCGGGTGCCCCAGCCCGAGCCCGGGAGCCCAGGGGGTGCCGCCGCTGGCAGCACCGAGGTCCAGCGAGGCTGCGTGCCCAGCCGCGAGTACCCGTCCGGCCTGCTCGGCACAGAGGCAGCTCGGCCGCAGGAGGAGGGGGGCGGCCCGCAGAGCTGCCTGTCCTTCCCCTGCAATATTTCACGACTGAAAGAAGACCGCGGGGGAGAGGTGAGAAGGGTTTTCGGTCACGGTCCCCGCAAGCCCCGCTGTGCACGGCAACCAGCTCACTCCTCCATCCGTCGCGGCCTGAGCATCATCAGGGCAAACTCGCCGCTTCATCAGCTTGTCCCTGCTCCCCACGCAGAGCTCCGGTAGCAAAGAGCCTGAGAAAGTTGGTGTCAAGTCTGGATGCCAGCGTGCGTGTTGCCAATGCCTCAAATAACTCCCCACCCATAATGGTACAAAAACTACAGGTTTTACAATTAAGGAAATGTCCCGAAACCCCAGTCATCATCACAAACCCAACCCCACTTCCCCTTGGGTTTCTGAGACCCTTTTAAAAATAAACATATCAAGTCACATAACTGCAAATATTGCTGCTCCCTACAGCGACTTTTTATTTCCCTTTCCATGTGTATACCAGGCACACATTTAATGCTGTTGGGGGTTGCTTTGGTTTGTTTTTTTTTAATATACCAACTTCAATTGTCCTTCTCAATTTACTTATATTTTTCTTTAAATTATGACATTGATTAACTGCAACGTTTTCCCACGGACTTTGATAGGTTGCCTTTTCACAGCAGATCCTCCAAGCTGTCCTTTTTTTTTTTCTTTCCAGTGGCATATATAAATATTGGAAGAGATCTGCATGCTTTTGTAAAAATATCAGAAGATGTCAGAAGCGATTATCATTTTACCAGAAATATTAAAGAGTTCAGTTACTGCATACTCAGTAAGAATTGGTGCTCATGCCCCAAATCTATGTATTGACAACAGATGGATAGCAAACTTTTCAGCTTGGTAACCAAACCAGGAGAGGGATGAGGAGAGAATTGGTTCCATCTGAA
The DNA here is from genome assembly GCA_022605575.1 of Laterallus jamaicensis coturniculus. Lineage (NCBI taxonomy): Eukaryota > Metazoa > Chordata > Aves > Gruiformes > Rallidae > Laterallus > Laterallus jamaicensis. Next base: position 4,238,634 of record JAKCOX010000052.1, read on the forward strand.
CCAAATTTTTAAAGGATTTTTGGGGTTTTTTTCCTGCAAAATGTAAGAAAATAGTTGTATTGGATGGGAGGACACGTTCCATTTGCTCAAAATGAAATAGCCTAGTTTAGGGAACTCTTGAAGAGCTAGAGCTCTTGACCTTAGCATTTATTTACTCAAGGGTCACAAGTATTTCCTAAAACACACGTGAAAGATGCTTTCAAAGAACGAGTATCAAGGGAAGAAACTGAAGTCTGAACCTCTGCTAGAGGCCAACATACCAACAGTTTTCAACCTGCAGCCTGTAGATCCCAAGAAATATTTGATTTACTAATAGAGCAGGCTTACTGTTGGCAGGCTTAGGTTTAACTATATTAAACCTAAGTCTCTGTACTTCCATTGGAAAATAGCAGCCTTCCAGTACATAAAGAGGGACTGTTTATCAGAGAGTGTGGTGATAGGATGAGGGGTAACGGTTTAAAACTGAAAGAAATTAGGAAGAAATTCATCCCTGTGAGGGTGGAGAGGCCCTGGCACAGGCTGCCCAGAACAGCTGTGGCTGCCCCCTCCCTGGCAGTGTTTAGGGCCAGGTTGGATGGGACTTTGGGCAACCTGGTCTAGAGCAGGGTGTCCATGCCTGTGGCAGGGGGATTGGAATGGGATTATCTTTCAGGTCCCTTCCAACCCAAACCAGTCTGTGATTCTCTATACAGGTTTATTAAGATCACAAAAACACGTGAGCCTCTGACTGTTCCAGCACTCTGAAAAATGGGAGAAGCATTTTTAAGAGCCTTCTGGAAGAGGGCCACATCCGAGATCGATGTAAAGGGATTTAAAGGATAACCCACACTCTATTTTCCCAACCTCCCTTTTACTAGATTGCCTCCTTCAAAAAAGAAATAATCTGATAAAAGCCTGCAGTGAACTGACTTGAATTCTTTAGTACATTCAGGATGTTTTAAAACTTAATTTACTATTTACCTATTATTGTTGTTACTATTATTATTTTTCTGTTCTAGTCCTTGGGTCCAAACTACTGAAGAGACTGTCTGAGAGAGCCATATTATCCAAGAAACACAGTTTTTGATTGGTGTCCTATCCAAGAAACTAAGTTTTGCTTAGTCTTGTTTAACTATGAAGATGACAGCAACCATCTCATTCATCTCCCAGGAGCAGAATTTGACCCTCAAGCTGTTGACCTCTTTTCTGAAGCATTGTAACAGTAAAGCTCTTCAACTGAACAACTTCACCTCAGCTAAGGTTCAATCTAATTGTAATTCAGTTACAATCTGCACACTGTTATCACAGAAACTATCACAGTCTTTCATTGTATTGGCTTATAACAAAATGTCACTGTGTCTGTATGAATTGCAAGTGCTTTCCACTGTAAAATAAACAGTCACATTTGATTAGAAAAGTATTTGTTAACGGTAGCTCAACTAGCGATACTCATCAGACTGGCTGATGGCTGCATGAGAGAATCATATTCATAACATTTACAAGCACCACATGCAGCAAAATGAGTGTTCCTGTAAGTCTTTTCCAAAGAGAGTTATCTTACTGGTCTATCAAAGGATTTTTTTTCTGTGAAAATACCTTTTTTTCTGTGAAGAAAATTACATGCCAGATGTAGGACTTCATCGGCCACAACTCAGCAGCCGTAAACTGTCACGACTCCAGTAAAGGCAACCGTGCTACACCAGTTCCCCTGGCTGAGGGCAGGGACTGTGCACTCAATCAGCAAAAATCATACAGGGTCTCTTCCATTGTTGGTAATTACTACTTCTCTTAAAATTATTGCAAACCGCTTGAAAGTTAAATATAAATAATAACGCAATAAATTCAATTCGTTATCTTCTGGCAGAAACATTTCCAGGTTGTATCTTTCAGCCATATTATCTTTTTCTTTTCCTCCTTTGTAGCCAGTAACTCAGAAAGCACATTCAGATTTTCAACAGAAAATTTAAAGTTGGTTGTATACTATAAAAACAAGGCAGCAGCAGCCAGGTTGAGGATCTCTGTGTTACTGCTTCATGACAGCTCTGCAGCTCATGCCTTGAAACGTGTCCCAGTCACAGAGGACTAACCATGAGCTGCAAGCTACCGACCTCGGCTGAAAATATTTAAAAAAGGACCCGAAGGGCCTGTCTGTGGCATGTTGTGTGTTGAGCATTGCTTTTTTTAGGTACCTCAATGCCCAGAGCTCTTGATACCACTGGAAATCTGCTTTCTTCCCTCTAAAGCAAACTGGAGGATCCCTGTAACAGCACTAACAGATACCACTAGAAACATAAACCTACTGGCAGGGCAAGGGCTTTCTGGCAATGGCCAAAACTGCATTTGTTAAATTACTCAAATAACAGCAGAAGCACAATGTCAAGAACCACAGTTCATGGAGGACAATTCTGCCACCTCCTTCAGCTATTCGGCTGACCTTTGTCCTCCCTGTTGCTAGGATAGAGGGAGCGGTTGGGGTCAGCAGCGAGCACCATCATTTGGCCCTCCTGGGAAATCCTGCTGACCACCATGCTCTGGGGTCTTAATGGAGGTTAGTGCAGTCTCCTGCAGAGGTCAGGGATCTGAGCCAGGCTGAGCACCCTTACAACTTTAAGCAGGGGCCCTCCCCCACGGCTCAGTACCCTAGGGTCTACCAGAGTCGCTGTGGACCTCACGCCATGTGTGCCAGGACCCCACTGCCCTCTCTCCAGCCCCACCACACAGCGGTACCGGCAGAGACTCAGGGCTGCACCAGCTCCCCACAGATTGCACCCCGGGCAATTCAGTTGGAGTCAACCTGCAATTTTCCTCTTGAAATGTGTAATTCCCAGTGCCAGGAGGCAACAAGGAACTGGTAATAACGGGGATGCCAAAGCCCTTCAGCACCCATCCCCAGTACATCTTCACTCTGCTCTCAGCAGGCAGTCTGGTAAGAATCCCATAGGGTGCTGAGGGCTTTCACAGTCTCCCGAGTCACTGGGCACTTTGCAGCTGGTAAAAGAAGAAATTTCTATTTTCAAAAAAGTGAGCTGAACTGCTCTTAATTTTCATTATATCCTGAAGTCAAAACAACAAGCGAGAATAAAGCACTAGCAAGAACAGGACTTAAGTTTCTGCTACCTGATTTTGCCTACACAAGAACATATGATAATACGTGTTCAGTACACTCAGTGTAATTTCTCCGTGCCTTCTGCATATCCACAAATAAGACTTGCCCAAAGACACCAGACTCCCCTTCACCACCACCACCACATAAATTGCAGTTCCCCCTTCTCTTCCACACACACACATATGCTTTGGCCACCAATGAAAGTCTTAAGAAAGGCAAAGGGAAAGTCGTGAATGTGTATCTGAAGCCAAACTTTTGTATATTTTATTTATAAGGCCTTTACAGATGAAAAGAAAAGACGTGTAATTTATCAGGCACACCCTGGTAGTGTTAAATTTAAAAACAGAAAAGGCTTTGAGAACAGCAGCACATTTCAATGCACGTTTCCACTCTGAAATTAAGCTGTGCTTCTTGCAAACGAAGTTTAGACAACAAACATCTGCTGCAGAACAATGTCTTGTACAACTCAAATAAACTTTAAAAAGAGTTGGGACTTTTTGCCTTTTTTCTTTTTTTTTTAAATTTTTTTTTAACGTGGCTGTGCTGGCAGCTTACAGCCTCAGAAAAGCCTTTAATAAACGGCTATTTTTCTTGGCTTCCGGATTTTGTACATCAATTTGTGTTTCGCCGTTCCGCGAAGCACACACGCACACCTCTCCCGGGAGCTCCCGGCTGGTTTAACTCTTCCACGATACGGGGAGGCGCATTTACCTCTCCCCCCTCACCGGCGCCCTGCGCTCCCGACCTATATCCCCACCTCCCCTCCAAAATCCGGTTTTCAGCCCGCAAATTTGCACTCCTGCAGCGACCTAAACTGTCCTGGTCTGGCAAACACCGTGCCTCAGCTACCCCAGCACATCCCCGACGTCTCCGCAGCGTGACCTCCACAACTCAGGAAACACCCGCCAGCCCCGGCTCCACTCAACCCTCTGCCCCCCGCCGCCGCTTCGCCTTTACGTGACAGACACCCTGAAGAAACCGCGGGCACTGGTGGCTTTCCGGCTCCTACGACAACCGGCAAGGCGGGCGGAGCGACGCGGAGCGGCGCGGCTCTCCCAGCCCAGCGGCATGGGGACACCTCGCCCACCTAAGGGGACCAGCGCGGCGGCCCCGACGGGCGGGCTGCAGGGCAGGCAGGCTGCCACCGGCAACGCGCAGCCCAGCCAGCGGGGAGAGGGGGAAGGGGGCAGGCAACAGCCGAGCGGGGCTGTCCCGGAGAAGAGGCGAAGTACCTGCCGCGTCCCCGCCGCGTCCCACCGCTGTTCTACGGCCGCCGCATCTGACCTCGCCGGCTGCGCGGCGCCTCACGGCCCCAGGGCTGCGCTGGGCCGGGCCAGGCCGGGCGGGGCCGGGATCGCCCCGGCCCTGCCCCGCCGCCGCTCCCGCCGTCGCCGCTGCCCGTAGCCGCCCGCCCGACGGCCCGACCTTCCCTCGGACCTTTCTCTGCCCCTACCCCCGCCCCGCGTCCGTTTCCCCGGCTCTTGCCTGCGGCACGCCGCTCCCCAGGCCCGTCGTCCCCGGTTCAGGCTTCGCTCCCCACTCCGGCGGCCTCTGCGTGCCCCCGGCCCGCCCCTCTTCACCCCGCCCCTTCTCCCCTCGCCTCCCACCCGTGCCCCGCGCCCGAAGGGGTCCCCCCGCGGGGCTGCCTGCGGCGGGAGCAGCGGGCTCTACGGGCCGCCGGGGCTGAAATGTGAGACGGCAGAGCCCGCCGCCGGGTTTTTGAAAGGTCCATAAAAATGCGAGGGGGAGGGAGGAAATTCGGGGTACTCCTCGCTCAGCTCGAGTTGTTAACATGCTTCAGTGAGGTTACCTCTCCCGCCTCGGCCCCTCTGCTTTACTCTGACTGACAACGTGGGCTTCAGAGACCTCGAGAGGGTCGACGCAGGGTGAAGCGTTCAGAAACTCGGCAAAATTACGTCTGGTTGGAACCTGAGCTGCCAGTTACAACATGGTCTTAGTGAGATGCCTCTTGACAGACTTACTGACTGAATAATAGCAACTCAAGGACAGCAATAGCCACGCAGATGGTCTTGGTGATGGCTGCACCGCTTTGGACAATAAGTTGAAACCCGGATCCTGCAGCCATCCAATTTAAATGCGTTTGTAAGATGCCTGTGGGTACAGCAAAGCTTTCTGTCACAAACGGATAAATAAAATGAGCTGGCAAGCAGGAACGCTACAACAGCCATGCTGAGGGCAGGCAGGCATGTAGGGTTGCCTAGCTGTCTCCCTGCAATCAGTGTTTTTCTTGGGAGACTCCTGTCTGGAGCTGAGCACTGTCACACTGGGACTCTTGCCACGGGCTCTGCTGTGTATTGATGGTGAAAACAAGATGTTATCTGACTGACATCTTTGATGGTGGTGCCTGACATGGTGGTGTCTGAAAGCCCTTCTGCTGCTGCAAAGCACTTGAGCAATGCAATCCCACCAGTGAACACAGGAATCCCACGCCCCAGCTCTCCTCTCCACAGTGGGAAACAGACCTCAGCTCCAGCTGTGCAAGAGAGTTGTCTGGCTGGGCAGCAGGCAGTGGTTGCTTGCAGCTGCTTCTTGGCCTCTGTGGTTGCAGTGGCTGCTGATGCCATCGGAGGAGGCAGGTGTCAGGATGCAACTGTGCAAGCCAGAAAAGCCGTCCAGAAGCAGTGTGGCAGAGAGTTCCTGTGCAGAGCCTGCTGTGGATTTGCCTAAGGTGGTATTTCAAGCCAAAGAAGCTGTTGGCAATAGACTTCTGGGAGCTCGACCTGTTTGGCAATCATCGATAGAATCCACAGGTTCATTTTCCAACATCATGCAACAGCCTGTGAGACACGTATATAGTACTCAGCTTTCCAAGAAGCTCTCATCCTTGTTGTAATAATCTTAGAAGAAATTATATTTTTATGGGGTAAAAAGTTACATAACTAAGTAAGAGATAGAAAGTAAAGGACAGGAGCAATGATAAATTTTCATAGCAACAGGTTAACAGATTAATTTCCTGGGGATGAGTAATCTCTTCTGCCCGGGAAATTAATGAGTGAGTGGGCAAGCAGGATGAATAATGGGAGAACAGCGTTCTCTGATGTTATTGGGGGTACTTGACAACAAAACCAAAACTGAGGAAAAGAAGCTGCTGAGACCTGAAGGTCCTGAGTGACCTGCTGATAAAATGGTGTGCTCATTTCCATGCTGCTAAGTGAAACAGGAAAAACTGTTCTAATGATATATGCACAAGTGTGTACAGAGCGTTATGCTCAGAAGAGACTTCTTTGTGGGTAGTTCTGCAAAAGCACTCCGTGTTTATCAACTGTCAAAGGTTAACTAAATGCTAGAAATGATGAGTGGAGAGCAAAATGGAAAATATGATGAAGCTCTCCCGTGAGCACTGCACCTTGACTACCTCAATGTTGTGGTTTTGTGTGGCTGGGTTCTGGTGAAGGACAGGGACTGTTGGGTGGCTTCTGCAAGAAGCAGCTAGAAGCTTCCCCCAGGTCTGACAGAGCTAATGCCAGCTGGGCTCAGTTATGACCTGCTGTTGACCAAGGCTGAGCCCATCAGCGATGGTCATAACACCTCTGGAGTAATGTAAAGAGGGAAAAAACACACAAGCTGTTGTTTTTTGCAACTGTAGAAGAGGGTGAGAAGGTGTGAGAAGCTCTGCAGGCACCAAGGTTGGTGAAGGAGGTGGGGAGGATGGGCTCCAGGTACCGGAGAGAGAGATTGCCCTGTGGCCTGTGGAGAAAACCATGGTGGAGCAGGTCAGCCACCTGCAGCCCATGGAAGATGATGTGGAGCAGAGACCCTACCTGCGGCCCATGGAGGACTCCATGGCAGAGCAGGTGGAGATACCTGTGACCCCATGGGAAGCCCATATTGGAGCAAGCTCTTGGCAGGACCTGCAGCCAATGGAGGAGCCCATGCTGGAGAAGGTTTGCTGGGGGGACTTGTGACTTGGTGGGGGAACAGGCTGGAGCAGTCTATTCTGAAAGGTCTGCAACCCATGGAAGGGACCTGCACTGGGGCAGTTGGTGAAGAGCTGAAGCCCCATTGGAAAGGACTCCCATTGGAGAAGTTCAAGGAGGACTGTCTCCCATGGTGCGGCAGGGGAAGACTGTGTGGAGTTCCCCCCTAAGCAGAAAGGACAAGCAGAGACATCTAGTGATGAACTGACTGAAACCCCCGTCCCTATCTCCCCTGTGCTACTTGGGGAGTGAGGGAGAAAAATAACGAATAAAGTTGAGCCTGGGAAGAAGGGTGGGATGTAGGGAATTCTTTTAAGATTTGGTTTTACTTCTCATTATCCTACTCTGGTTTCAGTGTGTGTATATAGGGTAATACATTAGATGGGTTTTTTCAGTCCATGTTGAGTCTATTTTGCATGCGATGTTAATTGCTGGCTGATCTCTCCCTGTCCTTATCTCGACTCCTAAGCCTAATATAATAAATATTTTCTCCCTTGTCCAGCTGAAAAGAGCAGTGTTAGAGGGACTTGTGTGATCATCTGGCCTCCAGCCAGGGCTAAACCACCACACAGAGGTACGTCTAGTTGCTTCCTCTTCTTGTAGATGCAATGACACGCACAAAGACACAAAAGGCAGTGGAATGATTGTAAAAGTGGAGGATTGTAAAACTGGAGGGAAAACATATTGGATAGGTCTAATCAATGGTATAAGGAAAGGCAAAAACCACAATGGACCAAGACAGAATAGCTTAAAACAAAAGGAAACCAATTTCCATCTGCATACCATTGAATTGTAGAACACCTTGCTGCAGGAGAAAATGGTAAAAAGTGGTTAAACAAGCCTCATGGAGTAAAGGCCTGTCAGTGATGGCCACATGCAATGAGAAGGTCCTGCACACTTCCAGCTCCAAAGTAAGCATGGAAAGTAAGCATGGACTGAATCTTGCCTGAGGTGTTTTCTTCTGTGTTGCAGGAAGACATGATGTTGGCTAAGAGAACAAGCCATGGCACAGGTAACAGCATGACTATGGCCTATTTCTGCAGGTGGAGAGATTTCTGTAGGGGATTCCCACTGAATATGGCAGGGGAAGAGTCAGCAGAGTGACTCAGAGCGAGGTGGCTCAGACAAAGCAACAGACTCGGAAAATAGTGAAGTTGTCTGAATGGTCCTGGACCTCACAGGACACTGCAACAGCCCATGACTTAAATTTTCTGTCATGTATTACTTAGAGGATAGCTGATCAGAAGAAGAGTTTTTTACTTGCCAATGTGTGGCATTTGATCCAATGAACAAAGCAAAAAAAGAATGACATTGATACAAATAGCACATGCTAAAAATATGGGAAGTTATTTCCATTTACAGATAGAAAAAAATATATAAATATGCGATAAAAGCTGAAGTTACCCTCAGAGGAAAGACATTGTGGTTTCCGTACAGGCAAAACAGATCATATTTCAATTTAATGTTACCCTTCTCTTGTAGTAATTACAATTAAGTCCCTGAAGAATCTCCATTTTCTGTTAAATGTTAAGGGCATGGTAAATTTTTTGTAATTTCTATCTTTAAAAAAATAATGTAATGTTTTATTAATGCCTTAGTTATAATTTCCTCATGCTGCAATTCATCTAGTGCTTGATTTACTTTCCTGGAGCTCCTGATGGAATCCTCCATCATTTGGAAAATCTGTCATTTATTTTTCACTGGTTTAATATGTAAACAAAACAGCAGCAGGGCAATTTAAAAATTAAAATTAATAACAATATATTTATCTGATTATACTATTACATGCTTAAGCTCTCCACTTTTCTACTGCTGGTATCTTTTTTATATTAACAAGATGCATTATGTGTTGCTATGTCTAGGTGATAAAGGGCTGCAACATTTTTTTGTTTGTAACACTATGTGCTTATTTCAGTGCCTTCAACTCAGTTTTAAGGCAATGTTGAACAATACGGTTTCAAAATTATTGAGAGGGGAAAATATTATTTTTATTTAATATAAAATAAAAACAAAGAAGGAGAACATTTGTTTGGAGTGATCAAAATACTTTTGACTCAACTGCATCAAAAGGTCATCAATCACTGTTATGTGTAAGCAGAGAAGATGTTGAAAACTTCAAAAATTATGATTTTTTTTCAAATCTTCATGCACTTGTATCTGATGTCTATGCATTGGCTGAATCCTATTGACTTCATTTGTTTAAAAGGTATGTGTTCTCTTTTCTTTAGGAGCAGTAAAGCTGACACACTAACTCTAAATCCACCACATGAATGATGAAGGCCAAGATCTTGCAAATCCCGTTACTTCAACATTTTAACATTTAATGAGTGCTTGTTGAATCACAGCATCTCGCAGTGTGTTTGATTCGCTACACTTAAATCTGCTGTCTTTGGAAAATAATATGATTCAAAGCAGCTTAAAGTTCTGACATTGCTTTAACACACCATATTGGAGTTTGCATTAGAAACGACCAGTAAACACAATAACCAAACCCACACACCTCTTACACTCACATCTACTTTCTGCTGCCCTAGATCATTATTTAGTATGGTGAAAATGTAAAGAATTTTACATTTTACAAGCTGAATACAAACTCACATGATGGCTGTAGCTTTGGATGTCTTTTATTTTCACTGTCTTTTCTGTAACTGTAATGGCATTTTGAGAGATACAGTCTTTTACATATCATGTATAAATGCAATATATGCCCATAGGACATGTTTCAGGTACGTGTTGTATGTTAACTAGTGGGATCACATGCTTAGCTACGCTGAATTCTGACTGCTTCTGCAAATGACACCTTTGTCGTGGCGTAATGGGTCAGGTGCTTAGGGAATGGTCAGGTACTTATTGTTGACAGACTCAGCTCAATGTACAGCACTGTGCAGATTGCACGTTAAACTTGGTCCCTATCACAGCACTTCCAGCCAGATGTCGTGTAAAAAGTGAAATGCTGAGAAAGGAGAAGGAGAAATGAGTTCAGTGAACATCTTGTGTTTCCCCATATGCATTCTGTGGCTCAGCACTCCGGACATATGCCTAAAACACTGTCTGAAAACTTGTCCCACCTTTTGCTTTCTGCATATTATTCCTACCCTTTCCCAGTGGCTGTGGTCTCCTCCTGTGCACTGAGCCTTGGGGTACCGGGAGGAGACCCCCAGGGTGACCTGGGCAGCTCATGTTAACTTCTACATCTGGAGATGGATGAAAGAATGGAAAAACTCAAATCTCAGTGAAGGTGGCAAAGTAACAAGAACTGTAGGTGATCATTGAACTCGTTCTACACTAGCTAAGGACTATTGTCGGATTAAAAATTAAAATAAACTTGAGGTTTTTGAATGGCTTGTGAAATAAAAACCAGATTTTAATTAATATGGAATGTAAAGAAGCAGTCTAAGCAGATGTTGTCCAATGGAGATGGAAATGCATACACAGACACTTTCATTGCTGGGCAAGGGTCTTGGTACAAACAGCAGTCATGTGTGCAAATGAAAATGTAATATCCACAGAATACAGAAGTAACACATTCAAACTTTTTTAATAACTTCAGTATTCAGAACAGCAAAGTAATGAAGTGCTATTTTGAAACAGGAGATGGGTTTAGCATATTACTTTTGCAAGAAATTTAGTCAATGGAAAATGAGTCTTTCTGTCTCAGATCAGGTCCAGAACTGAGAAAAAGTAAAAAACTTGTATTTGTGGTTTTTAGATGAAAAGCTTTCAAGAAATGCTAACATAGTGTCTGCCAAGGCCCTGATACTTGTGTTAAGAAGTCTTTAGAGTAAATGGGGCAGATTTAATTTAAGAGACAATAGGATCCCCCCCACAATTCAGTGCATTTGAAGCACAGCTCAAGAATGTTTCCTTCCACTGAAGCAAAATGCAGAGCTAGTTCCCCAGCTGCCAACTGCCATCATGTACTGTGATGAGTTTTATTCACTGAGGCATCAGTGCTTTGCATCAAGGAAGGATGCAATTGTTTAGAAGGCCTGGGGCAAGCAAAAAAAAAAAAGAAAAGAGGAAAAAAAATTAAATAATTCAGCAATGATTGGGTTTTTGGGGTGTCCTGCTGAAAATGGACTTCTTTTGGACAACAAAGAAGAAAAAAAAAGCAAGAACCTAAAGCTTTCCTCTCTATTTGTACTGTTACATCACCAGTATTTTCTCAGGGCTGGAAGAATGGACTTTGTTTCACTGTGATGCTTAATGTGCAGTATTTAACTGTCATAATACCAGTGGCAACAACTTTCCAAACCTGCTGAACTAAGCTGAAGCTGTTACTGCCTACAGTAGTCTTGATAGCTATTTTCCTGGAAGTTGTTACTTCCACTGTAAAGACAGTCTACAGCTTGGTCTGTTGCTTTAAACCACCAGTGACCATGTAGTACCTTGGATTGCAGAGCACCGTGAGTTGGGGTGGGTTTAGCACCAACCCTGTTGTTTCCTCTGCAAGGGGCTGCGCAACCTGTTCGAGCAGGTATTGTCAAGCTGTGGTGATCATACTGTAGCATCTTTAATGTCTAGGAGTCTGGAGAGGGGCTGCCCTGCCAGGGGCCACCCTATGCAGCCATGTCCTTGCCCACAGATCTGGGCAAAGGGCAGAGCGGTGGTCATGGGACAATAGCCACCATGGGTATTGTCAGGGGACAGCAGCAGGAGATGGGTCTGGAGGTGAACTTCTGCCATGTTTAGTGCTCGCTGGTCACTGACATTGAATTACCTCAGTGGAGCCTATGAGGGGTCATGAGTCAGAGTTTTGTGGTATGCCATGCTTTAAAGCAAGGTGGTTGTGTCCCATGTTAAGTTTATTCAGATAGTAAGTGACCTTCCCACTAACTTGCTTACCTCTAATTGCCTCCAAATTCTCACAAACCTTGTTCTGGAAAATGCAATCCAAGTTGTGTTTGGAGACTCACCAGCAGTGTGCAGGGAGTGTATGGCTGGTGCCATCTTGGCTACCACCTGCTGAGACAAGTCATTACTGACAAAGCATGTCAGCAGCTAAGAAGGAAATTCAGACCTGGAATTTAGCTGTGGAAACCTAACATATATTCCCTTAATAGCACAAATAACTGGACACTTTGGGTAGACCTAAGCCATCCAGGTAACGGTTGAAATTAAAGAAGCTCCTGAGGGTCTCCGTACCTGCAAAGCATTGTCTCTGCCATGAGTAATCTCTGCACTGAGAAGGATTATAAGGAAGGGAAAGAGAAGTGGAAGAGGGGAGGAGAAGAAATAGCATCTTAAAAGAGATAATTGACTTGGTCTTCAAAGCCATTGAGAAATTTTGACTCTTACCAGGGCTAATAAGGTTTGATAGTGTTAAATGAGAAATATTGAAATATTGAAATTCAGGCATATGTATTTCCTTTACAATAATGATTCCAAAAAATATAAAACAAGCACTGTTCAGAAAAGAACCCTTGACCCCTCACAGCAATCCCTTAATGATCTCATGTCCTGCTCCCTTCGACATCTGTTTCCCCTTATACAGGAGATAAATTCCTCCCATACCACATAGCATTCTTAAGAACTGTTATTACTCACTGAAACAAGAAGTCCCACAGAAGCGTTATGTGCCCCTTCTGTGATTCAGACTTCAAGAGCTCCTTAGGAGCAAATGGATGGCATGTTTGTCACTGTTTCATTGTCTGAGTAAATAGTGCCTGGCTTACAATATGGCCTGCAGGCCAGACTGAGGGTCACTTGTCCCACATAATGGCACTGGCTGGAGTGGGATTGCTGGTTGAAGAATACCTGAAGAGGAGTGCGGCTGCCCAGTGCCTTCACATATGTCCCCACGATGCCCTGCCTACGCATAAAGTTGTCCTAAGTTATTCTAAAGTTGTGAGTATGATTTTAACTGTCCCTCTTGGGCCTGTCTGTATGAGGTGAGGCAGTGAGTGCTCTGTGGTAACACCCGTACTGGCTCGGTCAGATGCCGGCAGCATTATTGCTGCTCTGACAATGGGACATTCAACACTCCTAGGTGACATGGTCTGCTAAGTAATGCATGTTCTTAGTGACATCTGACCACCTTTTCTGTCCTGTCTGTCACATTCTTAGGGTCATTACTCATGGGTCATTCCTGCATGCTATACACTTATGTTTTTCTGGTTTTGTGGGGCTTTTTTAAACCTGAGACCATTGGCTGGGGCTGCTGCATCAGCTGACCCACACTAGTGATTGACTTTTTCATCCTTTTTGCAACGTGGACCTTAGTAAATTCACTATCTGGGTTTTGTTAGCAAAGATATTTAACGCTAAACTGTGGTCACCTCATTTTCTTTTATGTATTGCCTCCCAGTTAATGCAAATAAGGTGAAATACTGGCCTTTTTTAAGCCAACAGAAAAATCCACATTGACACTAATGGTCCTTGTATTACTCCTATTTTTTAGGGCTTGTCTTTATCCACAACTTCTCCTTTCTGTTCTCTCTTACACGTCAGCTTTTCATATGCCTCAGAAATTCAGACTCTTCCTATTCAATTTCCTATATTAATTATTTCAATGTTCCCTCTTAGACTTGACACCTCTGACACAGTTCTCCTTTTCCCAATATTCAGCCTCTCCACACCTTCTGCCTACTCCTTTCATTTCTTCTAGCTATTCATTGTGACTCTTTTAAGACTCTTCTAAGAATCACTGGGACAGCAATATTTAAAGCACCATTGTTACCTAAAGTTAACATCTTGTCAGTTTCAGTGCTGTCCCCAGGTGTCTGCTGGAGTGGGAACCACTTGCCTAAGTGTGACGGCATCTATCAAACCTTGTACCCTGGGTCTCTGGCAGCACTGAAAGTAAATGGATGCAGAACTAGATGTAGTACATGGATCAGGTGATGCATGAGGTAGTGGATACGTATCACCGGAAGAGAATCATCACTCATAATAATTTCACCCACCTCCAAAGGGAAGTAGGAATTTATGTCTCCAGGGCACATTTTCTGGGATGCTTTTAGAATATGCCACACCCATTGGCAAGCCTGGGAATAAAAGGCATAATCAAAGCCTCATTTAGCTTAAATACAGAGCTCTGTGGTTCTGTAACAGCAAATCCTACATTTGCATCTTGTCTGATGGTCATGTAGCATACATGGACCATTACCAGTGGCATCCTTCCAATCTTTTCTGGGTAACTCCACATAAATGGGGGAGGACTGCAAAAAAGGGGAGGTAAGCACTCTCACTGGCACCAGGATTATCAGTGCTATTACACTTTAAGTTGCTGCAATACATTGGTGTAAAAGATACAAGCATATGTCTTTCTGTTCAATGAAATTTCAGTTCTTCTCTGAGTTCAGACACCCCTTTCACCGACCCTGATATCATAGGGAATGGAATGAGCCCCAAGGCAGAAGGATGCTCACTGGAGGTGTCTCTCACATTTACACTTCACCCAAAAGCAGCTGAAAGGCTCAGGATTTTGGGTTAGCTGTTGAGGAATTTAGAACACTGAATCCATAGTTGGCATGAGATTCAGTTTTAAATCTGTCATATTTATCTGTATTTTCTTCAATATTCTTTCAACTTTGCCTGGACTTGTATTAAGTCTTGTGAATCTTGCTGGTTTTGGCATTTCCTCCAAAGAAAAGACATATAAAGAAAATCACCAAAGTTATATGCAGAACATTCTAAATGATGTGGTACAAATGTAGTAAGAAGTTTGCATCTCACTCTGAGAACTGCTTTACAGACATCTGTCATTGTTCTATTTCATTGACAAAAAATCAGTCACTGAGTTATTTTTTTAGCAATAGGTCACTTTTCTGTGTATCTCTATAGTATCGTATGCTTTTTCCATATAGTATACATTTCCAGTGGCTAATGGATATGCTGCCATTACCAAAATATGGAGAAAATTGATGTTCTAATGGTCCAAAGAGCCGCTGGACATGGGCCAGGTAGTAGAGAAAAAGTGTGGAGGAGTAGATGTCAACACTGGATGATGGCATTGGGGTTGTGCCCATATAAAAGGTGTTGTGCTTCTAATAGCATATTAGGAGATCTGCATCTTGTTCACAAAAATGATCAAAAGGCTGGAGCATCTCTCCTATAAGGACAGGCTGAGAGAGTTGAGCTTTTTCAGCCTGGAGAAGAGAAGGCTCTGGGGGGACCTTGTAGCAGCCTTCCAGTACCTGAAAGATACTATATGAAAGCTGGGGAAGAGCTGTTCACAAGGGCATGTAACAACAGGATGAGGGGTGATGGTTTTAAACAAGAAGAGGGTAGATTTAGGATGGATATTAGGAAAAAAATCTTCCATATGATGGTGGTAGATCACTGGAACAGGTTGCTCAGAGAGGCAGTGGAGGCCCCATCCCTGGAGATATTTGAGGTCAGGCTTGATGGGGCTCTGAGCAACATGATCTAGTGAGTATGTCCATGCTCACTGCAAGGGGGGGTTGACCTCTAAAGGTCCCTTCCAACCTAACACATTCTATGATTGCATGACATAGTCTTTCAGGTGACAAATGCACAGTCTACCTGTACCAGGCACAAAGAGAAAGAGCAGCAGAGTTGGTAATTGTATTCTGTTCTCATTTAAAGCACCTCACCACTGTTCATTCTGATGGAAACTGTACGTGCACATGTACTCTCACACTGGGTATAGGGGACAGCGGCCATGTGGCTAACCCTTGTGCACAGATACAGCTGTGTCTATACCAGTCACCCTTTCTCTGTAAACGCTGGTCTATATCCATTCCTTTTCTTATAGGTCATTGTCTCGTGCTGCCTCCAGACACAGTTGTCTTTGTTCTGGAAGACAAAGGAATAACACATGACAGTGGCTGTGGTGGAAAATAATTTACAGCATTCCTTTTTATTTGCAGATTTTGGAGATTTGTTTAAGAAGAAAGTCCTGTCAGTTTGCACATTTACCTAAGTGTGCAATTTTCACTTGATTTCCTCACTCACTTTATAGAAATTCGAAAATAAAATGTTCTTATTCTCAATTATTAATTTGATCATGGTTCAGAAATGATGGGCCATACATTCCTACTCTGAAGTGATTTACAGCTGGTCAGAACTTCAGCCTGAAGACACTGAAACTAACAGACATTTTCCTATCTCCTGGGATCTGCACCCCCTGGCTTTAGCAGCTAACTCTTTGAAGCCTACTTACGGACAAAAAATTGAAACCTTGTCAGTGGCATCACCCTGCATATCCTGGGAATCATGGGTTTTGCAGTACAGGACAAGATATAGGAAAGACAGAAATAAAGATCTGATGCTCTTTGTGCCATTGTCCTACACATAGCAGATTTCTGAGGACTTTGTGCAAGAAGTGTTGTTGAAAGAGCATTTCATCCTAAGAAATCTCATCCATAATATATACATGCAACATTTTATAGGTGAGCTTTGAAAACAGTATCTGTCTTATTTTGACCGCTGTTTGGTGTTTTCAAAGTCTGCTGTGGCCATATTTTTACAAGAGTTGATTTTGTAGGCACAGTGAAAATGGCCACATTATTGAATTTCTGTGTGGGCATCTCATACTTTTTGCATTCTTCTCTTAGCTACCATTTCCTGTGGTTAGTCAGTGGACTGTCTTTTGAAGACTCTGAAAGCACCAGCTTTTGTGTCACTAAAAAGTAGTTTGTGTGTCACTTATGAGCAGTTTTTTAAGATCTTCATAAGCAGACATTTTTTCTATGAACAATAGTAAGTATTTTTTCTAAAGTTCCAGGCAGGACTTCAGGTGTTTCTCTGCATAACTTTGTTCATTTGAAAGCATTGACATTATTTTTTCCCAGCCATTAAAAGAGAAGAAATGGAAAAGTAACCTGCTTCTTTTAGAGTTGAACCCAGTGGACCTTGTGCTGCTTGCTCTCAGAAGTTCAGCGTTTTCTGGCAGTCCTCAAGAAATGTGCATATGATAAGAACATGCGCTGTGATAACAGATACCAGGTACTTAACACTGTAAGCTCTGAAGAGCCTCATGATTTTATTTTGGAGAATTTCTGTGATCTGTATTTAGAGTCCTGCACTGATTGTCATGCTCACAGTGGTTGATGTTTTAACAGGCTTCTTTTGTGGGTTTTCTGTTGAACCTTGATTCTTGTCCTATCAGTTAATGTCCTCTAATATATGACCAGCTTAAAATAATGTGGCTTAAAATAGCTTATTTGATAATAACTTTTCCTATTACAAGAGTGAAGAATCAGGCATGATTCCATAGCACAGAAAGAGAAGAATTGACACAGTGTCTTAAAAGTTGCTGTTGAATGTGGCAAGATTCCAGGTATAACCATGTGGCCACTGGTTAGAGATAACAGAGTCGAGAAGCTTTCCCCATGGATGCTCTGCTGTGGGTCATGTGAGGTTGCAAAGATAAAGCATCTCTCTACACTTAGCAGTCTGGTTTTTCTCTCCCTGTTCCCCAGGAGAACTGGAGAAATGTACCTCAGTGATTTTATTTCATCAGATACTGTAGTCTCAGCAGTATCCTCTGCAAACATCTTCTTGTGGCAGCGAAGAGGTCTCCACTCAGAAACTGAGGACCAGAGTATCTGGACAGATTAGATCTGTTTTGGAGAGGGGGGAGGGATGTGCTGACCCACTCAGCTGTGTATTTATAGCTCTTATGAATAATGGCAGGATGCAGGAGGAGGCATATTTCAAGAGATCACCCACAGAAAGAGTCAGATAATAAGTGCTATAAATATACAGGGAGTGGGTGACTCGGTTGAATGTGGCTGCTTTAATGGATGAACTGTGGCAGAACTACAGGAGAGGGGGGAGTGTGGCATGTGTGGCAAAGCAACAGGAGTTTTTGTGAGCATATTGTCTCTCTCTTAGAGACAAAGCCAAAAGGATTTATTGGTAGGAAAGGTTTCTTGAAGAGTGGCAGAGTTTTTTTCCCCTTTTCTATAGCACACACTGTTAACTCTTGTTAGCCCTTCATGTCTTTCATTAAGAAAGCAGTGCAAAGGCAGATGGATCCTTTCAGAATTCTTCAGGACCAGTGTGGCATCAGCAACATGGAAGATGAGCTTTTGTGTCAAGTTCTGGGCTCCCTGGTGTAAAAAGGACAGGGATCTCCTGGGGAGAGTTCAGAGAAGGGCTACGAAGATGATTAAGGGCCTGGAACATCTATCCTATGGTGAAAGGCTGAGAGAGCTGGGGCTGTTCAGCCTGGAGAAAAGAAGACTCGGGGAGGACCTAATTGGTGTTTATAATTATCTTAAGCAGGGGATGCAGGGGGAATTGGCCTGTCCCTTTTCAGTGGTCTGTGGAGACAGGACAAGGGGCAATGGCTGCAAATTGGAGCACAGGAAGTTCAGCACCAACATGGGGAAAAGCTTTTTCACAGTGAGAGTAACAGAGCCCTGGGACAGGCTGCCCAGGGAGGTGGTGGAGTCTCCTTCTCTGGAGATATTCAAGACCCATCTGGATGCCTATCTGTGTAGTATGAGCTAGGGAGCTGCTTTGGCAGGGGGGTTGGACCCGATGATCTCTCGAGGTCCCTTCCAACCCCTATGATTCTGTGATTTTGTGAAGCCAAGGGGAAAATTCTCCTAGGTCTTCCTTGGAGTCATTGCAGTTCCTGAAGAAGTACTTCTGTTCTCAGCTGAGAAGAAATCATCAAATCATAGAATGGCAAAGATTTCTAGATGTGAAAGGCCAGCAGTCACATGCAGAGCTACTTCCATCGCTATCCCAATCGAGCCCTTCATAGGACCCCTGTTTGGTGTGAAGGAAAGTGCAATCATCAACAGGAAATTTAGCATCTCTGTTTATAATGAATTAGTTGATATCTGGTTGGTGTGAGTAGTCAGTACTGTGGCTCTTTAGGTGTATGCATTGCTTTTGCTGTGTATAAAAGGACAGGTCTTTCACCCTGGGGCCGTAACAGATTTTCACAGTGGGAGTTACTGAGTTATATATGGAGTATTGATAAAAAGTGAATGGCTATTCTTTGCTGAGAAACATGTACAGAAGATGTCATAATGATTATGTAGGACATCCTGAAAGGTCTGTGAGACCAGGGACTTTGAAAGGTCTGAACTGCTTTTTGTGATATCAAGTAGAAGATCTGTGCTCAAAAACACTTTTGGCATTGAGATTCTTCCATTCTTTCTGGGACAGCAGATGTATTTTTTCCTGAAGCTTATTAATCTTTTTGCTTGGCACGTGGGTGGCAGAAAGGAGCTGGCGATTCCTGCCTGAGTAGTGGTAGAAGGTAATGTGGTTTTGGAAGATGGACAGATGTTTCTGCTAGGTTTCTGGGCCATTCAGAAATATCTGCCTAGTATGAACGCTGCTTGCAACAGTTCACGAAGCTTTTTCAATAGCAGGGAAAAGTGTGTGGCAGGAAGAGGAGGGCTGGTGGCTGAGCAGTTCTATCAGTTGCATTGAACTGCCTTTGAAAATGCTGTAACAGCTCCCGCAAACTGAGTTCTTAATTCTATAAAGAGGACACTTGGGAATGAGGTGTATACTTATCTGGTCAGCTTATTAATGCAAATATCATGTCCTGTGTAAGAACCTAACCTTTCTTTTTTTTTTTTTTTTTTTGGTAGGGATGTCAGTATATTGTATATGGAGGTTTTGTGTAAAGCATGTTCACAGTCTATGCTGTTCAAAGTGGGAGACGATGAATTGTTCAAGATGCAAAACTAGAGATGTAAACATAGCTTCAAGGATTTAAAAAAAAAGCCAATGAAGATGATGTCAAATTGGATGTTACAAATAATAAAGGAGAAAAAATGCTTTGCTTGGATAATGGTGCCATGATGAATATAGCCCGATGACAGGGAGACTTCTTCTGGAAGGGTGGCAGGCAAATGAGCCACAGTGCTGTGCATCAGAGAGCTGCAGAAGTGAAAGTGAATCCTGTGCCGCAAAGATGGGCTGAACCAATGAGTCTTCTGGGATGCATTGGGTACAAGTTCTCTTTTTTCATGTCTGTGTATGGTATCCAGAACTGAATCAAAGCCAAAGTCTCAGCAACTGTCAGCCAGGGATAAAATCTTGACGCTTCCTCTTTTCTGGAATTGACTTTCCTTCAAATCCTTTCCTGTTTAGGACTTCTCATCTTGGCTTGTGGCAGGATAATTGGAGAGGAGAAGGTGGGATTGGCCATGGCGGCAGCTTTCACTATGAGTTAGAACTGGTGGTATTTGGAGGTGGAAAGAGGAGACCAACTTCCTACAAATTCTGACCCCACTGCCACTTTGAAGAATGAGGAAGGGAGTGGCTGAAAAAGACCAGTTTGAGAAAGAGGGCCAATATGACAGCCTTACAGCTCCCCCAGTGTGCCCACTGACCCTAAGAGGTGCATGGTGCCCAGGCCTCTCCAGGCTCAGAAAGGCCAAGGCTCAGAAAGGTGGCCAAACTGGGACTGCCACTGTGGCATTGCTTTGGGTACCCAAACTAGCTGACACTTTAGCATTCAGGTGTCAGAGCAGGTCTTGGTGCCTGCTGACGCTCAAGCAGCAAGCTGGTATTTGAAGGGGAGGGTGAGAGGGTGGGAAGAAGGCAGGTAGGAACAACTAGCGGGTGAGGAAAGGGATGAAGCAGACATCCCTGTGGTAGGACCAGGCAGGTATCCACACTATTTTACCACATGCCTCTGCATAAATCCAGTTCTGAAATGGTTTAATAATATGCATTAATAAGCCACCTATTTTTTAATAAAAAAACCCCAAAGTTGTATGCCAACACATTTTAATGTAGAAAACGTCAGACTGATCAAGCAACAAAGTGTAAATTTGCTTTAACTCTAATTTTTTTTTTACAATTATTGCTCATCCACAGTGAATCAGGGGTGGTTCCAGTTTAACTGTTTATGTGAGGGCAAAAGTAGCTGAAGATATTTTACAAACTTATGTTTTATTCACTCAAAATATTTTGTGAATTGTGTTAGCAATTGAAAGGTGGCAAGGTGTTTCTATTTGTGGAATATTTTGTTTTCCTTCTGTGACTTCCTCTCAGTCCCCATTTTGTCCAAAATAAAAACACAATCAGTTCCACTGAGCCTTTTTAGTTTAGGGGTTTTTTTTTTGTTGTTTTTTTTTCTTAAACAACTAACACATTATCATGCAAGTTGGCTGAGGTGGTGTAACAGAAGTTTTCACTGCAATGCGATGCAAAAAAATCAACTTACCTTAGCTCTCATAGCGCAGATTTTGAACAAATGCCATCAAACCACCACAATCAAGGCTGAACTTCTAATGTGTCTTTGACAATTACAAGAAGTGCTGTAAAAATAACTAGGATTAAGCGTAGCACAATTGCTGGCCTGGCACTATGCCTGTGCAGGGAGTGCGACACGCTGCCAGAGTAGACGGAAGGTTTTTGCTTTTTGGGTCCCTGGCATCCCACTGGGATTCTGGAGGGGAAATGCCAAAGGGTGACCCCAGGGTTTTTTGGGTAGAATAACACAATGGCAGCACAGTCGGTGTACCTTCTGTGGCCACCCCGGGAAGGGATAGGTAGCCAGGGATGGCTCCAAAGGGTGTCCAGCTCAGCCCTCCACAGCTCCTTACTCAGGGAGAGCCAGAGGCATCTTCAGACAGTCCAACAGGTATGAAATCTGACAGCATAGCTCTGCATAAAGGGTGTGATAGGCAAAAAGCAATCAGCCAAGCAAATCTCTGTTAAGGCTTGCTTTCACGGTCACTTCTTCATACTAATCTCTCTTTAATTCCATGTGCAGCCAGCACACACCAAAGGCAGCAGGGAGGCCTGTGTGGGCATGCAATGATGCTGCTTTCCTCGCTGCTGCAATCGCTAGCACAGGAAGAAGTCTTGAGTAAAGAAGAATAAATATTCATTTTTCATATCAAGAGTTGTTTGCCATTTTTAAACAGCTTAAAGTGTAAAAAGAGGTAACAAGGAGCGGCCACGGGGCTGCGAGGAGAAGGTACAGTGGGCTTCTCAGATGTATGTATTTTCATGTTGTGAAGTACATTTGTTATTTTTCTGATAAATAAATTTTGCTCTTGTAATGAGTGTGTGAGTGTGATTTGAAGGAACACTGAACTCAGGCATTAAAAAGGCAATGTGGAGTGCCAACCACTACTAAATTTCAGGCAGCATGCAGTTGCATTTGAGTCTCTTGTTTCCTGGGAATGCGCCTGAAATAAATATTTAAGGAATCTGGTTTTGGAATGAAGCACAGATATTACAAGCTTGTCCTTTTGCTATAGCCAGCTTGGGATACAGGCAGGTTGGACTAACTCTCAAAATGTCAAGTGACAGAGGATTGAGGAAGAAGTAGGGAAAAAAGGTACAAATCCTTGATGTTACATAAATGCTGTCTGAAGTGTGCTTCACTTCTAGCAAGCAAATACTTAACAGGAAACCCTAATGGCTCCTTCCATGGCTTCCTGGCAAGAATAATTTCCTTTCATATTTTTGTAAGCTGACCTGGCTCACACATAAGTGAAGCCCCCAGGAGACTTCCTTCCTTCTCTTTTGGGATTTGTGCTGGGAAAAATTGCAATTAATGTGATCTAAAGCAGCTACACATGCCACTGGAGCCTCCCAGCCCTGGGAGCATGGTGAAGAAGTGATGTCTGGGCACTGTTAGCTCTGGGACATTTGCAGCAGCGTGGGGCCATACAGTTACCAAATCACTCCTATCTCATCTAATGCGTCCAGATGCCTCTGTCAGGATGCCTGCGTTGCATAATCATGTTATGCTGGCCGAAAGTCATATGGATCTAGTAGTATGGTACTGAGCTTCAACTAACCAACCCTATGCAGAAGTCCCTGTCAGCAGCTTCTTTCTTAGTTCGTTTGCCTTTTTCCCCACAGTATTTTCTGTTTTCTTTTAATTTCTCTTGTCAGGACTAAGATCTATGTTTTGATGAAATGAAATATGGACTTCTGAATTCATGGTAGCGTGAAGAGATAGATGCCCATCAGCACAAAGACACTGGGGTTGGGGTCAGAGTCAAGGCAGCCCATGGCAGCAATGCCCTCTGATATTAAACCTGCTGCTGCTGCTCCTTCTACCATCCCTCACACAGCATGCAAACACCCATCACCGGATCTCTCCCTAAATGAGTTACATTCATTACCTCAGCTTAAAATACTCAGCACAATCCGTGCCCAGCACACTGTCCCTCTTGCCTGTGTAGGCCTGTTTTTGTCACTGTTTGGGATTCAGAAATTTGAAACTGTCCACAGTTGGCATTTTGTTTGTTGCTGCTAAAAAGAAAATGTTCAAACAATATGTTTCAAATAGCAACAGGGCCCTGGACAGCACCATGGAGAAAATGTGCATGTAACACATTGTCTGCTTTTGACACACTGCCCTTGAATTTCTGTGCCAAAGCATGTGAAGTACAGAGACCTTGCAAGGTCTTCAAGTCTTCATGTGCTATTTGGTATTAATGAACAAAATATATTATAAATTGATAAACAGATGGAAAGCAATGTGGCAGATGGAAGAAATTATAGCAAGCTCTTAATTTTCAGTCTAGGTTCAGGACTGGGAAAGTTGTAACATGTGTCTCAGGTGTCTGAAGCTAGGCAGGATGGCTCTGGGCTTAAGATAGACTTGTATATAAGAGAGCGATGAAAATACTGGCTCTAACATCAGTCTAAGTTGTAATATCTACCTTGTTTGGAAAAACTCAATCTCTTTTATGATGCTCATCAATCAGGCTCATTGAGGAGCAGCACTGATGTGGCTTCATTGCTTCCAGTTTCAGGTTTGTGTGAGCTTAAGCATTTCTGTCATGCAACATGAGTAAACCACTTGCTCTTATGTGGTGGTCATGCTTCTGAGAGTTTGAAAGGTTTAAGACATGTTGCTCTTGAAAAAACCCACCAACAAACCACAAGAAGGAAATGAGTAGCGTAGGATATCTATTATGCTCTCATTTGTATTTTATTGATACATATACAATAATGCAATAATATCCTCCCAGTTGTATTTTATTAAACTATAGCAGGTAGTTAATAAAACAGCAGCTATCTGGTTACCTAACAACTGCCCACTTGACATGGAAGTAATATATCTCCTGATGAATCAGAGTTATATAGCTCATGCTAGCAGTATCTTGCAAAAGCAAGAAGTTTTAGAAGCTTTCTTGCCTATCTAGACTAGCTCTTACTTCTACCTGCAGTATTTTGGCTAACTGGTTCGGCACAGCATCTGGCCACTTCCAGTTCTCCTTGAGCAACCTTGTATTAGTTTCTCTGCATGCTTATGTGGAATAACATGGATGGATCCCAATGATTAGACTTTGACTGACAATTTTGGAAAGCATCAAATTCTGTACTTGTGCCTGTGATTGCACAGAAATGCCTGAAGGGTTGGGCCAGAATGCCCAACAGGGGAAACAAGGGTCATCTTTCATCACACATGTGGTGGGCTGGCCCTGAATGGAGGCCAGGTGCCCACGTAAGCCACTCTATCACTGCCCTTCTTGGCTGGACAGGGGAGAGAAAACAGACTTAAAGGCTCTGGAGTTGAGATAAGGATAGGAGGAGATCAGTCACCACTTACCATCACAGCCAAAACAAACTCAACTTGGGGAAATTGATTTAATTTTCTAACAAGCATAACAGAGTAAGGTAATGAGAAATAAACCCAAATCTTAAAAACATCTGCCTTGGAGCTGGCTGGCATTAGCCCTATTGGGCATGGGGGATATTTCTAGAAGCTTCTAAGAGAAGTCATCCCTGTAGCCCTCCCTGCTAGAAAAGCCTTGCCATCTAAATCCAGTACAATGCTCCTGTCTGCTAAGAACAAAACTGAAGTAAAGGCTTCGGTTACTTATAATACATCGAAAGTCATTTAGACAAATTCTCACATCATTTGCAAACATACATCAGGGTTGTGAAGGTTCCCTTGGTTTAAAAAAAGGTCATAGCTTTCTAGTCTTGTAAAGAAATTACTACAGAGCTGTAAACTATGTCTGCATCCATCTGTAGCTACCAAGGTTAAAAATAGAAATACAATACTTAAAATAGGCTGGTTGCAGACCAGTTGGGTTGGGGGACACACACACTGCCTCTTGAGATTTGCAAACATCCATTGGTCTGTACCTCTGTCCTTTTGGCCTACTGCCTTATTCAGTATTCAAAGACAAATTATGTGAAAATGGCATCAATCTGGAGAGTAAAGTGAATTACAGGAATGTTGCAGTTGTCAAACAATAATGTATAGACAGGAATTTTTCCACTAATAGTAAGCTTAAAGAAATCTAAATCTTAATTTGCAACCTTCATTACTGGTACGCTTAATGGTGTTCGTGCAGTAATGCTTAATTATTGGTTTTAGTGGTCTTCCGTTTTTTACATGCAGTGTGAGTCACATTGAAAACGAGAGAAGACTGCTAGGTTGCTCAAAATATTCTGAAATAAATATAGCTCATATCCCTCAGTCATTAGCAATTAGTTATTTTTCTAGTGATTCAACATCTCCTGAACAACTGTGACAACATAAACCACAGGTCTGACACTGGTCACTCTGGAGTGATCTTCCTTCACTGGTAGACTTTTTTTCCTAGAGATGAGAACAGAATGGATAGATGCCAGGATTATTTACAAGCAGTCCAATCTCCCTAACAACTCTCCCAAACCATTCATCTGGTTGAGAATATGAAGGATACTCAATTATTCAATGAAAAGGTTAAGCCTGTGGTAAGTTGCATAGTCAGTAATGAAATGTGCTTCCCCTGGGTATTTTTTTAGAAGGATCCAAACTGACAGATGTTTACCACATGCTTCCAAAATACATTTTCTGAGTTTTAAGTTTGCAACACTGCTTATGTTTATTTTCAAAATGCAGTTCTTTGGTATCATTGCTTTACTGAAGTTGCACTGGGTGACAGTGAAGTAAGTGAACCATAAAAATCCATGTGCACCCAACCGAAGGCAATACTTCCTATAACATTTCTGTGTGAGTACCCTGATGCAAAGAAAGTCCAGGGAACAGCTCGCCTAACTCTGCTGGCTCCAGGCTTGCATCCATCCTTAGATCTATCCGTCTCTGTTTTCATTACCACAGTCTTTCTGCTGGGTACTTTGCATATAGCCATCAATAACTATTACAATACATATATAGGACCTTGTAACTGTACTTCTGTTGACATATTTGGCTTTGGTGCTTGGATTGGAGCTGGTTTTTGTCTTCAGTAGTTGCTGCAGGTTTCTTATGTCAGTAAAAACTTTTGCTGAAACAATGGGACTCTAAACTGATAAGTGACTTAGCTAAAGATAGCCCTGCCTTTAACCCAAAGTATTTCCAGCAAAGTCTGTCAGTTTTATTGAAGAATAAATACAAACACATCATACTATGTCAGCAGTTTCACTGAGGGACTGAGCTTTAGGCACAGCATCCATGGCACTGAGGACTCTGCTGGGGAAGAGTGCCACCTCCCAGTGTCCCCTTAGCACATGCAGAAACCAACTCAGGCGTCAGAACACTGCTGTGGACTCTCAGCCGGTAGCTAACAGTGACTGGCAAACCTTGTTCCTGCTGTTGTGCTCACAGAACGTATGGGGACCTGTTGGAACAGTGATGTTTCAAGTGTTGGCTTCCAGAGGCCACAGACCCATCAACTTTTCTTCAGCCTGCTGGGCTGGATTGAGCAGGTTCTGCTTGCTAAGCCCTCCTTGCTGGTCCTTGCCTGCTCCCTGTCTCTGCAGCATGGCCCAGCAGCCACACCACAGCGCGTATTTGAGTGTCTGGGGGTGGTGTTGATGGTGGTGGTGGTGTTACCCTACTGTGGGAATCATTTAAGTTAAAAAAAATAGGCAGAAGAAGGGAATTGTTTTTAATGCCATCGTTTTCCTGAGGCAGTGCTCTGAGACCTGCATTGCACTTTGGATCAGTTTCCCTGTGAATTAGAGAGGCATCACTCGGGTTGGAGAGGCTTTGGCCAGTCCTGCCTGAGGCACTTGAATAAACCTCATGGACAGGGAGAGGTGAGGGGTGTTTAGCCAGAAGCAAAATGTTAAAATTAACAACTTGACTCAATTATGTTTGCATGGATCATTCAGGGATAGAAAAGAGATTTAAAGAGGAATGCAACATCAGAGAAGTTTGTGTAACAGTTAAATATTCCCTATAACTGAATAATCTGTTTACAGACACAGAGAAGTATGCATTAAAAAAAAGCACTAAGTTCAGGCAGATGCCATGAAAGGCAGAGAGTTGAAGTCTCCTGGACCTCATCTGAAGCACAGATAGATATAATTATGGGGTTTTTTCTTGTTACTGACCTTTAAAGCTTTTGTAACTGTTGGCTGTATTTTAATTGTATAAGTATATTTATTATTTTTTACTGTGTCTGAGGTATATGCCAATGCTGGTTTCTAAGCGATAAATACCATTAATGATCCATCCCCATGTTTTAAGATGGATTCTGGGGCCACTTGTCTGCTTCCCAGTGTTCCTATATGTTTTTTTTAAACATAAAAGGAAACACAGTGTTCCTCCCCTGAGCTGCATGAGAGCTAGATGCAAGGACGTCTGTGCACTGCAAGTGTCTTTAGATGACTAGTGTTAGCCAGGAGCACCCTGACCTACAGCAAGGCACTGAGAAGAGTGGCCAAAGCCCAAGGGCCTCACTTGGTTCTGCAAGTCCGTCCCGAATCTCCCTGTCTACTTTCCTGACCTCTCATGGATTTGAGGGTAAACCTACAATATTGTGTTTGATTGCAATTGTATGGCAGGGCAAGAAGGGTCTGGAGTTAGTGGGAATGGATTTGAGACCCCTTAGTCTTCCCAGAAATCCATCACAAAGAAGACAAAAAAAAGGAGGCAGGGTGGGGGGTGGAATTTATAAATAATCCAAGCTAATACTCAGTCAAGGGTTTGGAAAGTTGGGTGGTTTAAGGACACTTTTTAGTGTGCTTTCATTTAAGTAACACCTCATTCGCTGCCTTAACATTTCCAAATATTTGCTCTGGGGGTGATCATGAAGGTCTTTGATTTCATCTGATGCACACCGAAATGTTTTTAATACTCATTAAATTCCCAAAGAGAAACAGTTCAATTAGACAATCATGTCAAAATGTTGATGATTTTTCTTATTTCCTGTGGAATCTTTCAGTGGGAAAATATCTTTCTCAGAGTGTTTCAAGGATATTAACTGCCTTTGTTGTGGAGAGAAAAACTTAATGTATGTGTTTGGGTTTTTTATTCTCTTACTGTATTCTTACCGTTACTTTAAGTTTCTGCATCTGTAACACCCAAAGACTTCAAGGAAAATAAGGATGCCATTGCATTATGAAAAAATGGGGGCAGACTTCAGCCTGGAAAGCTGGTGAACCAGGTTTTGTGTGCTTTTTTCCATCCCATAGAACAGCAGATCTCTGAGAGTTCAACATCAGTGCTGCTGACAAATGCGAGCAGTCTGGTCAACTTGTAGGCAACTGCCTGCCCAATTGCAATGAACTGCTTGCTGCATTGCTCCTCAGCTGTGTGACAGTCCAGAAAGACATAAAATACATGTGGAACTAGAATTTCCTAAAGATTTGCAGCTGATATAACTGTGCAGATATTGTAACAAGTATGTAATGAGCACTCAGATAAACTGAGACTAGCATTTAAATACACAGAATCATAGAACAGAGCCACAGAATATCCTGAGTTGGAAGGGACCTGTAAGGATCATCAAGTCCAACTCCTCATGTTACTGGCTTTTCTTTTCCCCAGAAAAAACTATGTAACATGAAATTGGACTCTATTTTACAATAAGGCTGAGATCAAAGGAATTACACTAGTGCAAGAGAGCAGAATGTGGTTCATGGGCAAAAGGAGATATACAGGGAATGATACATAAAACAGAGGAATAAAGTTGGGTTATGTGTCTGGAATTTACCACGATCTTACTCACTTTTTTAATGGGTGACTTGCCATGACATCTTAATTATCTGAGTTCTTGGGGAACGCCACAGACAGACATGTACACAAAAGTGGTATTACTGCAACCTCACAACTGCAGCAACAGAAAGCACCAACATGATGCATCAAATTAAAGATGAGAGAATCACAGAATCGTAGGGTTTGGAAGGGACCTCAAGAGATCATTGGGTCCAACACCCCTGCCAAAGCAGGTTCCCTAGGAAAATTGCTCTCTAAGCAGACCCTGACCAAAACAAGAAGTTGCAAGCTTCCTTTTGCTCATAGCACATAAGAAAGTAGCAGAACTACCTTAAATACATACTATCCACTGGTGTTGGAAAACAGTTACTTAAATCAGCAAGAAAAAGATATGAAGGAGGAAAAAAAAAAAAGCTAATGCTTTAGCTGCTGCGGGGAAAGTTTCTTAAAGTACTGGACTGCTGCATCACCACTTACCACAAAGTAATGGAGAACAAAGTGCTAACCAAGCAGTGCTCAGATGGCAAATCTGTTTGCAGCTCACAGGCACTAGCTGCATCCTCACAGATATAGCAACCCCATGTCCTGACTCGACCGTCAGATTTCAGAGTGATCACTATTAAAATATTCATTCAAACTCTCACACAGACATTTAGGAAAATTAAAACTACTTGCTGCCTAGTTCATTAATTTTCCCCAATAACAAAGAGTAATCAATTTCCTTGCCAAGCAGTATTTTATGAAAAGTTATGAGGCCAAAGCAGCAGGAAGATAGAGAGTGAATGCAGCAACACTGGATTACCCCTCACCCAAGGTACGGCTGTCATGGTTCCTAGTCCTGCTTTCCTTTCTGGTTCTTGCTGAGGCATTGGCCTGGCTGTGTCCAGAGAAGCAGCTCTGGCACCCTGCGCAGTGCCTGTGGCCAGGACATGGTATCCTGCCCCCATGCACAGCCCCGCACGCTGCCCCACGCACTGCCCCGTGCACCACCCTGTGCACAGCCCCATACACCACAGGTCTTCGTGCTCAGCTGCCCCTCTCAGGTGCTTTAACAGCATCTTTTTTTGTCCAGCTATTTCAACTCTTCCACAAAACTCCCCATAGCACTGAGTCTCTTTCCAGTGCTCTAAAGACTCCTAATGGATTTTCTTTCAGTTTATTTTTTCTTTTAGCTTTTAGGCTGTGAGCCTCTAGACAGGAAGCTTCCTATCTTTCCTGGAGAGGGGAACCACTAGTGTGGGGCACACCTCTGCAGCTCCTGGTGGCCCAGGTTTCTGACCATGGCTGCCGTAAACTTCCCACTGCACTGTGATGCTCCTCCCTGCTTTTCCTTTGCTAGTAGTGCTTCATGACCTCAGCCTAGGAGCTTCTGTAAGATAAACAAGCTTTGGGTCTGGCTGTTAGTTCCTTTCCATCATGTCTCCGCAAGATGTGGATGGAGAGGTCCTCTCCTACAGACGAAGCTGGTGGAGAGAGGAGGGGGCAGTGAGAGAATGAGATCTATTCTCTTTTAGACGCACACAAATTTCCTTTTTTTTTCCCCTGAAGATTTACAGAGATTAAAATGTCAAAAAAGTCTGAAAAATAATTAAACACTTCTTATTTTGAATATTCCACTTGTGAATATCATGTTGATTCAGAAAAGAAAGTCACATGAGCTGGGATTTGCAAGCAAAGACGAGGAGACCTCAGACAAAGCATCTGAACAAAGCCCAAAGTAGCAGAAAGTTCCATCTAGTTGCTTTGCCTCAGATTAAATCTACACAAAACAAACTTAACAAACATGCATGCAACCACAGCATTACTACCAGTTTGGCTACAAACGCCTTCTGTTCCTGGGAGTATTAGCAGAGGAAGTTTCCCTGGGATCCACAGCTGAGGTAGACAGGACTGCAAAGTAAGTGCAGGGAAAACATAGGTGGAAGGGGGGGTGGGGGCAGAAAACAGCTATAGGTCCCAACTTCTAAAAGAAAACATAAAATGAGGACCACCGGGTTTGTTGGTCCTCACAGGGCCTGGGAGAGTTGGACTTCGTTTAAATACAAAAACATGGGAAATTTAGAAAGGGACTGGTTTGGCTGGGGTGGCTAAACCCGAAGCCCCATTACATGAACCACAAATGGCCAGGATGCCAGTTATTTTATGTCTGCCCCGGGCAAATCAGCTGCTGTATCTCATTTCACTACAGTGGTGCCACAATAGTTCAAAGGTTGCCCAAGTTTTCCTTGTATTCAGATTTCATCAGTGGAGCAGCAGCTTAGTAAATACATGGATATTTATTTAAGTCTCAGCTTTCTCAGTCGTGGTTTAGCTATAGTACTGACAAAACTCAAGCTGTTGGAGCCATGAGTTAAAAGCATGTGTGTTATTTGTGCCATTTAAACTATCGGGAAACTGGGGACAGGGAGGTTAAAAAGTCCAGGCTGCTGTTTCTGAAAAAAACAGGAACATGGGAACATCCAGCCAACATTTTAAGATAAAGAGGTAAAGCCTGTCTGTAGGAGAAAGGGTGTTTCAAGCTGCTGACCTATTAGAAGTTGCCGTGCTTCAGGGAGATAACGGTAACATAATGACATCTCCATGAGTATTCACCCTGACACCAAGTCAGGTAGGCTGTTCCTGTTACAGTCTCTGTTAAGCATAACCCTGGGGCATTTCAGTGTTACCAACTTCGCAACTGTGCTGGAATTCCCACCGTTACTGGTGATTTTTTGATTAAAGTCTTAATCCTATCAATCAGGTTATTATAGGGTCTTTCCAGATCTTGCTTAAAAAAAAAAAAAAAAAAAAGAAAAATCACGGTTTTAACCCATATTGTTAATGTGGTATCCAGGTGAAATACTAAAGAATGGTAGGAAAATAAAAGCAGCACCATATTCATTGTGCTTTTCAGAACTCAAATTTTAAAGCTAATCTCTGGGTTATTCTGGGCATGACTCATGATTTCTGTATGTCTGGGGTTAGCTATAGCACATCCTGATTTACTGCTCTCTCTGAA
The DNA here is from genome assembly GCA_022605575.1 of Laterallus jamaicensis coturniculus. Taxonomy (NCBI): domain Eukaryota; kingdom Metazoa; phylum Chordata; class Aves; order Gruiformes; family Rallidae; genus Laterallus; species Laterallus jamaicensis. Next base: position 4,270,454 of record JAKCOX010000052.1, read on the forward strand.
TCTGTGTATCTACACTCAGCTACATCTAGGCCAGCTGGCTAACATCATGGTGAGAACAGCACCCATGACTATATCATTGTGTGGGTGTGTGCTGTGCTCCTCACTGCACTCCCTGGACGCTGCATTTTGTATGAATGTCCAGAGCAGCTCACAGGGGCCAAAACAAAAATAAGAAAGAGGATATTTCCCACTAATGCAACCAGTTGTGGTGAGTGTCCAGCATACCGTGGATATTTGCATCCCCACAAAAATCTGTGCAACTGAGGAGCCATTTACTCAAAACTTCTGTGGCAGCAGGGACACACTCATTGCCTCACCTGACAGTATTCCCTCCTGCTCTGTGCCATCCCAGGGTCAGCAGCTTCCCCATGGCAAAAGCTGTGCCTGTCTGATGGCATCCTCCTCCCCTCCACCCTCATTCAAGTGTTGGGTAAGCTTGGCCAACCTCTGGGCAGCTAGCATCTCAGTAAAAGTGCAGTCCCTCCTCCTGGAAGAGTTGCACCAGGAGGGCAGCTGGAGGTGGGAATCAGGCACTAATTGCATCCTGCCTGCACATTGCTGTGTGCTAGTCTATCTCCTCTTATGTAGTGTGAGGCAATTCAGTTTTCTCTGGGTAAAAAGTCACTGCTTAAACATTAGCTATGGTCCCTTGGAAGCTGTTTCTGCCAAAACAAATTTCCTCCATAAACACTAACATTTGCTGGTCCCAGGAGTCTGGTCCATCCTTAGAGCAGATACTGCCCGCAGTTCCCAGAGGAGAGGGGTGAGCATCCTGTGGTGCCTGGGTGAGAGGAGCATGCCACACTGCCTCCTCTCTGCCCTGGGGACTTGTATTGAAATGCCTGATGTTTGATCACCCAAGATGAAGCAATCAAAAATAAACCTTCATGCTCTGTCCCATGCTTCACACAGCAGACTGCCTTGCTGCTGCTCCTACCAGCTGTGAGCATGTGCTGCAGGCATGGCCTGGGGATTACATTATCAGTGTAGTAAGCAGGACAACTAGCTGACCTTGTGTCCTTTAGGTGACTCCAAAGTCATGTTTAGAAGCTGCAGCAGGGCAAAATGTCTTTTTTGTTTGGGGACTGTAGAAGAAAATGGTGTAGGACTGCAAAAATTAGTTTTTCCATTAGGAACCAAGCTATAGCATAGATGTGTCAATAAAGTATTTAAAGGCTAATTAATTATACCAAAACTTTTCTGCTAATGATTCTGTACCTCAGCAGGCAGTTGTAAGCTTGGGTGGTATTTTGGGAGTGGGAGAAGGGGGCAGAGGGGAAGTACATAGCAGTGTCCTAAAGAGTGTTGTATGACAAGACAGACAGTGGAGATAGGCAGAGATGTCCACAGACCTCTACTGTGTGTTGTGACAAATTGAGATATAAAGAGCTGATACCCCCTTGGGATGTAGTTTGTGTGAGGAGAGAGGGGAGTCCTCTGGTACCTATAGAGGCATGCCCTGTTTGGTGGCAGATCCCCAACCTCTTCAGAACCCAGTATTTTCTGCTTTGAGCAGGTCATTGAGCAGGCACAATCAGTGTGTTATAGCCACTAATAAATTATGTTTCAGCTATTTCCACAAAGATATTGGCACTCTCTTTTGCAGCAAATCAAAGACATCAAAGAGGATGTCCAAAAAGGTGAGAAAAGATGCTGGGAAATTTCTCAGTTGAAGATTCTGATCTGAGCTGACTACACTCAGTGTCACCACTGGTGCTGAATGAACTGTTTCCAAAACTGAACTCAAGTTTTCAATAGCAATCATCTCTGCTCTGACGTGTCTGTGAACTGCGGCAGTAATTTCGGCATATAGGGTTGCAGCAGGAGAGTGATGTGGCAGGCACAACCATGTTCTGTCCTCCTCTGGTGGCTGCCTTGAGTTACGATGGCTGTTACAACCTCAGCTTTGTGGATACTAAAGTGATGAGTTGGGACTGAGGATCATTTCAGACAAGAAGGTCACAGGAAAACATCTCTGCAAGCTTGGTTGGAAATTCAACTTCAGCGAGTCCTGTTGTGGTTGACTTTTAGTTCAAGACAAGTGCTCACTTGCCACTTTAGGACTTTGCATCAACTCCATTCTCTGTTCTCTTCTCCTGAGGAGTTAATTTGGTTTTCCTATTACTTCTCCCATATAAAGCCCTTCTGAAAGCTCAAAACACCCTCCGTTCTATAGCAAGGGAAAATACCTGCAGTCAAGAGAGGTTTTTTGATATTGGTAGCTCAGAGGCAGAAAGGCCATATAACTTCTGGTCTAGTCTTGTGTGCATTATGAAATTTCTCCACAGTGTTCTGGTCTCAGGTACCCTGTAACCTCAACTGTCTCCTATATTTGTGTTAGCAAACACACACGGGGTTCTTCAGGCTCCAGGACTATCAGGATACCTCAAGATTTAGACAGCAGTTAATGGCCTCAAGGAAATTCATGATGAAATGCTGGTTCTACTGAGTCACAATAAAACCTTTATTCATAAAAAAATTACTGAGTATTGTATAACTGACCACACATAAGTTTGCCCAATGCCGCTGTTCTGTCCTTAAAGAATTATATTCCACCCTTTCAGACCCTGAGTACAATTTGTGACCTGTGTTTTTCTCTGATTTATTGCTCCCTATGATTCCTGCTGAGAAATCTTTTTGCTTTGGAGGGATGTAATTGTGTGTTGGAAAGCCCAGTTCTCCCAAGAAGACATGTAGGAGAAGAGAACAGCCACCTGGCATCAGTGGAAACATTAAGAACAAGAGTAAGCAAGATGTGTCTTGGGACTTGTGAGAGCTGGAGAGAGGCCAGCTGTGGACAGAGGGATTGTGTGAACTTGAACATCAACACATGTTCTTTTTGTTGTTGTTGCTGTTTTTAGGGGAATATGGGATAAGGTTTGGATATACAAGAGAAAATGCATTTAGGTCTGAAGTAGAAGGGTCTCAAAATGACAAAGAAAGTAGACTTTATTTGAATATGGTAGGTTTCTCTTTATGCACAACCTTTTGGTGAGCTGTAGGAGAGAATAAAATACATCATTCCAATTAAAACAAATGGTGAATACGAAGGTCTTCATAAATTCAGATGGTCTGGCAGAAGACAAGGCATTTTGAAGAAGGGTGAAAGAGTGAGAAAAGCACTGGGTTTCAAACATAGGGAACTTTTTTTCAAAACTTTCGGAAAAAAACCAACTTGATGCTAAATAAAGGCTCAGCAAAGGACATTTGGGCCAGATTTCTCTTAAGGAGGCAGGAAGCCATCAGCTGGAAACCTGTTGCTGGACTTTGGGTTCCCTGTGTGCCCTGGAAAGCATGAATTTGTTTATTCTTGTACATAGAGAGGAGGGAGGTTGTGTCCAAAAATCTCACGTCCTTTCCCCAATTTTTCCTCCTGACTCAAATAAATTAAAAATCTCCATATGTTGAGCTGGTCAGGGAAGCCAGAAGAAGTACCATTAATGTTTCACAGTAATTGTACTGCTGCTAGGAGAAGGAAAAAAAAAGGAATATTGAAAGTATGACAGTAGGGAGGGAAGCATGTGCAGGGAACTGATAGCCTGGACACCTCCTCTCCCCTTCTTCACACTGTGTCTGTATGCAGATGTCATGTGTCAGTCTGGGACACAGGTCCTGCCTTCAGCATGGCCTGAGCCAACAGCCGGCAGCTGTGTTCTGGCAAGGCAAGACTAACATAGGCTGTGCAATGAGGGTGTTTCGGCTCAAGGTACTGTCACTTTTTATATCAGTTTTTTGCTTCTCCTGGTTCTTCTGGGTGATTTCAAAAGAAGTGACCTGAAACCTTAGAGGTCAGCTTACACCATTTCCCAAAGCAGGGTTTATCTGCGCTTGTCTGGATCGTTGCTGGGTATAGTTTGCCACAATCTATGCTGGCTCAGATCCTTTCAGCCATACCTCCCACAAGTCAGTTCACATTGTTTTTCAAAGAGTAACATGTCACAGAGTCACAGAGTTGTGGGGGTTGGAAGGGACCTCAAGAGATCACAGAATCACAGAGTTGTAGGGGTTTGAAGGGACCTTGAGAAATCATCGGGTCCAACCCCCCTGCCAAAGCAGCTCCCTAGCTCATACTGCACAGACAGGCATCCAGACGAGTCTTGAATATCTCCAGAGAAGGAGACTCCACCACCTCCCTGGGCAGCCTGTCCCAGGGCTCTGTCGCCTTCACTGTGAAAAAGTTCCTCCGCATGTTGGTGCAGAACTTCCTGTGCTCCAACTTGCAGCCATTGCCCCTTGTCCTGTCTCCACAGACCACAGAAAAGGGGCTGGCCATTTCCCCTTGCACCCCATACTTAAGATATCTATAAACATTGATTAGGTCCCCCCTCAGTTTTCTTTTCTCCAGGCTGAACAGCCCCAGCTCTCTCAGCCTTTCCTCATAGGAAGGCCTGTGTGCACATCTACAGGGGTGGAAACATCAGCAATCTAACACTGGTAGTGTTTCTTGGCAGCAGCTTTTATACCATTTAGGGAAGGAAAATAGTGTAAAGAAACCCCTCTACATCCATAGAAAGAACAATGTGTTAGCTTGGCCCCCCTGGATAAACGTTTTTACTGTTCCAAACTCTTTTCTATCTCTTTTGTACCAGGTACCATGACATTCGCCTGTTTTTGCTTGCCATTTCCGCTACTCAGTTGTACCCCTGCGCTTATGTGCAGCCTCATTTGGAAGGTTTTCTTCTGCAACAGCAGTGTGATACAGGTAGGAAATTCCTGTGCTCATACCACTGACAGCTGTTTTAAAATGTTGCCCATCTGATGTGTGAAATACTGCATCATCTAGTTTTCACAACAGCTAAAAAGGGAGAAAATACCATGAGGCAGTACCATGGTGGACTCAGTAACTGGCAGTGGAGGTAAGATGCTTGACACTATATGTATGTCAGGTATAACCTGTTTGATACTGCTTTTTCTTAATGCTTACATCCATATATTAGTATTGGTAGGAAAGATGGGTAGAGGTTGAGTGGCTAGTCTTTCAACTTTGAAAGAATCACAAGCTATTTCTAGAAAGGCATGGCTAAAACTTTCAATTTTGTGGAAGTCCATCTTGGTTTTTTTCTTTTGTGAAATAAATCACAAGAAGGTTTGTTGTGGGTTTTTTTACCACAGGGTGACAGGTACTAGAATTTTCTACTTAAACTGGGTTTAGTTTAAAAGAAACCAGAAAAAATTGAATGATGCACTTTTAAAAGTAGTCGAGTAAAGTGATTTTGCCACACAATCCCTTTGAGATTCTCACATGCTGGAAGACATCTTTGTAAGCATTTCTCATTTCGAGACATTTGACCAAGAGTTTAATGCGGAAAAGTACTTGCTCTTGTGGTACAAACTATTATAAACACAGTAAGGATTTGATGAAGGAAAATGAACATTGTCAGCAGCAGAGTGCTTGACTCTCCAGTTCACTTTACACAGCTGTCTATCTTACTGCAGAAATGATGCAGACCGTTATCCTTGCTGCCACTGTTGTGTGCAAAGTCAGCACTGGTGACTTATCACACAGTGATCCAGAATAATACCAGAAGAGTATGCAGGTATTTGCTGGTTTGTAAACAAGGCTGGTGGTTTTGTCTTTACATGATGTCTAGACAGTAGCAATTAGCAGTAATTAGTAAGTGCATCTGCTGTCTGCTGAGTTCATGGCAGCTCACATCTGTGGAAGCAAGGGATCAAAGAGTGTTGCTTCAACACTGATACTCCATAAAATAGAATCCTGCCTTGGATTCCCATATGTTGAGTACCCACTTTGCTCTGTGGTCCTGGTTCAGAGCTTTTGAGGTCCTCGCTCCCCTGTTCAGGAGCCAGCAAATAAAAGCAATGGATTAAACAATAAACAATTTAATGTCAAAAGAAGTCTTGGGCTGGGTTGTCAGCATATAAATAAAATCCCACATCTAGTTAAAACCCAACTGAGAGCGTTGGAGCTTCAGAAAACATGCTCCAAAGCACAAATTCAGGTCTCTGTCAGGGACTTGCCCTCTGAGTTTGACCTGGTAGAAGGTAACATTTGTCACGCTATCGTGCTACCATGTGGGTGCTAAAACCACCCTTGCCTTGTCTCAGGGCAGGAGGGAGGCAGGAGTCAGTTGCAGTACATTCTGTGTCAATTAAATAGGAGTCACTGCCATTACTAGTGCAGAGACTTCCCTGCTGTCTGAGAACAGCCACTACTAAACTGGTGTGGAAAATATTGTTGTCTTATGTTCATGCAAAGAAAAAGGAGGAAGGTAAAAAAAGAAAATTCTTGCTGTTTGGGTTGGGGCAGGGGTTCCCCCCAGTTTGCTTTCAAATATCCATGTATGTGTCTGCTCCCACCCATGGGCATCACTGCCAGTGGCTCACATTCTCCTAATCTCATCCACTTGTAGAACAGTTGCTGACAACTGTATCAGGTAGTTTCAAGAGTAAACCAGCCTTGCCACAGAGATCACAAACTGTGCAACATACAGCTCCCTAACACCACAGTGGTGAAAGAGGAATGACCAAGAAGCTTAGAGACCTGGGTTTTCCCCTGGCACCTGTCTCCAAATTTCTCTCCCCTAAACCAGAAACTTTATTCTTCTATGAGCTCATTTCACACAGGAATATTGTCAGCCCTAGCAAGTAACATTTCTGTCATGTATGAAGGTCAGGAAATCTGAATGTTTTTAAAAAAATCCCAATGTTACGTTCAGTAGTCATGGTTCTCCACAAACAGCCAGGACCTCTTTACTCTTTGTGTTACTGGTACATTGCAGCTGCTATATAAGGAGTGTTTGGTGGGATTTTAGCAGAAAATTCAGCTAGCGATATCTTGTCTGGTGGCCCAATTTTTTTTTCCTAGGATTTGATAACATGATTGTTCTTAAACCATGGACTGAGAGCATCTCCTTGCAGAAAACTGGCTATCATCAGGTTGCTCTGTGAACCCAGAGAACTGTGATGCTAAATATAAGACTACGTTTTAAAAGCAGACAGATGAAGAAGAAAAAGAAAACCTGTGAGATTTTTCCAAACAGTAAAGGTCGTTTTTATTGCTAATATTTTCTTAGTCATTCTAATCAGCCTGAGTATAGTGATTTCTGAAGTGACTGCAGTCTGCAATGTAAATCCGTGTTTTAACATCACTGTTATATTGAATCTGCAACAAATTTCAAATCCAAATTGTGACACACATTTGGGGATTCCCAAAGTGTCCAGAATGGATTGCTGCTCTTCAAATAAACATCCAGCTAAATCTGTGTTTTGTTGCTCTTACAGGATGGAAGAGTCCAAAGAGCCAACCCGCAGTAGACCAGTGCATTCTGTGGAAAAAAAAACACCAGGGTTTCCATTGTATACAAACTACAGCTTCCTAGCTGATTTAATGTCTAGGCTAATTCAGGGTGCAGAGCAGTAATCCAATTTCAAACTGAGACATGGGTCATGTGAAACGGTCAGTCTCACAGTCTGACATAGATTAAAACCCACTCATCCCCGGTCTTTGTTGCTGCAAGAGTATCTTAGCTACATGAATATCTAAGAATACTTTTGCATCCAAAAGTATCACCAGATTGTGAAATCTCTTGAAGGATAACTAAACATCTTTCCTAGAGGCAGAGACAGTCTCTACAAAGTTCTCTGAGCTTCCTCCTCTTCCTTTGCTTTGTGTACACAGTGATCTGAAGCAGAAAAGGTCCTCAGTGGAAAAGCTGTACTTTGGCTTACATTTACTCACTGAACATGAGAAAAGCTAGTGTTTTTAACACTGACAAGGATACATGAAATGCAAAAATGGACGCGTCAATTTTACCCAAGAGTCAAAGGTTCAAACACATACAACAGATGTATACAAGTGATGTAATCTTTTGGAAATATCAAACATTTAAAGGAGGAAATTGCAGCTAGTCTGGTATGATTAATCTTCAGTTTCCCATTTGAAGAAACAAACATCATTGAGAAGTACTTGATTTAAACTAATGACTGCAATTTGTCCTACCAGTCCTTCCTTGAAAATTTCTATAAAATCCATAACTAAATTTGGTGCAAAATTACTTGCTCAAGTGGTAAACAAAAACAAACTTGTCAAAATTAAAAGTGGAAGGACATTCTTCAATGTTTTGTTAAATAATTGGCTAGCACTGGAGATGCAAAGATCCACAGTCTGGAAAAGTGTGAACATTATTTTGAGATGTGTGAAATGTGTTGTATAGTCAGTTTAATATTCATGGCTCTCTTTGTGGCTAATAAGTGATGACGACTCTTTCAATATTTTATGAAATTTAGCCTTATTGGAGGATTTTTCTCCAAATGCAGTTTTGACAGATTCCCCATTTCCCTACTATCCTATTCCACTGCTACCCATTTTTTCAAAGATGTTATCTTCCTTAAAGGCATCTGACTCCTTCTGTGGAACTGGCATACTTGTAACTGCCCTCATTTTGGAAAGCAGCATAGGTGAGAGGGACCCGGAGGTTCTGGTGTACAGCAGGATGACCATGAGCCAGCAATGTGGCTAAGAGGGCAAATGGCATCCTGGGGTGTATTAGATGGGATATGGTTAGTAGGTCAAGAGAGATCCTTCTCCCCCTCTACTCTGCCTGGGTGAGACCGTGCCTGGAGTACTATGTCCAGTTTTCAGGCCTCTCAGTTCAAGAAGGACATAGAACTCCTTGAAAGAGTCCAGCACAGGGCCACCAAAATGATTAAGGGAGTGGAACACCTTCCTTATGAGGAGAGGCTGAGGGAGCTGGGCCTCTTTAGCCTGGAGGAGACTGAGGGGTGGCCTTATTAATGTTTATAGATATGTAAAGGGTGAGAGTCAGGAAGTCGTAGCCAGGCTCTTCTCAGTGATGGCCAGTGATAGGACAAGGGGCAGTGGGTGCAAGCTGGAGCATAGGAAGTTCCATGTGAATATAAGAAGAAACTTTTTCACTGTGAGGGTGACAGAGCACTGGGACAGGCTGCCCAGAGAGGCTGTGGAGTCTCCTTCTCTGGAGACATTCAAACCCCTCCTGGATGTGTTCCTGTGTGATTTAGTCTAAGTAACCCTGCTCTGGCAGGGGGTTGGACTAGATGATCTTTCAAGGTCCCTTCCAACTCCTAACATTCTGTGATTCTGTGATTCTGTGACTGCACATATGCTTTGTTTCCTCTGTGTTACTCCCTTTGGACTTTATTGCTGGAAGGCAGAATAGGGAGAAGAGATGTATAGCAGCATTAGTTTCTTAATAAGGCCCTACTTAGTGGACTGTAAAATATGCACATGGTGGAGGTTGACCTTTGAATTATACCAGCTCCCAGCACTGTTCATATTGCCTCAGAAGTAATAAGGAGAAAGGTTTTCAAGTCTATTTTTTTCTTTTTGGAAAGCTGGAGCAAAACTCCCTGTGTGTATATACACCCCAAGCCCAACCTTTCCCTCAAATTTGACATGCATAGCAGAAAAACAAATCCACATGGTCTGGGGCTAGCTTAAAGGGATTTATCTGATAGTTCATAGGTCATATTTGGGAGTCTTAGTAAACTGCAGGAAAGGTTTCTAGGAATCTAGAACTGCTATAATTCTGATGGCTTAAAGAAAACCATTCCTTAGCTGACATCAGGCATGATCACTGAGTATGAGGAGGCAGTAAACTGTTGCAGCTACACAGTCCTCACCCCAGGGCTGCTTTTTTTGCCTGGGCTCTGACTGTGCAGTTGGCTTGTTATGCGCAGATGATAGTAGAGTCTGGGACACAGTTTTCATGGATTTAGGATTTATTGCTTCATTTATAAAAGAAAAGAAAATATGGCTAAAAAATTAATATCTTTCAGATGAAAAGGAGAGTGGAAACCCAAGGATTCCTATTCCTCCATGAAAGCTCTCCATGTTAGGCCTTTTTGCTTTCTCAGTCCCTTACCCACCCCAGCACCTCCTCCAGCTCAAGGTGATGTGTGAGAAACAGGTTAAAGGAATAATACACTGCCATTACCACACATCCTTACACCCAATGCCTCATCCTTACACCCAACGCCTCATCAAATCATTACTCCTGTTTGACTTATGGGTTAGGAAGTAGTAGCACAGAAGTTTATTTTGGACTGAAGACATTGCCTGACTTTAGTGTTACATTGAAGTATTCTCATACCATGTGAAGTTACCCACATACCTGCTCTGTGGTTTTTTAAGGTCCACTGCTATGTGCATGGGAAATGATGCATCTTGAGTAGCTCCACTTGGCCTTCTTCACTGCCCAACATTCAGCTGCAATTAGAAATATAATTAATGTAGGTTGATTTTTTTTTTCTAGGTTTCAAATATTTACCACTATTTTTTCAGGTGTTTGCCTACAGTTTGACAAATTTTCAGGGACCAGCACCTCCCATTTCCATGCAGTCTTCTATAGGTTGAACAGAAATATCTCACTAGAAGGTAGAGAGCTTTATTTAGTGGTTAAAGAAAGAGATGGAACTTCCCAGGTTTTCAGTTCAGTTGTATTTGGAATGAAGAAATTCACCTTGGTGCAATGTTAGTGTGTTATTCAATTTACTTCAAAATTGCACCGTTTCTGTGTTGCTCTACACATTTTCACTTCCATTTGTCCTGTTGCAAAAGCACTACAGTAATGTTACCTGATTGCAACTTGCAAGAACCTTAATTCATGAGCATTTGTGTAATATCACCAAAACTCTCAGGATGTCAAAGGTGGTAGAAGCATCACATTTTGGAAGTTAAACTATTTAGTGCATTTGGAATGAGGATATGAAAACAGTAATTTTTAAATAAGACCTACAGTTTTCCTGTTGCACAGAATTGTTATTTAAATCCTGCTAAGGGGTGCTGCTTTGCAAAAAACCCAACCCAATGAAAGAGAAAGCCAAAAAAACCCCACCCAAAAAATAACCAAAACCCAAACAAAAAGGTACATGAACAGAACATTAATCAGGACATCTGAGACAGACCACAAGAAAGTGGTTAAAAATCCAATGTCAACACAACGGAAAGCAAATGCAAAGTTTTGCCCAGGACTTCAGTGAGGAGTAGGAGTACATCTTAGCACAAAGTGCTGCTACTGTTTCCTTTATGACCTTTTCTGGTAGCTGTCATGACTGCATTAGCTGCCACTTTACTGAAGTGTTTGTACTCCAAATACAAACATTGCAGTTCTCATCTGGGATTAATTTGTGTGAGTCAGGACCGAAGCATTATACTTCTATAAAAGCCCCTTGAGAGTTCTGACTCAGGCCCAGTATGTTTAATATTTCCATAACTCTGCCTGATATATACCTTTATGTGCATGGATAACATCTTAAGCTCACTAAGATTTTCTCTGAAAGCATGTGGTCCTTTGTGATTTTGAAATGGCTAAAAGCAGAATGACTTTGCATCTGAGAAATTAAGATATATCCCTAATGCTTCTAAGTAGGATGCTGGATAGGTGAAATGTGCTACGTATGATTGATAGATTTTTCATCTACCTTTTCAGTCTACTTTGTGGGTGCCTTATTCAACAGGGATGCTGCTGAGCAAACAGACTTTCATCCATCAAACCACTTAAGCTCCTACTCATCTTGGGACATCTGAATCTCTCCAGTGAGAACTCTGAATAGCAGGGAACACTGATTTTTTGAGCCATCAGTCCATAAAATCCCATGAGGAGAACACAGGAGCATTTCTGAAAAAAACAATTGAAAGTAATAATACATCTTGCTACTCCAACTGTTCAGTACTGAAGAACATATCTCAATATCTCCTGAAGTTTGGGGAGCTGCTTCAGAGCTGCCCAGCACCCCAGACAGTTAGGAATTGAAAGGAATTAAATGTTCATTACCGAGTGGAAGTTGTTGGTGTCAGTGCGAATAGTCAGAAACACTCCCTCCACAGAAACCCACAGCTTCCAGGAATGCAAGCCACCACGCACTGCGGCAGCAGCACTGGCCACTGTCTTTGAGAAAGCCCCACCAACCAGCATTCTCTGGTGTACCTCACTGCAATTCCTGTTCAAGCAAAACTCCTCTGAATCTGGAGACAGCTTTCCCTGCAGGGACTGGGAGACTCCAGAGATAGTTCCTGGCTGCATGCAGGTGTGGCAAAATTGTCATAAGGAGAAAGAGGACGCTGACATACTTTCCATGTCTCTGTTCAGTTCCATTTCATCGGTGCTCAGTCCATAAATGTGCACTTGGTTATACTGGATTATCGGTGTTCTTCTGGCTTTGACAGAGCAGCATTTAAAGGCTAGCATCTCTAGTCCCCCTGTAACTACTCATGGCTCTGTCTTATTCTTAGAGTGACTATATCAACAAGGCCGTTTGTCAAAATCAGTTTGAGTAGCAACTGTACCTACTCTTAGCCCTGTAAGGAGTAGCCTCAGGAGAATGGGTAGCAAAGAGGGGGAAGAAGGGGAGAAAGCGACTTTCTGACCTGGATTTCCTGCAGTGAATTCAGAGCTCACATTCATTTGCCCTGATTTAGACTGAAGATCTCCAAGTGCTTGGCCACGTCCTGGAAGGTTGAGGGACAAAAATAATAATGATGTTTTTTAGCAGGAACTTTGAAAAACTGGGGAAAAAAAAGAAAAAGGCGTGTCTTGAAACTGGGTTTGGAAAACAGGTTTTAACCTGTAAAGAGAAATTTCTTTAAATTAAAAACTTGTAGATGGGAAGACCTTATCTTCAGGTGGCTGAGAACATTTAATATATGATATTGCAGTCCCAGGCAATTAGGATTTGTCATATTAATTACGGAATAGATGGTAACACTTTCTTGAGAATCGGCACACAGCTGAATACCATTGTTTTAAAGGGGAACTTTTTCTTTTACTGATCTGCAAGAGAAATATATTCTATGTCAGTGTAGACTGAAATTTGTAGATGCTAACCTTCAAAATGACCTGTTAGGTCACTTCTGGTTCAAGCCCTTGAGGTCTGTGAGTATTACTTGCAGTCTATGTTCCGAGATGATGCCAGCTCATTTTAATATGATTCATTGATGCTCCTTCCCTATGCTTGAGATAATTTTCTACCCCCGTCTAGCATATCTGACTATTAGTAACCCCTTTGTGTTTTTGCAAATCAATATCCTGTTGTCTTTTCTGTCAAATCCCTCGAAGTAGCTCCATGACTTTTGAAAAAAAGGGATCTCAGTTAGTGAGCTTACTTGTAGTCCCAGCTCAGAAGCAGAATGAATCAAACCTAGACCAACCCCAAGTAATGCTTCTCTGATCACCTTTGAATACTCAGTGGTTGTTTTTTAAAGGGATGTAAGGTAGATAGAAATGCCCCCACCCTGCATCAGGCTTTGTGGTGGGGTCAAGAAGTGGGACGGGAGAGGTCTTGACATCTCTCTTGCTATGGTGCTGGGAATGGTTTTGTTCTCAGGGCTGCAGCTTGACAGGAAGAGACAGGGAAAATCTGGTGTCCTGACAAAACTTCAGGAAAAAAATAACATCCTTATGTTTTGTCAAAGTGCCAAGACAGCCCCTGTGCTCTGGGACTATCAAGCCAAGCTGGACATCTGGGATGGGGATTCATCTGATGGAATGAGGATGACTACATCTGAGTTAGTCACTCCAGGCTTTCTTCAGAGCCCACGGGGAGAAAAGGGTACTTCCAGGGCATGATTAATCTTTCTCTAAAGCAGTTGTCCAAAAACAGACTACATGAATTGTGGCCTTGATATGGCCAGGTTTCTTTACTGAACTAGTTAGATCATTCCCATTTTCTACCATCCTGACACCAGGAAAAAAAAGTAATTTCTATTATAAATCTCTATGTAGCAATTCAAGCTTACTTCTTGCCTTTCCCCATGGTCACAAGAGAGCAGTAGGTCACCAGACTCTTAACTACAAAACTTTAAGTATCAGACAACTGTTGTGATGTCCCTGTGTCTTCTAGATGAAATAAACAGCTCTTCCTCTCAACCTTTCCTCACAGGACATGTTTCTCTAATTTCTTATCACTCCCACGGTTTTCTCTGGACTTTCTCCAGCTTGTCTTCAACATTTAATATATATTCTATGCTGTTTTAATAACTCAGGCTCTTATTTTTCACACCTCAGCGTCGACTTCTGTTATCTCTCTTTAGTCTCATACTATAAACACTGAGTCTTTATAAATATTGAGTCTCAAAATAGATTTTGAGACATACAAGTCTCTGGTCTTTCCTCATGAATATATATTCATACAAAACTTAGGAAATGAAGCCAAACTGAAAAACGCAATTATTCCTTCCTGTGCTTGGCACTTGTACAGTTACAGTGCTGACACTGCCAGTCCGGCAGAGAGGAGGCAAAATAATAAGATTAACAGCAGTGGCTTTGACTCCAAATGCCTTCCAGGATATTGGCTGCTCTTGGGTTTGAATTTACATCTCAGCAGGAGGCAGATTTACATTTCAACCATTAGATCTCTGTGAGAAACTTCTCCCCTACACCCTGCACATTTGTGATTTTTCTAGCTTGTAGTTAATGAATACACATAGATTTAATGCTAGTGGTAACGAAGACACAGGGAGCTGAAGGATGAGAAGCCGGAAGCAGTTCCAGCAGTTCCACACAACTTCTGTGAACGAAAATGTGTGTTGATGTTCACAGTTCTCTACTGGAGCAGAAAACTATGGAGTTCAGTAAAAATACATGTTGCCAGACTATCCCCCCTAAAAAAAGCCCCACCCTTCTGAGGACAAACAGTAACTATAAAAGCCCTCCAAAAAATCCAGGCATGGGTGAAGGTTACACTGCTCTTCTGTTCTGCATACCCATGGCACTGATTTCAATGAGACTAAGGCCTTTGGAGATACGGGTGGAGGAATGAGTCATGTGCTGGTCACTGCACGCTCACCTTATTTGCCTCCTGTGCAGGGCTGCAAAGGGGAGAAAGGCATTTGTTCATGTCTGTAAAGATAGCCTGGGTCCTGAGTAGTTCTTTGCTTTTTTTTAAATTCAGGTCATATTTCTTGACGTGAACGTAGATATTTTTTTATGGCCTGTTTTCTCATAGGTGATGTTCACGAGTCCCAAACCTGTCTTGTTTCTAACTGATGCTGCCCTGAATAAGTGCATCTTGGGCACCAATACAGCATTTGGCCCCAAAATGCAGTGTGAGAAAAAAAAGTGAGCTTAATTTTTGTGTCTACATCAAATGTGGTACAATAAATATTAACCAGCAAGAACTTGTGCTGGCAAGGCTGAAACATCAAAGGAAGCAGTCTGATGGTGTCCAAACCTTTCCAGGCTTGTCTTGGCTCCCGCTATTCAATGTAAATGAAGTCATTTCATGTATGGAGATAGTGGTGTGATCCCACCTCACATCTTAGTCTTCCCTCAGGGAGTCAAAACCAGCCAAATATTTTGAAGTCCCTGATACCCTGAAAGCAACCGCTAACTATGGTGGTGCAGCACTTTCAGCGTAGTCACTCACAAGTGCAGGCCTGTAGGCTAAATTGTCTTTTCTGTCTTACTATGGAACAGAGCACAGTCAGCAGAAGGTATTAGATGTTTGATCCCTGAGAAACAAGCACTCTCCTGCTGACTGGGGAAAGAGCAAGGTTGTCTAGAAAACAAAAGGGCAGAGGAGAATCCAAGATTAAGAAAAACTAAACAAACCCACAGACGAAAAGATGACCAAAAACCTCCATTGAACCAAATCCCAAATTAAAGAGAAACACAGCAACAAAGGTCTGCTCCCTTCTCCCCTCCCCAGCAGCAGCAAAGAAACAAAATGAGTGGAAGCAGAGGCAAACAGAAAAGATGCTTTGCTCTAGATTTCGCCTTGATAGAAGTATGGTGCTCAGAGGGCAGTGCCTTGCGCTTAAACCTCTGTTCTCACTGGGTTTTGTTACATCTCTTTCTCTGCTCAGCCTGTTTCTTGGTTATCCTCAAGACTCAAGGCATGTCTTTTCTTCTCAAGTTCTTGATTCCTATTATTTTTTCTTTCATAAGTCCTTGTTTTACTTTTTTCCAGTGTTGACAATGTGTACTACAATTGGTTCACATGGCTCTTCACTTACTTGAGAGGCAGGTTTCCCTATGATTTTCAGGATGTCAGACAGAACCAGAACAGTTAAAATGATAACAGAAATGTTTAAGGATTATTTATATTTTTTTCAGCCTTTAGCCATGTCTACATATGTTTCAGCATCTGCTGTTTATAGACACTAAATACTGCTTGAGCAGTCAGGTAAGTTCACTGGTATATTTGTACTTTAACCAAAGGGCCATGAGTTTTTTGTATGTGTCTCAGAATTCATAGATGCATTTAGACAATTACAGATCATGTTGGGCCATTTAAAACTCTACAACTTCTTCTGGTGAGGTTTTTATCAGATTTGTCATGCTATTTGGAAAAACTAATTTGATCTGCCTAGAGAGACAGTTGGGAAGGGAAGGGAAGGGAAGGGAAGGGAAGGGAAGGGAAGGGAAGGGAAGGGAAGGGAAGGGAAGGGAAGGGAAGGGAAGGGAAGGGAAGGGAAGGGAAGGGAAGGGAAGGGAAGGGAAGGGAAGGGAAGGGAAGGGAAGGGAAGGGAAGGGAAGGGAAGGGAAGGGAAGGGAAGGGAAGGGAAGGGAAGGGAAGGGAAGGGAAGGGAAGGGAAGGGAAGGGAAGGGAAGGGAAGGGAAGGGAAGGGAAAGGAAGAAGGTCCCAGTTCTTTATATTTGATATCCTTTCTCAGAGGATCATTTTCTATGTCATATGTGTGCTTGCTATTGCCTCTGAAGGTACTGCACTGAAGGTACTGCAGGAATTGTGTCTGAAAAGAATATTTAACTTTAAATATTTCAAAAAGGGCAACTTCTGTTTCCTATTTTTTCTCTATCCAGTGTGCAAGAAGCAGGACCAGCTATTAGACCTGGCTACTTACATGCATGTACATCCACAATCTGAGCAGTGCAAGCTGCTCTGGGCAGCTGGGATCCTTACTGTACTTGCCCATGCATAACTTCTAATCACAGCCTAACTTTAAAAGAAGACATCCAACTGGATTAACCAAAATGAAATGTTGTTTTGAGAAGCTTAGTTGGCTGTTTGGGTATTTTCATACAAAATATATAATTGAAATTCAGACATAGTGTTTAATTTGACTTTGGAAAAGTGACAGCTTTTGTTTGCAGCAAAATCACCCTATATTTTTTCCTGAGAAAGTAGAGATTTACAAATTTTGAAAACAAGACACAAGCTTGGGTGCCCAGAGACTGTCTGTGAGGTATTTGGTAGATGTAAAAATAGTTCCTGCCGTTTCCTGGATTTATGGCGAGAAAAACACAGCAAAACAAAGCAGAGAAACAGCACAGCCCCAAAAGTGAGGGATCTTGGGCAGAACTGGCACAGCAAAATTGGAAGAACTGAGAAGTGGTTGGTACAATTTTAGGTTTATGAGAACTTGGGGGGATGTGTGTGTGAGAAGACCTACAATCCACAGGTACTAAGTCCCCTACAGGAAGAGAGGCGCAATTCAGAGCGATTGAGCAACCAGAATCTGATTTTCCCTACAGTAGACCTTATCTCCCTGCACTGACTAGAAGGAGTACGTAGGGCCTTCTGAACTTTGCTAATAATGAAAGGTATTTGGTGAAACATGTCTCTGTCTAATGAAGCTAGCAGCTTTAAAAGGATAACTCTATTAACTAAGATGGTTTGAACTGAAGGGCAGGTACACAAAAACAGGTTCAGAACCAACAAAGCTGCTGTTCATCAGACTCCCTTAACAGAGCCAGGGCGACAAAGTGATGTCCAAGGCAGCTGAGCTGTCCCTGCATTGCAAGCCACCATCAACAAATACTGGTACTATGTCAGGGAAGGTTTTCCCTCACAGTTCCTCAGCCAGAGAAGCAACTCTACAGCCTTTTAGTGTATTTTTGGGTGGTTTTTATCATTCTAAACAGCTCTCTCTGCCTCATGTTCACAGCACAATTTGTGTTTTTGTAGAAAAGCATGCTTACATCACAAGTCCTACACATCTCCTGCCAGCAAGAGTGGCTAGGTGAACTTTCACATTTTTCTGAAGATTAAAAAAAGCAGTAATTTACAATATAACTTTTTTGTTTTTGAAAACAGAAGAGGCAGCTGAATGGAGAACCTCTGAGTAGTTTTGGAATGTGACACCAAAGGAGAGAGATAGGAATCTGCCATGTCATAGGACTGACCTGCCTATTTTATCCAATCAATTCTTTTTCTAAATAAATATTGCTGTGCCTTAAAGACATAGATGCAAGATACCATCCTTTCTACCTAAAACAGACTTTTAGCCCTAGGTTTAAACACCCTAGGTTAAAAGCTGTCGCTTCTGTGTTTTTAACATTTCTAAGATTTTGTTACTTCAAAATCAAACACTTTTGTAGATTTTTGCCATATAATGAGCAGCTGAAGCTAATGAGTATGTCTCTGATATTAAGCAGAATTCGAAAGGCTTTGTAACCTGACAGAAGGAATAATTGACACCCAGTGATTAGCAGGTTGCATTTTCAATAGTAATTAAGAACATAGGTTCTGTAATGCTGACTATTATTAAAATATGTTTAATTCAAACACATAAATATAAAATTAAAAACCTGGTCTTAATTATCTATCAGAATCCCTGCTTGAATTTACCTTTATGCTACATAATATAAATTTAAACGTAAATTTATACCGGTCCTAGAAGTCCAAGAAGAAGTCTCATACTTTGAAGATTTGTGCAATCATTGGAAACAAATTTTTAAATGGTTAGAGCAGTGCTTAGTCACTGGGAATAGTGTATGTCCCTCTTGAAAGGTGACAACTGGACTATATATATATATTGTCTATGTATCTTCCGCAAAAATTTTGAAGAGTTAACTTCCAGGTCTTATATTATCTGCATTAGTGGAAGAGTCTTGAAAGTCAAGCATGGGGCTGAGTTTTAGTCTTTTCATTCACGAAATGGTGATTATTTTGATTTAAGCTGGTTTATTATAAGGTGGTATTTCAGGTGAGATATGATTATTTTACATTTGGAGATAAAGCAACTGAGTGTCCCATTTTCTTTTTTTAAAGCCTACATTTTTCACTCATCAGTTGTCAATTCTCAAATGGACTGGAAGCATCTTGTCTAAATATTTTGGAAATATCCTGTAATTTAAGGTTCAGTTTTACTTTTACAGCTCTGTTCATTCAGTATCTCACCATTGTGTCTCTGTTAACCAAAAAAATCAAATTTTTATTCATTGTTTCCTTTTTAAACCTTTTGGAGGAATGAGCTTGAAGTGAAATAAGAATTCTGTTTTTTGAAGAATTATCCTTACAGATGCCAGAGTCTGAAGGCATTCTGAAGGCATGCTTTGGGTAATAAAAGGAAGGGGCTTGGCTGGGGAAAGCTATGTTGAAAGGTTGGCAGTATAAACATTCAGGAAAAGGAATGAGCACTAAGAATGGGTAATTAAATTGGTACAATGACTTCAGGCAGAATTACAGAATTACAGAAAACATCTGGAAATTTGGAGAATGACAAAAAAGATCATTGCACATTGAACTAAGGACCAGTCAGTTCATGTGTAGTTTGGACAAATTTCAGCAAAGTTGAGCTCAAGAAAGATTCCAGGCTTTGACATCATTCTCTTATAGGGACTCTGCTTGGTGAGAGCTGCTCAGACAGTAAGGTCTTGCAAGTATTCCAGGGATATTTCAACACTAAAATACACTTCCAGTCTAAACTACTCTAGTCTACCTGTTGTTGCTTGGAGGTTATGCTGATGCACATGGAGATTATGAAGGCTACTTCTTGTTACCCTGTTTTTCCAGAAACTGTATCAGAGGCCAATAATGCCAATAAAAAGCTAATACTGAAACTTTCTGTGGGAAATGGATCACCACACTGAAACAGAGATCAATAAAACAAAAGTACAATGTTTAAACTCCTGTAGATTCAAGGAGACAACATTTTGCTTTTTAGTCATGGTGGCACAGTAAGTACTGCAAGATATATACTGTGTGAGGAATAACAATTCTCCCAGCAGGCAACAGACCTGAGTGCTCACAATTACGATGAAAAGAGGTGGAGGGCTTTCTGTTCTGCTTATTTCTAAGGTGATGGGAACTGGAACGTATAAATTCTTGTATGGTGTCAGCTGGAAGCTAATTTGTCAAGACTTAGATACCAGCTGATACGCATGACTTGTGATTTGGGTATGAATGTTTTTCTAACGTCTTATGAAAGACTGAAACAAGTAGCATTTTTTTAGAACATTAATACTAAAGTGTGTAAGACAGTTTCCAGAAGCAAAATACCTAAACAAGTTTTCTTTATTGTCACCATAATTATGTGAGAAAGAAAACTTCCCATGAAAGCAGGGCATGTTGAGGAATAACACGCTCCAGCAAATTCTGCAGTCCATTTTTAATTATTTCCATGGTAAGCAGTGACATACATGAAGCCTTGGCTGGCTTTCATTTACAAATCAGCGGAGAGTATTTCAGTGTACAATATAAATCACCTGGTTTTCTTAAGAGATAGCTTGAAAATCTTGAATATTTGCAGGGGTTCCTATATGCTTTCCAGCTGCTGCATTTATACCAGAGAAACCAAGGTCTGGGTTGAAGCAGAAAGACTCATCTTGATTTCCAAATTATTTGAGTGGTTCTCCTAGAAACCATTGATCCATATTGGGAGAGGACAGGGACACAACAGCCACATAAATTTATCATCTGTCACTGAAAACCTGGTTCTGTTAGTCTAAGTAGGACAGTAGATTTTTATTTCTTGATATTCTTCATATGAATGAATATGAAAATCCAGTGTTATATTTCAATTTAGTGTTTCTGTGATTATGAGCCAAACATGTATGAACTGTGACACCCATCCATTGATAAATGATTTCCATTGATATCAAAAAACATCAACAGTTTTCAGCCACCGAGGAGTATGTTGAAAAAAATTAATTTCTACCAAACACTATAAGGCTGCCAGCAACAAAACACTTCACAGTGTTTGGGGGAAGTGGTTCAAGAGAAAGGAGGCGGGAAGACGTGTGGTTATTTTGTAGATGGCACAATCTGATCTGCCCACATGGATGTGGTGGGAAGTGCTGGGATCTTCAAAGACTGTTTTCACTCTAAGCACATGTCTTCTCTTGACTCTTCCTATTTCTGCTGTGAACTAACTATAAAGTATCCCTACATCTGTGTTCTGGACCATCCTTTAATATTTTTCCCATTAATACCCATGCCCTTCCACATCCCTTCTTTCATTAATTGATTATTGTCCTTGTATTATTAACTAGGGAGTGTCAATTGGTGACTCAGAAATCTTTTTTTCTATAATACGTAGGCCTTGATATCATCCCTTCAATTTTTTGTCTCTGTATTTGACATGTTTTCTTCAATACCCAGCTATCAGATTGCAATTGCCCTTCCCCTGTCAGAAATCTCGCTGTGATCTGTTGAAGATACCTGCATCTGCTGCCCCATTTAAATGCCTTTATACAAATGCACGTAGCATGGGAAACAAACAGGAAGAATTAGAGATCTTCGTGCAGTTGCACGGCCACGATCTCATTGCAATCACGGAGACGTGGTGGGACAGCTTGGATGACTGGCACTCTGTCATGGATGGCTATGTGCTTTTCAGGAAAGACAGGCTAGGGAAGCAAGGTGGAGGAGTTGCTCTTTATGTCAGAAAGCAGCTGGAATGTATTGAGCTCCACCTGGGGAAAGATGAACCATCAGTCGAGTGCTTGTGGGCAAGAATCAAGGGTCACGCTAGTATGAGTGACACTGTTGTGGGTGTGTACTATAGACCCCCTGATCAAGAGGAGCGGACTGATAGTGCTTTCTATAAGCAACTAGAAGTAGCCTCGAGATCCCAGGCGCTTGTCCTTATGGGAGACTTCAATTATCCAGATATTTGCTGGGCAAGCAATACGGCCAGTCGTATGCAGTCCAGACAATTTCTGCAATGTGTAGAAGACAATTTCCTGCTACAGATGGTGCAGGAACCTACAAGGGAAGGGCTGGTGCTGGACCTTTTCTTACTAACAAGGATGGGCTTGTTAGGGAGGTGAATGTTGGGGGCAGCTTAGGACAAAGTGACCACGAAATGATAGAGTTCAAAATCCTGGGTGGAAGAAGCAAGCCAAAAAGCAGGATAGCTACCCTGAATTTTGGAAGAGCTAACTTTGATCTCCTCTGCAACCTATTAGGAGCTATCCCGTGGGCTATGCTGTTAGACGGAAAGGGGGCCTGTGAGAGCTGGGTAACATTTAAACAGCACTTCTTCCAAGCACAGTACAGGTGCATCCCTTTGAGTAAGAAATCGGGAAAGAGAGGCAGAAGACCTGCATGGATGAGCAGGGAGCTCATGAGTAAACTCAAAGGGAAGCAAAAGGTTTATGAACTGTGGAAACAGGGTCTGAGCACCTGGGAAGAATATAGGGATGTTGTCAGGGCCTGTAGGGATGCGACTAGGAAGGCTAAAGCCAACCTGGAAAAGAAACTGGCAAGGGACATAAAGGGCAATAAAAAGAGTTTTTTCAGGAATGTGAATAGTAAGAGGATGACCAGGGATAATGTAGGTCCCTTGCTGAATGAGGCAGGTGTCCTGGTAACGGGGGATGATGAGAAGGTGGAGATACTTAATGCCTTCTTTGCCTCGGTCTTCACTCCAAAGGCCCCTGAGACCCACAGATCCCAGATGAAAATAGGAGTGTTTGGGGAATGAAGAGCTTCCCTCTAGTTGAGGTAGGGGAGGTCCAGGAGCGGCTCAAAGGGATTAATGCACACAAATCCATGGGCCCAGATGGGATGCACCCACATGTGCTGAGGGAGCTGGTGGAAGTGACTGCGGAGCCGCTCTCTATCATCTTTAACAGGTCTTGGAGAACAGGAGAAGTGCCTGAGGTTTGGAGGATAGCCAATGTCACTCCAGTCTTTAAAAAGGGCAAGAAGGAGGATCCCAGCAACTATTGGCCAGTCAGCCTCACTTCTGTCCCTGGAAAAGTTATGGAACAGCTTGTTCTGGATGCCATCACCAAGCAAATGGAAGAGAAGATGGTCATGAGGAGTAGTCAGCATGGATTCACCAAGGGAAGATCATGCTCGACCAATCTCATAGCCTTCTATGATCTCATCACTGGCTGGGTGGATGGAGGGAGAGCAGTGGATGTCATCTACCTTGACTTCAGCCAGACTTTCGATACTGTCTCCCATGACATCCTGATTGAAAAGCTGAGAGAGTATGGGATAGATGAGTGGACAGGAAGGTAGGTTGAGAACTGGCTGTCAGACCGATCTCAGAGGGTTGTGATCAGTGGAGCAGAATCTGACTGGAGGCCTGTGACTAGTGGTGTTCCCCAGGGCTCGGTGTTGGGTCCAGTCCTGTTTAATATCTTCATTGACGACCTTGATGAGGGAATAGCATCCACCCTCTGCAAGTACACTGATGATACAAAGCTGGGAGGAGTGACTGACACGCAGGAACACTGCGCTGCCATCCAGCGAGACCTGGACAGGCTGGAGAGCTGGGCAGGGAGAAACCGAATGAAGTTCAACAAAAGCACGTGTAAAGTCTTGCACCTGGGGAGGAACAACCGCATGTATCAGTACAGGCTGGGGGATGACCTGCTGGAGAAGAGTTCTGTGGAGAAGGACCTGGTGGTCCTGGTTGATGACAGGTTGGCTATGAGCCAGCAGTGTGCCTTGATGGCTAAGAGAGCCAATGGGATCCTGGGGTGCATCAGGAGGAGTGTGGCCAGCAGGTCTAAGGAGGTGATCCTCCTCCTCTACTCTGCCCTGGTCAGGCCCCACCTGGAGTATTGTGTCCAGTTCTGGGCTCCCTGGTATAAAAAGGACAGGGATCTCCTGGAGAGAGTCCAGAGAAGGGCTACGAAGATGATTAAGGGCCTGGAACATCTATCCTATGAGGAAAGGCTGAGAGAGCTGGGGCTGCTCAGCCTGGAGAAAAGAAGACTGAGGGGGGACCTAATCAATGTTTATAAATATCTTAAGCATGTGATGCAGGGGGAAATGGCCAGCCCCTCTTCAATGGTTGGAGACAGGACAAGGGGCAATGGCTGCAAATTGGAGCACAGGAAGTTCAGCACCAACATGTGGAGGAACTTTTTCACAGTGAAGGTGACAGAGCCCTGGGACAGGCTGCCCAGGGAGATGATGGAGTCTCCTTCTCTGGAGATATTCAAGACCCGTCTGGACGCCTATCTGTGTAGTATGAGCTAGGGAGCTGCTTTGGCAGGGGGGTTGGACCCAATGATCTCTCGAGGTCCCTTCCAACCCCTACAACTCTGTGATTCTGTGATTTAGCATGGATTTGATAAATTTCCCGGTGTGTTTTTGTGGCTTTGCTTCCTCTCACTCATCCTGGCAGTTGATATTAACATCATATTCATGTTGTGGTTAATTTTGTCTCCCTGACCACTCATATCTAAACTGCTGTTGTCCATATTTAATTTTTAATGGGCTGATCTTCCCTTTTAGACAGCACAGCTGGGTATCCCAAACAGAGCCATACCCTGTCATATTCTGTTCTGTTCTACCTCTTATAGTTTGGTTTCCTTTTTGCCCACATATTCATTTAACTCTGAGTCTAATATGTGGAGAGAGATCATCCCAGACGACAAGTGAGAATTTAAGTACTTAAAAGAGAAGAAGAAAGGGCAGGGTGAATATCTTCCAAAGTCTCTCTCAGAGCAAATGGTGATGGCTCACTGGGTAAATTACCGGTCTTGGCTCTTTGCTGAGCCACAGCTCCACCGCCTACCTGTTCCTCTCTTGGCAAGTTGCTTGTACACTCAGGTGGTCTCATGTCCATTTGTGTCTACTGCTCTTGTGTCCAGTCATTCCTGCTGCAGCACCTACCGAGCTCATTTGAAGAAGTTAAGAAGAGCGGAAAACCACCAAAATCACCTATGAGAGAAACAGATTGGAGTAGAGACAGAAAGATTTAATTAAAACTGGGACTGACTAATGAACAGACCCTTGTTCGTGACACAGATTGGCAGCCTTTTGGAATTACAGCCTTTCAGGGCAATGCTCCATGAAACACTGCTGGAAGATTTAATGGTTCACTGCTTGCACCTCCCTGTCCCAAGGGAGTAAAAGAGATTTCACAAGCCTTAGCTCCATGGAAATGTACGGGAGCATGTGTCATTACACTGTCAGCAGTCCTGGCCAGAATCTAACCACAGATGAGCAATAAGAAAGGCGCAGGACTGTGTGAAGCGAGTACCGTGTCGAGTACATATTACATTACTCTGAAATTGAAAAATTACTGCTCCTAAATGTATAACTGGTGGAAGGCTTAATCACCACATATAATTCCTTTATGGAAATGCAATCTGTTTTCAGACTGCTGGAGAATGCAGAATGTGCAGTTTATTGTTTCACAGATTTTGACAAATTGACATTAATGACCTAAATTAATTTCTCCAAGAGCTGAGTGTGGCCTTTAAGAGCACCTCCAGACATTGCCCTAACTGCTTGTGCAAAGCAAGCACTTACTGATAACGTGCAAGCCGCTTTTTACATAAACAGTTTGACTCTAAAGCACAACTGATGAAAGAACAACAAAATGCTTCTGTTAGTTTGACGTTAATAAAACTTCACTGGGTTTGCACACATGAAAGCCAGATTTAATAAATTATTAAGAAAAGAGCAAAATGAGTACCATTTATGCCATTATAGTTTACTTTTTAAAATTTTCTGTTGCTCTTTGAAAACTGTTGGATTGGAATTTGTCTCTGTCTCGTTACTGTGTTTGGATAAGAAAAGTAAACAAGGTAGAAGAAAACAGTTTAATTTCTTATTTTAATGAGTTTCATCCAGCTAATTAGTTTAAGCAAAACTTCTATACCTATGATTATAGGTATACACAGCTATATAGGCAGGTTGGGTGTAGTCCACAACACAATTAGTGAATTTTAAGCAAAAGTTATAAGAACAGTGTTAAAAGCACCAAAAATTACTTATACAGTACCATATCTCCATATGTAACTAGCAAACAAATTCTATCATCTGTAAACTGAAGGGTGTGCTGCCTCTGTAACATACTCTATAGCCAAGCTATATAATCACAAACTGGTTTGGGTTGGAAGGGGCCTCAAAAAACATCTAGCTCCAGCTCCCCTGCCATAGGCAGGGACACCCTCCAGTAGACCAGGCTGCCCAAAGCACCATCCAATCTGGCCTTCAACACTTCCAGGAGGCATCTAGAACTTCTCTGCGCAACTTGTTCAAGTGTCTCACCACCCTCACAGTGAAGAATATCTTATCTAAATCTGCCCTCCTTCAGTTTAAAGCCATTACCCCTTGTCCTATCACTACCTGCCCTTGTAAACTGTTCCACTCCAGCATTCCCGTAGTCCTCCTTAGGTACTGGAAGGCTGCTATAAGGTCTCCCTGGCACCTTCTCTTCTCCAGGCTGAACAAGCCCAACTCCGTCAGCCTGTCTTTGGAGGAGAGGTGCTCCAGCCCGCTGATCATCTTTGTAGCCCTGGGAACCCCAGAGCTGGACGCAGTACTCCAGGTGGGATCTTATGAAAGCAGAGCAGAGGGGCAGAGTCACCTCCCATTACCCGCTAGTCATACTTCTTTTGATGCAACTGAGGATGCAGTTTGCTTTCCGAGCTGCAAGCATGTATTTCTGGGTCATGTTCAGTTTTTCATCAACCAGCATCCCCTAGTCCTTCTTCTCAGGGCTGCTCTTAATCCATTCTCTGCCCAGTTTGTAGATGTGTTTGAGATTGCCCTGACTCATGTGTAGGATCTTGGACTTGGCCTTCTCGAGCTTCACGAGGTGGGTATAGGCCCACCTCCCTAGCCTGTTAAGATCCCTCTGGATATGCCATCCAGCATGTTGACTGCATCACATAGCTTGGTGTCTTCATCAAACTTGCTGAGGGTGCACTCAATCCCACTATTGATGTCTCTGAGAAAGATATTAAACAGTGCTGGTCCCAATACCAACCCCTGAGAATGAGTAGATTGCAGTGGGGTCAACTAAGTGATGACTTTTTGTGAACTGCCACTGTTAACTTTTGTATTGTAGTTTTGATTAGATTTGGCAATGTGAAGCACAGGTGAGGGGCACTGCCATGAAGGAGCTGCAGACTTAAGATGTTGGAATATCCCTTTAGTATGTTTATATCAGGCTTACTTCTTGTGGAGGATTTTGGGAATCAAATAAATTTATCCTGAATTTCAGAAACAACTAGTGCACCTAAGGTAACACAAAGTATTTTCACAGGCTATGTTTTGTTGTCATAAGGGAAAGTTCTTAACAATTGCAGCCTTCAGATTACATCTATAAATAGAAACATGCATATTTTTGTTCATTTCCTCCTGACAGGGCCCATCAAGAATACTGGTTGCTCATACAGTCCCAGAGCTCCCTTGAATGTTATTCTACTGCCTTTCCTGTCTTACTAATATGTGAGGGTGTAGAGGTGATCAGGGAGACACCATCACCCCTTTCCCTTTTCTTTAAAAATAGACCAAGCATACTCAGATTTTTCAAAAGTAGTCCCTCATTTTGGATACCTATGATTTTTCATTGGTATCTGTGATATCTTCAGAATCTTTACCACAAAATTACACCTCATTCTGAAAAACCTAGCTGCAGTACTTGAATGCCCATTTACTGCCTATATACCAGCCTGCATACTTACAGGCTGTGACTAAGCTCCAGTCACGTATAATTCATTTGTTGTTTTGCTGTGGGGAATACAGGACATGCAACACATTGCTCTGAATTTTAGTATTCATGGTCTATAACATTTGAGGTACTTGCAGAAATGAAGTCAGCCTTTTTTATTTAAAAAAATTCCACTTTGATCTCACATGTACAGTGGAGCATGGTAAAATATTTCATTCCCAAACGCTTCTGTGACACATTATATGAAGCCAGTTAGGTACTCTGCATGGCAAATGCTGTATTCTAGCCAATAGAGCTACACTGCTCAAAGAAGTCTGTGTTAATGGTTTTTGCAGAAGTTGGAACACACTATGGGAATGTTATCCTAGTCAATGAGGGATTCAAAACTTCCTCAAAAAGTATTAATGGAAATAGTTGTCCGGAGATTTCCCAAAAGATTTGAAGACTTTTCCCCTCCTCTAATAAAACAGTTGTTGAAAAACTGCAGAGCTTGCAGTGTTCAGAATCAAGAAAATACTCAGCAGATGCTGTTTCTGTCCCAATGTGAGAAGTTCGTGGCTTTTTTTGGCAGCCCCCTGCCTGTGTTGGTGGAGTTCTCACAGACTTTCTAAAAGGATGCTCCGAGGTAGAGTGGGCTCCAGAGGAAGCGTGCGTCATGGGGGATGACGCACTCCAGCCCTGCAAGAGAGCTGAACTTGCCCTGCTGCTCCACACTTCCGGCCAGCCGACACACACAGCACCGCTGTGCTGTCTCTCCAATGAAACGCTCATTTGTTCTGTGGGAAGAAATGAACCACTCTCATTGTCAGTCAAAATTAAAGCAGAGCTTCTAGTGAAAGAACGAAGATGCACCAGGCTGATGGAGAACTCACTTTGTGCCTCCCCTCAGAGTATATGGCTCTGCCAGACCTCAGCAGTACAGCAATTCGAGTGTAAAGCTTTTGGCAGGTGTCAAGTACATAGGTAAGGAATGGCTGGTGAAAGAGGTATTCATGGGAAGGAGACTGACATTCTTGGTTGGAGGCAGGAGCAGCGCAGAGGTGTCCCGGTCCCCTATTACTGGCCAGTCCAGCCAATTCAGTTCTGCTGCACTCTCCTCCAAGAGCTTTTTAACTGATTGCTCAGGGAGGTCACCAAATGATCACAGTGTGCCGGAAGATACCTATCATCCTTCTGTATTTCCTGTAAACATTAATA
The DNA here is from genome assembly GCA_022605575.1 of Laterallus jamaicensis coturniculus. Lineage (NCBI taxonomy): Eukaryota > Metazoa > Chordata > Aves > Gruiformes > Rallidae > Laterallus > Laterallus jamaicensis. Next base: position 4,299,207 of record JAKCOX010000052.1, read on the forward strand.
AACATTACTACAAGACATTGTACTGTGTCATATCTAGATACCACATGACCTCAAGGTTTCTGTATTGGGTGGGATAGAGGCATCCAGCAATGAACTAGTGAACAACCCCAATCTTCAGTAGCTTAAATAAGCGTCCAGTTTGTCATAGCCTTTGGCCATTTTGGCAGCTCTTTATATTCCGGTGTCTGCTTTAAACTCTAGTTATATACATTTTGATCTGGGAGTGTGGGCTCACTGAAAAGTGTATTCCCTATTCTGCAGTGATGCATGACTGCAGGGAGACCTTCATACCTAAGGGCATAGATTTCTTCACCTACTCTGATCTAAAAACCCTTACAGTCCAGCAAAGGCTCTAACAGGCCTATTTTGTCTGTCTATTTCTGATGTATATCTTACCTTGAAAAACTCCATATTCAAGGGTTGCTTCTTAAAATTTGACCTAAACTTTCTTTTAAAGTAAAAAAAAAAACCAACAAACCAGCAACAAAACATTGAGTGATCTTGTATTAGGGAAAGAAAAAAAAAAGTCAAAGGAGCAACAATCATGGAATTTCCCAGAATTTTTATATCTGTACTGATAGTATTTTTGCAGTGGCAGCGTCTCCACCTGAGTGTATCAAAAAAACCCTTAAGATTTTATTTCAGATCTTCAGATACAATTTCCTGATTAATTTGACTTTTTTTCTTTATTATTTGTCTATTTTCTTTTTAAGTAGGAATATATCTAAACCCCTTTAAAGTATTTCATGAAATAAAAAGAGCAAACGTTTATTGAGAGAAGAAACTGAAATGGGCAACTCCAGTGATCTGACCTTTTTCCTCCAATTCTGTACCAGCCAGAGACAGTACAAGTACACACTGTAATTCCCAGTTTAAGTAGAGAGAACGAGTTCAGAACTGTATTTAGCAAGAGGAAAATGGCCAGCCATATAATGCAATCTGATATACATTGTCTCTAAAGCTGCTTACAAATCATACATTTCCAAATAGTTATGTGCTTTCTGCAGTTGCTCATGTGGTCTGGATTAAAACAAAATTGCCTGCCTCTGCATTTTATCAGATGTTTTTGATCTAACATCAGGGCTAACCCAAAAAAAAAAAAAAAAAAAGCTGAACTTTTCAGACTGCTATGGGAGAAATGCAGACTGTATGTGTACATATAGTGTGATTTACTGACATGGTTCTCCAGGTCCAGTTTCCATTAGAGAAAAAAACCAATAAGAAGAAATATTCTTTCAGCTACACACATAAAGCTTGGTTGCAGTATAGAACAGTATTGCAGTATAGAACAGTATCCAAAAAATGTGGAAATAGAATGAGTTTCCTCCTATGTTTTTGTAATGCTTCTCATTAATTCAAAAACTATACAGGGCTTCACCATACTATTAGAAAAAACTTTACCTTCATTTCTAATTTCCTTCACAGCAGAGGAAGAGTTTGAATTCACTGAAAGCCTTCTGCTGCGCTTGCATCATGAAATATGCACCATGGCCTGTAAAAACTTTGGGTTTCATCTGTGTTACCAGCCTAAACCAGACCTGTGACCTGCTAACAGCTCCAGGGAAGTATTCTTAAATATTTTTAAAGTACTGTTAAGGTGTGAAATTTCCTTACTTAGATCTTAATTTGTTGGCATTTTGCATTTTGCTGCTGCAGCAGAAAACTGGCAATGGTGGAAACAAGAGAAAGATGAACAGTTCCAAAGACCTGTGTGGAGAGAAGCCCTGGTGCAGGACTGGGCAGGAGGAGCATCTCCTCAGGTGGTGCCCTCATGAAGAACCAGGGAGGGGGCTGTGCTGGAGCTGGCTGGAGCAGGTGGAGGGATGCAATAAGGGAATCATGGCCATGCCTGTCCAAGGAAGGGATGCTCCATGTCCAGGGAGGGAGAGGAAGTGTCAGCTACTGTGCAGCCTCCTGTCCAGATCTCATTATCAATGCTGCTACAACATTTTAGGTTACATTTCAAAAAATCACCATTTCCTGAAGATCCTGACATCCAGCTATGAAAAAAACCACAGCATTATGAAAATAAATCTGGTTTTATACTATTGCAGTTGTTTGCATAGGAACAAGTATGGTGACAGTAGAGCCAACCTGTGAAGCAGGCCGAGCACAGGACCCAATGTGCTCTGCCAAACATCGGCCATGACTGTCTCTTCCTTCCATAAAACTGATTTTTGCCTCATTTTGCTTGAGTTTTCTGTGGCCAGTTTCCTAGCTGTAGACATAAACTGATGGATGGGTTATGATTGAGAAAGCACTGAGTCAGAAAGAAGTACTTCTCACTTACCTTGGGCCAAGGTCAGAGAATCTGTATGCATGATGTCATACATACAGTATATATTAAGGTATAATATATAGTATAAGATACGTTAAAATGCTATCCCCTGCTGCCTTGCTCATTGTCCTATGAACAGGGAGTAGCATAACACAGCTATGCTTAGGAGTCAGGAATTCACTTTTCAGGAAATCCCTCACTCCTTTCCTTTTACATTTTCTCACATGTAGCTGGAATTTCTTTTATATCCTTGTCCCTTTTACCAAGATGGCATTCAACTGTTCATCTGGTGCTCTGTGCACTACACACCCCAGGGAACTTACCAGGGAACTTACTTTTAATGTGTTTTCCTAGTAGGAACCCCAGTTGATTACATGCATGTTGTTGTCACATCTTAAAAATACTTACTAGTGACTACTGCTTCATTAATATTACTAGTGTCATCAAATGTAGTACTATGACATTATCCGTACCTCTTCTCATATGCTGGTTTAATTAAGGCATTTGTTTGCTTTACTGTTATTACTTCCTGTGCCAGGAAACCAAGCACACTCCAAAGATATTAACAATGGATTCAAAGTCTCCCATATGTACCTTGAGGGAATAATTTTTGAAAATCCATTAAAGGGATAGGGTTAGTTTCATACATTTCTGTTTTTTCCCTAGAAGGAAGCAACTTGGCTGCCTGGCTTCATCTGCAGTATATGCCAATATCTGTTTACACTGTCTGTTTGTCTGAATTGCTCAATATCCTATATTTCCACACAAGAATAAACCTAATGATACTATTTAGTGTGCACTACTGCAGCTAAAGGAACTCCTGTTGTGCACAGATCCCACAGAAACCACCTGGCCATCCTGAGTTTTTGAAAGATGCGGTGCTTTGTGTGCCCTTGCAGAGAGACATGACATCATTATCAGAGTTCTGCACGTTGGGATTTCCTATGGCTGAGTGATCGATAGAGAGTTTAGGGTAGTGTTTGAGATAACATGTCCTTCAGCTACTGTACAGCCACTCTCAGAGCAATCAGGCTGGTTACAAAGCCAGAAACCAGAGGGTTGTCCTTGGCCAGACCCTTGCTGGGGCCTCCTGTAAGGTAGTAGCAGCAGGGGATCATTGCAAAGCTTACTTCTTCTCTTTGCAGCTGTCTGCAAGGTCACTCTGAGCAGGTGTGAGTAAAGAGCAGGACATGGGCTTTACTAGCTCTGCCAGGGCGTTGGCTGAGAAAAGGCATTAGGACACAAAGCTCAATACCCTGTACCCTCGCAAGAAAATAACTGTGGGTGATACAGCCCAGTGACTCTGACAGGAACATCAGTCGGAAGCTCATTTTTCAGTGGGTGTCTCTGAGCCTCACACTGCTGAGGCGACAGGGTCGGTGCACCCGTACTAGGACGTTTGGCTGGTGCTGCTGGCTGGTTCAAGAACTCCACGTGTGATGCCTAGACATGCCACTAAGGGTTATTTCCATGAGGATGTGCTAATCAGATATGAAGGGGAGAACATTGCTCATAAACGAAATGCAGTCATCAGGCAAGATCCTAATGAGCCACAGCTGGCTGTTGGTCTGAAGGGCTGGTATGTGCACTAATTACATCACAATGAAGCTTCCTTGCTGACATGTCACCACACTGCTTTCAGTACACCAAGCACAACTAGCCAAGTCTACATATAGGAAAAAACAACTCTGCTAACTCCCCAATTCATCAGAACAAAGTGAATTTTAGAAGCAACAAATCACTGTCACAGAGGTGTGCCTGAGCTCCAAATTTATAATCAGCCAATGAGCTCAGGCAGCTAGAAGTGGACCCAAGAAGCTGTCCCTGGGAAAAAGGATACAGAGCAGAAATTGTTTCTCCCATGTGCTAAGGTAGTGACCTACAGGACACCTTTGGCATCTGTGTCTAGGTGCCAATCTCTCAGCCAAACCTAATCTTCCATCCCATCACAACATGTGGCCTCACAACAAGATGGCCTCACTGCTGAGCTTGAACTGCTATGTTTGGTGAAAGCTAAGGAAAGCTAATGGTCAAGAAAAGCTGCCCCAACAAAACTCAATGTCAGTGCCAGCGTATTGGATCACCATCTACTGTCTGCTAAATATCTATTAATACAGGTGTGCTCAAACACCTCTTTTGCACTCCCACCCAAAACCTCTGACCACCTTCCTCTGATCTGAATTTTCTGCCTGCCTCCTGGAGCTTGTCTCTGGTATATAGCACAGCCATCTTCTGAGAGCAGGCATGTCTGTGTGTGTCTCTGTGACAGAGGACTTCGAGGAAACATGGTAGAGAAGAGCTTGCGTGTACGTGATCTTCAGGGTTCCAAGACGGACAGGACTGAAGTAAGGCAACACGGGCATCAAACACAATAGGCAAGGGCCTGCATATGCAAAGAGAGAGGCACTCATCTCTCACCCAGCCATGTTAATGTCAAAGCAAAAGCTTTCCATACACCTATGAGAAAAAAGCCAAGCAGCATTATTTCTCCTCTCCTTCCTGTCTGGTGACAGGAATGCAAGATAATGGAGCAAAAAGGAATCTTCTGGACAAGTATTTCAGCCTTTTCACAAGTTCAAGCAAACATTGTTACATCAATCAGACTGGCTGTATCTAGGGGTACTTTCCAGACTTCTGGCAATGACAGTGGTAAGAGTTTAAGAATGTGAAGCAAAATTTTGATGTAAAGTCCCAGGACCTCTGGTCCTAAACGTCTGCCTGTAATGCTTATCTTTTACCTCCTTTCCTTACAGGAAAGTTGGGAGGGAATAAAGTGAGAAAAAGAAAAAGGACAAGGGAGATGGTGGTTAATGGAGGTAGAAAACAACAGTTAAAACCAGAATAAAAGGACTAAAAAGAGAAAAAAGAAAATGAATGAAAAAATTACTGAATACAGAGAAAAGTGTTAAGAGAAAACTACAGGAGAGAGGTGGAAGGCTGATTAGAAAGAAAATATATATGGGGGAAGATAAAGTAGGAGGGAGAAAAAGGAAGAATGAATGCAGAAAAGTAATTAGAAGAAAAAAATAGAATGAGAACTTAATTTGTGTGACCCAAAATGCACAGCAAATATTTAACGACAAAGTATTCTTCAACTCTATTATGTCAGGAATGTACACATAAACACAGAAATTCTTCTAGGACCATAAATAAAATGCTTGCTGTCTGAAACATACATTTCACTGTCTGTTTTAGACACTTTCAATTTAAAAAATAAACCAACACAAAACCCTTAGCTCTCGGGCCTTATTGAAGTGGGCTTTTTATAAAAAAATTTTCACACCTTCTTACACATGTGAAGCTGTAAATGAATGTGGTTTTCAGTGTATAATATTACTGTTTGACCTCTCTGGTAGATCTCTAAAACATTTTCCATAAAATCTAACATCAGTAGAAATGTTACAGTTCAAGCCCGGAACAAAGAGTCAAGCAACGGACAGATTTCTTTTTCCAATAATTTTTAAGAGACAAAAGCTCCTGGCCCATCTCCCTGGAGACCAGCAATCTGTGTAGTCTGTGGGACAGTAACTGCACTGTTTCCCATTTAAAATGTTTAAGATGTTCTTACAAACAATTTCTATTTACTTATTGTGAAGCAGTTTGTCACTGGTGAAGTAAGTGAGGGCTTTATCTTGGCTTTCTGTGGATTTCGCCCTTGGAGTGGGTTTCGAGAACAAGATGAGTTAAATTCATTGTAGAACAGAGTTGAACTGCAGTCTCAAAGATTTTCCAATCAATAATACGTGTTTACATGTTTATTGGAAAAAGAAGGCAATTTGCTGTTTTTCCATCCCCCCCCCCCCAAGCTGTGTTTCTAAAGACCTTCCTCTCCAATACCATCGACAGCCTGCTGTAACCTGTGCCTTTTGGATGCTGGTCCAGAAACATCACAGGAATTTGTTGGGGTGTCTCTAAATGTGCTGATAGAAGACAGGGACTGGAGATCTAGAGGGTGATGGCAGGAAGCTGCGAGTTAGGACAGAAAGCTTGAGCTCTCCGTCAGAACGTGGCAGAGGAGCAGTGCAGCAATTCAACATTAATTCGTCATGGCTCAAAGCCCCCACATGGAAACCCTCTGAGTGCAGAACTGTGTGGTATTTTACACAGTTTGGGGTGGGTTTTTTAAACTCTAGATTAATTTTATCATGCTGTAAATGTAATATGTTTCGTTTGGAAATAAAACTACACTGAGTAATCTTCCAAGGAAATGCAATGGTCATTCTATCTTTGAAAACTTTTCTGTTCCATTAAAGAGAGACATTTTTAAAACTCTGAGTGTATCTCAATTTCCCTCTTACTCTTTCTTGAAAATATCGATGCTGCACTTCTTCAGATACCTTTTGTGTGTAAAGTGGTGTCAGAAAAATAATCTTACCAGTCAAAGGATGTAGAGGTTTAAATGAGATCTATTTGGGGGCTTAACTGATTGTCAACAGCAGCAGCAACACAAACTGCAAAACCTCAGGTTATCTGAAGGTCACTGGGTTTAGAGAAGAGCACTTTGATCTCTTCTTTAGCCGCCCTTGCACTCTGCTCTGGCACACACTATCGTAGATAGTAGATGTTTGCTTCATCAGATAGTACATCTATGATCCTGCAAATCAGGGAAACCAGTGACACTTTATTAATAATTCTGTTATTCAAGGCAAACCTCCTGTGATTTCAGTGTTCTGGGTCAAGACAGGACATAAAAAATAAGTCTTGATTCAAAAAAAAGGGTATAGGATGATGGAATGCATGACCAAATTAATCCCCTCCTACAGTACCACACATCTGAATGTGATTAATTCATATATCTGATGGACGTAATTCCTTAGGCTCATTGCTTATTATGACACAAAAAATAATGTGGAAATACGGCAATTTTCCAACTAATAAACCAGGATATTTAATTTTGAAATGGAGATAACCAAATGCTTGGCTAGCTATCAATATTCCTGTTTGCACATCTGACAACTGCTACTGACTTTTAGTCCAATCATATGGTATGAAGCTTATAATGTGAAACTCTGATTAAGGTAAACTGATCCCAGGAGCATTTTCCTCGGCTTGGCCTTGTTGTGCTCGGGGATATGATGTTATGAAAGTAGTGGTTTAATCTTGCAATCTCATGCTGTTGGGAACACTTACAAGTGATAATTATGGAGTCTGATTAAGTAACAAGGACTGGATTTCTATGTGGCGTAAGAATATATTTTTCTGCCACATGCAGTAGTTACATTGCTTTCTATTGCGTGGTTCTGGTGTTTACAATCCCACCTTCCATGTGGATAAACTCAAGTAACTACAGAGTGAAGTACTCAATATGAAGATGGGAGATCAATGTCTTTGTTAAAGAACTGGAGATCAAGCAACTGAAATCCCAAAGTATGCATCATATACTTAGCAGTGCATACTTGGGATGTGCACTTTAGCAGGGACTTGACATGATGGGCAGACCCAGATTGCCATGAGATGGTCAAATATCCCCTCAGAGGTGACTGTGTGTAAGCACTTGTGGGGAAGAGCTTCACTATAAAAACATATGGGTAGTTTCTCATCTCCCCCCCACCCAGGGCATCATGGGAGGGGGGTGGGAAGAGCTGGCATTGGTGCTCCTTTCCCTGGGTTCTCTCCATAGTAGCTGGTGGGAACTGCAGAGGCAGACGGGTGTGAGGAGCTGAGGGATGGTTAGGCAGATGATGTGTCTCACAGTCTTAAAATGCAAGAGGAAGGCCTGGGACAGCCAGTTTGCTCCCACGGAGAGACTCTGTGTACTAAGCTAAAGATCAATGCAAGCTTCACCTCAAAAATTCTCAGCGAGGTCGCGTTTGTCTTAGCACGTTCATCGCCTTCCCGTTGTTCTCATGGACATCTGACAGCAGTCTGCCTCTGCGTTCATGACATAGGTCACAGTACATGTCATGGGGAGATAAGTATAGGACATAGTAAAAAGTGGTCTTTCAGTTACTCTTTGGGAAGATTGTGTTTGTTGTGTGAGTTTCTCAGCTCTCATAGGAAATTGCTGAGGTTTGTTGTTCTGGGGTTTTTTTGTTAGGTTTTTTGTTAGGTTTTTTTTTACGAGCACATCTGCTTAGCATCTGAATTTCTAAATAACTCAAAATTAAATAAAGTACTGGATTAACCCATATGAGACTGTAAATCTCTGGGTCCTTAGATACTGAATTCTAAACTGCTTCATCTGTTCTGCACTACAGCAATGATTATTTCCAAACAACCCTTTTTATATGATCTGGAAACAGAGGGATGCAGAAGAGAGATCAGCATGAGATGCAGCTTTATACCTCTCTGTCAATTGTACTTTGAAACTGTTAGCTTTACAGAAGCATCTTCAACAGATGAAAGGAATAGAAATGATCAGTAAGTAGGAACTACTGTAGGGAAAGCTGCAAATATTGATTTATTGGGACACATGTATACCAATGATGCAACTACACACACTCCGACCATGGATTTACAGAGCACTAACGGTATTACTCCAGTTTTGAAAACGATGGTTGTGTGGCTGGACTGTGGCCACGCAAACCCAAGAATGCTCTTGGCTGTGCTTCCAGGTGTTGTGACCCTCTATGGGGATGAAAGCCACCCAGCTCCAGGTTTGCATCCCATGGACAGGCCACGGCATACCCCTCCTTGCTTGTGGCATCAGGGGCTGGGGGATACACAGCTGCCTCTGGCCTCCCTGGCAGTCAGCTGAGATGTAGCCAGAGATTTTTAATCAAGTGTATGGGCCAAAAATGCATTAAATGACCTGATAAACAACCTGTTCTTAAATTTGAGAATTTTTGTTTTTTTAATGTATCAATAATGTGTTTTGCATGTGGGTTTCTTAGGTATTTGTGCATTAGCAGAGTCTGCATATCAGACTTCAGGCTCTAGCTGATATAATCAGAGGTGTCTTCACTTACAATGTGAAGCTTCCGTGACAGTATACTTTAATGGAAAACTTGGGCCAAGAAAGGCAGAGGAAATAGCTGATGGTGCACTAAAATTCACGCACCTTTCAAAGAGTCACTTGTTTAACTTACTATCTACTTATTGACAAGAGTCCCTGTTAACTCCTACCTACCCAATGAAGTGCTAAGGTAATTTGTTTCATTACTTTGCAAGATTGCAAATTTTCATGGGGAATAATTACCACCTTTAAGCAGCAAATGTCACCCTTGACATCTTTCTAGGATTCAAGCCCATTACATATTTCACTGACTTCTTACTCAAGGCTTCATGACTTAAGACTTCGTGACAATTCTAACATCAGCTATACAGAATAAAATAGCTGATATGTCAGAGCTGACTGAGCTGACTCTCCCAAAGGCAGAATCAGATCAAGAGAAATTCTCACTGTGAATTGTCAGTGAAGATGAGAATTTTGCATGCCAATTTGCAAAGCTTAATTTTGGACCAGGTACAGATACCATAACATAACAACCCCACTGTAAAAAACAATCAGAACAATGCAACTTAAAAAAAAAAGAACAGAGCAAAATCTCAGCTTATGTGCAGATCTGGAAAAACTCCAAGGGGCATATTGCTCAATCCTAATGTCCAAGATTTGAAACCATAAAATGTGATGGCAACAGCTTCCTGTTACTTTGATTGTTTCTGTATGTACACACAAAGATTGATTTTAGTATTTTGTGTCAGCCCTTTAGAAAGCACAGGTTACTATAATAACTCTGTGTTGTTATTCATGTAACAGTCTGTCTTCCAGGTAAGAAATTCTGACAGCAGACCTCTTATTTTGATTTCTCTGTGTCCTACTGCTACTTGTGTACACACTGGTCCTGAATTTTATCCTGAAGGTTGTGGTGACATTCAACCAAAAAAACCAAAGGACATATACTTACCCATTTGCTTTACACTGTGATTAGTAAAGTCCCCAAAATACTGGAGGACTCCCTGCAGACCTACTAGAAATGAGAAACATTTTGTTTTCCAGGTGGTCTTGTAAAGCCTATTTCTTAATGTTGATACTCTTACTGGTTCAACTACTGAAAGAGATAGCTCTAAATGCATCATTGCCAGGTAAACCCTAATGATTCTTATCTTCATGCAAATGACAAGTTACTACATACAGGTATGCAAATCCCTTGCGCTGGCTGTGGGTTTTGATACAGGAACGCATGTTTTAATGGGTATCACACTGGAGTTTCTGGGCCAGGAGTAGCCTCTGAGATGGTGCCTGAGACTGTGAGGTGCACCAGCAGCTGCTGCGTCCCCTCCTAGCCTGTAGCCAGGGCTATGTATACTCTGTCTCGTCTTCCCCAAAGAAACATTCAGATGCCTTTTCTATCCATTGGAATCCCCCTTAGATTCAGTTTTCCTTTTTCTTTCCTTTCCCCTTATCTCCTGGGTCCTGTTTGGACGGGACGTTTCCCTGCAGCCATCAAAGCTCTTTGCCCTCTGAGCGTTGAGAATATGGCTGCAAATGTCCACCTGGCCTGCAGACAGGCTCATGTTGCTCTAAAAGAAGAAATATAACAAAGTAGCTCTGCAGATGTCTCTCTACAGCCGGTAATCATCAGGCCGTACTCTTTAAGATCATGGTCTGCCCCGGCTGGATCTGCTACCTTTGGGTTTTTTATACACACACATCTTTTTAGAGACATTTGTCTTTGCAAAGTTGTCCAGACCCCTACCTAACAGCTGGCACTTTGCAGCAACAGCCACCAAAGACCTCAAGCCTGTTAAATCATAGTTAAATATTCCCATGGAGGACTCAAGCTTTGTTTTAACTGTTCAGCTGATGCAGCACTGGAGTCGCCGAAAGGCTGATTAATTGTTTGCTTATTTTACCAACGAAGACTCCACAAGCCAATTGCCCACTAATATTTCCTTAATGATCACAGGCTTATTTCTGTGTTGCTGAGAAATTAAACTTCTACATTCCTGGATTGTTTGTGATTATGGTAACAAGTACATGAAAAGGAGTGCCTATTATTGTATTTAAAACTAGCATATTGCCCTGCTTATTTACCAGAGGTCATAAAGCTCAATAAAAAAATCCCCAGAATTTCATTTTAAGATTAAAATAGCATTGTAATGAAATTAATGAAAAAAGGAGATTTCTTCATTTAAAGATGAAAGAAACACAGATAAACATGACTGGGAAAAAAAGGGCAAAAAATAAAAATATGATTATATTGACTGATTGGCACAAGCTGCTATTAACAGTTTGTACAGCAAATTAGTACTTCTCTCAATAAATAATTTTATTCACTTCTTTTAATTTGGTAGTATTAAATAGCTCTGTTTCTCCTTTTCAGATTTTTAAAATCTGTAGTCTTTTGTTGGTTCTTTTCATGTACAAATGCATACTGACCTATGCTACAGAAGAAGATGAGTTTAAAGCTCACTCTAATGAATGAGATAATTATGCAAAAATAAAGAGGGGTTTTCTTTGGAGTTTTGGGGGTTTTTGTCTTTTTCATCTCTTACAGTGATGAAAATGGTATTCTTCCTGATAACAGTAGAGGAGAGCATTTCAAACAAAAGTACATTTTGCTAAAAGAACATGCTCTAATTTGCTCAAACACTTTTTAAAAAAGATTTTACTTTGCCTATTGTCTTCCATAAATTATATTTCAGGAGTCACCTTACTTAAATATAACAGTGGAAGAAAAAAAACATCATTCACATTTATACTCTTCTGCTTACTAAAGTACCTTTGGTAGCTCTGTATATTCTCTTTCGGCGTAACAACTTTATTTGAGCTTGAAAATTGTATACTAGTCCAAGTGTTTTCAGGGTTTGAAGATCGATGTTTGACTTTCTCTCAGTACATACAAAGATAAAATGTGGTGATGCAATTTTATACAGGAAGGACAGAAGGAGTCTCATTAATACTTTTGTTCTGTTTGAAGGTTCTCTTCTGTTTAAATAGCTTAGAATTTCTTAACAGGTAACAGAAATGGCAGAGTTTTATTTTAAATACATTTGTAGCTCAAAAGAGCTGGGAGGCTGGAAATATTTTTTTTAATTTTATTTTAAATTTTTTGAGAACAGCAAGAGCAAACCTTTAGTTCGCATATACAGTGTGTATCTCCTGAAACTGTCATTTCAGAGTACTAGGATGGAAAGTACTACAAGTCCCTCTTAAATCCTAACAGGTTAATTTCTTAGCCATATTTAAAACCTTCACAAAGCCCCAGCTACCCAGAGAGTCACTGGAGAAATCCTTGGGCTGCTCTCCCCATCACTACCTCCCTCATATTCACAGTAACAGTGGGCTCAAAGTCCACAAAGGTCGAGCTCTCTCTAGCCTGCAGAGAGTGAATTCTCCTGCAGGACATCTCTCACTGAGGTCAGTTCCTGTTGAGTAAAGATGGTTTAGCTGCCTTGTCAATGCCTCATCCCCACAAAAACTTCAGCCCTGATAAAAACTCTATCTGCTGACTCAGGCTCACTGCTGCAGCTGGAATGGAGTTGCACCACTGAAGTTTGGAAGAGATGAGAGAAAAGAGGTCAACATGTTCCTCACAGCAGCCACGGTGACCACAAGGACTCTGCTGTCCTTTGTATCAGCGAAATGTGTAATGGTTTTGCCACTGAGCCCTTCTATTCACATCTCAGAGCAGCAATAAAATACATATGTATCTGATGTGCAGTTTTGAGATGACAGCATTATGATTTAATGTGCTTTGACTTCATTTAGAATTTTTTCCAGATTGTGTCTCAGAGAGGAATACCTCTCTGTAACGCATTTTTTGTTAAAGGTCATGAATTCAATAATTCCATTCATTTCAGTGCTGAGCGCAGACACAGCACAACAAGATATTGACTGCCATCAGCTCTTGCCATAAACTCCAGGGACTTGAGGATATGCAGCACTCTGCAGAAGCAGGCTTATCGCTACAGCAGGGAAAGCATGAGCTCCAAACTGGAGTCTAAGGAAGTCTCAATTATATTGGGCCGATTTATCACCTTAGCCATAGAAGCATCATGGAGCCACTAAAACACTATTTACCTTTGACAGAAACCTCTCAGCCATGCTCAAAACTGGCATAAAGCAGAGGGCAGAAGGTAGAGTTATTGACAGGCAGAATACCTAGGAGAAGAATCACTCTAGGCTCCTCAGTTTTCAGTGGCTTTAGGAGTAAACAGGATGGCTTGGTTTTAAAAAGCCCATCTTAACCTCACATCTCCTCATTCCTGAATACCCCTTTGAAGTATTTATTTATTCACTTAAATATGAACCCTTTTGATAGGATTCTTTCCCACTGCTTGGGTATACGTTTATGCTCATTTGAGCACTTTATCAGACAACATATTCCAGATCATAGGTCCCATTAATTTCTCCAGCTGCTTCTCTCCATTAAACAGTGTGATGGTATAGACACTGTCTCTAAGTCCTTCACTTGTCCGAGTCTAGATTTGCCTGTGTGTACATGCAGTTCAAGTGAATAAAGCATTTGCAATCATGACCTATCTCTCCTACTATTTCCTATACCATAGATTACTATATGCTGAAATCTGGATGTGACAGGAGTGTGACATGTGGAGGATTTCTGTGCAGTACCACTAGGCAGCAAAAGCACCAAAAAATGAGGTGTTACATGGGTTAATTACAACAGAGGCACAAACTGCAAAAGACACCCTCCACCCTCCCCTGAAAAAAAACCCCAAACCAAAATGACTGTGTAGCAGACTGATTGATTGGTTTCCAAAAGTTGACAATTTTTAGGAATTCAGCTTCTCTGAACTGTTAGAAAACAGGAACTAGGGAAAATGGGGACATTCCAACATCAAGCCTGTCTGGAATTGTTAGCCAACAGTTCCCAGAGAAATAGATGATTCACTTATCAGTTGTCATCTGTATAGAACAGCACCACAGCCCTCAAGAAACGAATGAATTAGCAATAAATTCTGTATTCTAAACAGGAAATGATTCTTCATCTGGAGATGTCTGAAAAAGAAACTAGCCACTGTCTCTCAAATGGCATGTATGACTGGGGTCCTCACCCACCCCTAAAGACGTTTTATGGCTCCACTCGATTCGCTGTTGTTACCATATCTGCTGGGGCAGGTTGTGAAGTTAAGGTTGTACAAGAGAGATGGAGATGCAGCTGTTTAGGTCTAGACTCTGGGATGGAAAGGGAAGAAACAGGGGCACTGACCTTGTTTCAGAGATTTTTTTTTGCCTCACTATAGTTCCTGGCAGCAGACTACATGACTCTGCTCCTTTTGCAGTGAGGGACAGCAGCCCAGCCATATGGGGCAAAGGCAACAACTACTCATAGGTCAACAGAAGGCAAAGCTCCTGCTTTTCTTTCCCTTCTGGAACCTTCATGCTTTCCTGACATACAGATTACAGGAAAGCAGAGAAGATGTATGGATACTGTCAATAGGATAAATGGATACTAACAATGAAGGGCAAGGTAGAGGATAGAGAAAATAATTTGATTAGGTGATGAATAATGTTTCTGCGAATGATAGGGCTCTGCTGTCAATTAGAAAGGTCAGAGCTGGAGTGGACCAGAGCAACTACCTTCCTTGTAAATAATGATGCCAAAAATAACCTTGAACCTAAGATCCCTCCTGCACAAATCCTGTGTGAAGCAGTGTTTTGAGGTGGATTGAGCATGACCGTCTTAAATCTGCCCGGGACAGGGTTTTTCTCTGCTTGTGCTAGGTTCCTTTGGGGAACAAGGGTGTCAGTCTTGCATTGACTTTATACAACAGGAAATACACTGCTGATCTTGTTTAGGACTGATCCTCTGTAAGGATTTGTCACTCACCTTAGCACTTAGGGCACTGTTATGCCGTACCTTTCTGGCACCTTCTGAATCCTTTCCTGGGTGGCAGCTTACAAGTAAAATCTTAAAGGTATGCTTGTGTCTTTCCACAGTTTAAAGTTTAAATTTCCAATGCAGATGATAAAATATTAGCTATAACCAATTAGTGCAAACACTGTTAGGCTTTGATGAAATATGAGTGAGGTCTTTTAAATTATTATTTCTCATTCAAAAAAACCTCAAGAACCAAAACAACCAACTTTCAGGCCTGTTTTCAGAATTGACAAAACACCAGTTTTGAAATGCATTTTTAATGTATTGGTAAAGTCTTAAAAGAAATCACATTGCTGCCAAGCAAATCAAAGTTATAAATAAGATGCAGAGCTTTTTAACAAATATTAGGACTAAAAATGAGAATAAATGACCACACAATGTGATAGATTCTTCATTTCCAGGAGTTCTCATCAAAATTGAATTCGACCCAAAAAATATGATTTAATCGAATACAAGCTGAAGGAAAGAATTGATGAAATACCAAAGCCTGTGTTAAAATGAATTGCATCCCAATGGTTACTTGGGGACTGGAAATCTGTAGCGGAGCACAATATTAAAAGGTACTAGTTCTATTTAAATGCCCTGTAACTATCAAGCCTGTTTGAACTGCATTTTCTGGCAGTTTTACAGGACTGACCTAGCATCTACTGCAGAGTATAGCATTTTATAATAAGAAATTCTCCCACAAAACTTGTCAAAAACAAAGCTTTATCTCTTTTTTTTGTTGTTTTTAAACCTTCTGCATTTTGACATGCTGTTAGACTTATGTTAATTTCATTGCTTTTTTTGACATTTCTCTAAGGTTCTTATGTTCAAAGTTTTTCCTCAGCCCCTCAAAAAAAAAAAAAAAAAAAAAAAGACAAGCTAAAACAAAAGTTCCAATCCTAGATTTTTATTTCCTTTCCAAAATTGGTAGTATTATGAGTTCGGGGGTGTTGCTGCTAATTTATCTTTTGTGATAGTGATATTATGTCAGTGACAATAAAATTTTCTGGATGAGTTTAGAGCCCTTTAATCTGAATCCATTTACTCAGTTCATTTCATTACTCACATGAAAAAACCCCTCAGGCAATTTCCAACATTTAAACCGTATGTATCAAGAGTAGAACGGAGTCCTGAATGAGGAAATATTTCTCAAAAGTGATTCCTTTTCATTCATTTTTCAATATTGCCTCTTTGTTTCAATCTGAAAAAAACATTCTACAAACTAGTGAGTAAACTCTGTTTCCTCCTCGTAATTCTTGTATCTCATCTTGTGGGAAAAGAATTTGTGGTTTCGAATTCAAGTAGAAGCTTTCTGATTCATGTTTTCAATCTGCGATTTTTTTAAGACACACACATGCAGAGACTTTCTGCTTCATCGCTTTAGTCTGACAGTCCTGAAACAGCCAGACTGTAGCTGATCAAAGCCTGTGACAAAACACTCTTCATGGAGGCAGGTGAGACAGATGAGAGACAACTGTTCCAGCTGTACAGGATGGTGCAGGCAGCTCTATGTCTCATTTTCTCTGCTTTTAATTTTAACATCTTTTGTTCCAGGCACGTTTCAGTTTATGTGGCTCCCAGCTGAGCTATGCAAAACTTTTATTCTGAAATTCAACTTCATTACCTGCATTTGGATTTCATTACAGGCATGACCTGGAGCTATTGCTTGTACATTTTCCTAATTGCATAAATCACTTGAATGAGCTTCTACAATATACATTTCCCAACAGCAACATGAGAACCTCGCAGTTTCTCATGAAGTCAGTTGAGACAAAACACAATGGCTTTTGAGGAATGCTGAAGGAGAAAAGAGATAGAAGCGTAGGAACTAATGAATGGCTTAATGAAGACATAGCATGAAGCTCTCATCACATTTTCTTGTAATAGCAACATGGATGGGGTAGTTAGGAACACAACTGAACAAACTGCAAAATGATAAAAAAGAGGGTAATATTCATAGTGCAAATTAAATCTGTGGACTCCACTTTCAGAAGGAGCACCGAAACAAAGAGCACAGCAGGATACAAACCTCGAATTAGATATTTGTAACACAGTAGAAAAAATAACCACAGTTTTGAAAGGGACAGAAGGCCTCTTGATTCAAGGCATAAACAAGCCTTGAATACCTGAAACTACAGAGCACCTTAGCATGGTAGCTGTTTTGTGATTTTCCAGAGTTATGTTCCAGTTTGTAATTTTCATTTCCAAGGTTGAGGTTCAAAAATCAGCAAAAATCTCTGTGTGTCCTTTGATACATATGATCAGCCACCAGCTCCTCCCTTGCACAATCTCTTCTGCAGGAACTGATAATAACTACTGCAAGGAACCGGGATGGCAACAGTTATGTTGCTAATGAGGACTGAGTATTCATTTGGACAGCTAAATTCCATACAACTGAATGAATCGTAGAATCATAGAATCATAGAATGGTCTGAGTTGAAAGGGACCTCAAGGATCATAGAGTTCCAACCCACTGCCACAGGCAGGGCCACCAACCTCCAGGCCGGGATCTACACAATGAATGAAATGGATACCCACAAACTGTTTAGCAGCAGCTCATCCAAAGCCCAAATCTATTGAAGGCAAAAGAGACATGAATGAAAGATGTTTATTTTCTAAAGCCAAGGACAACAACTTCATCACCTGTCTGAATCAATGGCCACTGTCACTCTAAGAGCAGTGCCTCAGACTTTTTCAGCACAAACATCTGTGCTCCAAAATTTATCCTTTCTGGCCTCGCAGTCCAGGAACTATCTGGAGAGAGGCTGACACTGACAGGCAGTGGCCATGCTGTCACTATTACAGATTTCCTTAGCTTTGCAGTGTCTCCTCCTGATGTTCCTCTACTTGCAGAAGCAGAAATGACATTGAGTGAGGCTGGTCTTGGGCAGGCACAAATCCTTCAGTGTTAACTAGTGTTGCTGAGACCAGCTGCTGAATACAAGAGCTGGCAGTAACTTGGTCCACACAGGTGCCATGGAGCATTGATAACTTCCGAGCAGAAGCAGGGCTTAGTAATGCATGTAGAGCCACAAACAAGAATGTCAAAACCAGAAGTGAGTTTGCCAGAGTACTTTAGGGTCTTTTGGGTCTTCTAGATTTGAGCAGCTGTCCTTTCCCTCACGCAAGTTAATGAGGACTATGAATGTATGAATACTTTCAAATTGTGCTTCCCAGAAATCAGAGTTTGTAGGTGTTAACTTGTGTGGGGTAACTAGAATGTCACTTTGCAGTTAGCATGCACCTGCTAGCATAACTTTCAGGAAATGTCTAATAAATATTGTTGTGTCAGTTAATACAAAAATGTCAGAGCAACCATGTTTCCTTCATATTCACACCACCGTTAACATTCAAAGGCCAGCTTTCCTCACAACTAAATCTATGACTGAAATGTGGTTATCTTTTAAACAGATACCTTTAACAGGAAGGCAGCAGGTATGTATTAACAAACAGAGGTGGATCCCATTACTGATGAAATGTAATAACCCTTAAAGGAAAAAATAAATTTCATCAAGTAGACATTTTAATTGCCATAACTCTAAGCTCCAGATTCCAGATAGGTATAACTTTCTACAGAATTCTTTTGAAATTTAATGTAAGAGACAAGTAAAGAAAAACATGCTAGATACAGTTCATCAATATTTTGTGGGGGGGATTTTCTGCTTTCTTCTTTGCTATCTTGCATCTCATTCTTTCAGAAACAGTCTTAAAGTTTGGACGTCTGCTCTTCAGTCACAGTCACACAGAGTGGATATCCAGTAGCACCAAGGCTCGAATAGAAATTTTGACCTTCTTTAGGAACTCAAACAGGCAAATGACATCACCTAATCCCAATTCACCAGTAGTAAATATATTTTCCAGTGAGGACACCTTTGACTTTCTGTAAACCGAAGAAAGAAACATGAAAGACAGTTTCTTTGTTTTGCTGCCTGCTTCACTGAATTAAGCCGTATTGAGGTTTGTTGGGTCTGTGGTAACTTCCATCTTTTCAGCCTCTGGGTGATCCGCAGAGAAGAGAAACAATGTCCTGAGTCAAACGTCACCTTGTAGTTGCCGTAAATAAATTAAAGGACTGCAAAATAAAGTTGACAGGTAGACTTCCTTTGGCTGAAGATATGATACTCTAATTTGAAAAACAAATGAGAAAGCATTAACAGTTGGCTATAATCCTGTTAAGCAAAGTATTATGAATTTGGTTTTCTGCAAAGTCATCTGCAATGGCAGAATGTCTGTATAACATACAAAAATGTATCATTTCAAAGATAGCCACATCTTAAATAGAAAAGATGCTTACAGAAAAAGGTTTATATGGTGAGTCAGTTCCTTTCTTTTTTACCCATCATTATGGGCTAAACCATCAGTCAGATAGATCAGCAGCACAACTGTAGCAAGTTGATCTCATAAAAACCTATCTCCTCCCAAGGATCTTATTTCTCTCATACAGTACAGAACAATGCTGTAGCAACAATATTACTGAGAAAATGTCATTCATACAGGACAAAACCAAAAGTCACTTTGAGGATAAAGCTGAAAGAGATTCGAGGGCGTTTGCTGTATTGTAGCACAGACAACATTTGAATGCAATGCTTGTCTGCTTGGTTCAAACAACCGCTTGTCCTTAACCACCATGTATTTATTCATAACACACCTGAACTGCGTTTTAACATGTACATTACAGCCAGTTTACTGACACTTGAGGGCCCAACATAATCATTTCTGTGGAGGAAATCTGGGGGAGTTGGATAGTTAAGGTAAAACCATGCATCAGATCATATGAAAAAGCTCCTGGGAGCCCTGAGGTCCCCTACTAATGAACAGTAACAGCAGCATGCTCAAGGTTGCTCTCACTGCCTTTTCATCTGCCCTGAAGCACCTTCACAGGTTGCATGTGGGATGATCAGATTTCAGTCTCCAGATTTTAATATACACGGACAGATACGAAGAGAATGAGATCCATTTACCATACTTGTTGGTGCATCTCCCCGTTAACAAGACAATCTTTTACAAGCCAATGCCATCTATTCTCCATTTTCACAGAATCACTAGGTTGGGAAGACCTTTAAGATCATCAAGACCAACCATATCCCTAAGTACCTCATCTACCCTTTTTTTAAACACATCAAGGGATGGTGACTCAACCCCCTCCCTGGGCAGCCTGTTCCAGGCCCCAACAACTCTTCCAGTGAATTTTTTTTCCTGACATCTAATCTGACCCAGCCCTGGTGCAGCTTTGTGCTATTTCCCCTTGTCCTATCTCCTGTCACCTGGCTGAAGAGACCATCACCCACCTCTCTACAACCTCCCTTCAGGTAGTTGTAAGTGGTGATAAGGTCTCCCCTCAGCCTCCTCTTCTCCAGGCTAAATATTCCCAGCTCCCTCAGCTGCTCCTCATATCATTTGCCCTCCAGCCCCTTCACCAGCCTGGCTGCCCTTCTCTAGAGTCGCTCCAGGACCTCAATGTCCTTCTTATGGTGAGGAGCCCAGAACTGGACACAGCACTCGAGGTGTGGCCTCACCAATTATTAGTCCAGGGGCACAATCACCTCCCTAGACCTACTGGCTACACTATTTTTGCTACAAGCCAGGATGCCATTGGCCTTCCTGGCCACCTGGGCACACTGCTGACTCATATTCAGCCTGCAGTCAACCAACACCCCCAGGTCCTTCTCTGCCTGACAGCTACCCAACCAGTCTGCCCCAAGCCTGTAGTACTGCATGGGGTTGTTATGTCCCATGTGCAGCACTCTACACTGGGCATTGTTAAACCTCATCCCACTGGTCTCAGCCCATCGGACCAGTCTGTTCAGGTCCCTTTGAAGACCCTCCCTACTCTGAATCAGACCAACACTTCCTCCCAGCTTAGTGTCATCTGCAAACTTACTGAGGGAGCATTCAATGAATGTCTCCAGAGAATGAGACTCTGGAACCCATCTGTACAGCCTGTCCCTGTGCTCTGTCATCATCAAAGTGAAGAAGTTTTTGTCTCACATTCAGATGGAATCTGCTGTGTTCCAGTTTGTACCTGATGCCCCTTGTCCTGTTGCTGGGTATCACTGAAGAATCTGGCCTCATCATCTTGCTATCCACCCTTTAGATACTTACAAGTATTGATGGGATCTCCTCTCTAGACTAAACAGACGTAGCTCTCTCAGCCTTTCCTCATACAAGAGGCGCTCCAGTCCCTTAATCCTGCTCGTCTCCATCCTCTGGACTATCTCCAGTAGTTCCTTGTCTTTCTTGAACTGGGGAGCCCAGAACTGGACACAGCCCTCCAGATGTGGCCTTACTAGGGCAGGGTAGAGGGGTAGGAGAACCTTCCTTGAACTGCTGGCTGTGCTCTTCTTAATGCACCCAAGGACACCATTGGCCTTCTTGGCCATGAGGGCACACTGCTCATTCATGGATAACTTGTTGTCCACCAGGACTCCCAGGCCCTCGTCAGCAGAGCTGCTTCCCATCAGGTCAATCCTTAACCTAACTGGTGCCTGGGGTTATTCCTCTCTAGGTGCCCGGCCTGACACTTGCCTTTACTGAATTTCATTAGGTTTCTCTCTGTCCAACTCTCTAGTCCATCCAGGTCTCAATGAATGACTGTGCAGTCTTCTGGTAATAATACTCTGAAGTAAAATTTATGCTTGTCTGAACATTTACATGACACATTATCTCAGTTTGCTGACCAAAGACTGATGTTTTCAGTTTGAAAATGCATGTGGGTTTGACAATAAACCTACATCCTTTTTCCAGATCATATTCTTGTCATATATAACATGAGTGCAGACATCAGAAAGAATGGCATGTGTTGGTGGCAGCTCATGAGATGAGACAGGAGCCATATCTTAGCCTATTCTGCTGCAAGTGGCTTTTTATTTTACAAACTTTCATAAATGTGAAATGGAACAGAGTCATTAGGAGGAGATAGGAAGAGGAACTAACAAATGCATCTTTTACTCAGCTGCTTCTGAGGATGGTAACAGGCTGGTAGGCAACTGAGACCTGGGAATTCATTTCCCTGGGGACTATTTAACTAATGTCAAAGATAGAAGAACTGGGTTAATTGATAACCTGTCATGGAATGAACAGCAGTAATGTCACATACACCTCAGTTTTCCATGATTTTTACTTGTATCATACTGTCCTTTTGCATTTGCACTGCAGAAGGGCTACATATCAAAATCTAGTAGGAAGGTATTGTTTGTCTTTTGCTTCAAAGGAATAGGATTCCTTTTTGGTATTTCATATTTCATAAGAAAGAAAAGAGAGAACAATTGTTCACTGAAACAACCTTCTCAGGGACATGGATTCCCCATCACTGGAGGTTTTCAAAATGCAACTAGACAGGGTGCCAGGTAATGTCATTAAGGCTGCCTTTCCCAGAAAATGTTGCTTCAGGTGATCTTTTGAGGTGTCCTCCCCAGGTTGGGCTATTCTGTGATTCTATGATTTCTATTTACCCAGTTAAAGAGACATATGGTCATCTTAGGACCCTGAAAAATTGCTTCTGTTGCAGTAGATACTTTAAATATCAGAAGAATGTTAGAAAAGCTGATGGGTTACAGTTGCACAATGTTGCTCCTCACTTTTAAAAAGTTTTTTATAGCACATTACTGTTTTCTCTGCTTCAGTTCTTTCTTTGTTTTTGTTTACTTGGGTCATCACTTTGCATGGTTCTAAGCATTACCAGTTACATGCTGAAGAGAAAACATACAATGAACTTTTTCCTATATTATTAAAATGCATTTTTATAGGTCCTTGGCCTTTGTGTAACATGCACTCAAGCTTAAAAGTCAACACAGATTTTCTTCTCTATCATATTTAAGAGAACTACTGATAATTCCCACTTTGTGGCACACGCGGACTCGGTACTCTGCACAGCATGTCTGGGACGCTCTTTGGATGCAGGCTTTCTTAGGCCATATCAGAAAAACACCATCTGCCCTCGGACCAGGAAAATCAATACTGCAAAAAATATTGTTCATTTTTCAGGTGAAGGAAATGGGAAGTAGAAAGAGTAAAAAAAAAAAAAGGCTCAGTCAACTTTTTCTGACCTTTGCTGTTTGACAACTGGGAAAACCAGCACAGGCCTCTGCAATGCTCGAGAGGAGCTGTCATATGGGAACATGGTTAAGTCTGAAAGAAGAAACAGAAATCAGATTATCCTAGTTTAGGTCCTGGTGCTTGTGGCAGTCACCTCTTTTGTTGGTGGCCTAGTGGCATCTTTTGCATAAATCCAGTACATAAATCCATTTGTAGCAAACCTGGGAGAGAGCACCTGAGATGCATGCTTCCTTGCTGAGTACATCTTTGTGAACAGTGTGTCAAGGCTCTGCTCTCCAGGTTCTTTAGGTGTTCAACAATGTCTGTTAGAAACTGTTTTATTCTCAGAGGCTCCTTCAAGTATTGGCCCATCTAAAGCTCTTTTATTCTGCTCATTACATGCTGAGAAATCTTCTGTTATGGCTAAAATCCCTGCCACTAACAGCAGCAGCAGCAGGGCTGTTTGCTGACATCACAACGGTAATGATTTTTTTTAGTCCTTTGTTTCTCACATTAAGGAAGTTAACTCCTCTTTCTGGGTCCTTGTTTGAGTAACCTTGTTTGTTGTTTTGTTTGCTGTTAATTTAATGTGTCTTTCATTAAGCTGATTCAGCTATTACCTATACCATGAATATCAAAGAAAAAAACCCAAGACCTTTTTGCCATTAAAAAAAATAAAGAAAAAAACCCAGAGATATTAACCGATCACTGAAGACTTGTCAAATTAAAAAACCATTGCAGTAGCCATTTTTTCTGGATTGGGTCCTGGTTTTGCCAATTCCAGCATCACTCTAGAAAGATCTGGTTAATACATAACAGTGCTGTATCGGTTTGGTTGAAATTATTGTACTTCAGGTCCTGAGGGCCTAAGTTTCAATTAAATTTTGCATATAGGCTAAGGAAACAGATCTATTGTCTCCTCTCCCATGTGCCTATTTTCTCTGATTTTCTTCCTTGGCATGTTGAATGCAAAAGCCTGTCCTAAAGTAACAGAAGCATTTTCATTTAGATGCAAAACAAAGTTTTATCCTACTGACGAAGGCAACTTTAGCAACATCAAGATTACCAACATTGCAATTGAATTTCAGCAGGAAAAAAAGAGAAAAAAAACCCCAGCTTTCAAGTCATCATCAAAGTTTCTATGGAGCTATTTTAAGGACCCTGTGGGACCAAATCACCTTTCCAAGCTACTTTGGCGGGTGGAGACAGACAGCAGTTAGAGGCAGGGAGGCACTCCTGATGCTTAAGGCCACAGCTGATAAAGAGTAAGGGTCTCCAGACCCACCCACCTGCACAGCCTGTCTGGGAGCTCTGGCTATCATTCCCACAGTCACCATGCTACCTTTACCTGACACTTTTATCCTCACTGGACCCCTTTCTTGTTCAGCAGATCTTTCCTTTGCTTCCTCTGAAGCCCTCCAGCTGTTTGCAGCTCTCATACCACCCTACTACAATGCAGTTCCCATTTCCCTGCATGACTGGAAGCATGCAACTCACATTCAATGTATGCACTTGCCTCTCTCTCCTACCCACATATTAATTATATGTATGAATATGTTTTTAGATAAACCCCCACACACACTCCTATCAGATCGTAATAGACCTGACCCATTGTTCATGAACCCCTGCTTTCAATCAGCAATGTTCCTTTCCCATTACACAGTTAATTCAGAGATGTGTTAGCATCACCAGGGAAAAACTCCCAAGTTTCTACAAGCAAATGCAACTATTCAGAAAAAGCTCTAGCACCATCCAGCACCATCTCTTCTGATACTGCTTCAGTTCCTGCTAGCCCTGCCTGCGTGCTGCCAAAAGCTGGTATTAAACATGCATGGATATTTGCCCTGGTCCTTGTTTTGGTATTTTGCTCTTACATTTCTTGAGCAGTAAGGTATTTTACTTTGAACAAAGAGTTAGACTTAATAGAGTGTGCAGCATATGCATTCCTACTGGAGCGTGGCTGGATTTTGTTATGATAACACCCCAAATTAAAATTGACAAGTGCTCAGCTTCAGAGCTGCTCAAGTCAGCTGTGCTTGCTGCTAATGGATTAGATACTTCCCAGAACACATGATGGGAGAAGCTTCCAGGAAAAAGTGTAGGAAAGATTAAAGGCAGGTTCTATAAGCTGTGCTGGTGTTCAGGAACAACAGTAAGGGAGATGATAGATCAGCTGTTGGCAGCTGGATTTCACACATGCATGGCAATTACATTCACTTTTAAAGAATCAGATGAGACGGAGGCAATAGGAACTGAAATGTAAGCACAACACCTGGTAACACCACAGGGCTTTGTTTTCTTTGCGTATGGCTTTGCTGTCCTTTCACTGTTCAGATGAATTACCTCTTGCTGGTTTCCCAACTCAGGCACAGGAATATGTAGCTCTTTTTAAGAAAAATTTTCTTTAAAGTAGTTTCATTGTTTGGCAAAAGTTAGACACCTGTAGGCATTGTATTAGGAGCACGCCCTTTTCTATTTTCGGGTAAAACATGGCCAGTGTTTGTGCTACTGATTGCTGTAAAATTAATATTTACATATAGCATAGGGAGTCCTCTGGGCTCACAAAACCCATGGCTCAAGCTCCTTCTTGTTTCCTGTGACATCCAAACACTTCTGGATCCTTCCCATGGATTTGAAGGGTGTGGGAATCAATATGATTTACATTGTCCTTGGCTATACACTGACACAGAGGAAACTTGGCTACCTAGTGTATTATACGGGGAGGAAATTAAGAATTACAGAATTGAACAATGAGGAGAAATAAAATGCCCCTGCCAGGAACACCTTAATGGAACCGAGCCTTCTTAGGCTATGAAGAGGTACTTGAGATTTTCAAGGATGATATGACATGCATGATCTTCCAGTGAGGAGCAAATAAAGGAGCAGTTCAAGTGAAAATTTATGGATTTTCCTCTTTCAAAATTTATATTCCAATCCCAGATAAAAGCTATGGAAAAACTGAGTTTGAGAGTATATTTCATCAGTATAAGATGATATATATCATGAAGGGCTAGCAGAATTATTCCAAAGCAAAAATAATGACCCCATGAAATTAATGTAAGTCTAATTGTATCTATCATGTGGTGATGATTAAGCCATTTTGGGCTCCACAACCCTAAGTTAGATTAAACACTTTTAAAGACAGATTCCTCCTTGCCTTGCCCCTGAAATAGTGCCTAGGACAGATTGAAAGCTGTTTGAATAACCCAAATGTATATTTTCATAATAGGAAAAAAAAAATCCCACAAGTTATATTTAAATCTGACTTTCTTGGGTTTACATTTTGGTCAATGTAATCCATAAGAACCTCAGGACAGGTCTTCAAAGCTATTATTTGCTTTTTCTGTATCTAGCCCTGTGAGGCTCTCAAATTGGCTGGGTTAGTTTGCACACCTTATGATTCAAATCCATACAATTTCTGTGAGCTATTGCTGTAAGGAGGCCTTAGGTATACAGCTATTAAATAATGGAGATCAACCAGAACAAAGGAACTATATATTTCCCTAAAAATTAATTTTACCAGTTCTTTTGTATGTCTAAGGTGTCTTATATACTCTTTAGTATAACTAGTGCCATCAGTAGAAACCTTCCAGGAAAGGAGGTTTTTTCACTCTCTGCGGGAAAGAATGGTGCTGGATTAGTCAAGATTAGAAATTAAATTCATGGAAGAAAAAGGAACTGAATCAAGCTCAAAAAATCCCAGACTTAATCACTAGCTTTATGGTAACTTTAACTCCACATATTTATGGATTTTTTTTATAATTCAAAAGAAAAACAAATGCTCAGTGTTAAGTGCTTTGATTCTCAGAGGATGGGCTAACATTTTTCATACGTCAAGAATGACACGTTTCTGAAGTAAAATAAAAACTTAACTGTTCATGTAACAATGTACTTCCAAACTTCATAGCATAGGCAAAAGAAACCAATCCAAATTTTTACATGTACAACAAGACGGTGGCTTTTTTGTTTCCTTAGGGGGAGAAAGAAAAAGTCACAACTGCAGGTTTTATTGGAACGCCTGCTTCCATAGTGTTCTATAGTTCTGTGTCTTTAGGCACTACTCGTAGCTCACATGAGATTCATGCTGTAAATACCGGGTCACCTAAGTGGTATGCTCATGCTGCTGAAGATACATTGGCACTTAGACGCCTCAGGCACTGGTACTGTGGGAACATTAAGATTGATAGTAACTAATGATAGAGTTTGAAGACAAGGAAAAAACCCACCTACTTTCTCATAAAATCCAGTCAGGGTGTAACTTTGATTTTCAGATCAGCTCAGGAATGTTTTTAAGCTTTTTTTATTGCCAATTATTTTACATAAATGTAAGGAACATGTCCTTCTACACCTCATAAATTTGACACACTGTAGTTTGAAATCTTGTTAGACTTCCATGCCACCAGATGCAGCTTACAAACTTCAAGGATCTTATGGGCATGTTTTTATACTATTACTCTCTACTAGTGCGAGTTTTGCAAGCATGTGTTTTGGATTTGTCCTTTCCATGAACTCTCAATTTTGTTTAGCAGCTTTATTAAACTATTTTACTATAAATCTAGTTTTTAACTACTTTAGTGTTCTTGGGATGATTGGTGCATTCTCAGAAAAGTTGTATACATAATTTTGTCCTCTGGAAGTACATTAAATACCCATAAATCACACTGAAGTGTCTTGTGGAAGAATGTCTGATATTCTGCTGCAAAATCTTAGTCCTTGTCTTAATACATTGGTAACATATGGTATTTTAAAAGCCCCGCAAAGTTAAGGCTCTGGCTTAACTTACAAATGCAAATGAAACAACATTTTATCCCTTACCTAACATATATGTGTACACCGCCCCAAATGAGATCATGTAATTCCCTACTAGCACTGCTACATTAATACAAATTACCAGTCTATCTGGTGTTGCTCTTTCTCTGTTCTGCAACTTCTACCTCATATTAGGTTGGCAAAAGTGAAATCCAGTCCCTGTTGCTTTACATCAGGCTTAAACAATGAGTTATTTTTGCATATATAGAGAATCACACTTACTCATTCATACACGTATGCTATGTTCACTGGTTTGTGTTTCACTGGCATGCATATGATATAGTGCTTTTTTATATATATTTTTAAATAAATAAAAAATTTAAATAACATGTCAATTTTAGCACCCTACTGTTGGTCAATAGGTTTTTCACTCTTGAGGTTTTAAGAACAAAATATGTTAGAGCAAATTTTCTATTGTGATCTGAATAACATGGATATATGATTGAATTAATATTGAACGGCATGAATGAGAAATGCCTACATGCTTTATTGTAACAGTCTTCATGTTAGATAATGTAAACCATCCATGGTAAAAAAATTCCACATCATCTATCCACCTCAGAGGAAAATCTGTTTGAACTTTGCCTGATGACAAATCTTAAGAAACACCAACTTTTACATTATCATTGCAACAAACAAACTTTGAATTTGGCAATTGGACGTGAAAAAGTGCTGCCCTCCTCTATATGCCTGAAACCTTTGATTCAAGCAGTTACACCTCTAAAGATGCTGACCTCCTCTCCCGCATGCCTGAATCTCCTGCGGATGCCAGCGCTGAACAATGGTGCTGAAGAATGGCCTGTGCTGCTTCCCAGGGTTGCAAGGCTCAGAAGGACTAACACTCTGATGGCTGCACTCAGGTCTTGAGACTCAGGGTCTGTCTTAGTTGTATCAAAATCAAAAACTTGTTTTTAAGGTTAAAAAAACAAACAAAAAAATTGATTACTCCAATTAGAAAAGGCAGTACCAAAATTTGTCTATCAGTTTTTACTGATAGACAGAAACTTCGGAACAGATGTGTTTTCTCTTCCTTGCCTAGCAGAGGGAGTTTCTCCATAGATAAACCATCTTCAGTCTATTGCTTTCTCCTCTAGCATACATTTGCCTTGTTCACTGATCTTGTTCCACTTTTTCCAGAAAGATAAGGCTCTATACTGCACCGTAGTTAAGGGCTTCACAGATATGTGTTGGGGGAGGCAGTATTAATTTCCTGAAAAAGTGCATGTTTTTCAGAACATTCTCTGTGCTCAAACTTTAATACAAACCTTTCTTTTTCCTAAATCAAACTTCTTTCCATGGGAAGAATTGTATATCACAAAAATTGCAGAGCAAAGTCCAATCTGCATACTCCCTGAGGCAAAGACTTTACCATATGCTCTTTCCTTATGCTGCCAATCCCCGTGGTTCTCAGGGAGGAAACACATTTCCAAAGACATCTGTGAGCATGTAACAAACACATTTGTGAAAAGAGAGGAGGAGCTTCCATGGTAAAGTGACTCCTATGGGAAACACAGATTTCTTCCTTTTTTTAGATAACACGGGAGTTCATATCCAAGCCGTCACTGGTCACACCACTGCCTTTCAGGTAAGAGGCTATCACTTTCCTCTAACATCTATTTCATTTCATTCATTGGCATCATTCCCCTAAGATTTGTGTCAAAGGGGGCAGCGAGTCCTCCTCTTCATGGATTAAATGGCTTGGCCTCAGACCCAGACAGAGCAGATGTCATTCACACAAATCATTGCACAGATTAAGATTTGGATTATTTCCCCTTTTTTCAGTGTTTTACATATGAAATGCCTCAATTAGACACAATCCCTTACTGCACTGCCATTTATTCCCACCATTCCCGAATGTGTCACCGTTGCCAAACCATGCTGGTTATTAAGGCACCAGCAGATCTGGTCAGTGGTTTCTGAGGGTAGCGGCTGGTAGCAGTAGTGCTGCAGTTTCTGGCTGTAAGGTGAAATAGGCCAGTAAAAATAATTAAGGCAGGACAAACAGCCTCCAAGTGCTGTGCACCCACATCATTCTCAGCTATTAACCTTTTGTCCTGTCACATCAGAAGCAAAGAGAGTAAAACCAAAAATAAAGATTTGTTCTTTATGGAATCATTCTTTTCCCCATCCATGTCTCCTTTCAATGAGGTGCTCTCTGTTCATCCTTTCAACCTTTGCAGCACAAGGCTGGCTTTGCTGTGTGCAAACACATAGATTATCGCATTAAGCAGATATCTTCCAGTTCACTATAGCTTTATGCTTCCCCTTGATGCTTTTGTTCTCCTGTGCTCCTTCTTTGCTATGCCATCAAGACACAAAGCTTGTCAAGAAAATTGCATTGTCGCACTGCAGACCTTTTATTTTAGTCAGTCAATATGTTCCTCTAATTTAGCTGTAAAAATATTTAGATACATAGAATCTGACAAAGCAAGGCTGAACTTTAGCCAAGCTAAAAACTTGCTGGATGGCCAGGCCCAGATAGTGAATGGAGTTAAATCCAACTAGTGACCAGTCACAAGTGGTGTTCCTCAGGGGTCAGTACTGGGGCCCATCCTCTTTAGTATCTTTATTGATTATTTGGATGAGGGAATTGAGTTTACCCTCACTAAGTTTGCAGACAATACCAAGTCGGGGGCAAGTGTTGGTCTGTCAGAAGGTAGGAAGGCCCTCCGGATGGACCAATGGGCAGAGGCCAATGGGATGAAGTTCAACATAGCCAAATGTTGGGTCCTGCACTTTGGTCATAAGAACCCCAGGTAACACTACAGGCTTGGTGTGTGTGTGGTGTGTGTGTGTCCATCTTGTTGTTTTTTCAAGAAAAGCAGACAGCTATTCACTGTGAGTAACCAATGTATGGTTACACTGCTGATTTTTAGGAAAATAATTACTTACTTGTTCTTTAAAAGTTGAAGGATTTATAATTCTGGTTTCTGCAAATTACAGTTGTTACAGTCACAAGTTTCATGGCGTGAAGAGGCAGCTCTTGTATATTATATTTGAAACTGAGTCCAAAGCTAAGCATGTAGCTACTTCTACTCAGCTAGACAAGCTTGTGCTAGCCAGCTTGCTGCTGGCTGGGGGTCTTCTTTTTTAAGGAGGCTGATTTAGCACAGGACCACCTTGTACTTTTCTGTATGCAGAGTGAAGGCACTGCAAATTCACTCTAGGTGGTAATTTCACTGCAGGGGATATCAAAGTACCAGAACATTACCTATGCTTGCATTTGAGAAATTCATTTTGTGCCGTATAGCATTCCTTACCCTTAGTGTTGGCTGTGAGATTTCCTATGTATCCAAAACATATATCTATAACAGATGTTTCTTTGTTTCACACCAGCCACTGTAGACACAGCTGATACTCTTCAGCGGACATGTTTATTGAAACTTTCAGACAAAATTTCTCCAGCACCTGGTAAGCATTTTAAATTGAAATTTGCCTTTCTTCTATGCAATGTGAAGTTTGCCTTTTGCTTCACTCCTCCCTGCAGTTTGGCTTTTTTTGCCACTCCTTGCCAAGCTGGAACTGTGTTTTACCTGAAGTTTTCACTTTTCCCTGGACTGTGGAGCCCAGATGTTTAGATCACTGTTTTGCACCAAGTGGTTTCATGGAAAACAAATCAAAGGGACTCATGCAAATCAGCTGGAGGAAATAGTATCCACTTCTTAATGAAAGTTGATCACAGATCTTAAGGGGTCAAAACTGGTGGTATCAAAGACAAGATCAAATCCCTTTCGCCTGCCAGAAAATAAAAGAGACAGCAGCCCCAGCTTTCCATACCTTTTTCAGCTTCTTTCCTGGCTCTATCTCCCTTACTATTTTATTGAAGCAAAAACCACATGGCCCAAGAGAAGTGTCTGCTACTCTAAGCGCTTTGTATGACAGTCAACCAGTTTAAAACTCGTTATTCATGAGGCTATATTGTTATGTTCAGACAACCTCATTCTGATCTGAACCATCAAGAAAGAAGTAATTCATTTTCATGATAGCAACAGAGCAGGCAGCCAAAAGACAGGCATAGGCATGAACAGCATAAGACATGCAGCGTCTGGCACGTTGCTACATATGCGTCCTTGCTACACCATCCCAGATGGGGCTTTCATCATAGCATGCACAAAAGTGAGAAATAAGAAAGATGGTTAATTCGTCTAATTTCTCCAGGGAAATGCTCTCCTCCCTTCAGGGCCAGAAAATGGCCACATGAATTTCTAAACTGGTTAGACTGGTTGCTATCAGTGCAAAATGTTTTCCACATTTGATGCCTCTCCTCTTGCTATTTTTTTCCTCACTGAGCTCACTATAATTTTAATTCCACCCCAGGTCTCACATAGATAAGTTGTGAATAAACTCATCAGGGAGACAGTGGATACAATAGCAGCATTCAGGCAAATTACCCTCTCCTCAAAGGGTGCCCATGTAAAGTTTAAAGAAGTCACAAACTAAACCAGGAACAATAAAAACATATCATTGAAAAGCATATTTCATTTCTCTCCTTCAGACATCCTATCCTGATTTCATCAGAAAACACTTCAGTATCTTACAAGATTTTGCTTTAAAGATCTTATTTTATTACATTCATGTTTAAAACTCCTCTTGATAACAATGGGTTTGAGTATTGCCCTTTTTCTTTCTGCAGCCAAGAACTGCTTTCTACACAGGAGAAACAGTTTTCACCCTCCCAACATCTGTTGAAAATGCATATTAAAAACCACTGGTAGTGAGCCTGGTTTTGATTTACACTTAGTAGCACCTTAATGAACTTTTTTTTGTTTCCTTTGCCTTTGGGTTTGTCATATGTGCACTTAAGCACACAAGTAAGTGCATTTGGGCACCCTGCTGCAGCCCTGCACAAGACACAAACCAGAAACAACCTCTGCTGCTGAAGATGAGGTTTAAGCCTCCAATGATGTACTGAGACAAAAATACAGCAGAACTCGTTGTCCTTATTCAGAAGTTGGACCTTGAAAACTGGAATTCCCAAGAGGAAAGCCGACAGACAGTCAGTCGCAGAAATATTGAGGGTGGTGTTGCAGTGATCTGGAGGAAGATCTTGTCATTGCCCTTTATTCAGATACATCGGTCTTTCTATGTTTATTCTTTGAATTTAAGCGGAACCAGTTCTTAAAATAGAGCAGACTTTTGGATGTCTTTTTTCAAGTGTTCTCTCGTTGCTTTAAATGGGAAGAGCTCACGTGTATCAAGTTGTTATTTCAAAACATCTTGCAGGAAGAACTCCCTGTCCCCAAAGTTACAGCTTCAGAGGCTTCTAGCTGAGTACCCAGGCCAGAGATGTTTTCTTCTGGCTATCTTTAATACAAAAAATAGGTGGCCAATTACCTTTACTCATGTGAGTAGTCCCAAGACTTGGCCTCAGTTTCATCTTTTGAGGGATGATTGACCATCATGGCCATCTCAGAGATAGTTCCCAAGCTACTGACATTTAGGAAAAAACCCTAAATTACATATCCAATGCCACAATGGAAAGGAATCATGAGTACAAGCTGATTCCCAGTTCCTTCATTAAGTCTTCCAAAGGATATGGAGGGTGATCTCTGAGTACAAGAACCCATGACAATGTCTTCTATCTCTCATTTCAGTTATGTACAAGTTCATGAAATGCATTGCCTTTCATAAGAATTTACTCTGAAATCGATTTTTTTCCTGCCTGTAAAGACCTTGCTTTCAGTGCAGGTCACTTTTCCAAGTTTATATTTTGTGTTGTTACTTGTTTAGAATCTCTGCTTTCTGGGCTGTTGTAGGTATCTATGTTCTGGGCTGTTATGACTCAACATAAACTTCAAACTTTTAAAAAGAAGAAAAGCACCTTATGTTTCTCTCAGTTCTTTGTAATTAAAGGAGCAAAAAGCTGAAGCTAGGTAGGAAGCAGCTTCCATAATCAGGATGCATGCCACTCTAATAACATAAAATGATCAAGGGAAAAATCCTTAGCCCTGAGGCATTGTGCATGAATGAATTAAGGGTTATTTTAGCAGCATGTAAGCCATTCAATATGCTCTTTCTGTAGCATTTCCAGGACCTGTACAAACTGACCTCGGAAGAAAAAAAGTATGGGAACTACAATGTTCAGCATTTTGTTGATGCAAAAAAAGTTTTATATATATATATATATGACATAAAAGCTGTCCTCATAGAATCAGAGACTAATTAGCTTGGAAGGGACCTCCAGAGATTTAAGTCCAACCTTTGCTCAAACAGGGCCAACTTCAAATCTGGTTGCTCGGGACTTTGTCCAGATGGGAAGAGCTCCATCCTTGTCCAGCTTGAAGGACAGATATGCCACAACTCCTCTGGGAAATCTGTTACTGTGTTTGACCCTTCTCATTATGAAGAATTTCTATTACCAATTTCCCTTGCTGAACCTTGTGTGTGCTACCTCTTGGTCTTCTGATGTTTACCTCCAAAACCTGCCTAGGTCCACCTTCTGTGTACCCTCTTTAGGTAGTGGAAAACAACAAATAATTCCTTCTTAGCCTTCCTCTTCTGTGGCTGAGCAAACTTAAATGTATCTACAACCAAAACAATTGCATTTATACAAAATGCATTTGAGCTTTGCACACATTTTGTCTTAGTGGTTATACCTATAGCAAATGGAGTCTGTCCTGGGTTTGGCTAGGATAGGGTTAATATTCACCAGAAGTTGGGAGGTGACACAGCCAGGACAGGTGACCCTAACTATCCAAATCTGATAATCCATACCAATAACATCATGCTTAGTATAAAAGGGAGCTAGTTGGGGAGGGGTGGCATGGCTCCAGGACTTGGGGCTCTGGGATGGTCCAGCTTTTGGATGTGTCCGAGCTGTATGGTCTGAGTTTTGTGATTTGGTGAGAGACTGAATTGTGCATCACCCCTTTTGTAGGTTCTGTGATGAGTCCTGTTGTTGTTTCCCTCTCCCCATGCTGTTCCAGCAAACTGTCCTTATCCCAGCCCATGAGATTTCCTTTTGTTTCCCCATTCTCCTCCCAAATCCGATGGTGGGGGGGGAGAGGGAGGTGAGCAAGGAACCATGTGGTGCCCAGCTGAGGTTGGGGTTGAACCACAATGGACTTGGGAAGAAAAGCAGTGTTCAAAGTTTCAACTTGCTATTAGATAGTCAGGCATCTTTACATTCTGAAAGTAGGCACTTTGCAGGCAGCCAAGGACCTTAAACAAAGTGATGGTATTTCAGCCTTGAAATGAACTAAAGGATGTGACTAAAAGGACACACTCAAGGAACTGAAAAAAGAATGACGTGTCATTTTCATTATTACTTTTGTAACAATAATTTAATTTCTCTACAGATCATGAATACTGTCAATCATTAAGTCTCATAAAAATGGGAATACCTGTGTATTTCATTGAATTTTTAAAGGGAGAATTACACATACTCCATTTTTTATCATGTGAAAAAATGTTGATGATCTGTCTACAGCAGATCTTGATCCCCAGTGGGAGGGCTTGCTGCGTTATCGTACGCTGCACTGTATGCTTGGAAGAAGCCAGATTGGAATAAAATAGTGACATGAAACCATTCTTGATCTTCCTCACAGCCATCTGTCTTGGATCTGAGGCCAAAGGGTTTAGCACTGAGGTCTTGATCTGTCTGAACAAACAACAGGCTATGTAAAACAAATGCTGAACATTGAACAACTCTCAGTTAATGTTTACATTGCAGAGTTTGTAACTATTATATTTAATGCTGTATAAATATATGGTACATTTATGGTAATACTTCTGTCACCTATTGCAGAAAGCCTACAAGATAAGACCCTAAAGTGGATCAGAAACAGAATTGTCCTGGCTCTGTCCCATCTAGAAACCGCTATCTTGCTATGACCATCTAAGCATTTTAAGATGTGATGTTTCTCCAGGTAGGTGGTTTTTCACTGTCCTTCCCTCAGGAGTGCAACTGGTGCCAGCAGGGTGTGCTCCACTTGCTCCATTCATACCACTGGAAAATGGTGGTATAAAGCATGAGGCAGCCTTTGAAAATACACCTTCTACATCCACTGAACTTTATTTGCATTCCTATGAACATAAAACATTGTCTCTGCACCAGAAAATACAGCAGTTTAAAAATGGATGTGGTCCTTCCCTGAATCTCACAGCGTCTGTTTAGGACAGAGACTGACTATTTGATTCTGTCTACAAAAGGAAATGGGGGTCACTTTGTAAGAAACGGAGCTGGAAACAGCCCATGTTACATGCAGGTTATCTCTCTGGCATGTGTCTAGGAAAAGAAGGGTCAAGATCTAGAAGGGTCTGCACGTATTTACGAAAGAACCCTGTAAGTCACATCAAGGAGCAGTTTATTCACTAGGCAACTGGAAAGCCTGTATGTTCCTGGCAGACAAGACATTGCAAATATCCTGCATATTTATTTTAAGATAAACCATAAAAAAGAGATTGGTATCACCAAAATATATGTTGCGAGGAAGACCAAGGCATCAGATAAATTGCAGTGTTTGGCCTGTATCTGAGAAACTTGCCTCAAGGCTCCATAATTGCTACAGTCTGCTGTGTAACAAGGATGGCAATGCAACAGGTAGGTCAGATGGGAAGAACAAGCTCCATTCCTTACAGAGAAATTACACTCTTACATAAAACCAGGGCATTCTTTCTGGAAGGTCTGTGTATATTCATGCAGAAAGGAAGAACCAAACATAATTACTTGCAATGCTACCATGCGTATAATTACAGTTGTGATAATATGTGAAATGAGCCAAAACATTTGCTGGGCTGTTTTCTTTAGAAGGACCCAGAAAACACCATAATAGTAACCCTACCAATCCAGAAAAGGACAAGTTCTGTGTCACATGGACATAGCTTTGAAGACATTTTCTCTATCTTGCCACATGCAAAGAGACTTGGATTTTTTATTCAGTGTGCTAGGCTACTATGCAGCCTAAGAATTATAAGCCATTGTTTCTGAAATACATACTTTATCTTTGCTTTCCTGCCTTAGCTCTTTCTTTTGTCCTCTAGTTTGGTAGTTTTCTAGATCCTTACAGTATATGAACCTCAGAAACATTCCCAGTGGAAAGACAGACCAGTTTCCCATACATTGATTGTTGTAAAGCATTTGCAGATTTGCTTTCCTTTTGTCACTTTTCACTGACCCCTTAAAAGCAGACACCGGTCTCCCATGGTTTTGCAGTCCACAGCCTGAAAACTATTGCTGTAGACACTTTCACGTTTGATAATGCATTTCTCTGCCATTGTGTTTTTAAGCAGCTGCTCTTCAAAAGTAGGTCAGCATGTGCCAGCAGCTCATGATCTGGAGAAAAGGGGACACTCTGGGTCATGTCTCACCACTGTTGTGAGAGTCCTGATCCATGAATTGAGTGTCTATTAAACTGCTACTTCAATTTCTAGGATCATGTAGGCACACGTACACAAGCACAGAGCACACTATCTCTTTTAATCACGAGCAAATATCTTCTTCCGACTTACAGATTTATGAGCTGGGCAAGTCATCACTGCTGAGTGGATTTTTCCAGAGCACTGAAGAAAGAAAATTTGTGTGGGGACAGCAGGATTCAAGCTCCTCTTATTTAATGAGGAACTCCCAGCCTCATCTGCAGTGACCTTTATGGCAAGCCTCCCACAGACTTCAGTCGGGTCAGGGTTTTGCTTTGAAAACTGCATGCTGGAACATGTCGCTTTGCTCAAAGAGTGTTTACAACTTGAGGGAAATGGAACTTGCCCATTTAATGTAGAGGGCTTTTAAATCCCCGAGTGGTTCATTCTCCAGTGTTAACTTCCCCAGCATAATATACTGCATTGTAACCTCAGACCCTGGGGCTCAGCCATCTGTAACCAAGACCCAGATTTGCAAAGAGTAACAGGGCTCCAAAATGACATCAAGTTATGCATATTATGAAATTGCAAAGCTCTTGGTTTAGCTGTACAATTTTTCCCTGGACGATGGGGAAATTTATTTCAGGGTTGCCCAATGTCAAGACAAACATGACAGAATAGCAAAACCTTCTCCAGTGTTTTTCAACATGTGGTTACTTTCTGTGCCCACAAGGGACTCACTCAACATATCCTTCCAAGACCAGAACTAGCTACGTGGTTGTATAAATGCTTAGGGGATAAGTGGTTCGATTACTGTAAATGTAATCTTGCTTAATCTACTAAGTGATGTAGTTCCACGTGGTGGTAAAAATATAAAGATTTTATCTTTTTAGATTTGTTAGAAAGGTGCCAGATGGTACAAGGTATCCCCACTTCGCTTACTGGTAAAGCAACCAGCAGGTATAGAGAGACAAATTTATATTTTTGATGGCAAAATATGTCTGTTATAACCTAGTTAGCTTTCAACAATGTTTAAGAAAGTGTCTAAACACTCATTCAAACTCTAGATGAATTAATTGTTATTGAGAACTTTAAAACATGAACCTGTTACCTTCTACCGGCATATAAAGATATATGAGTTTGTATCTATCAGCAACTCAACTTTGATGAATTAAAAAAAAATAAAATTATAATGTCCTCATTATTTGAAAAACCCTAGTAATGGGATTAATTTTTTCCCTATTTCTCTCCACTAGACTCTAATGACTTGAATGCCACCTACCGAGTTTGCCTGAGACTTGAAATACCAGAAATTATCACTCCTGCAGAGCAAGTAACTGTGTCAAGCAACACAATACTACTGCTAGTATGCTGTTCCAGACACTCAAATAAATAATAAGAAAAGGTGGCTTTTAGAGGAAAATTTACTTGCTATTTTGTCAAAACGTGTGCGTGCCATTAGCAGTAAGCAGAACATCAGCAAGCAGCAATCACAGTGCTATCATATTTGCCCTTTTAGTTCTAAAGTTACAGACTTTAGGCAAGAAAAGATCACTTGAACAGAACAAAGACTTTTTTTACAGTAAAATACTTCTGTTACTAGCCATAACTGCAAGGATGAAAAATCTCCTTCTTATGGTTTTGGTCATCCTCTATTAAAAATGTTGAGCTTTAGTTCTAGGCTGAGCTTGTCTAGCTTCAAATCTGAGCTTTAAGCTGGATTTTGCAGTGCCACTGCCTACTAAAGGCTCTGCCAAAGACAGGTCTGTTCCTTGGAGCCCCGCTCAGTCACACAGTCGCCACATCACTGTGTTCTCATCTCACCACAATGAGATCTTCTCCTTTGTTGGTACAGAACAAACTTAAAAAACTAGCTCCTTAGCCCCTTTAACACATTCCCAAAGTACACATTTTGTACACATTGTGCTGTTTTTGCACCCCTGCACTTGAAGCTAGTCCAGTTTCCTTGGGAAATCCCATGACACACATGCACACACATGCTTTCCTAGAGTGCCATTGTAGGGACCCACAGAGCACTCTGACTTCTTCCTTCACCGACATACAAGATTGAAATGGAAGAGAGATGTGTGGTCTATAGCATGGTGACTCCTTACTTTTTAATAGCAGTGATGCAAAACCACAAAGAAAATAATGGAATTCTATACTTCACACTTCAGGGTCCTCAACACTCTCAAATTCAGTGTTTCCACCATGGACCTCTTAAGCACAGATATTTTTCCTATAGCTTCAAGTTTCTCCTCTGAATCACTATGAAGATAAAGCTGGTATAATCTCTGCAATAAATTTCATTTCTCTTTGGTTGATGTCACTGTGTAATCCATCCTCTTCAGACTACAAAGCAATTCTGCTTGTCTTCACACCTGTCTAATTATTTGTGGCTTGTGAATCCTTCTCTGACTTTTTAGGCACATTTGTTTTGAATGACATTACCACAAATTGTCATTTTTGTTGTTGTTGTTGTTGTTCAGATCCCCACTGAAATTCGCTTCCCCTCCCCCAGCCCATTAAAGATATTGCAGAAACTTTGTTTTTCTGTGTTTCTACTTCCCGTTCTTTGAACATATTTCCAATCTGACTGGCAGCCATCACAGTTCCACGTTGCTCCCAAGGCTTGATACTAGTACTAAACAATAGATTCTACCAGCAGCAAGTATTTATAATTTTGGACCTTTGTAGCATCAGACAGACTCTTATAGAGCTTACAAAACCAGGCTCCTGAAACTGCCACTTCTCTAGATAAACCAAATCACTTCTTAACCTTGTCTTCAATAAGCAGAATAGGTGGTGCACCTTGGCAACAACATCATGAATCATGGTGATTTTCTCTTAAGCTTCAAGACATTATCAAAGTCCTTCTCTGGCTGTCAATATGGTACATATATTTAGTGATCATACCAGTGATCATATAATAAAATAGCTTAATAAATATAATTTCAAAATGTTCGTGGATACAATGATAGGATAGGTAACAGGCTACTGTTATCAAAAGGATGCCATAAGCACTGTGTTACTCAGGTACATTCCTAATTTCATATTCTCATCAAATTTTTCATCTGAAACTGTTGTAGTGACATCACATTGAAGAGCTTGTGTGCTGGTTTGGGCATTTTTATGGACAGTATAAGTTTGAATTTCATGGAAAAGAAGCAAAATTGGGAATCTGTCTAATAACAGCCTCCAACCATTGAGCTGATCTCTGACAGTCTGCTCTGTTTTAAGTTATATTTTAAGAGGATGAACTAATGTTCTGTTCAGTTTGCTGCAGCTGAAACATCTTACTCAGCAAAGATAAAAAATGTGATTTCATAATGATAATCTAGTCATAAGACCATGCAATATGGGACTATGTCTTGCAGAGGTCACTGGGCCTTTCTGAATGACAAGGCCATTTTTTTTAAAGCACCCCTTCTTCTTCCTCAGCTGAATGAAAATCAAACACCTTGTGCACATCAAAGGACAAATCAAGCTATGACTACCTGGTCCAGACAAGTCAGGAAAATTGCCCAACACTGAAAACTGTCTTCACTTTTTCTCCATCGCTCATGCATTTCCCTCACACACACAGCAGTCTGGTTTCCTCCAGCTGTGATTCTTCCTCCACATCCCCAAATCCTCAAAAAGGGTCCTGAGGATTAAATATTAGGAAAGGTGGGGGCAGGGTGTCATTCTAACGAGAAGATTGTGAAGATTAAAGTGTATAATGTAATAAACCAAGCCTTTTAGAAATATGCACTTACAGGCATTTAACTATAAGCAGACCATTCCATAGCTTTTATTACACTGGACTCCTGCCAGGAAATGAAAATTGAGCAGAACATGCAACTTTCACAACGAGATTTTTTGCCTTATTGCATCTAATGACCAGAGACAGCAGTCACCTCCACTGGTGCTCTGCCTTTAGCCCCCTTCTGAGATTTAGGCCATTAAATTGTTTCCACATGACAGGACTTGGAATGCCGAAAATCAATCTAACTTATGATTCTGAAGTT
Organism: Laterallus jamaicensis coturniculus; assembly: GCA_022605575.1. Taxonomy (NCBI): domain Eukaryota; kingdom Metazoa; phylum Chordata; class Aves; order Gruiformes; family Rallidae; genus Laterallus; species Laterallus jamaicensis. Next base: position 4,340,408 of record JAKCOX010000052.1, read on the forward strand.
TAGTTTCCTTTAAAGAGTTGTGTTTCAAAAGTTTGCAGCTGAACCTCTTCATCTTCTAGCTTCAAGCCTGGATCATTTAAAGGTAATTTAAACACTATGACAAGATTGTAACATAAACTCTTTCTCTGCATTCATTTTTCAGTATGAAAGAATTTACAGAAGAAAAAAAATATAGAAGGTATCGGGCACTAATATTGAGGCACCAGTTGTGGAAAGTATCAGGAAGAATGAAGATTGTCTGGTTTCTGTTTATTTGCACAAGTCATTGGCTATACAGTTCAACAGCTTGTTTTCAAGCTTTCCTCTCCCTGACACAGATGAGGATACACAGTAATCTAGATTCTGGCAAACTGGTGCTATACTGACTGATGGATTTGGACGTCACTGGTCAATCTTCCAGGTTAAAGAAAGGTAAAGAAAGCTAGCCTTTTCTATTTTTGTTTATTCCAGCCCCACTTGCACTGAAATCTCTGCCTGGGGGGAAAGAAAAAGAAAAAAAAAAAAAGGAAAAAAAAAGGAAAACAAAAAGGAGTGTTTTTTTAAAGTGCTTTTGATACATTTGTTCCTACTGGCCATGAAAAAGCAGTGTTAATTTCTTAGCTAATTTCTACATCATCGTTTCACTAAGTTGAGCCTTACTGTCCATTTTGAAGGTCTTTTCAGCAAGCTTAAAAGCAATATAATAAGTGATGTATAAATATTTGGATATTCTGTTGTTTACTAAACAGAATGCAAAGCATTTGCTTTTTTCCCCGGGGTCCTTCTTTGCACTATCCAGCCCTGATTTATGGCCTGAGGGTTAACATTATACAAACAATCATTTATTTCTGAAGAAATGCGATCATTACGAAGCTATTCCATTGGTTGAAGAAGAACCTCTGTTTTCTTTATCCCGTCTGGGTTGAGGTAATTGCCTTAGGCTGCAGGCAGGAGAATGGAAAGCAGATGAAGCATGTTGAAGATTAACCACACAAAGAAACTGCCTAGACAAAGAGAGGGCCAGGGTAGGAGGAGCAGAGAAAGTCTCCCAGCCTAGACACAACAGGCAAACTGGAAGAGAAACTGCACATAGCTGCTCACAGCTTTGTAACTTTACAAAAAAAAAAAAAAAAAAAAAAAAAGAGGGAAAAGGCATCAGCATTCCTCAGGGACTGATCAGTGCATATGCAAGCAAACTGGGCTCACAGGCACTTTCTGATAAGAAAGGAAGTGCATCAGCCCACAAATGACACCAGGCATCCACCCAAATGCTGATATGAGGAAGATCATTTAAAGATTAAGCTCTTCTTCATTTTGGTCTGTTCACACTCACACTGGAGACCAGAGGAGTCAAATTAATCATGTTAAGACTCAAAATAAACTTGTAGAAATCTTTTCAGCCACTTTACCCCTGTATGTCCCACTAGGTCATACATCCCAAATGCACTAATGATTTTTTCTCCTGTACCTAATATAGCATTCCTTTTACCCAACCAAAGAAATTAATGTTCTAAGAAGTTAAAACATTGGTGCTACTCACCCTGGCTCCCTTTGTAGTCAAATGAGAAAAATAAGGAGCGTTTTACGTGACTTTTCTTAACAATCTGTCTTAGAAAGAGATTTGTTACCCTCTGGAGATGCTCACTTTTTTCTACTGACTGCAAAAGGAGAGCAGTATAAGCTTCAAACCCTAACCCTGAAGTGACTGACTCAGAACACATCCCATTAATACAACCAGGAGTTCACTTTCTGCTGGGAAAAGTCTCTCCTAGACATTTCCAGCAGACTGGTAGTGTCACTACAACTGTCATGTGTTTCTGGTTTGCAATCTTAATAATCACAAGACTTTTTTTATAATTTTTTCCAATGAAAAATACCTCCTGCACTGGCTGATGCTCACTACCAGGTAAGCATCACTTTGATACCAAATCAAAATGAAACCATGGTCAATACTGCTTCAGAACAGCATCTAGCACAAAGTGTCCACTAGTAGACCCAAGGTGACATCTTTGGAAATCCTCTTGGTGGAGACAAAACTTATTTTCTAATAAAGGACACTGCATGCCCGAGACATACAGCTGTGTTCTTTAAACTTGATAATTCTTATGGGTACAATTGTTCCACTTCAATCAATAACCAGAAGATACATATTTATTTTTAAAGTCTTTATTTACTCCACATTAAGTAACTTGTTTTCAAATTTGTTTAAAGAATAATTATTCCTTCTTTTTTATATCATAGCTTCTAGCTGAAAAGCTCACAGAGAAAACCAGCATTTTTTGGAAATATAAGTCTGGTTTATTTAGTTTACTTCCTTGGCTATTTTCATGCTTAAGTAAATATGATTGAGGATGGTATATGAGTAGGAGTGACATACTGACACATCATTAGTAACTACATACTGTTTTCTCTTACTTTCTGAAATGAATTCCATATAATTCAGCTACAACAATAGAAATTTCTACTGACAACTAAGGCAGACTTTTTGAAGCTAGGCTAAAAAGTAGCAAAGTATTTCAGTATATGGAATTTTGTTACTTTTAACTGATAATTAAAATAGTAAAGCTCAATCACACTTATGTTAAGAAGGAAAAATACAGACAGAGCGGTAGCCCTACTGAAGCCCAACGAAAGCCATATGAGTCTGTACGTGGACATTGTCTTTGGATCAGGCCATCATTGAGCATTTGCCTGGACATGGCATTGTAGAACCTTAATTTCTGACTTTATCTCTGTTTCAATTATTTCTATGGTATAAATGGACCAGACATCTAGGATTTAGGCTATCTGTCTAACCAGGTTGCCATCTGGATGCATGTTAGAAGGAAGAATTTTTATAAGTTTTGCTCAGAAGAGGCACGTGTCAAAGTCACATGACCTGGTGATTTTCATTGTATTGCTGAGAGAATGAGTAATCTGAGAAGAGCTCCAGCCTATCCAGAGTGAATGACAAATCAGTTCATAACAATGGGATCATAAGCACATACCTGGATTCCCCTGGGGAGACGCTGGTTGGATGATGTTACACAACTAAGCAGCTGTGTCAGTGAAATGTTTTCTGAGCTCAGGCCTTGTATTGGTACTTTCATTGAACTTGTTTAAATGGAAATTTGGAAAGGCTTGTGATCAATGTTTCAAAACAAGATTTACTACCTTCATATAAAAGTTGCATCACTTGAATAATCTCTTTTTATACATTGGGTAGTTTTATCAAAGAATATAAGTTTTCTTGTATTTTCTTGCTGAAGACTTTCTTGCTTGACTTTTATTCAGTAAAGAACTAGGGAAAAGCATCTGGCTTTTATTAGATTAACACAGTAGAGTGCTTCATAAGTGTTTTGGCATGCAAAGATCTCATAAGTTTTAGCAAATGAATGAAATCGTAAGACTTGCCATCTAGTAGCCATACAAATTTTTATGATTTATAAACATTTGTTTTGACTGTTCAACAACAGCAAGTTTGTGCTCAGCACATAGACACTATTAGTAGTATTAGGAAAGTCTGAGATTTATATGTCAGGGATGTTTTTTTCACTTTAAAGAACAAGTACTCATTTGCTTGTTTAGCAAGTGTCATAAGTGTTAATATTAAACAAAACTGAAATAAAATTTCACTTTCATTTCCAAAGACATCCTCTGCCTATTGGCTTGCTGTTCCAGTCTCATAGTAATCTTCATTTGCTTGTTCTCATTCAGATTAGAATAAATTGTAAAATTATCTCTTGGCAGAGCCAAAAAATCTTATGCATCTGTGGAATATCACATAAACGCTAAAGTGAATTAGATTTATAATACCAGAAGTGTAAGATCAGGGTGCCTGAAATTCTTCTTTTGTTAAGTTTCCTATGACAAAACATGCTTTTCTCCAGGGGTTTGTCTACATTTCGCTGGCATCGACCAGTGTCCTGTAGCCTACAATATTCTAGTTCCTCACAGTCATGGGGCTTCTAGTTCTTGCCAGGACAAAGTTTTAAAAAGTGAAATCTGTTTCTGTTATGCTTTTTCTTTCCCTGTACCTTTATTACTGTTTGAGATCAGAGACTAAAGATGACATGATTTTGATTTTGCTTCGAGGACACACAGTATCTATTGCATCACCATTTCACCAGGGGTGTACAAAGCGCACAAGCAGATGGGTGCATGTGTGCTTGTGAATCTTTGATATGAAGAGAGCTGTTTGAACAGCCACAGCCAGCTCCATTGTGTTCATAGCAAACTCTGTGAAGTTCCTTTCAGCTACATGTCACTTCCAGTTTATGTTGTCTGAAGTTTTAACAATGATAGATGGTACTAAGCTCTTTTCTAAATTCTTGCTCAATCAGGAGCTGATGCCCAAACCCTGTGGCACATAGGGTTTTTTTAAAGTATGATGACTTTAATAATAATTTTCATGCATACATGCAGAGTTTTTCTGATGTTCAGATATTGTACTCCAGACTCTATATTTGGTGCTGCTATTTACCTATGCGGAAAAAAGATAATGAGCCAGACAAATCTGTCATACGAAGGAGACACAAATGAGAGTTGCTCAGTGCTTTGCTTACTGAAAACAATGCTGTTCAGTTTCGTACCACTGTCGACTGCAATTTCAGCTCAATCGCTTTTTCCGAGGGCTAGGGGTATTCGTTTTAACCGCGGAGCTGACCCAACTGTTCTACAATAACTCCCCCATGTGGGCACTCCCTTTTACTATAGTATTTAGTTTTCAAAACGGGAATATTGTCTGAAATATTAGTCTTTAAAGTGGCCACATGTACAAACTTTTCTGGCACACTTCTGGAGTATGAAAATCTTCATATTAGTTACTCGCCCTGTGTTGATAAAATCCAAGTCGTGCTATCTATGCCAATCTAAGACTCTGCATGGACAGACTGATTTGATTTTCCTATAGATGGAAAGGATTATTCCATCTGGATGAGAATGTGCTGAATCGCCCCTACCAGTTCAAGAAGGCTAAATCTTTTCCTCTGATTTAGCTGGTTGAGTCTGACTCCTCTGGAAGCTCAGGTTGACCAGCCCAGCTTCACCTTGGTTTGTTTACTGAAGTTAGGCAAATCCTGTTTGCTGCCAGCAGCTCTGAGCACTTCTAATCAGCCTGAAGTCTTTGAAGTAGTGGCTAGAGCTGACACCTATCCCTGGCTAATGCTGTCATACCCACAGAAGCGAACCAGTAGCACAAATGATTTGGAGTGTGCATAAGGCTTGGAAGCTTTGGAAGATCGCAAACCCTCCAAACCTCTGTGTAGTCTCTGTTTCACAGCTGTGAAACTTTGTATCAAAAGCTTAATGTAACTAATTGATAGTTTGTAAGCAGCTCAATCACTCTGATTGCTTTCCATCTCCTTCCACAGAGATAAAACCAGTCACCTAAATATCTAATGAGTTTTGTAGACCCTGCTTTTTTAACTGACCGATTACCAAAACATAAAAGATTATGTCACGTTTCTGCTGCCAGTAGGTCGTATCACACAAGCATCCCACACAGGCTTTTAGGTGGACACTAAATATAAGCTGGCACAAAGAAGGAAAGAGATCATCCAGACTGCTTCCATCTTTGAGCTGGTTGGTTGAACAATGGGCTAGAGGTAGACAGGAGCGAGGTCGTTTTCAGGATGAGTAAACAGAGCAATTTCTCAGCCAAAAATCTCTGTGCCAGCTGTTTGACCTACAGGGAACTTGTCCTTTGTCTAGTCATAAGAAACTTGAGAAATGCCTCTTCTGAATATTTTCTTTCTCCTTAGAATTATTTCATCAGGGAGCTAAGGTACAAAACCACCACAATGAGGGCAGTTTCCTTCCTCTTTTCAGATGGACCAGTCCCAGAATTCTGGCATCTCTCTCTAGGCCATTTTTTTTTCATGCGATTCTAGAACATATATAAATCAAATCACTCATGTATCTTGTCCAGGGGAAAACAAACAACTGCCCCTTTGCTTCTCTAATTTAACAACGTTTTGTTTTCTGTCATTGTCCAGACTCCTTCCCCAGGTTTCCCCTTGGATGTGTCTATATCAGCTATCAGATACGCAAAAGTTTTGCTTTGACATTTGTATATATGTGCCTATATATTGCAATCAACATATAATTTGCCTACAACATTTTTATATATAGCTTTCTGAAAGGTTCTTTTAAATAAATTTGCCCCCTCATAGATACTTCTTGAAGTGAACTGTATTTTTTTTTCAGAAATGTTGAAAATTGAATATTTTTAATTCTTAGGATTTAATGGATTTGGTAAATCTAATGTTATGTGGAGCTCATTGAAATGTTGCAGCTCCTCTTCCAGGGACTGTGTGACTGAAACACCAAACTGAACTTGAGGGCCAGGTCCCCTTTTGGGTGTTCAGTAATGTAAAGAAATCTGACTCATGTAGTATAGTCAAAGGATAATAAGGTGAAAAGGTCTTAGTTTCCTAATTAGCAGATGCACACAATGTCTACCCTTTCATCTGAGATGGATGAGTGTTGTCAATGGTTGAAAGACAAGTCCTGAAGTTTGAGATCGATACTTAATGTAAATTTCACCAGTATTACTGTGTTTTAAGTGCTACCCGAATCACTAAGTAAACCTGAATCATCACGTTAGTCACTGAAATTAAATAAACAATACCTGTGGCACCTTTGTATCTTTCAAGATTTCCTAAAAATCTGGGTTATACAAAAGTGAAGTAACTGCCCAAGAAGGCAGAAATTGTGAATATGTGGAAGCTGGTGAGGGATATATAGTCACAGCAGCTGCTTTAGCAGACAAAAAGATTCAAAGATGAAGCTCCTTAAGTGTCCTACACAGTCAGTGGAGAGATGCATGCCTTCATGGTCTGACAAAAAAGCACTTAACTTAGACATCTGTACATAGACACCTGTAAGTCTCCCACAGCCTTCATTTTGTGTTGTAGTAATGGTTCTGACATTGCACAAGCAGGAAGATACTCTGAAATGTTCTCTTGTTTCTCACATTCTGGTAATTTCTTTTGTTTTTTCTAAGTGCTGTCTGAATTTGCTCCTCTTAACACTAGAAATAATTTGATTTAGTAGGGCTTTTAATTGCTTTGTATAGCTTAAAATGATTTCAGTAGAAGCGCTTATTGTGTGATCTTTACTTTTATTCTACCCAGAGTGCGGAGCTTTACACTGAGAATTAAACTTCTTTGGCATTTTTTTTCTTTTCGTAAAGAAAATAAAATGCAAGTTTTTCTCGTGCTACTACTAATGGTAAGAAAATCTCTCATGCAAGAACAGACTCTCAGATACGAGAGCCTGTATGGTCTCTTCTCAGTGCTTAAGAAGTTCTCTACTTTTAAATTCCCCAGTTTCTCCAGTGCTCTCACATAATAAATTGCATTTGTCCCTTTCATGTTGAGGAAGATCAGTGTCGGCAGATAGAGAAATCAAAATCAGAGGCCCATGTGCTAAGTAAGAGATAACCTCTGAGTTTAACCACACTTTTGGGTATAGTCATGATCACACAAACAGGCATCATTTTATATCTGCCCTTCAGTTCCGTTTTTAAATAACCAAATACCACACACATCTGTATTAGTGAAGTCTTCAGCACAAGCGCATGCTGAGTCCCAGAAACACTGCTTGGATCCACAGAGAGACACCTTAATTGCTCTGTTATCTCACAGCTCTGTGCTAAAAATACTTTGGCAAATGTTTTAGCTGAGGCATCCGGAAATGTGCCGATATGCTTCATGTGTTACAGAAAGATTAAACGTTTGAGGAGAGGGACAAGATTAAATATTTGGGAGAGTAGCAGATTTCTGGGAACAGCAAAAGGAGAAAATAAAGGAGGGAGCAGCAATTTGTGCTGCTTCCTCTGCTGCCAGCAGGAGATCTCTGCATGCTGCAGAACAAGACACTGACTTCCAGTTTCCAAATTATGGGCATGTTAATTCCTTTCCTTTCAGTTTGGCTGCCAGAGGCAGATGAAAACAGAGACTAGAGGCATTTTAGCATCAATTTACTCAATAAATTTAGTTATCCATGAAATGCCATGCATGAGCGATTCAGTAAGATGCAGGTTTTAAACTGAGATGGCACTATCCCAAACATTTCTTCTGGTCTCTTTAGTAGCACTGACTATCAAGTGTTAACCAATAATCTGCGAACCAGTACTCTGAATTTATTCCCAAAACTTCCTGTTACCTAGTCTGGTGTTTAACAAGACAGATGTTGTGAATGGTGATATTAATGCCAACCACATTTTTCTTGGTACCTGCTTTCACGGCTGAGTCCAAGAGTCAGAAATTGTTCGGTACACACCTAGACAAGTATCGCTTGTTTGGTATTGAAGAGTGTATTGATCTGGTGTCAGGATGCTGCAGAGATAAATTTGAAAGTGTCAGGATTAGAAATAAATGGGCTAATAAGAAAACACTTGAATCCGGACAGAAAGTATATGAATGCAACCTGGGCATCACCCTAATTTTAGCTCCAACCTAATGCAAACATTTTCTAATAAAAAATCCCCACGTTAATCCTAATGCAGTGCATTATTCTTACTGCAAAATGTGTGTATGACCTCAAAGACAATTTTACTGATAAAAAGCATCAGTATTTTTTGTATTCACCAGTACAAGTCTGTTCTGATCACCTGTCTGTCTCAACTTGTGGATGTTTGATTTTCCAATTAAGTCTTCCAATCAATAAAAAAACCAAAACCAAACTGTTTTAACACTGAAACACTGATCAGTTTGACTGAGTCTGGTGCTGCCTTACTCAGGTACATCTTTGGGCATCATGCCAGATGACTTTTCATGGTTCATGTCTGCTTCTAGGTACATTCCTATCACAGAATCACTAGGTTGGAAATGACCTTTAATATCATCAAGCCCAACCATTCCTGTCCCATGCTAAATCATATCCCTAAGTACCTCATCTACCCTTTTTTTAAACACATCCAGGGATGGTGACTCAACTCCCTCTCTGAGAGCCTGTTCCAGGCCCCAACAACTCTTCCAGTGAATTTTTTTTCCTGACATCTAATCTGACCTTGCCCTGCTGCAGCTTTGTGCCATTTCCCCTTGTCCTATCTCCTGTCACCAGGCTGAAGAGACCATCACCCACCTCTCTACAACCTCCCTTCAGGTAGTTGTAAGTGGTGACAAGGTCTTTCCTCAGCCTCCCCTTCTCCAGGCTAAACATCCCCAGCTCCCTCAGCTGCTCCTCATATGATTTTACCTCCAGCCCCTTCACCAGCCTGGCTGCCCTTCTCTGGACTCACTCCAGGACCTCAATGTCCTTCTTATGGTGAGGGGCCCAGAACTGGACACAGTACTCAAGGTGTGGCCTCACCAATGCTGAGTCCAGGGGGCACAATCACCTCCCTAGACCTACTGGCCACACTATTTTTGCTACAAGCCAGGATGCCATTGGCCTTCCTGGCCACCTGGGCACACTGCTGGCTCACATTCAGTTGGCAGTCAACCAACACCCCCAGGATAACTACTGCTCTCCATCACTACAGCGAAAAAGTTTGACACCAAACTTTTAAACCATTCATGTTCATAAAGCAAATGCCACCTGAAATATAGAGCTTATTTACAGGAGTTCACTTTGGCTTATGAAATAGTTTTACTTCATAATAACTCTCTGTCACCTTTTTGAAATACCTGTGGAAGAGAAAACCAGTTTTTTCACACATTCTTTTATTTTTCCTCTACCTACCACATTGTTTTACTGAGACAAATCTTAAGCTATCTGTAACATGACCTTACATTTTTGCTGCAATAGTTGTGTTGTGAGGACATTTTGTTTTATGCTAAGTGTAGCAGAGACCATACATTATACAAAGCTTTTTTTACCCCTCCTCTCCAAAAATGCCATTAGGATGCTTGAAACATTTCTTTTCCTTGCTGAAACTCTCTTGGATTCCCAGAATCTTTGCCCTCAGCTTTCTCTTTTCCTGAAATAGAAGCCTGGATTTTGTTAAAGCATATAAATAGCTGTGAACAATATGGCATTTTAATGAATTTCAGAGTGTGGGATTTTTATGGACTTTCAGAAATAGACAGCAAGGAATGAAATAAGTCACACATATTACAGCTCCTAACAGATACAATAGACACATCCAACATCAGATGGTTCACAGATATATACATGTCATTTTGTCTGTCTCTACCTAAGTGCAATAACATTACGCTACAAATTCTTGCTTCTTGGTTCCAGGATTTGTGCTCTTGGCAGCACAATGATCCAACATCAACCATGGGCTCCGTTTGTGTACAATCTGCTAATTATAGCACTCATTTTCTTAGGAGCTGAAAAAGATTAATGTAACTCCCTGTGGTTGAGGAGATTTCAGTCCAGCTTTCCTGCTGCTGAATGTGTGTTTGTGCCATTATGCAAGTGAATGAGAGTTAAGAGTGCAAACTGCATTTTTACAGCCCCATTTAGGATCATAGAATCATTTTGTTTGGAAAAGACCTTTAAGATTATCAAGTCCACCACTAAATAGTGTCCCTAAGTACCACATCTATGCATCTTTAACATACCTTCAGAGGGAGTGACTCAACCATTTCCCTTGGTAGCTTGATCCAACAGTTAGCAAACTTTCAGTGAAGTTTTTCCTCAGATCCAATCTAACCCTCTCCTGGTGCAACTTAAGACCATTTCCTCTCATCCTATCCCTTGCATCCTGGACAAGGGACCAACACCCACCTCCCTACAACCTCCTTTCAGATAGTTGTAGAGACCAACGAGGTCTCCTCTTCTCCAGGCTAAGCAACACCAGTTCCCTCAGCTGCTCCTCATAAGATGTGTACTCTAGGCCCTTCATTCTAGCTTTGTTGCCCTTCTTTAGACATGTTCTAAGCTTTGATGTCTTTCTTGTAGTGGGAGGCCCAAAAGTGAACACAGGTGTGGTCTCACCAGAACTGAGTACAGGGGGATGATCACCTCCCTGGTCCTGTTGGCCACACTGTTTCTGATACAAGCCAGGGTTCTGTTTGCCTTGTTGACCACCTGGGCACACTACTAGCTGCTGACCAACACCCCCAGGTCCTTTTCTGCTGGACAGCTTTCCAAGCACTCTTCCACAAGCCTGTAGCATTGCATGGGGTTGTTGCGACCCAAGTGCAGGACCTGGCACTGATCCTTGTTGAACCTCGTCCTCTTGGCCTGAGCCCATTAATCCAGCCTGTCCAGACCCCTCTGTAGAGACTTTCTACCATCCAGTGGTTCAATACTCCCACCCAACCTAGTGAGAGTGTTTCAAATTGACTGAGAGTGCAACCAATCTCCCTGTCCAAATCACTGATAAAGGTATTGAGGAGAACTGGCACCCATAACGAGCCATGGGGAACACCACTTGTGACTGGCCACCAACTTCATTTGACTCCATTCACCACAATTCTTTGGGCCCAGCTATCCAGCTATTTTTTTACACAGCAAAGAATATGCTTGTCCAAGTGCTGAGCAACCAGTTTGGTGTGAGAAATAATGTCAAAGGCTTTGCTAAAGTCCACATAGACAACATCCATAGCCCTTCCCTCTTTCATCAAGCAGGTCACCTTGTCATAGAAGGAGATCAAGTTAGTCATGCCTTTCATAAACTCATACTGACTAGGCCTGATCACCTTGTCTTGTACATACCATATGATGGCACTCCAGATGATCTGAATTCCAGTTTGCATAGAGGAATATAAGGCCTCATTGTTCATGATGTCTCATCTTCAAGCAGTCACTAAAGTAGTACTGATAGCCACTCTCTGTTTTCCTCTGACTGGTATGGCCCTGTAGATAACTATATAGAAAATGTTTAAAATTAGGTGAGACAAAATCCAGGTAAATCACACGGGACTGATCCACAGACCACCAAAGTCCATGAGAGGCTGTTTGTTGACCTCTCTGGGTCAGAGATCATTCCTTTCTTAATGAAAGATACACTGTAATAAAGAGTAAGTGTTGGATTTCTCAAACTCAATTGCCAGAACTTTCTCAGAATTGTGCCACAGCTATGGGAATACATCAGGAAAGTTAAAAAAGGCATTTTCTCACATTAGTCATTGGATGTACATTTGGGTATTGGCCATTTTCCTTTCGACCTCTGATTTAGTAAGAGAAAAACAACTAAATAATTTTTTAAAAAAATTTTTATTATTATTTTGTAAGGAAAACCACTGTTTTAACATATGAAAAGCTTAGAAAAAATCTAGGAAAGGAAAAGTTTTGACTGAAGTAAGGTATGTACAGGCCTGAAGTATGGGCTGGGCAGAGATGTGCCGCTCCAGCTTCTCAGAAAAGAAGTATCAGCCCATGTGAAAAAGCAGCATGCACTCATATTATCAGTAAACTTTATCCTTATGGCTTTTTGGCCACATAGAGCACACAAGGTCAAGTTTTCCATGGACAGCAATATTCTGTATCCCCATGAGAGCTCTCAGAATCTGGCATGGCCATGGCTTTGTAAAGAGGTCAGGAAAATGCATGCTAGTACCAGACCCCTTCCTCTGCCCCTAAAAAATTCTGTTCCAAAACAGCCTGTGTTTTGAATGGCCACATGTTATTGCTACAAAGTTAACGATTTCCACACATTTCGGCTGTACTGTACCAACCACAAGAAATATTACTGGCTTCCAGACTGTTGGGGAATATTCTCAAAGTAGGCCACGTTTCTGTTTCAGCATTTAATGGCCAAAGTATCTTGATATAGATCCGGAAAAGTGAGAGAAAGTTGTTTATACAGATATGAAGTCATGTTCTATCTTGACAGTGCAATGTCCTTCTGGGACCCTGAAGTTATACTATTAAAGAGAGTCTTCTCTGGATATGTACAGAACTGTTCTGTGCTTCAGTCAGGGATCAGATTGAACTACTACTGCTTGGAAGAGATCTATAAGGCCTTTATAATGAGATGTAATATCTCTTGGAAAAAAAAATCAAACCAACCCTATTTTATCTTGCTAACTGAGGAACACATGTGATACAATACCTATTAACCATAAATAAACCTCTTTATGCAATTTTCCATTACAAACAATGGAACTCATCAGCTGTGTTACAAGATTGATACATCCAATATGTAACCCTGAAATTCTGTTTCTATCTGAGCAGTTATCACCTATTACTGAATGTCAAAGGTCAGATTTTCAAGTGCCTGACTAGGAATTTTTAAGCATGTGCTCCAATTTTCGTGAAAAATCATGGAGGCTGTGTAGAAGTTGTATTAATCAGAAAGCATGTTTTTATTACCTAACACTTCAGTTTTGAGAGAATTGTTATGTGGAATGGTATGACCAACATGTCATATACAGGCTACAAATATAGACTAATAAATCTTAAAAGGTTTTAGCTGTAGGTTCAGTAACATAGTGAAATCTTAATATTAAAAAAATGAAAATCTTATACAGCAAAAAAACCCCTAGTAGCAGAAAAAGAGCACTAAAAATGTACTTAAACAGGAGTAGCATTTCATTGGTTACCATATGTGTAGCTTGTAAACAAAATCTAGTTTAATATTTCAAAGTAGCACGTTTTGTTTCCTTTCTCCTATTTTGAGATAAACAAATGGGTTTGGGCCTCCAAAACATGAGAAGCGAGATGAGTGTCTCTGCTGAAAATCCTTTGATTTTCACCTAGAAAAATCAGATTTCTGGATACAAAGTCGATATTTTAAAAAATCCAAGAATGAAAACCCAGGAAAAAAAATCTTGAATTAAAATCCAGCTTCTACCTAAATTAACTCCTTTTATGTTCTCTACTCACTATGGAGAATTAGGTGCTGCAGTTGCAATTAGGCAAATATGCTTTCATTATTTTTCATTCATATTTATTTTTCTGGACCATAAAACAACAGATACAGATTGATTTGAAGCTCCTTTAAATATCTGGTAATGGTATGGTCTTACAAATGCCAGTACAGTTAAACCATAGCCAGAAGAAACAGCAATAAAGATAACTTAAAGAAGCAATGCAAATTATTTCCACAAAACTTACAGTGACTGAATTTTAAAATAGTTTTTACAAGTTTTTAAGAACCACAAAGGCTGAAAGGAAGTAACCTGCAAATAATAACCAGCATTGCTCCTTTTGACTGAAGCAGCTGAGTTAAAACTGAGGATTATTCTGGGTAGGAGGAAAAATAAGTGATGAGTATCTCAGAAACAGATCCAACTGTATGCGAGAATGCATAAAATCATATTTACCTGAGCATGTGAAGTACGAAAAATCCTGGTTTCTCCACTTGCCTCTCCAGACCTCCCTCAGCCATTAGGGAGCCCAAGCAGTAAAAATGTCAGCTGCATGGAGACTGATGCCAAAATCCAGAGCTGACTCCAGTGTGACCAGGACCAGGATTTCACCTGAAGAAAAGAGGCAGAGTGGTGCCGAAATATCAACCTCCTGAGAGTTGGATGGATCAGAATAATTCCCTTCCTCATTCGAAAGTAAAAGACAGTGAATTGTACTTGGTAAAAAGCACATTAGAAGGAGTTAACAGATGGCCATTATCTCCCTAAAAATGTTTAATTATTCATGCAAATATGCTGTCGGCATTATGTTAGTCACAGAAACCAAGGCCATGGTTTAAACAAGCAAGAAAGAGTCTGAACTGTCTCCACTCCGATGTACACAGTCTGACAAAAATAACAGGACCTTGCTGTCACAGGTAACATGTTCAGCCCTTTCCGAAATGCATGCCTTACCAGAGCTTGGTGGTTTTCTGCCCAGGTCTCTTGCCTCTCTGTGAACAGTCTCAGATACTTAGGTCAGTAATGTATCTGGTGGGGAGTTTTAGCTTCTTCAGTGGATAGAAATCCAGTGGGGGCATGAGCTGAGCAGCTTCTTATCTTTTTCTGAGTTGCTTATTTTCTGTGTGGAAGGAAAAGAGAATGAAATTTAATAGTTTAATATTGGTTTGCCTTGTGAATTTATATTAGAAACACTGGAGAGCATCGAAAGCCCCCATGTAACACTTCCTGACATCCTGTTTGAATTTCTGTAGGTATTATTCTTTGTGAAACATGAACCTCCTTGGACAGTTAGGGCCTTTCTGGTCTCATACCAATAATGCCTCTAGCTGAGGCACAGGAAATCCAAATTGCTCTTCAAATTAAATAACGGGAAACCTTGATTCCTTGCTTGTCTCAAGCAAAGTTAATGGGAAACAGATGCACACTCCTGTCAAAACAGTAAGTTGTATATTTATCTACTGCTGCCTTATCTTTTGGCTTACTAGGTTAAAATGATAATATTAGCTGCTTCTTTTTTTTTCCCAATTAGTATTGCATTTGGTTAGTAGGCTTTTGTAAAATGCTAATGAAAAGAAATTAACAATTTGCATTGATACTGATGACTCTGATAACTATTGACAAAGTTGAACCACTAATTTGGTCAAAAATTAATTCTGTGTCCTCTGGGGAAAATCAGTACCACCCGTGATCTGAACTGATACAAAAGGATGAAACACATAATCACCAGATGCAACAAAACGTTCAGTGCAGACTCAAGTGAAACGTTTTGGTTTGACTTCAACAAACAATATTCTGCTAAATCTCCCCCTAACACAAAATGAAGATCTCTCTCTTTGCTTTTAACACTGTTCTCCCTTCTCTCCCCGCCTGCCATCCCCAGTAAGAAACTGGAACTATCACTTCAGCTGCGAAGAAAAAGGTTCCTGGATATCCTTTGTCAAAACTACCAAGACAAAGCTTTAGGTTCATCAGTTAGATTATTATATGCTATAAAACATGCAAGCAAATGCCAATGGCAGTATCAGGAAAAAGAGCTGCTTTCAAGCTAGTTTAGGTGCATGAGTACATTGATTATTTTTCTCCCTTGCATTTCTCAGCACTATGAATTGGCAAGGTTAGCATCTTCCCTCTCTGTCTGAATAGGGGTCTATGAAAAATATTCTTGCAATGTAAAAAGCATTCTGTAATACTTTCATTGATGATTGTTCTCCTTGGTATATGTATGAAAGTCAGCAATAATCAAGCACATGCCATAGAGGTAATGCAAAATTGAAAAAAAAAACCCTTTCCTTCTTTGAGAACAAAGCTAGTTTTTTTAATTCAAAGTCTTTGCATGATTCAGAAATACGGATACAAATTACTTGTAGTAGAAAACAGAGATAAATCTGGCTGTTCAGGCTAATACTATGTTTTATAAGTATAGTGGGTGTGATTCAGGTCTCAATCCCTAACTGTACGCTGTGAATGTCCTGAATTCAGTAAGGCTGCCCTCACCTGCAAGCACATAACCAAAAGATTAATCAGGCCTATTCGTATCTTCATAAGGGAAAAGTCAGGAACTGTTTACACATTGAATGTCTCAGTGCCGTCCTGAAATTCATTTTTACCATGACATGAAAAGCCAGTATTTAAAATCCATCATTTCCATAAACCTGACACTGAGGTTCAATTAAGCAACAATTGATCCGGTTCAAAGCCGGATCAATTCACTGTGTGCTGGTTTATGCTTCGCCTCTCATTATTCTCCTGCTTCTCTCTACCATCTCCCCAGCACAATGAGAGTCAGTGAGTCTTTAATTTACCTGTCATTTACCACAAAAGAAGCCCCTTTAGCAAACAATCAAGTCTACCTTCCGGCTTTGAAAGGAGTATACACATCCCCTAGTCCTGATTGTTTCCTAAAAATATATGACATCTCAGGAAAATGGTGCTAGTCTGGAGAACAGGCACTAGTCTCAGTGGAGCCCAGCCCCCACTCACACTGGTATTCTCCCATGCTTTAGCTGAGGTTACTGTGAGTTTATACTCATTTCAGTGAGTGTGATGGAGCAGTGGAATAGGCTGCCCAGGGAGGTGGTGGAGTCTCCTTCTCTGGAGATATTCAAGTCTCGTCTGGACGCCTATCTATGTAATATGAGATAGGGAGCCTGCTTTGGCAGGGGGGTTGGACCCGATGATCTCTTGAGGTCCCTTCCAACCCCTAAGATTCTGTGATTCTGTGATTCTGTGATTTCACTTGGCTTTCTTGAAAACATCAGCATAACCATCCCTGGGGACCTTGTGCTTTGCAGGATGCTGAGGCGGAAATGGACTGGAGGAGCTGTAGGTCCTTTGCAAGGGTAAAAGTTTCTCCACATTCTCATCTCTTCATCAGCATCTCAGTAAGGAAGGAATGAAAACAAAAGGCAAAGCTAGGAATACTTTTTCAGCACCGCCTCCCTTTTCCACCATCAACCACCACAGGCTCACTGTTGGGTCCCCAAGAAGGCCTCCTTGCCCTCCAGTTTTATTCCTGCCTCCTTTTTCACTCTACATCATGGGCTTTGAGGCAGTGACAGATTTAAATACTGAACATACTCCTGTGTTACTGTTTATATTGTTCTTTCCTGGTCTCTTTCCAGAAGGTATTTTTAAAATCCTTTACGGTAATAGCCTGACTTGCTAAATGATTATTTTTTGCTTTCAGCTACACAGGAATTTTGCATGTAAGATAATGAAATAACTAGAAGCTGCTAGGTTTTATGTCTTCATTGCCCCACTGGCAACAGGCCTACTCTAGCAAGCAAAACACATGCTGCTAGGAAATGCCATGATGGTGGTTTTAGATAACCCTTTAAACACTGAGTCACTGACGGTAAGAACTGCACAGGAGAGGACTGCAGCAATCATCTCCTTAGCTGCTTGTTCTCAAAGAGAAAAACTAGTTATATGGCTGCAGCAGGTGGTCTTCCAGTGTCAAAAGCACAACAGTTCAAACTGTTTACCATGTGGGTAAAGTAGGGAGATAGAGAGGTAGAGGATGCAAGCAAAGTAATTGTTAAGAACTTTTAAGGAATAGTTGTGACTTTGGAGGGAGTGGAATTTAAGGGAGAGAGGGAGGGAGGGAGAGAGGGAGGGAGAGAGGGAGGAAGGGAGGGAGGGGAGGAGGGGAGGAAGGGAGGGAGAGGAGGAGGGGAGGAGAGAGGGAGGGAGGGAGTGGAAGTGGCGAGGATGGGGAGTCAGAAATCGCAGCACAAAACCAAAGAGAGCTTGTTAGAGGGAGGAGAGAAAGAGTGGTGCTGGTTTTGATTTTGTTTGTATTGATTCCTTGTGCTGAGCACCTGAAAGTGCTTTAGGTTGATTATGGCTGAGGGCTTTTTTTTTTTTTAAAGATGCATATAGTTTGCCAAAGGAATGTTTCTGCTATAGTGAAGCATATGAGACTGGGGACTTTGCACACAGTACAGAATCAGTACAGAATCATTCACAGGGTGGCTTAATCTTTATTTAGACAGCTTCTGTCGATATCTGAACATTTTCTGTGTGAGAATCTTTGGTGTTTTCATCACCCTCTTGCTACAGCTGCTGGGCTTAACATATATTAATCTTATGGAACTGAGGTGAGATAAGAAAATATCATTAACCCGTGAGGCACAGGCAGATGTGGCTTGCCCAGAGATAGCCTGCAATTGCTAACTCCCAAGCAAGCAAACTGCTGGCTTACCTTACCCCTGATTTTATGTCCCTTGCAGTTTCCTGTCACTGCTTAGAGCTGAGATCTGCACCCACAGCTACCAAAAAGGGTAACGTCCCATTTAATTTATGTCTGCTTAAACAACTACTCCCTGGGTTAATTTAGCTCCTGTAAGTCCCAGCATGTTAAAGTGTGTTGCTTCCTGTGCAGTCTTGCCCCATCCTCCTTAGTGGCATTTTGCAGCTTGTGGCTGAGGGCCAGGTACTGCTCTCAAATACAGCTGTGTAAATCTGCTCTACCCACAGCCTCATCCAGTCCACCTTTTCCTCCCTTGACTCACCCTTAGTTACTCAGGCAGTTGTGTTTTTTGTACACTTATGTCCACTTTCTCTTTTTTGTTTTACTTTAGACTTTATAAAAATTAGGGTGTTTTTTAAAAAGAAAAATAAACAACTTCCCCCCTCCCCCTCTTTTGTACACACAGTGTTGGTCTGATGTAACTCTACCAGGATTTCTTCTTGACTACTTCTTGATTACATCAAAGTCAAAATAAATAATTTCAAGTAGTGTGTGCACTACAGCAAAACACTGAGTCAAGTTTATGTATTTTTCATGCCACAACAATCTTTTTAACATCTAGCACAAATGACTCATTGCCGTTTCAGCAGGTTATTAACTTCTTGAAAGACTAGTAAATTCAGTCTCTCTTCCTCAGTTTCTGCATGATACTCTGCAGATCTATTTCCCATCAACATAGAATATTTTAAAGAACAATACTCACAGCAGCAGGAGTGTGCTCTCACCCCTAATACCACCCTGCTCCCTCACTGTCCTTTTTTGGTAATGTTTGGGTTAGGTTCTGGACATGAAACAAGCTGTCTGGCAGAAAAGTGTCTTGATGTTTGCAATGGTGGAAAATTCCAATCTCCTCATAAGTTTATTTACTGTGTTTCACTGGGGACTAAGTTTAGGTTTAAATTCTGTGATTACTTTTAACTATATTAGTAAGAAACCATCCTGCTGAATTTTGTCAAACTTTGAAAGTGATGGAATTTTTTGCAGAAATGAAAAATACTTTGGAACATCAAAATCAAAGCCTTAACTAAGAACCAGTCATAAATTAGTGGGCTGGTTTTCTCAGAGTGTTTCAAGAAGTGATTTACTCCTGATCCCACAACATCTCTTGCCATTCTTCCTGGAGACTGACTGTTGCTGACACAGGCTCACTATGTCAGACAGAAAAGAATACATTAATTCTCTTAATTTAAGTGGGTTTTGCATCAGGCTCAAGGGAAAGAGAAAAGAATAATAGAGGGAAAAGGGTTACCATTCTAGCTATGCAATGGAAAATTATCTGCCTGTACAGGGGGAGGGGGATGAAAATTATCTGCCTGTACATGGGGAGGAAAAGAAAAGGAGAATAACTTCCCTTCTCCCCACGTGCCCAGAGAGGGGAAACGAGAAGGGTGGGAGTTTAAGCTGCTGCTCTAGTTTACATATCAAATTGGCTTTGTTTTGCTTACACTGAAATTTTATGTGATTCTTCCTGTTCGTTGCCATTTTGAGAGCTGCTGGGAGGTTTTTAAATGCCTTGCTTTCTAAATCTAAAATGCCATCCAAGCTGAGGTAGGGATGGAATTATGACATTGCTCTATGTGTGTAAGAAATGTAGCCAAGATGAAGAGAAAACTCAGACTATGCTAGCTTACTTGAGGACAGAAAGGGCATCAAAGTTAGAGTGTTTTAATATCTCTTACTGAAGCAAAAGAACTTCTAAAGATGAAGAAAAAAAAATATGCTTTCTGGTGTCAGAGGAGGAAAAGTATGAGACGGAATGGTATCTTTGCTCTTAGGTCTTTTACTGAGCAAAAGAACCTGGGTTCTTGTCCTTAACACCTAATACTTTGCAGAAAAAAGAAAAAGAATGAAAAAACCAAACCAAACCAAAAAAATCCCACAAAACTTTTGTATCATGTGAATATTGAAGTGTTGTCTTTAGAGTGTTCTTTGCAGCAGCAGCTGACACCTGGGGTGTTTTACAACACATATCTGGGTCCCTGTCTCTGCCTTCCACTCCTTCAGATGCTGAGGGGTAACCCAAGACCCCATTCAAGATGTGATGGCCGCTCTCCTCCTCTCCACAGTGGTCTGGAGCAGGGTGCTGGGAGAAGTGTCCCATGTGGCTCTCACAGAGGAGAGCAAGCAGGGTCCCAGGGCAGGTCTGTGGGAAGAGGTGTCTGCCCAGCTGTTCAGCTCTCGGCAGGTATGGGCAGCTCTAGACACGCCTGCAGAGATGAACCAGCATCTGAGGGATGGCTTCTTCTGATACATAGCAGCTGTAGGAATGCAGGCGTCTGGAGGATTGAACAGGTGGCAAATGGGTGATTTGGTTCCAAGTGCTGGATTTGGCCAAATAACTCTAGGTGCCAAAGTAAGCACCTTTCCTGGGTTAACAGACTTCAATTGGCTAGGCAGCTTTCAGTGACAGTGTTCAAAGGGGTTTGAGCTTGCTGGATCCAGACAGTTGGTATGAGACCCCACTTTAAAACTTGCCATTTTGCCATAGCATTTCTGCTCTGAGCTTCACAGTAGAGAACTAGTGAGTAGTTAGTGGTAATAAACAGGGTCTTGGACAATGAATGCAGGCTTGATCTTTAAGTAACTAAGAGTACAGACAGTCTTTTTGCCTTCAGTCCTCAGAAGTAATATAGAACCAAGTAGACTCCCTCTTCCAGCTGTTTACCTGTCTTGGTTGCTCATATTGAGAGATTGATGGCTGACACTAGTTTTTAATACAAATTTCCATGCTTCCCAGGTGAAAGCACAGTGCAAATAATACGAAAAGAAATTTAGTTCTTGTTTTTGCAATAACCTCTCTTGAGCTGTGTTATGTCTGGGGGAGCTACTGTGTGCTAAAGTCAATGCCATGCTGCCTTGGCTGCTGTGAATGTAAGCTGTATTGATTCAAAATGCTTGCACATAGTGCAACAATTCCTTCCACTCAGAGCTGGGCATGTCTTATATCCCTTTATTTTCCTTTTAGATTATTGCTTCATTACTATGCCAACTTGTAGAAACATCATGTTTGTTTCTTCATCATTCTTAATAGCTGATTAAGTGGTTTTATACTTACATACTCCAACAAGTCCTGTTGAGTAGGGCTACATACCAGCTAATGCTGATGTAGCCACCTGGGTTTAACCTTTCTAACAAGAATTAAGCACATCTGTTAAATGGAGATAGTAAATCACTTTAAGGGCTCCAGAGGAAGATTAGAAGATCCACCTGGAGTGTTGGCCTGTACCTATCATACAGCTGAAATATCCTGTGCAATTCGTTTTTGTCCCAGTACTGAACCATTTGAAGATTCATTGTTAAATACACACTTGAGTTTACATTCCACAAGTGATTCAAGTAATTTAAAATTAGCTTGACTGACTTTTTAGCCTTCTTACCAAGTTATGCAAGCTGCTTGTATGCACAGAAGGATCTGATGGTTGGGGTGAAACAGTGAAAGAAATAAAGTCAATCATTTTGTCTTAGCTGAATCACTGATTCACTGACCTATCTCTTCAAAGCCCTTAGTCTATACTGCCTTGCTGCATTTTGCCTTTTTTTTTTCTCCTTAAATAAGGGTACTCTGAGAGCCCAATATAACATTTGAAACATGAATTTCTTGTTAAATTGAAGTCTGCTTTCAGAATCATCGAATCATAGAATCACAGACTGGTTTGGGTTGTAGGGGGGCCTTAAAGATCATCTAGTTCCAACTCCCCCCCCCCTTCCACCTGCAGGGACACCCTCCACTAGGCAGTTTGCCAAAAGCCCCATGTAACGTGGCCCTGAACACTGCCAGAGAGGGGCAGCCACAGCTTCTCTGGGTAACCTGTGCCAGGGCCTCACCACCCTCAGAGGGAAGAATTTCTTCCTAACATCTAATCTGTATCTACCATCTTTAGGTTTACTGACACTATCACTCATCCTATCACTACACGCATTTGTAAACAATTATCTAAGCATGGAACATAATGTACAATGCTAAAAACAACACTGATATATTGGAAACAAGATGATTTCTCTGTTTTGAATCTTCCAAAACATGAACCGGGCTATTAGTACACAAGTCTATACTTAGGGCAGCCAACAACTCTTGAAAGTCACTACAGCTGGCATGGATTCAGTAATAAGTTTTATTTTTCTCAGAATTCCCTGAATTGTCGAGGACTGTGACTTTCAGACAGTAGATCTCAAGCTCTTTTCCTCAGAGATGAATCAGAGAAGTATAGAGCCTCAGGACATTTTGAAAGCCCTCTCACCTGGCTATTCAACCAAGGCATGATCAGCCCAGTGGCTCTTGCCTTTGTGACAGTTCTGAGAGTTGTCTGTCTCAAGAATCATAGTATGAAGATGCTTGAATCATGCTCTGTATGGCAGAGGCAGTGTCACAGAGATATTAATTATCCAGGAATCCCTCCAACCCTTGCAAGCAGCAGCTGATTTTTTTTATGCTTTCACACTCAGAACATAAGAGAACAATTAATTTACTACATAAGCTGCCTTGTTCTTTAAAAGAGCGCATTCTGTATTTCTTATTCTTAAATTGATATTGAGGTAACGTATTCAAAATTAGGAGACGGCCACTAAATTTGATAGGATGAGGCACAATGGTTTTAAACTAGAGCTGGGTAAGTTTAGATTGGACATTAGGAAGAAAGTTCACTATGGGAGTGGTGAGACACTGGCACAGGTTGCCTAGAGAGGTGGTGGAGGCCCCATCCCTGGAGATATTCAAGGTCAGGTTTTATGAAGCACTGAGCAATCTGACCTAGACAAAGATGTCCCTGCTTACTGCAGAGGCATTGGGCTAGATGACCTTTAAAGGCCCCTTCCAATCTAACACATTCTGTAATTATATGATTCTATGAAATCTCCTGACCTTGATTTTACCACAAGCATTCCCATAGTCTGAGGACTGACATATATGCCACAATACTTTTAGTCAGAGTAAATTCCTTGTAAGAAGGGTCCACATTTTGCCATCTGGTTGTGGAAAATAACATGCCACAGGAAATATAAGCATATGACAAAGATGCATTGACAAGAAGAGAATCATTGAAATTCCAAACATCACAGTTGAAATAGTTATTCTGTTCTTCCTTAATAATCAGCAAGAAATAACAGCTTACCCTAGAGCAATACCATGGGGAGGCCAGCCTGGCACAAGGAAGAGATTCCCTTTTTCAGCTTTCTTATGTCAGTAGCACTTGGGCTCCAGGTGACATACAGAGATGGTCTGAGATCACATCTTCCAGTAAGGATGCTGCCTTTTCAGCCCTCTTGAGACTTCCAGGAACAGACCTAAATGGTCCTTGTATGTATAGCTCCACATGGTCTCCCACAGTGCAGAGCAGCCTGTCCTTGTCAAGGAGGGACTGGATGTGTAAAAGTGGCGTAGGCACAGGGGAAGAGGAGATAACAAGCAGGGAGAGAAACAGCTGCTCAAACAGAGTTCCCAGCAAGGGAAGAGAGCTTGGCACCCTCTGGTCAAGTAGAGAGGGGAAAAAAAAAAAAAGTTACTACATTATCTGCACATGATTTGAGCCATGGATTTCTCTTTTAGAGAGTAAACGGTATACTCTCTTACCTTTCTTGGGATTCAGAAAAGAACAACCAAATAAAATGGTTTTAAGCAAAATTCAGGTAAGTAGCAGTGAAAAAATTGTGCTGTAAATGCATAGGGAGTGCTGCTGATCCAGGGAATAGAAACAAGCCACTGGGGTCATGACAGTGACTGGCCTGCTATAATCTTTCATGATCAGGATGGTTTGCTTGACACTGTCCTTTTTACATTAGCTCTCTAGCATCTAAAGAGCTGACCATGTAATTAGTGCCCGTTGAAACGACAAGTCACAAGTGTTTTGGAAAACTTTGGTTTTGGGATTTTTTGGTTGTTTTCTTCCTGGAAAGACACAGATGCTAGAATTGCTTGTGGAAAAGTTAACAGTATGACCCTGGGCACCACTGTGAGAATGAGGAGAGAGGGTGGAAAGAAAATGGATAGCAGAGGAGGAAAAGAAAGTACCATAGTCAGATTTAGACAAGGCAGGAAATAGAAAGACAATAGGAATACTGAAAGATATAACAGCCATGAGTTCTCTATTGTGAAATTATTGTGTCCTTGAAGGGTTATTTTTTATGGATTTTACCCTTCTTCACAGACCATCCATTTATCTTAAAGGTCACAGTAACAACCAGCTACTGACTGTAGCCTGGGAAGTGAGAAATGTATTATTTTAGTGAAGTTGAAAAAAGATGTTGCACTGACAGTCTCCCATGCGAAGGGAAATAGCTTCTTTGTTATGTGTCTTTTGAATCTAAATGTGTGCTTACATGTGTGCTGTAATGCATATATAAAAAAATGTCCAACTGCATCCTTATTAATTGAAGGAATGTTAAATCCCAGGCCAATCTTCTGAGCAAGGTAGCACTTCTGTAAATCAGGTGGTCCCACAGCTACCTCTTGTGGGGTTCTTGTGATACCTGGGAGCAGCACAGCAGCAACCACCTAGGCTAGGCAGGCATCAGGTCTCATGTTGTTTAATATGTCCTACCTCTATTGGAAGCACTATTATGGCTGGTTAGCTGAACCTTCCACTCACAATATAGGTAGCTTGTGCAAGACCTATGGAAACTTCTTTACAGCTACTCAACAGATACTTCAGCCTGCTTGCAAAGTATGGGGCAGCTCAATTTATGTATCTTTACTGATTCTGTACAGATAAGAACAGGGTAAAACATAGACATTACTCAACTCACCAATACAGATTAGGAATGCAGCGTTAATATCTCCTGACTTGGAAGTAGAAAAACGGTGTTACCCCTAAAAGGTGCTTGCACCAGTTGCAGAAAGAGTGTGATGGTTATTGTTCAGACTCATACCCTCTTTTTCCTTGTCAGAGAGAAGGCAATGCGATGGAACTATTTTTGTGTGCATCTGGAAAAGGGTGACACTGGGTTGTATTTTTTTTAGCTTTGTTATTTTATTTTAAACTGTGATACTATGCCATTCCTATGCCAGAAGCTTCAAAAATCATTCTGGGGGAGAGGAAAAAAAGGGGTAAAAAATCTGGGAAACAATAAGAATGGAAGTCTTCAGAATTCTATTACTAATGTTAAACTAAGGGAAAAGTGACGACCTATGTCTACTGTACCCTTCCTGGGCACAACAGGTCACCTTTGATTTCTAAGATAAATTCCACAATTTTTTAGTGTCCTCTGGTTTCAAAGCATTTTTTCAAGGTGAAAAAACATCATCTGCTTTTAATTAATGGGAAACAGCAGCTGTTCAAGGTCACCCGGCAAGTGGATTTCAGAAGCTGGAAAGAAAATAAACCAGTATGATTTTGAGTATCTTCCCTTGATTGCTGGCCCAGGCAGCTTTCCCTTGGGAGACAGTGACTCTCATTGTTCAGTCACAGGACATGCTCTGCATCTAATGGGAGGTGGAAATGGTCTCCCCTTTGCATCCCACTTCAGCCATAGCTTTTAAACCTGCACCTATTCTTTCCAAGACGGCTTCCCCAAGGGTGCCGAACAGTCTGTGGAACATACAATAGGATGAGCTCATTGCTTTCTATAAAAACTCTCTGAAAAAGAAGCACACCACTTTATTGCTATAATAGAGGTCATGACACTGCTTTCTTACGTTCACACTATATTTTTAGAAAGCTTACACAGCCCAGATCACAAAAATATCAAGTCTTTATGGAAAGTTGAGACTTCATCTTGCAGGCAGTTTACACTGTTAAGATACTCAAAGTCACATTAAGATGTCACAGTCTTAATCAACTGTTAATTTTAACTGTTAGGTGTAATCCATCTGTTCCAAAATCCACAGGCTAGCAATGAAATTAGTACAGTTTGTTGTATCACATTAGCCTCTACAAGCTCTATGCAGAGAACTGACCCAACAACAAAAAAAGCATCCTTTCCCAAATAATAATACCTGCTGGAAAGCAGCTCTGTGGAGGAAGACCTGGGAGTGCTGATGCACAACAGGTTAACCATGAACCAGCAATGTGCCCTTGTGGCCAAGAAAGCCAGTGACATCCTGGGGATATCAAGAAAAGTGTGTCCAGCAGATTGACGGAGGTTCTCTTTCCCTTCTACTCTGCCCTGTTGAGGCCTCATCTGGTGTATGGTGAGCAGTTCTGGGCATGGTTATGCTATGTTGATTTTGAAAGAAGACAGCAGCATTTTTAGGGACCTTTGCAGCAATTACAACCAGCAGCTTCTGACTGTGGGCTGAATAATCTGTTATACAGATCTATTGTCTTTTTTATTGCAAATGTGTTAAAGAAACAAAACTTCTATCATGCTCTGTCTTTCCATTCACAGGTTTTCATACCCTCAGACAAATACTGATGCAATCCAAAAAAAAACCCTAGAAATAAAATTTTAAAACTTCAGGAACATGTAACTATAATGATAGTACTACATTTCCAGACCTTTTGGCAAATGCCTTTTTGATGGGACACAGTTCTTTGGTTGTTTTTTTTAAACTAAACTGCAGACACATCCAGCTGATGAGGCATGGGAGAAAGCCCTAGGGCAAAGAGGGGCCAGAGACAGCTGTTTAGCATTCAA
Organism: Laterallus jamaicensis coturniculus; assembly: GCA_022605575.1. Taxonomy (NCBI): domain Eukaryota; kingdom Metazoa; phylum Chordata; class Aves; order Gruiformes; family Rallidae; genus Laterallus; species Laterallus jamaicensis. Next base: position 4,367,399 of record JAKCOX010000052.1, read on the forward strand.
GGATCGCCTCCTCTAACCTCAGGAACAGTGTATCCCAACAAAGAGGAAGGCAGACAAAAATGCCAGGAGGCCTGCTTGGTGGCTCAAGGAGCTCCAGGACAAAAAGGAAGCTTACAGAGGCTGGAAGCAAGGACAAGTAGCCTGGGAGAAATACAGAGAAAGTGTCCAAGCAGCCAGGGATCAGGATAGGAAAGCAAAAGCCCTGATAGAATTATATCGCGGATTGGACTCGATGATCTCTGGAGGTCCCTTCCAACCCCTCCAATTCTGTGAATCTGTGAATATCTGGTCAGAGAAGTCAAGGGCAATAAGAAAACCTTCTATAGGTATGTCAGTGATAAAAAGAAGACAAGAGAAATGTGACCTTCTCCAGAAGGAAACAGGAGACATGGCTACCTGGCATATAGAAAAGGCTGAAGTATTTAATGACTCTCTTACCTCTGTCTTCACTGGCAAGTGCTTTAGCCACACCACCCATGTTGCAGAAAGCAAAGGCAGGGACTGGGAGAATGAAGAACCACTCACTGCGGGAGAAGAACAGGTTTGAGACCATCTAAGGAACCTGAAGGTATACATTAGGCCCATGGGACCTAGTAAGATGCATCTACAGGTCCTGAGGGAACTGGTGGATGAAGCAAATAGGTGATCTCGTGGACTGAGTAGCCCAGCTGCAAGATAAAGTGGAAAAGCTTGAAGATGAAATAGAAAGATGAAAGGGATGAGTGGAGGCAGGTTCATGGCCAGGGCAGAGGTGAGCGCCTGCCTTGCCTCCCCAGGTTCTGCTGAGAAACAGATAGGAGGCCCTGATGAAAGATGGCCAGCCTGATAATGAGGTGGCTGATAGGAAAACTATACCTGAGGTCTTACTGCAGGCAGACAGTCCTTCCAGCCATATAACAACCTCTCCCAAAAGGAAAAAGAGAAGAGTTATAGCTGTTGAGTCTCATCTCTAAAGGGAACAGAAAGCCCAATATGCTGGGTTGACCCTCATCACAGGGATGTCTGTAGTCTTCCTGGAGCTCAAATCAGGGATAATACTGAGAAACTCTTCAGTCTGGTGTGGTCAGCAGACTATTACCTCTTCCAGGCAAAGAGAGAGGAAGCTGTATCTCATAGCCTGAAGGGAATGAAAATAGACTTCAAGGTCTTGGGATGGTTGGTGGAAAATTCTGGGGTGCTAGTTATTTTCTCTTCCCTCCTTCCAGTTCTGGAGATCACATGGGATGGAAGAGAAAGGATCCAGTCTTTAAATACATGGCTCAGATACTGGTGCTACAGGCAGGGCTTTGCCTTCTTTGGTCGTGGATGGTTTTATACGATAACAGGTCTTGACAGGAGTATGTGGGAAGGGCTTATTATCCAGGGCAAGTAGGGTTCTAGAAAGGGAATTAGCTGGCCTCTTCCATAGTGCTTTAAATCAGATTTGAAGGGGGATGGGGATGTTGGTGTGTTGCCACCAGTGAGGCAGTGTTCTGGTAATAATGAGAACCATAAGACCTCACATCCCTCTAAGGCAAAAGAATGGTGTGCTCAGCTTGCTCCCTGCGATGCTTGTACACCAATGCATTAGCATGGGAAATAAACAGAAGGACTTGGAAATGTGTGTGCTGTCAAGGGGTTATGACCTAGTCACAATTACAAAGACTTGGTGGGACAACTCACATGACTGGAATGTAGCCATGGATGGCTAAATGCTTTTTAAGAAAAACAAGGAAAGGAGATGGAGTTGCTCTTCATGTGAAAGAGCAATTAGAATGTATGGAGTTCTGTCCAGGGGTGGGCAAGGAATGAGTTGAGAGTTTGTGTGTGAGAATTAAAGGACAGGCAAGCATAGGTGATACTGTTGTGGGTGTCTACTACAGGCCACCTGATCAAGAGGAGGACCATGAGATAGTGGAGTTCAGGATCTTATGTGAAAGGAATTGAATATCAAGTAGGACTGCAACCATGGACTTCAGCAGGGCCAACTTTGGCCTCTTCAAGCAATTACTCAGGGAAATCCCCTGGGACAGGGTACTGGAAGAAAAAGGGGCCCAGGTGGTTCATATTCAAGAACCACTTCTTCCAAGGTCAAGATCAAAGCATCCCGATGGGAAAGAAATCAAGAAAGGGAGGCAGAAGACCTGAGTGGGTAAACAGGGGACTGCTGTACAAACTCAAGTGGAAGAAGAGAGTCTACAGGTCATGAAGGAGGGGATGGCCACTTGGGGGGAATATAAGACTGTTGTCAAGGCATGTAGGATGGAAACTAGAAAAGCTAAGGCCTCTTTGGAATTAATCTTGCAAGGCAGGTCAAGGACAACAGAACTGGCTCCTTCAAATACATTGGAGACAAAACTAATGCTAGAAGCAATGTAAACCATCTGTTGAATGAGGTGAGTGCCCTGGTGACTGAGGATGGTAGGAAGATAGACTTACTGGATGCCTTCTTTGCCTCTGTCTATACTGCTGGAGACTACTGGAGACCCAGATGGCTGAAGCCCCAGAGGAAGTCAGGATAAATTATGAGTCTGCCTAGGTTGAAGAGGATTGGGTCAGGGATGAATTAAGCCGTCTGGACATCCACAAATCCATGGGTCCTGACGGGGTGCACCTGAGAGTGCATAGAAAGCTGGTGGAAGTCATTGCTAAGCCACTATCCATCATCTTCCTGGGAGATTATGTCCTGGGAAATGGGAAAGGTGCCTAAGGACTGGAGGAAAGCAAATCTTACTCCAGTCTTCAAAAAGGGCAAGAAGGAGGACCCAGGTAACTACAGACTGGTCAGCCTCACTTCCATCCCTGGAAAGGTGATGGAACGACTTAACACTGGTGCTCTCTCTAGGCACATCAAGGATAAGAAGGATGTTAGGAGCAGTCAATGTGGTTTTATCAAGGGGAAATCATGTCTGGGTAATCTAATAGGCTTTCATGAGGATATAACCAGATGGACAGATGAAGATAAGGCAGCAGATGTGATCTACTTTGACCTCAGTAAAGCATTTGACACTGTCTTCCACAGCATTCTCATGGCTAAACTGAGGAAGTGTGATATGGAAGGTAGTGAGGTGGATTGAGAACTGGTTAAAGGGAAGAAGCCAGTGAGTTTTGATCAATGGGACAGAGTCTAGCTGGAGGCCTGTATCTAGAGGAGTCCCTCAGGGGTTGGTGCTAGGACCAGTACTATTCAATATATTAATTGATGATCTGGATGAGGGAGTGGAGCATGCACTCAGCAAGTTTGCTGATGTCACAAAACCAAGAGGTGGCTGACACACCAGAGGGCTGTGCTGCTATTCAGCAAGACAGGCTGGAGAGTTGGATGGGGAGAAGTTTAGTGAGATTTAACAAGAGCAAGTGTAGGGTCTTGCACCTAGGGAAAAACAACACCAGGACCAGCGCAGATTGGGGACTGGCCTGTTGGAGAGCAGCTTAGGTGAGTGGGACATGGGGTTCCTGGTGGACAGCAGGATGACCATAAGCCAGCAATGTGCTCTTGTGTCTAAGAAGGCTATTGGCATCCTGGGGTGTATTAGAAGGGGTATGTTTAGTAGGTCAAGAGAGGTCCTTCTCCCCCTTTACTCTACCCTGGTGAGACCACACCAGGGCAAACTGTGTCCAGTTTTGGGCCCCTCAGTTCAAGAAGGACATAGAACTCCTTGAAAGAGTCCAGCACAGGGCCACCAAGATTAAGGGAATGGAACACCTTCCTTATGAGGAGAGGCGGAGGGAGCTGGGCCTCTTTAACTTGGAAGAGACTGAGGGGTGAACTTATTAATGTTGATAAATATTTAAAGCGTGTGAGTCAGGAGGATGGAGCCTTCTCAGCGATGGCCAGTGATAGGACAAGGGGCAGTGGGTGCAAGCTGGAGCATAGGAAGTTTCATGTTAATATAAGAAGAAACTTTTTCACTGTGAGGGTTTCAGAGCACTGGAACAGGCTGCCCAGAGAGGTTGTGGAGTATCTTCCTCTGAAGATATTCAAAACCCACCTGGATGCATTCCTGTGTGATTTAGTCTCGGTGATCCTGCTCTGGCAGGGGGCTTGGACTAGATGATCTTCCAAGTTCCCTTCCAACTCCTAACATTCTGTGATTCTGTGATTAAGCCAGTCTCCGTATTTGAGAAGTGGTGGCAGTCTGGTGAAGTTCTCACTGACTATAAAAGGGGAAACATAACCCCAGTTTTTAAAAGGAAAAAAAGGAAGACCTGGAGACCTACAGGCTGGTCGGTCTTACCTCTGTGAGACTGTGAGGCAAGATCCTCCTATGCTCATGGAAAATAAGAAGGTGCTTGGCTTGACAGCCAGCATGGCTTGACTAAGGGTAAACTGTGCCTGACAAATTTGGTGGCCTTCTACAATGAGATTACAGCACTGGTGGATAAGGGAAGACCAACTGATGCCATCTACCTGAACTTGTGCAATGCATTTGACACTGTCCCACATGACATCCTTATCTCTAAACTGGACATACAGGAATTTCATGTATGGACCACTCACTGGAAAGGAATTGACTGAATGCCCACAATCAACGAGTTGTGGTCAGTGGCTCAACATCCAATTGGGTATCAGTGATGAGTGGTGTCATTCAGGGGCTTATATTGGGACCAGCACTGTTCAACATCTTTTTCAGAGACATGGACAGTGGGATCAAGTGCACCCTCAGCATGTTTGATGATGAAACCAAACTGTGTTGTGTGGCTGACATGCCAGAGGGAAGGTATGCCATGCAGAGGGACCTTGACAAGCTTGAGAGGTGGGCCCATGCCAACCTCATGAAGTTCAACAAGGCCAAGTGCAAGGTCTCACACATTGGTCACCACAATCCCAAGCGCAGCTACAGGCTGGACAGAGGATGGATTGGGAGCAGCCCTGAGGAGAAGGACTCGGGGGTGTTGGTGTATGAGAGGTTCAACATGACTCAGCAACACAGTGTCTGGGCTGCATGGCCTAATGGCCGTGTCCTGGGCTGCGTGAAAAGAAGCATGACCAGCTGGTCAAGGGAGGAGATTTTCCCCCTGTACTCCTCTCTCGTGTACTGGAGTACCACATCCAGCTCTGGGGTCCCAAGTACAAGAAAGATGTGGAGCTGTTGGAGCAAATCCAGAGAGGGATAGAGCACCTCTCCTCTGAAGCCAAGCTGAGAAAGTTGGGGGTTCAGCCTGTAGAAGAGAAGGCTCTGGGGAGATCTTATTACAGCTTTCCAGTATATGAAAAGACCTGTAGGAAATCTGGAGAAGTGGCTGTTGACAAGGGCATGTAGTCATAGGACAAGGGGTAATGGCTTTAAATTGAAGGAGGGTGGATTTACATTAGATATTAGGAAGCAATTCTTCCCTTTGAGGGCTGTGAGGCCCTGGCACAGGCTGCCCAGAGAAGCTGTGGCTGCCCCTTCCCTGGCAGTGTTCAAGACTACATTGGGTGGGGCTTTGGGCAACCTGGGCTAGTGGAGGGTGACCTTGCCTGTGGCCGGAGGGTTGAAACTAGGTGATCCTTGAGGTCCCTTCCAACTACTCTATGATTCTATGATTCTACTTCTAATCCTCTTACACCATTCAGGTAGCAGAAATGGCTCTGGATAGGTGTAAATGGATGTTCAGGCAGTGGAAACCGCAAAGCAGCCAAAAGAAACCACAGTGTTGTTCATAATCAGGCAACAGAGTTCCTTTTCCATCACATATCTCCAGGTGTAGTTGAATGCTTCACAGAGCATTACCACTGCAGCACACGAATAATCATATTATCCAAGATTGCACTGAAAGAACACTATCTAAAATGGCAGGAAGCATCAAGAAATATAAAAAAGGCATCTGCTAGGAACATTATCAAATGTTGGAAAAGAAAACATTGGTAATTTGAACTTTTCTGATCCTTGAATTACCAAATTTTAAAAATACTTCAGGGAAAAATAAATTATTCCAATTAGAACAACTGGAATGCTTTTTTTCTTCCCCCTTGATGTTAGGGTTTTCCAATTTGCAGCATCCGTGTCCTGAGTAAAGTATTGCGTGAACATCACCAATTGCCAAACCGAAGGCTCACCATCTGGATGGGTCTACAGCTTCCCTTCCAAAGGGCTATGTCAAAACAGAGAAGACTTGGAGCCAGGAAGCCCTGTTACCTGGCCCTGGACATGATACAGTCTCACTTGGGTAATTGGTTTAGGCTTGATCCTGAAAGATATTAAGTGCTTCCTGTGAGACAAAGGGATGTGGCCCTGGCATGGATTTCTGCTGAGGTTTTTCTTCTGGAGTACCATTTCTCTTTGCTGCTGCTGTGCCAAAGAGAAAATTATGTGGAGGAGTTGGATGTTGCAATATTGTGCTTGCAGTGCTGACGTGCCAGATGGCAAAACAACTGGTAGCACTGGGATGGATGATGTTGCTAGCTTGTCCTCTCTGCATATAAAAGCAAAGAAAGGAAAGCAAAAAAAAAAAACCAACCCAGCTGTAAAGACTGCTTTTCTTAAAGAGGCAGGTACACATCCTGGAGGGGCTAGGCACTACTAACCCACCGTGTGCTCAAATAAGCAAGCACAATTTGTTACTGTTATGTACAAAGAGCTCTTATAGCAGATGAATGAAACGAGAGATTGGTTTACAAGACAATTTACATAATTATGAACCAATGCACTGATGACTTGCCGGGACACTGGACAGTATTTCTCATCTCCTCCACCTTCTTCCCCTCACAGCTCCCAGCCAGTAGCAAATACACATCGGGCTCACGTTCCTTTCATCTCTTGATGCTGGTTTTACTTAAAGATAGTAGCTCAGCACTAAACACTGAAGCTGCTTGCCGCTTATAAGTATATTTAGAAGGTAAATGACAAGATTTCAGCATAAATCTCAGGTTTAGGTAATGACAGAAACTTTTGGAACTTGCATTACCCTTGCTGGTCATTGATGTTTCAATAACCTTTGCCAATAAATAGAGGTCCACTTATTGATAATTAATAACCATACTGATAAACAGATTAATTTATGTAAGAACAACTCAGCAAAGAGAGCATGGACATGTCAGAGCAGGTGGCAACGTGCAGGATGTTAAAGGCTCTGGGCGTTTTCTGAGACCAAACGATTGAATGTAGGGATGACATTGCCCTCTCGTGGGTAATCGCTGAAATGGAAAACGCCAAACCAGGCCTTGTGCAGGCCTGATTTATTAATCCCACAAGTCTCATTACACCCAGTGCTTAAACCATTTTTATTCCATGTGCTCAGGTCATTCAAAGTTGAGAACTCATGGCATGCTGCAGTACCAGGACTTAGTCTTGGTTAAAAACCTCCATGTTTTGGCTAGAACTACACCTCTGAGGATCCAGAAGCAACCCTGTAAATGCCAGATACTTGAGCTCAGGATTCTCTTTGCTGGCAGAACACAGGGAAAAGCACCGTGCTTCAGTGTAAGACAGAGAGCTATCCCACTGCAAGTCAAACCTGGCTAGGACTGGTTCGCTTTAAAAATGCCCCTTCTGTTTATCACGAAGTGTTAAACTTAAGTAGTTCAGTTCATGTCTCTTGAAAGAGGAGTTCATATGGCACAGAGGGGAGGGATGAAGCAGAGCCACGACTCATTTAAGAAGACGTGTGAACTATTAATGGTCTGTATTGCACATCTGTGGTATAGAGTGGGTGACTGCCCTGCTGTGATGTTTGTGGACATCGAAACCAGGCTGTTCTGAGGGGCTAACATATAAAAAGAACTGGCTTGGACTTCTGCCTAGGTATTTTCAGGGAACCTGGTTATAGAGGATGACCTACTCAACTGGTGATCTGCAGATGGAAGAGGAAGAACAAAAGCAAGGAGGAGAGGACAGGTTGAGGGCTTAAGGCTGAGGACAGCCTAACTGGGTTTTGCCTTAAGCAGAACAGCTTGTTGCCTGTGCCCAGAAATGGTTCTGAAGTTCATATTGCTACAATGACAATAGTGCCATAATTGCAAATCTCAAAATATCTTTGCAATGGAGGAAAATTGTTTATACAAGTGGGTCACTGTCAACAGCATACAATTCTCAACACCAGAAGAGTGTCCCCAGCTCCTGTCATTCACTGTGAATAGCAGGTGTAACAACCACAGCAAATCTTTGTAAGAATACATTAAACTAGCAATGTTCTGGTTTTAAAATAACTTATTTCTCTCCCATTCTCCCCAGGATCTGCAGTGATAAAGTAAAGCCCTAATCTATTGAAGTCCACGTTCAGACTGTCTCAGTTTCAGTTTATTTGGGGTAGAGACCAAAACCTGATAGAACAAGCAATATCTTGCTCAGAGAACAAGCAGTACTTTGAAGATTTAGCTGACTGCTGGAGAAATGAGGTGAGAGATAAGAGGACTACCTAGCAGACCAAGACGCAGAAAAAGGCCATTCAGATAGCTTGTCTTTCAGGATTACACAATAGAGGGGAATGCAAGCACTTCTTTAACATCTCTACCTCTTTTGTGTTGAATATTGCATGTGTTTAAAGAGAGAAAAATGGCATCAATAGTGCGTCTGTGGATGAAGCCAGTTGTGTTAAAATTGTGAGTATAAGGAACTGTTTCAGGTCCACTTTTATACAGCTGACAGAGCTTAGCTAAGGGGGTGATGCCATGCTGAGGTAAGCAAATCAGTGCCTGGGTTTGAACTCATGCTAACTCTGGGACTGAGTGACAAGCAGTACATCACCCACGCCTCCTGCACCTCCTTCGCACTATCACAGCACAGCACTGAGGAAGAGAAGAACCAAGCAGTACCCCAGCCGCAAACTGGGAGCTGCAACCCAAGAGCTGGGCTGCGAGCTCTCTAGCTGCCCTCAGCATCATTCCTGGGCAGCAACAGGCCCCTGGGTCCATCCACAACACTAAAGCCAGAGAAATCCCCTTTGTGAACTTGGTGACTGTTACCTGGAGATGCAATGTCCTCGTCATGTCTGCTGGTGACAGAACAAGTTTCTAATATCAAAAAAGAAGGTAGCAGTGCTTGCATTCCTGGCATGTTTCACCAAATTCTGTGTATCTACTCTGGTCCACAAATCTGAGAATGTTGTCTTATTGGAGTGGGAAGAGGATGGAGGTGTCCCAGTGTAACCCCATTCCTCTTGGACCTTCATGTAACACACAGCCGCCAGCCTCCTCTGGTCCAGTCCTGGCTTGCCCTGAGTCTGTCCCAACTAAGAAGTCTATGGCTGCAAGGCAAAAATCCCATTCCTCCTACCTTGGATCTTCCCATTCCTTTCAAATGCCTCCCTAAATTACTCACCCTGAGCTGCCAACCTTACCCTGTCTTCTCCACACGGCCAAGCTCTCTGCCCAGACACCAGGTGCCCGCTGCTCAGCTCCTCCTGCTCTGCTGCAGGTGCTGCACTCCCGCTCCCACACAGCAGCTCTGGCTCCTGCTTTCACAGAGGTCAGCAAGCACAGGCACATCTTGCTTTTACCAAAAATCTGCCTGAGCAAGACTCTGAGAGCAGGAAAGGAGAACGTGTTCTGGAAAAATGGGTCTAATAGCCATAGCACAAGCATATTTAAGCATATTATTAAGAAAAACAGCCAGTATTCTTGTCATTTTAAAATGGGCTTAAAAGGTACCGGCGGTGACTCTGCATCCTTCCCATGTCTTACATTATGTCTGGTGTCATGAAGCTGGAACTTCATTGTTTTTCTTGAGGTAAATATTCTTTCCATATACATATAATTTTTCTGGGAGTAAATATTCTCTTTACTCTTTTGGAATATACATACATTCGGTGCTATGAGTATGTAACTAATATGTATTGCTGTCATGGCGGTCTTCATCTGTACATCTCTAAAAAGAAAAACTTGGGATGCATGAAGGCACAGATGCATTTAGCAATTACAGCTACAGGTCTTTTGGCTTCATTGTATTTCATACTCACAGCAAAAGGTGGTGCATAGTCACAGCAAAAGGTGGTGCTTTTCAGATATTCCAGCCCAAGGGAGCATAACTTTTCACATTCCCTTGCAATCAACTTTTCTAATTGAAAACATTAGAAAGGCAGAGTGGTTTTATGAATCATCTGCAGATTATTTACTGCAACTGTGCAGTGAGTCCACAGCCATTGTTTGGTAACCACTGACTGAGGAATCAAATCACACCAGTTTTTGTTCATGTCTTGGCACTGCCACAGATTTCACAGGCAACCTTTCCAGTTTAATTATGTCTTATTTTCCCCATCAGTAAAACAAATACAGATCATATCAAGTGTTGGAATGACTGATGTGTTGATGATGATGAAATCTGCATGGATATGACCAGACAAGCACAAAGTGTCATTATTATATTTTACCATCAAACAAACTCTTCAATTTACAGCAGACTTTGAGAAAAGTGGATTAGGAAATTTTAAAAATAGCCAAGGACTAAACATCAAAACATGCCTATGTCCTTTCCTTATATTAGGTGTTTGAGAAAAAATTACTTAGTTTAGCAGAAACAGAAAAGAAACAGGTACATTTACATGAGAAGAAAGTCGGAACAACTGAAGAGCCATACAGAAGAAAAGAATTCTGCCTTTAGCTACTGCCTTGCCTTCCCTGGAACTGAATAATGGTATAATTTGTCACAATATTTAAAAAAACAGAATGCTTTAACCACTAAACAATTTTTTTTAATTAATTTTTGTTTTGGATAACTCTTAAGTCATCATTTTTCTGGCTTTGCAGCTTCTTGGATTTAGAAAGACAGGACTAAATTTTAAAAAGGATTGCTGCATTGTTTCTTGTAACAGATCTTTTTCCTAGTGGATAAATCGTGTTGTTTAACTGAAGGCTATGAAATGAAGCTTTATAGTCTGCCCTGGAATCTGCTATTTTTATTATGCTTACTAGTTTCCATTTGTGAATCTATTTGCTAGTTTCATAGTTAGAACAATAAGACCGTTGGTTCTGTTCATTTTTGTCATTACGAGTCCTAAGAGGAAAAAACCATTCTGTTTTTCATCATTGGTACTTCCATCAATTTGCTTTTGCTGTTATGATAGTCCATAGCAGCCCAACTGAAGATTTCCATCTAGTGCAAAAAAATGCAAGAGTACCCTATGCCCACATTCACAATATTCAATGACGAAAATAATTTCTGGGCATGCTGGTAGAAATGCTTAGATTTGTACACTGTGCATGGAGAATACTACTTACTTTGATACATAATGGAAGCTACTTTACATTGTCATTTCCTCTAAAATTATGGGTAATGTTCATGCAAATTCTGGAGATGTTCTCAACCAGCAATTGGGGGTAAACTGAAAAGAACACTGTCTCTAGAGATCAATGTCACGGTTGTGGTGAGATCTGTGCCAGGAGGGAAAGATAAGTTTCATTGCTGTGCTGAAAACCACCCTTGAAATACTTAAATCCTACCTAAATGCTCTTTTTGGAATTCAATTTAATTTAAGTGGGCAACAAAGCACAGGAGAGAATTTCTTTTCAAGAATCTGTATGGCCTCATATGGACATTTGTGCATTCCTGGGATGTTTTATGAACATGGTTTAGCTGCTCTCTGGGGTTTTCCACCTGCCTGAGACAGAGTGGTGATGTGTTAGCTTCCTGAGCACTGTCAGCAGTTCCAGACATGCCTGCAACTTACATTGTGTTTTCTCACCCTCTGAGCTGGAAAGAAATAGGGAATAAAAAAAGATAAAACCCCCAACAGATTAAGTGTTAAATTAATTTTAAATAGAAGCTCTGCTTTATAGTTGCTTTTGTTTTGCACACATTAACAGATCTCCTGCTACGATAAACTAGAAGGATGAGAAACTGCTTGAAGTATTCACACTGAACAGACAGGTACCTAGCAGATGATCACATCAGGTCAGTGAGATTCCTTAGTTCTCTCATCCAGAGACAAAATGATGAGCAAGATTCCTGAAACCATTTGGCATCAGGTTTAGAAGAATGAAAGAAATTTGGTCTTAATGTCCTTTTTAAACCAAATGTGCCATAATAAGGTGCAAGATTTGTATGTCCATATTAAAATAGATTCTTAAGTAACAGTTCTGTTTTGAAGGTAAGCTAGGAGATAAAGGGATTCTTGATGTGGAATCCTGTCTATCAGGAATAAAACCAATGAAAGTGGTGCCTTGCTGAAAAAGCATAATAAACATAGAGTCATAAATGCACAAATAAATCAGCATGAATGAGATCATGAATTTTTAGAATGTATTTTTTGTTGAACTGTGTATTTGTTTCCTACTGTTCCATCCCGAGTAATCGACATGAACTAGAAATTCTTCCCTGTCTTCACTTTCTTAGTGTCCTCAGTTATCTGTGGACAATCACCAGTTATCTCATGTTTATTTTTAAGGTCCTATGATGGCAATTTTATTCTTAAATGGAATTTTCTGAAGTATTACCAAGAATAAAATGAAGAATTATCTTCATGCAGTAATATGCTGTTGGATAGCTTATTTTTTGGGTGCTTTAAGATGAGTTATTTCTGGGGAGATCACCTGATACTGAGTGATATAAATCACAGTTCTGCATATTTAAATCAGACCTTAAATTTTAACTTTGATTTTCCTTTTTAACTTCTAGGCTGTAACTCACTGGTGTAACTTCATACATTCTTTTTTTTTTTTTTAAAAAGCATCCATTTTACTTATTACATGGTTTGTAAATTGCACCTACAATACCTACAAAATATGCCTGCTAGATTTTTTCCCACTAATGCATGAAAATTTAGGGTACAGTACAAATAGTGCACAGAAGAGTGATAAGTACAGATGACAAAAACTGGAGAAACACATGCAGAAGTAAAAGTTACATGCTGAAAACCTGCAGGTCACTACTACTCCAGGGCTAATCCTGCATTAACTAACCGGTGTTTAGTGAAGCTGACACCTGGTGAGGTTAAAATAGCCTTTCTCATGAGTCCTCAGGAACTGTGAATTTCTTAGACAAAATATTTAAGGATTTGGAGAAGAATCTGAACATCCTAAGGCAGCTGAACAGATAGGATTTCCCAACACAGGCATAGCGTGGGGCAGGGAGAGGGGGATATAACACATACAGTTTGTGGTCTCTTTCATCCTTCACCTTGCTTAGCAAAGGGCCAAGCCTGTCTCTTTCTTACCCTCAGATGGGGATTCAGGCTCAGCTTCTACTGCTGGATCTCCACTTTGCTGTCCCATGCATAGGACATATGGAGGGGAAGGACTGGTGCCTCCTCTCTTCCCCTCCTCCCCTTCTTAGTTTGGGCTACCCTTGGCCTTTGCCTACAGGAGCAGATACCAGCCTGAAGGCAACTGACCAGGCTAATAGCAACTCCAGGCTAATACAGTTCCCACTTTCCCCTCTCCCTCAGTGCCAGGAGCAGCTGCAGATGGCTGTCTCTCTTGCTAGCTTGCTTAACTCTTAAACACCCACTCCCATAATATTTTAAGCAGAAGAGACCCTCACACATCCCACTTCAATAATCATCCTGGATCCATCCAGCACAGTAATTACACCACCCTTCTGGAAGCTGCTGGAATGCTTCTAAAAGCCTTGCACTAATGGATTACCTACATGCCAAGTGCAGTTGGGGTGTAGCAACAAATTATTTGTCAACAAGTGCAGTTTGTAAGCAAATACATCAACAAATGCAGCTGGCAGTTTTCTGTGGCATCTCCATACTGCACATGATGGCCCCATGAAGTTTAAGCTCTAATAGATCAAATACTTCTCATATAGCTTCAAGTGCCCTCACATTTTATATTGCATATTGTGTTTTGGCATCTGTTAGATAAGAAAGCTCTGGGATGACAAATACCTCAAAGTAACAGTCTTCCTTCAAAGGACAAATGTGTCAACCCTTTTTACAACAAATCTGGTGAGCAGATTACAAACTATGGATTGATTTGTGAGCAAGGACCATTCTGCCTGGACTCAGAGTCAAGTTCAGCTGGTCAGAAATTTGCTAGCTTGAAGTAAAACAGAACATAAATTGCTCAGAAGTGATCTGAGCAGTTATGCTGCTGTGCATTGCGATACAAGACACCTGTTGTGGTGTAAAAATGCTGTCTACTTTGCAGATTCAGGTCAGGCAGAATAAAGTAATTTCTACAGCTATAGGAGAGAAGGCAGACACATACATTCAGGCTTTTGTCAATACAATCTCTGACTGAACACAAGAGTACTATATACATTATATGTACGTCGATATGCATTTACAGCAGATATAACCTGCTCTGTGAAGGGGCTTGATGTGGCTTGGTGGCATCTGCATAGAAGGAAACATCTGCTCCAGCAGATGTACCCACTTCTTCCTGGTAACTCAGAAACTCCAACCATGCAACTTCCATGTACCTCTGTCCAGCTCCTCCACCTCTCACTCCAGATGCTTCTGTGTCCTTGACCCAGTTTCAAGCATGGCAAGGTCTGCTTCCAAATACCTGCAAGGAAGTTGCTTGGATTTGGACATTTGCTGGAAGATTCAGACAAGGCTGATGTTTAGTCCCTTGACTTGAGAAGAAGGCCAAAGGTTTGAAGTTGTGTAATATGCCACCATCTAACTGGAAGTTTTGAGGGGTTTTCTTTGGCCAACCTTGTTAATTTTCTAAGAAAGTTCCACAATCTTGCAGGTAGGATGACCTGGACAAAAGCAGTAGAATTTTATTGTCACAGTCCCACACAAGAGTTCCAAGAACTTTCTCCATAAGCTTCTTTCATAGCAGTTACAGCTATTTCTACACCAAAAAGTGAAGTTTTGTTTTTTTTCTTTCCATACTCCTGCTTTGAGGTCTGCACATGACCTCTCCCTTCTGCACCATGCACAGTAAAAATCCTCCACATACCCCAAATTCTTGTGTGTCCTTAAATGTGCAATAGTCTAAATTTCAAAACAGGTGTCACTTAGAAAGGAACCGTCTATCCTCTTGGAGGAGCGTGACAATGTGTTGACTTCAAATCCAAATTGAGATATTGTTAATGTGAAGGTACCACTTGAAGCTCAAAATAAATGTTTTTATCTCAGAATAAGAGGAAAACAACCAGTAGATGGCTGTATAAATGAAACAGGACTGAAAATACCTCTTCTATAGTTAAGCAGGCAAGCTATCTGTTAAGGAAAGCTTGGGCCTCAGACAGCCCTGCTAGGAACCTGGGTGCATTTCAAATCCAGATTGGAACTACTACCAAAGTAGTTGTACCACAGCCTCATTTCAGGACAAATTTCCACTTGAGTAAAATAATTTCCTTTTAAAATAATTTTGATCCAAGCACAGTAATACTGGTAAATTTTACATTTATATTATACTCAGAAAAACACTCATCTCTGAAAGATGTTTTCTTTGATGCACTGTGCATGTACTTAAGGTTATTAGTATGAGAGGGTTTACCTAGTGACTATGCAGGAAAGTCATTTATTGTTCCACGAATCTATTAATTTATCAACATCTTACAACCTAAGTAGGCACAATTACTGGGTCAGCATAGTACAAACATTTCCAGGACAGTACTTGTATCTATTCACAACCTGCTTGCAGAGTTTAGTTTACCTATTTGAATTGGCAGGGCTCACATCCCAGTTCCTACTCAGACATGAGTTTGAGAACACCCTGGTGCTGAATTATTTCAACTTGTATTATAAGTATTTCTCTGGGTATGGGCCACTGTACTTTTTCTTTTTTTTTTTTAATAGAAACAGCACTTTACACAGTAACTCCTTCAGTTGACACCATTTCTTAACATTTAGATAGTTATGAATTGTATTGAACTTGATCTAGAAAATTTAAACTAAATTGAGGAGGTAGAAGGCTTAAATCCATTTCTGTTTGGATTTGCTCATCTGTACATCCATCTTCATAGAAACCAACAGAAAAAAAAATAGGGTTGCTCATTTATTAATATTGCCTAGATAGAGAACATGTAACAGGCAGAGCTGACTCACTAGTGTCTGGTCAAATAATAACTCAGCTGTACAAACAGCAAAGTCAGATTGTGCACAGGATGGAAATGGTATGAAAAGCAAAAGCTGTCATGTATGTATCTGAATCATGTATGTTACTGAATCAATCCTTTGTGAATCAAAGGACTTAACTCCACCTCACTCTTAAAGTAACAATTTCTTCCATATATGTACATACAGACAAAGAGTGAACCAAGCTATCTTGGCCTAAGTGATGCCTGATATCTGGTAGCAGGTCACAGTGGGTGCACTTTTGCTATATAATTTATTCCACATTCAGGCAACATTATCGGTAAATATTCTGGAAGCACTTCTATTCTTCTTTTCTCATGTTATGTTTGAAATACATTTGCCATTAGCTGGTCCCAGAACAGCAGGCAGTCCCTACACATCACTTGCTCAGAAAAACCACTGGTGAGCTTAGTGTTCATTAGAAAAGAACCTGAGTGTTATTTATAGGGTTCGATGGCAAAAATTAGAAATCAGCTGCAGTATCCCCCCAGATGGCATTTTAAGAACAGCTATAAGATGCTCTGACTTGCAAGTCTACTGAACACTGCCCAGATCTCATATTTTTCATTTTAAATTCAGTTTTCTCTGGCATATGTGCTCTGTGACATTGTGAGGAGTACATTACTTATATTATAAATATTCCACTATCCTCACATCATCAGGGAATTTTTTTTTCCTCTGCTACAGGAAAATAACATAGTTTGTGTTAATAAATTATCCATCCATACTAATTTCAGGCCATCCTTGCTGAGTTTTCTCATGATCAGAAAAAGGTTCCTCAACAGACAAGTGAGAAAGTTGTGGATGGGGTCAGTAAGGCAATCAGAGGGATAGAGCAATCAGAGTTTTAGGTGGAAACCCTTTTAGCACAGGCATGTGAAGAAGTCTCTACAAAGCAGCCACATCATGCTTTTCTGAGGAATGGGTACACTTAGGTGCCTTGCTGAAACACCTCTACAATAATACACACAGCACGGGGAACAGACAGGGAGGCAGAAGTCTATGTACAGTTACAGGGCTGTGACCTCCTTAGAATCACAAAGATAGGGTGGGATAGCTTGCACAACTGGAGTGCCACATCAGATGGGCGCTGGGTCTTCATCAGACAAGGGCTGTGAAGGTAAAGATGGGGTATTGGACTTCACAGGAGAAAGCAGAGCAACTGAAGGGAATGGAGCTCTACCCTGGAATGCCTCAGGGGCAAGCCAAAAGCCTGGAGGCCACAATTAGCAGGCAGACCAACAGAAGTGTGCCTGTAGCACTGCCCTGGCTTCAGCTGAGATAGAAAGAAAATAAATTCTTAGTAGTTGGTATAATGCTGTGTTTTGTTGTGGCTTTTTTTTAAGCTCCTCCCCTTCCCCTTGCAGATGGAGGGGTGAGCAACCAACTTCATGGTGCTCAGTTACCAGCTCGGGTTAAACCATGATAGGCATGTCATGTCATAAGATCTGGTATCTGCAACCACTGAGACTAGAGGAAAAGGCTGGAGTAACGGAAAACTTATACTTAGAAGAGGACCGTCAGAGTAGGAAGTGTTTAACCAACTTGGACATACATAATAATCTGAATGCAACAACTGGTGGAGAATACAGGCAAGCTGGGCTGCACTTTAACTACGACATGAACACTCAGTGTAGAGAGCTAGCTTGATTTTTGATGCTTGCCTCCACACACTTTGGCAACAGGAGGAGATGGAAATGACTTCTTCTTAGACTTAACTTGGAAAATAACAGCTTAGCTTATCTTACTGTGCTAAGTTTAAAAGTCCAGGGGTAAGGAAAATTCAGCAGAACATAAGAAAATCTCAAAACCAAAACCAAATTATTTCTTCAGTATTGACAATTGTATCCTGCTTAAAAATCATGTCATATTCCATTTAGCTTAAGATAGATAAGGAAGACACATTAGACACATACTTCACAAATAATTATTTATTAAAGCAAACCATTTCCTTTTCTTAATAAAATGTGCTGATCACCAGAAAAAACCTCTAATCAAGAAAAATAAATTTGGGCACATACATACAGATTTTGCAAAGTAAGTGCTTGCATAGATTTCACAGTGCTCCGTTATTACTGTCTAAAACTGTCTATCCTCCTGAAGTTCTTCAGTATTATCAGGAATGCTTTGGTTTGGACTGAATGTAGTAATAGTAGGTAGAACACAAATAAAACAGTAATTGCATTTTACAACCTACGGAGTAGCTAATCTTCAAGCTGAAAACAAGTTTTGTTTGCAAGTTAAGATAAATATACCTTACCCTTCTTGTTCTGAACAAGGCAGTGTCCTTTTCAGAGCCCTGCAAACTTTTCCATGGTGCCTTGTCTTGCTTTCATCAACCAACTTTTTAGCTAGAAAAATTCTGAAATATATCTGCAGCCTCAAGCCAGTTCCGAAAACAGGACAGGCCTTTGTCTCTGATCTGTTTCCTTCCCTTGTCAGTAATGACTTCTCCCGTTTGCTTCACAATCACCAGTTTAGGAATTGCTGTTATGTTGTATTTCTTCTTCAGATCGCTGAGGGGAAAGAAATTAAAAAACAAAACATCATTAGGGAGCACTGAAGAAAATTAGTTTCTCATGAAGGGTATTCTGGTCAGGACACACGGGAGATCAGAGGTGCCTGAGCTTCCTCAGGGCTTAACGCAGAGCAACGGAGCGTAGGGGGAGTTGAACAAGGCTGCAGCTGAGAGTTTACATGGTGAAGCTCAGCTCAGGGTGTTTAGAGGTGCAGCACCCTTCCTGTAACCACTGCTTGCTGCTGCCTGTAGTCTCCACAGGAGCACAGACTGACTCCCAGAAGTCTGTGGAGGGAAAGCATGACACACCCTTCCACCTCACTTTTACTAACTGGAAACAGGTTCTTCTGGTCCCTTTTGACTGGATGGGAGGAGGGGGTTCTCACTTAAATTAGCATTAGACAGTTATTCCTATACAAATATGCTCAAGTGCACTGACTCCATAGAGCTACTTCCTAAAATCTTCATCAAAGCATGATGCATAGTCCTTTAGTGTAAATAGAAGGGACTGAAGGTACTGCCTCGGTGCAACAAGCCTTCCTCATACAGAATGTGAGCAATAGAAAGATTGTGACTCTGGGCCACCCATCTAAATTGTCCAAGGAAAAAAAAATAACTACTCCTCTGTCCATCACACAGACAATGATAGTCATTTCTCCATGTCAGGAGATGAAAAAATCCAGATAGATTACAAATAACTTTGTCTTAAATAGTCCACTGTTTTATAGCAAAACACAATTGAAATACAGTTAAAAAAAAGAAAGAGCCATACAAACAGTGAAGTTGCACAAAAAAACCACCCCAGGTTCTATTCAAATAACTGACAAGTAGATAATACGGGAAAAATTAGTATGAAAAGACTTCTGAAGAATGGAAATTGAATAGGATCAAACTCAAGATGCAGGGAAAATAAATTGATTATTAATACTGGAAATAAAAATAACATTTGGGAGGGAAAAACCTAGAGGACAAAGATACCTAAAGAACCAAAAATATTTGCTGACACTGGCACATGATAAACAAGGCATGATGACTGCAAGATACATGCCACAGACAGAAGTGCACAGATAACAGGCTATTAGCCACATGAAGCCGTAAAATAGTTAACTGTTTATATAGATTAATTGAAAGAGATAAGCAAGATGCAAACAAAAGGAACATGCAAAACAAGGAGCCAGAATCAAAGAATACTGCATAGTCAGCACTTTAGTTAAGCAATACACAGAAATTACAAGATGGAAAGCATTTCCAAGGAAAACAGTTAAACAGATGACACAGCTTGTTACAGGGCAAAATAGAGAGAGCAGGACACAAACACAGATCTATCCTTCTATAAAGACAGTATCTTCTTCCAAGAAATTCCACCTTGGAAGGGTGATGTTTCAGTGCAAAGGAAATAGTAAAATTCAGACACAAGTCAGTCAGAAAGTAACCAGTTTTCAAACTAAGACTTAATCATTGGCACTGACAAAAACTTTTTGGCACAAATTATATTAATTCACTGACGTATTTAAAAAATTATGAATAAGCTCTGAGATCGTTAAACACTTCAGATAAAAGAGTTCGTTGAGAGTGCCACTCAACCAGAGGAGCCTCAAGTGTTTCCAGGAGCTCAAGAACCAGGTCACCACCCCAGCTCCAACTCAGAAAGAAAAGCAGATAAATAATGTATTGAGTTTCCTTCTGTGTTTCAGGACACAGCAAAACCAAATTCTTTCCAAATGCATGGCAATAGCAAAAACAGTGGTTTAACAGTACATGTCCAAAGAAGAAAGGAAACCATTTGTTGAATACAAATAAGGAGGCGTAAAAATGGGTGTAAAGTCATAGTCATGAAGTCAGAACACCACGCTGGGGGTGTTTCCCCACTTTTTTCAAGCTAAGCTAAAGGTAGGAAAATTTACCTACCTCCTACCGCATCACATTATTCATAGGTCATACCTGGCATATCTATTAATCGTGCTAGGTGTTCATCTTAGAGAGCCACGAATGAAACCATATAGATGTTAATGAACTTTAAACATTCATTTTGGAAGGCAGAAGCTGAAGAAAATACCTTCTACCACAATGTCCTTCCAAGTGATCTTCCACAATTTTAGTAGTAGGAATGCAAGCTGTGCTGACAGACATGCTGTTATCTAAGAACAAAAGTGACAAACAAAATCCACACCGAAGATGCAAGTTGTGCATCTAAAAAACTAAAATTCCAAGTCTAAAAGAGATGTCAGAAAAATTTAATCAGTTTTTCAGAAGAGGTCACATGTATCTAAGACTTTCTGGAATAAAAAGCATGTTTCTTAAAAATACAGAAAACAAAACCTAAGTGAAATACTGGC
This sequence comes from Laterallus jamaicensis coturniculus, assembly GCA_022605575.1. Taxonomy (NCBI): domain Eukaryota; kingdom Metazoa; phylum Chordata; class Aves; order Gruiformes; family Rallidae; genus Laterallus; species Laterallus jamaicensis. The sequence goes on from JAKCOX010000052.1 coordinate 4,388,129, forward strand.
CCAGACAACACATTCCTGAAAAACATCTTTCTTTCAGTATTTTTCCTTAAGAGAAGAAAAGTCAGAGGGTGAAGGATACTGATCAGCCAACATAATGGAAATATTACATTAATGCAGGAAATACTACAGGAGCCGAAATAATATGGCCTTAGCAACAGGTTTGCTTTCTCATTGAGTTCTGAAACAAGAGTGAGCAACCAAGGATCCCCATGGACTTTTCTGAGGTCTGCTAAAATGGGAGAAAAGATTCCAAAACATATTTATGTAGCAACTACATAAGAGACCAGCACTGCATACTAGAAGTATTGTTAGAAATGCCAAAGGTCCTAAAGGAAGGACTCGCAGTAGGCACATCAGTGAAGCAGTAATTTATTATGCGTTCTTGCAAGAGTGGGTGACCCAACTTTTGGCACACAACTGTAGGCACACTTTTGGTCAGAGTTTGTAGCTTTTTTATACCATATCTCTGTCCAAAATCCCTCCCCTGTTTACCTTATGGATTAAGTTTTTCAGAATTTACGAGCTCAACCTAGGCACCTTCATGTCTGTCAGGGTACTAAGTTATCTTACATAGCACTTAACTGCTACATATCCCTTTTGTCTGGGACAAATGCTTGCTGTCAAATGCTTGACTTTATCTCACTGTTTAGGCAGCTGAGTAGTGGGGCTTAATTGGGGCATAAAGTTTGTTGAAGGAATCCAGGGCCCCATCCAGGCTTCAGTTTGAATTATGCAGCAGCATCTTCCCATGAGCTGTCTCGGATGGGACGAGACACCAAAAAGCAACTCACGACTGAGTCACACCACAACCCCTCCCCCCCCCCCATAAATCACCTGATAACCTAAACATTGCAGAAACCTGTCTGTGGAACCAGATAACCCTTACATTCCACCCCATAACCTGAGTCACAATTCAACCACTTATTGTCCGATGTATGGATACAAATTTCACCTGCATCTGTTAACAGAGCTATGTATTCTAATTGAGAGATAGATTGTGCCATAATTCTTATAACACAACTAACAGCAAAACGTCCTTATCTTCCTAAATTCCTCTACAAAGGATTTATGAAAGAAAAAATTGCAACAACCCTTTTCAGTTTCCAAAAGGAACATTTCCCAACATTTTCCCCAGTATGACAAACAAGATGGGTGGAAGATGCATTTTACCAGTTCAGTGGACAATAAAATAGCTTGAAATGACTAACAGAACTGCAGTAAGAGACAGAACATTAGGAAACTGAGGGTGATTTGCTATGGAGACTGGAAACTAACACTTTGCTTTCCTAAGGGAATGCACTTATCCACTCCAGCAGGACATCTTGTTTACACAAGGGTGGAAAGTTGCTTGTATCAAACCAGAGGGAAGCATGCACAGATTCTGCTTAGACCTGTGTGCCACTTTTGAGATGGACGTACCTGACGAAGGCTCAGGAGCAGTTCTGCAGCTGCTGTACAACTTCTTCATCACTGTGTACATGTGTGCTTACAAAAACAACTTTTAAAAGCCTGTTAAGATCATCCTCTCCTACAGGGATCTCAAATCCTGTGACTCACTCGCACACACTACACATGCACCCTGGGATTAGCTCCAATGACAATTTATGAAATCATTAACAATAAATAGAAACATCACATGTGCCACAAAGGCAAACTCAAGTCTCTTACAGTAAAATACAGTGATGTAGCTAATTACATTCTTAAAAATCATGTTGCCTATCTATTTCCAGGCAAGTGTAAAGGTACATAAAGTGTCTTACCAACTAGAAAAATCTAACACCCAAACAGATGAAGAGCAAGCTACAATAAAAGACTGCTATGGAAGACAGTGTAGCCTTTGTACAGAATCTTTTAGTTAAATCTTTTGAGATACCAGACTTCAGCCATATCAGTTAAAACACAAGAGCACAACCTTCATTTGTATATGAAGTATCAAAAAGATTAAGATTCAGGCAAACTGAGAGTCATTGCAATTGTTAGGTATTTTGATTCTTATGAGAAGGCTGAATGAAAATTTCTGAGAGCATGGATTTTGTATTACTAGGGAGTATAGTGCTAGCATTGGCCAAGATGGAGTTACTTTTCTTCCTAGCAGCTTGCATGACGCTGTTTTAGATACACTGATAACACACAAATGCTATTGTTGAGCAGTGCCCTTTTCATCTCACACCACCCCACCAGTGGGTGGGCTGGGGGTGCACAAGGAGTTGGGCAGGGACACAGCTGTGGGCAGCTGATGCCAACGGACTAAAAGGCTATGCAAAACCATATAACACTGTGCTCATCAATGAAAGCTGAGGAGAGGAGGGAAGGGCTGACATTCAGTCTTAGGGCATTTGTATTCCCACAAGATTTTGTATTACACAGGATGAAGCCCTTACGTATGTTCTGGATATTGCTAAACCTCTTCCTGCCCATGGCAAGTAGTGAATGAATCCTTTTATCTTGCTTTCTTGTGTGCTCACCTTTGCTTTACCTATCACACTGTCTTTATCTCTACCCATGAGTTTTCTCACCTTCATGCTTCAGAGTCTCTCCCCCATCCCACCAGGGCAGGAAGTGGCCCAGCAGCTGGGTGGGGCTTGACTGCCTACCAGGGCTACCTGAAAATATAGGTGAGTACTTGTATGTAAGGGTTTAAGAACCATACATGAGGCATTTTGAGCTGTAGACAACACAGGACAAAGTAAATATGTGATTGAGAACAGAAGTGGCACATTTTCTACACTTGCATAATATGAACAACTTTCACTTGGAAGTGCTTTGGACACATTGTGTAACAGACACTTTAACTAATCTGGTTCTAGCAGTATTCTAAATTATTCTGTAACCTGTATTTTTAATAGACTCTGTAATAATTGTCTGAATAGTAAAATATTCTCTGAATAATTACCTGTAATACACAGCCACATGTCTATTTTCTTTCAGCTGTGAACTTGCTGCATTGTTAAGTGTTAGTCACAGAAAAGCACATCATGGATGGGATTCAATTTTCAAGTGCCTGATGAGGTTTTGGGATAGGAGTCTTAGAAGATTAAGGACAATAACTCTTAACTGCTCAGATACTTTATTCTTCTGCCTCCATTCTTCAGCACACATACACCCATTCCTGCAGGTGCCAGCCCATCCTCATACCTAAAGCTTCCCAGTACCAAACGTGAGCATACTCTTTTTAGTTTCCTGCTTCAGGATTCTAGTTTTCCCCAAGGAGTGCAGGTAATTATCTCAGTAAACACTCATCTATCTGGCAGACTACAAGAACTACTAGCCTGTGCTGGGAGCCCACCCAGAGAATCATGCTGTTCACACCAGGGCCCAGTATAAACACAGCAGTTTTGGGTTTTATATCATAATTTAAAAAGTCAGCCCCACTTTACTACAATTTGTTGTTGAGGAGTTCTGTCCTACACCTGCTTTTCCTCTCTACTACTCCCCTTCTCCTAATGCTCCCTTCATGCTGGATTGTCTTCACACACCCTTGCAAGGAGGAGAAGTCTGTGCCTCAGACAGCAAAAAGCCAACATTAAAACTGCGAACAGTCAAGGAATCAGGAGCAGCATTTCCTGTTAGTCATGCCACAGACTACATGAAGTAGTAAAAGTGCAGTCCCACCTCAGGGAAATAGCTAGGACTGACAGCAAGGAAAGATCTTGAGAACCCGCTCCAAATTCCGAATTTTGCTTCTCTGCAAGTCCATGTGAGGTGTTGCAGTGTATGAAGTGTAAGTATGAATGTAGGTTATTTCCTAAGAAGGCAAAATTCATACCCAAGAAATTCCATGCTTCCATTTCTGAAATGTGCTTTAGATGGTAAATTTAAAATTGGCTCCATTGTGCCAAGACCACACTTTAGTCTCTGCTGCAATTATGTCTTAAACACTGAAGTCACCAGCTAGAATACTTTAACTTCACTAAAGATGTTGATCTGCCTTCTCTACACTGTCCACAAGTGAGCTATCAATTTAAATTTGCAATAGAACAACAAGATTAGTCATGAATAATAAATGTGAGTGTTGATAAATATTAATAGCCAAATTAGTAATTGATTTTAGTAGATTCTTTCTTAGAGGTAGTAGCTACCCATTACTTACAGTTTGGTTTAATGAACACTCGTCTGTCTGCTCTGAGTCTTCAAAGATTCACTGCAATCTCTGAAGCCAAACTACCAGTTAATTCAACCTAAGCACCTTGAACATCTCCATACAGCCCTTCATTGTTACGTGCAAGAAACAGAACTTCAAAAACATTGCCTTTTCATATCCCTCTGCACTTCGTTCTTCAGTAAGCCACTTCAAACACCTTTGCTCCTGCAGCTATCCCCAACATGACAAGCTGTGTTTCGCTACACGATTCTGAAGGGCGCTGCAGACTGCCACAGAAAAGCCAATTAAACTATCTCTGTACCTCCATCCCACACGACCTGGGCAAGAGCAGTCAGAAATAGACCACTAATCCACAGAGGATGAAGCGGTAAGCACATTCCCACGGTTTATGCTGAACAGCTTGCTGGATGCAGTAACTTCAAGTGCTACGTTTCCATCAGGAAATTTGCCTGAATGCAGTTAGGATTAGTAGTTACCAAATACGATTAGTGCCTGGGGAGCCTTTGAAGAGCTATGGAAAACAGTATGGCTATTTCAATCTGGTTTTTAAGTCAATGAAAAGAGTCGTTAAAAATGTCTAACATTAACTAGCTGCTGACATCCAGGAATGAGCCAAGGAAAGATGAAATAGCTCCTGGCCTCAAGTTACTCGCTCCTGAGGTTGTCACAGTGCACCAACAAAAGAAGATTAGTAAAACAGCTCTGCATGGAGTAGCTAGGGTGTTATGCAGCTTTGTTTTTGGTAGCACACAGAATTAAATGAATGCCAGAAGTTACGAAAAAACACTTGGAGCTGTTTAAATAACAAGTTTTGAAAGTTTAATTACCCAATATACATTAAAAATCACAGTAAGTCCTTAACTTTGATTACACCTGCAACAGTGTTTTCTACAATCTGCTTACATATTGTTTAAAGGGGGGAAAAAAGAGTAGCTTTATCAGCATTTACATGTATTTTTAGTCTCCCCCAACATTCTATCTGTGCCTCTGTAATCCAAATCTACACTTCCTGATACAAGCTAAACCATATTTCTGACAGCCACTCAAATTAGCCTGCACCCTTGACCTGAAGAATCAAAACTGGTTTTGGTACTATTCTTCACCCTGTTGCACATGGTTGCGTCCTTTCCTTTTGTTCTACTCAGCAAGCTGCCTGTATGAAAGGCCCGTTAGAACTCTTACCTGCAGGAGAATTTTACACCACAGTTATGCGCACTGGCCACAGCCAAACTCCAGCTGTTACTATTTTTTTTTCACCTAGCTTAGCTGTGTCGGTCTGAAACTCTTCAGTTGGCTGCTCTCCTCCAATCTGTTCAGTTTTGCTGCTTCTTCATTTACCTTTTTTCTAGAGAATTAAAAAGCCAGACAACCCAGAACAACCTTACCAACAGCTGCTGCTGTGCTAGAAAAACAGTCCCCTGATCTTGTTTCACCTTTACTTTGGTTTTGACTGGCTATTCACGCCATCTTGTTAATACCTGGAGGGTCTTTGTTAACCCTTCAAGTATCTTTTAAATCCTAGATTAGGTACAGAAAACTAGGGGTATTTTTCCCTTCACTGCATTCTTTACAGATGCAACAGGCTGAAGCCAAGGTGCTTCTCCGAAGGAAGCACGCCGCCAGGTTAAGGCCTGTGTCACGCCTCCCTGGGAGCCAGGGCAGGGCCAGCCCGCAGCAGCCGCTGCTCAGGGACAGGACGAAGGCGGCACTACACGGACAAGGTGCTGAACTCCGCGCTTCACCCGGCGCCGCACCCGGGATTTCACAGGGTTCTGCGGGAAGGGGAGGAGCGGATCCGAAGGGCAGGTGGAGGTCCCGGGAGGCTTTCGTACCAGAGACTTTGTTGTGACATTATCCCGCGGCTAAAGCATCTGCACACCTCCTGCGCTCTCCCGTATCTGGCGGAGGGATGCCCGCTGATACAGGGGGAAGGGGAGGTGGGGGCAAACCACCCCGCCTGTCGCGGCCTGCCAGCCGGGCGCAGACCCCGGCCCGGGCGCCCCTCGAGGGAACGCCCGGGAGGAGCCGGGGGTCGCGGCCACCGGTACTCACTGCTTGTAGGGGTCGTGGAAGGGCAGGGCCAGCCAGTCCCCGTGCATGGCGTGCATGTAGCCTGCCATCTCCTCGGCGCTGTGGTCGGAGGAGATGAAGACGACCTCGAAGGGGGCCGGGGGGTGGGTCTCCTCCACCAGCTCCGTGTAGAAGTCGCAGAGGACGGGGGTGAAGTCGCGGCACGGCGAGCACCAGCCGGCGGAGAAGTACAAGCCCACGACCTTGTTCTGCAGGGCCTCCTCGGGGTCCACGCTGCGACCGTCCTTGCTGACCAGGAGTCGCCCGCTGAACACATCCACCATGCTGCCGCCGGCCAGCCCCGCGGGACGCAGCGGAGCCACTGGCGGCACCGGGGGCTGCGAGCCCGGGCGGCCCCCCCGCGCGGTTCCACAGCAACTCCGCACCCAGACCGACCTTCCTCCCGCCAGGACCCAGCCGGGCCAGTCCGACTGTCCGGCACAGCGACTCGAAGCGCATCCACCCCTTCGGCCGCCGGCGGCTTTATAGCCGCCCGCCACGGCCTGGGGCTGCCCACCGCTGACTGACAGCAACGCTCGCCAATGCCCGTGCCGGGGGGTGTGGTGTGGCCGGGTAACGGACCCACGCCGGCGGCAGCGGTGATTCCCATGCCTGAGCAACCCGTCGAAGCGGCTCGGGGGTGCGGGGGAGACTGCGGTGCCATCCGGCTGCAGGTAACGCGGGGCTGCGCGCACGGGCCGCCTCCAGCCTGCCCTCGGAAACACCGCTTCCTCGGGGCTGTGCCTGGCGGTCTGAGCGCCCGGCAGGTGGGCTGCCAGTGAATGCCGGTAGCTGCGGTGACGCCCGGGGGCGCCCGCCGGGGCTGCGGGGTCAGGGGGCGTCCGGCCGCAGAGCGGGCGGGCAGGGCCCGCGGCCGGGAGTGGGGGCTGTGGGCGGGCAGACGGGATTTCTGAGGGCGGGAGAGGCGGACTCGGCTTCTCAGCCGGCCCTGCGTGGTTGCCGTGCCAGGCTGCTGCCCGGAACAGTAAATTTGATCCAGAGATGTTTTTCCTGTTGTTCCTCCGAGTTTCAGGACGCGTTTGTGAGAAGAAAAAACACGTTTCGGGGCTTACTGAGCTCTACCGAGGGAACTGACCTGTCAGTGAGTTTGGGCAGGGTCACCTTCACGGCGCTGTCCCAGCTCTCAGCTTGCCGTGGGTTTCACCCGCCCTCCCTGGACGTTCCCCTCACAGGGCTCGGGAAAAAGGGCCTGTCTATCCTCTGTGCCGGGAGAGGAGTGATTCTAATTTTACCGCGGTTCATTTACTATGTTTTGGGGTGGTTTTTTCCCCCCTCCAGCCGATGCTGAGTTAGCAATCAGTCACAGCAGGTTTGTATTACAAATGTGCGGTCTCTCTTCTGCTTAAAGCGACCTGCAGAACGGAAATCAAAGGTCATTTGGCTGTCGGAGACTTAAATTACGGGTTAATTAAAGGGTCGTGATAGGCTCATAACCACACCTGGTACACGGTCTAGTTTTCATTAATTGCACAATACCCAAATAACAGAGAATTCTTTAAAAATTACCGATTTCCCCAAAACAAATTCTAGTATCTATACTGCATACTTCAAAGTGTCTAATCGTGGAGCCTCCACAGAAAGTGTGTCACATTAAAACTCTGTATCCAAATATCCAAATGCGTTCAGGCCTTTACTATTTGTTGGTCCTCTTTCTTTCTCTTCTTTTTTTTTTTTTTTTTAGGTGCAGACCTTCAAAAATCTGAGAATTATATTTTTTGGAAAAGACAGAGTTGTGACAAGTATGATTCAAATACTGCGCTCTAGAGTGGAACTAATGTTAATCGTGATGAGTACTTGGTTAGGTAAATTACAACTAAGTTCGTAGTGAAATGAAGTCCAGTTTCTACATCTGACCATACAGCATACATTGTAAGAACTGCAATACTTTAACCCCAAAACTCAAGTTCAATCTTTGAATAGGAATAAACTAAGCACAAGTCTCCTTCCATGAACATACATGCCCTCTTGGGATCTTTTTGAAATGCTTTATTCTTCCATTGACTTGACCCAAAATTCTTGGCTATCTACTGGCCTTTATTGCCCTGAGTGAAAGAAACAAGGTTTGACCCTGTGGGAAAAATCCCAAAGAAGCACCACAGAGGTTACACAGCAGTGTTGGGTTTTTTCAGTAGGCTTCATTAAAAGTAACTTCCTGGTTGTAAGATCAGTTCGATTTGGAGATGTATTCACCTGCCCTTACTCTTACCCCTTTTTCCTTTTAGTATGCAGATACGCTAGTTAAAAGGATGCTTGCTTCTTGTGCAGAAGCTCCCTGACTTTATAAAGCATAAGAGCCCAGCCATTATTATTTTCTAAGAGGTTTGTTTATATTTAATTAATCTTTATGAATCAGGCCTTTTCATTTAGCCAACGTGTCTGTGTTCTGGTTTAGCCTTGGCCATCAGTTAAGCCCAACGCAGCCGCTTGCTCATTTGCCCACGGCAGCATGGGGGAGAGACTCAAGAGAGAGAAAGTGAGGGAACTAGTGGGCTGAGGTAAAAACAATTTAATAGGACACACAAAAAATGAAGATAATAATAATATACATTAATAATATATACACAAAGCAAGGGATGAACAGCACAGTTCCTCTCTGCCTGAAGTCAATGCTGCGTGAGACCCCTTCCAAGCTGCCCAGCCTCTCAGCCCATATGTGCAAGCAAAGCAAAATAAGGAATTATTTTGCCACTTCACATTACAAGCAGGTATTTAGCCATCACCCCAAAGCCAGTGCTGTGCAAGACATACCAGCCATCAGAACTGTAAATGGAACATCTCTTTGGCCAGTTGGTGTCACCTGCCCTGGCTGTGTCCCCTCCCAGCTTCCTGAGTGATCCCCACCTTCCCATTAGGAGGGCAGCTAATGAGAACCCGAAAAGCCCCTGACTGCTTGGCAATAACTAAAACATCAGTGTGTTATCAGCAGTGTTCTCATCCTAACTCCCAAACACAGCAGACTATACCAGCTGCTAGAAAGAAAATCAACTCTATCCCTGCTGAAACCAGGAACATCTTACTAATTTGTAAAATACTATTCTGATATTTAGGGGGGTGGGGGGAAGAAGAAAGTAAAAAAGATAATTGCTTAGGTGTTTGGAAAGTGCTTTTTCTTCAAATGCAGTATTTCTCCATTTTCATGCACCATTGAGCTATGTTGTTTTCAAACACAGAGTAAAATTTAAAACAACCTAACCCTCCTATCTCTCACCTCTCCCATCAATCTCTTCTCCATGTTTTAAATGCTGTTTTTTGCTGCTCCCCTTCAGACTTCCACTTGGTGTCAGAAGTAGAAGACAAAAAGACCTGTGAAAGGTTGCCGCTACTCCAACTAGAGCAGAAGGGAAGTTCTGCTCTCCTAAGCCTTTGATTTACCCCACCTCCTGCCTTTGTGAGCCCACTTGTGAGACAGCCTTTGGGCCTCTAGCATCACAGGAAAATGCAAAATGTTGCCATACAAGTTTGAGCTACCATAGGTTCATTCTTGATATTGCTAACTTTTTCTCCTTCAGCCAATAAAAGCATATTTTTTCATATATTATGAACTGAAGCAATGACCTGAGAAACTTGCAGTCATCCCACCTCTACAGGCTGGTTAAAGCCAGGTACAGTGCTATTCTGTGAGAAAAGGACATACTGAGATTGTCTCCGAGGCCTCTGGGCACTCAGGGAATAGAAATAGTTCCCAGCTACCTACAACTCTGTAAGGAGAAAGAGCTGGATGCACAAGGGGCGCGAGGTTTGAGCTCGCAGCTGCCTGCACTAATCTTGCTGACAACTGTAACAAGTGAGGAAGGAAGTTCAAGCTGACAGGGAGCTAGCTGTAACTAATACAGTGCTTTGCTGCTTCCTGAGTGCTAACTCACTGAAAGTCTGCCTGTGTGCAAAGCAACAGCAGCTTTGTACCTCTGGTAGTTCTGGTAATTCCCTTCTGGTAGTTTCTCCTGGGAAAAACAACAATCTTGCATGTGAAGATAACTGTACTACCATCTGTAAATTGTTTAAGTTTGGGTACACTGTCCCCGTCCTTAAGTAGTCAAACAAGAAGAGAGGATAGAAGTTTGAAAAGTGCAGAGGAATGTATGGCTTGAGCCACAGCCTGTCTGTGCAGGAGGCAGGCACGTGCATGTGTACTAGCTTGTAATTATAAATTATTGGCTGATGCTTTCTGGATTGTAAGTATCAATGACAGTGATTGACCATTCATCAAATTATTTATCGAATAGCTACAAAGCAGGAGAAGAAGCCTTCCGTGGTAAACTGAAGGTGATGAAGTGTGTCAGGACATCACAGGTTCACTGAAATGCTGCATATGCTGAGAAAGTCTTATCTTGCATATGCCTTTGGGTTGACTACAAAGACAGTTCTCTGTGACATCAGTCCACAGCAATATAAGAAGTTTATCTCATTATATTAAAAATATAAACCATTATAGAACGCTGAAGCCTGTTTTGGCCACAAATGTTTTCTAGGACTATTCTCATTACAGGTGTTAACAGTATCATGATTTATTCCATTCCCTGATCTCCACTTGGGCTGATAATAAGGGAGCTTTTTATATTGAACCTGTGGTCCTTTTTCAAGGAAGTGCATTAGCTCTGAGACAACACTATCAGAAACCTTGTAAAGTACTTATCCAGTGGAAGCCTCTGGGGAATTCCAGGGTAAAATAATTGAAGTAAAAACTCCCCACCACAAACCAGTGCATTTCAGATTTCTCTGGAAAGCAGGCTTTTATTATGGAATTTACTATCTTGTTTTAATGTGCTGGCATTTGGTTATGTCTTCTAATCTAAAAGCAAGGCTTCTAGTTTATTTTTACTCGTACTGCAATGGTGATCCTACTTTCCCCGGGTATTTTGCTTCAGTTAACACTAAAGTTAATGACACATCCACATTTTGACAAGGAAACAAGAATTTTAAAAAGTGTATCGAGCTTGCATCGATAAAGTCATATTCTCACTGATGTAGGGCAGCATACTGAGAAAGAGGCAGAGAAGAAATTAAATGCAACTAAAAAATGTTCACACTTGCTAGCTCTTGTATAGCACAGCATGTGCCCCAGGCCCTGTAATTCCATACATCTCTGGGGGCAGTGCTTATGTCTCTGCAGGCTAAATAGTAGCTAAACTAGGAGAAGGTTCTGTCCTGTCCAGGTCTTTAATGAACATATCCTTTGCTCTCTCACTCCTTCATGCCCCTTTCCTATAGTTGGTACTGTTCTGAATAGTAAAGGATTCAATCCAATAAGCATTTGCAATAAGCAGTCTCCTAAAAGCCCAATTATAACTTGCAGTATATGCATGGTGCTGCATTTTTAAGTTAGAAAAGACTAAATATAAGGTTTCCATGCTTATAATTCCTAAGTGGTTTGTAGGAAATGCATACCTGTGTAACACATATATACGTGCAGTGAAACCACCAGGCAAAAGCTGTCTAAATACCAGAGCTCAGTCCTGGGTTCAGTCCTGTTTATCAATGACCTGGAGGAAGGGATTGAATGTAAACTCAGTAAACTTGTGGCCACACTAAGCTGGGAGGAAGCGTTTATCTACCTGAGGGTAGGGAGGCTCTTCAGAGGGATCTGTACAGGCTGAATCAATGGTCTGAGACCAATGGGATAAAGTTCAACAAGGTTCAGTGGTGAGTCCTGCACTTGGGACATAACAACCCCATGCAGCGCTACAGGCTTGGGAGAGATTGGCTGTCAGGCAGAGAAGGACCTGGGTGTCTTTGGTGACTGCTGACTGAATATGAACCAGCAGTGTGCCCAGGAAGGCCAATGGCATCTTGGCTTGTATCAGAAACAGCATGGCCAGCACACTAATCTCGGGAAATGATTGTGCCCCTGGACTCAGCATTGGCGAGGCCACACCTCGAGTGCTGTGTCCAGTTCTGGGTCCCTCACTATAAGAAAGACATTGAGGTCCTGCAGCGAGTCCAGAGAAGGGCAGCCAGGCTGGTGAAGGGGCTGGAGAGCAAAACTTATAAGGAGCAGCTTGAGTTTAGCCTGAAGAAGAGAATGCTGAAGGGAGACCTTATCGCTACCTACAACTACCTGAAGGGAGGTTGTAGAGAGGTGGGCGATGGTCTCTTCAGCCAGGTGACAGGTGGTAGGACAGGGGGAAATGGCACAAAGCTGCACATGGGCAGGGTCAGATTAGACATTAGAAAAATGTTCTTCACAGAAAGGGTTGTTGGGCATTCGAACAGGCTGCCCAGGGAAGTGGTTGAGTCACCGTCCCTGGATGTATTTAAAGGATGAGTAGACCAAGTGCTTAGGGATATGGCTTAGTAGAGGACAGATATGGTTGGGCTCCATGATCTCAAAGGTCTTTTCCAACCTTGTGATTCTGTGAAATTTACTTGAAGGAGGGTGTTACCTGGACGGGGGGCTTCTTGGACCTGTGTTCAATTAATAACACATTGTGCACTTAATTGTACTCTAGATTTAAAAAAATAGAAGTGACACACCGAATAAAGATAAAATTTGGTTGGGCAAAACTCTATAAAATGCAATCTCTGAAGAAATCAGATTAGAAACTGGCCCTGGACAATCCTATTGTGTGTAAGTACTAGCCAGCTGGAAAAGCTAATGCCAAAGGAGAGGTCAAGGGAAAGAACAGTCAGAATAAAGGAAACATACCAGTTTAGTAAATTGTTAAATTTGTAACAACTATTGATACAACTACATTAAATGGTTGGGTTTTACTTTCAGAGTACATATCAATATGCTTTGTAGGAGAGAATTGCTATGATCTGAGTTATTGATGAGAAAACAGGTACAATTACTTTAGCCAGCAGCTACATGGTGCTGAGCTGTGGCTGGGGCTAAACAGGGACAACAGAGTACACAGTGACTTACAAAAGGGAGGGAAAGAAAACTTCTAAGTCTCAGCCCAACGTGTTAACCAATGAGCTGTTATAAGAGACTGGTGCACAAATAATTAACAACAAAATCAGCTTTAGCACACACAGCCTGCCTACTTAAACAGTTTTTGGATATTCATAGCACTCCTTAGAGCTGCCATGTCTGGTACACTGTATCCTCAGCTGGGATTGGAAGGCCCAAACACGTGGGTCATTATTACATGGTCAGCAGTGATACAAATACTTCGTGCATGTTCCTTCACATCTGTTCTTGTATCTACTTTCCTGTGTAGCCTCCAAACACAAAAGAAATTTTTTTTTTTCAAGTGGGAAAAGTAACTGCACAGGTTGTTTAAATTGATGTTTTATGACTGTTAGACTGCCTAGTGCCTAATGACAAACTGCAGACATCAAAGGCTGGCTTTAAGGCAATCTTGCTTTTCCTGGATAAGAGAGATAGTGGAACTAGCTTATCATTCTTACCACAAAGAGATCCAAGTCAGGACTCAATACTAACCTGTAACAGTTACCAATTAAGTAAAACATTTTAGTACAGAAGAGGCTGTTTAGGTAAGGGATATCCCCCTTTTTTTGAAGCAAGAGATCGTCAGAAATGACAGGTAAAAACTATAACAGATAACGATTGTTATACTAACATTTGGGACATACTCATGTATCCCAGCTTAGTACACGTTCTTGATAAAAATAATACCACATACAGCAAGGAGGAAAGAATGTCATTACAAAGACTTGTAAATTAGCTGGACTTGAGAGATTGCAAGGAATATTTTTTTTCTTTAAATCAGGAAATACTCAAACCTAGTAATAGATTCTAGCTAGGCAAGAAATCTATTATAAGAAGTGCCACAACTAAGGCTACATTCTTTGCACTCTTCCCTGGGTTCGAAATTACAGCAATGCTGAACATCAGGAAAATAACAAGGGTATACAAATTTCGCCTTGCAATATGAAAAACATGATTCAACTATCCTTTGTGTCCAACTTTATCCTGGCTAGTGTGCATCAAATTGCCAAATAGTTTTAGTTGCTGTAGCATACAGAAGTGCTGTACCCAAATAGTTACACGGGGAAGCAATTCAGAGTCATCTAATAAAGCAGCAGCAGCAGCATGGCAACAAGGAACAACATTCGTGCCCGCAGCAGTGGAAAAATACTGAAATAAAATCCTGCTCAGGTTCATCTGAGTCCAGGCACTCTTTCCTCTTTGCTCTTGAGCCTTTTGACAGTTTACTCTAAGTAGACATTTTTTATGATGAGACCTCTGAGAAGGTGCATACCTTTCAGGGTCACAATGATCCAACGTTAGATCCTGCGCTTCTGTACCTCACGAGAGCATCAGGCTGCCTGTGACTTCCTGCAGAATCCAGCTTAGTACTACACAGACACTAGCAACCACCTATTAGTTCCCAGAGCTCTTGATAGGAATTGGAGGCCTGATTGCTTGTCACTAGGTCTCTGTCATGAGGAGGGACTCCAGTGTTTCACTGATAGTTTCAGTTTCTTTGGTTTAAGTCATTTGATAGGGACAGACAAAAGTAAATGGCCTCTGCTATATAAACACATCCTCTTCTGTCGAAACTTGACTCAGGGGCTTCAGTCATGGAAAGGACAGCCTGCAACTACTGCAAATCTTGTTAGCAGCCTCTATTCTAGCTCGATTGACTTTGAACAATTTAATTAATCTAAGGATTTCAGATTATATTCACAGTATTAGCTCTGATGAGTTGAGTTATATTTTAAACAGTGAAAGTATTCTAATGTATAGAGGGGAAATGGCACTACTAAAAAGCTTGTCATATCTAATGGCATCACCCCAGCATAACAACATTTTTTTCCAGCTTCATCTTTAAAAGACATAGATGAAATGACTATTTGCTTCATTCGATTATTATCTTAATTAAAGATCCATAGGAGTTTTGGCAGAGCACATTGACCCCACTGCAGTCATTTGTCTTAGGGGTTTGCAAATAGTCTCATGAGAGAGTTTTCTATCTACTATACTAATTTTCATAAGTAATCTGTGGTGTTGCTGTTTGCATAAAGGGAATGCTATTTTAAGGCTAAGGTTCACTGTCATTTACATTTTACATGCTTTAACTAACCCTAAAAATTCCAAAAACATTCCCCTTGTGCAGGCATACGAGAATGCATAATATTCCATAGCCTTTCATTTCATGGTCTCTGGCACTTTAAAACTATTAGGAACAGCAGAAGAATTAGGAGCTAAGATAGTTAAAACTTGTGGGGTTTTTTGCACTTAGAAAACAATATAATCAGAAAATTGGTGTAGGTTGGAGCTCTGCTACAAGAAGAAAAAGCCTAGGAAAAGAAGAGCTGTTCCTTTCGTTGAACATGGGTTAAGAAAACAGTGACTGCATTTCAGAGCTCTGAACTATTCAACTTGGGAGAATGAAAGGTGTCAACGGCTAGTTTCTCTGCTTCAAGTTTGGTTTTCATATAATCACATCATTTTCAATTACATACAGAATTACCTTAGCCAGGTGTGGGGAAAAAAATGTCATAGACAAGTTTGTTGAATAGAGTAAGTCCTTCTGCTACTGTGGTGGGTTAACCTTGCCTGGCTGCCAAATGCCCACCCAGATGCTCTCTCAATCCCACTGTCTCCAGGGATCAAGGTGAGAACCTATGATGAGAAAGTTAATCAGTTGAGATGAAGTCAGGGAGGGTGTTTACCATCTACTGTCATGGGCAAGACAGACTTGACCTTGGGGAAACTAATTTATTGCCAGTTTAAAATAGTGTTGGATGGTGACAAACAAAGACAAAACCAAAAATATCTTCCCCTCCCACCTCCTTCTTCTATACAAGCTCAACTTCACTCCTGAAGCTTCTACCTCCTCCACCCATCCCCAGGTGGTGCTGAGAGCTTGACAATGGGAATGTGGTTAGTTCATAACATTCCATCTCTGCTGTTCCTTCTTCTACATACTTTTCCACTGTTTTAGCTTGGGTTCTCTCCTGTGGGATACAGTTCTGAACTGCTCCATCATGGGTCTCTTTCATGCGATTCAGCCCCCTGGGGTCATCAGTCTTGCCAGGGCTCATGTCAGGAGCTCTTCTTTCCATGTGCTCCTGTTAGGAGTTTGCTCCAGCATGGGCTTCCCACAGGGTCACAGCTTCTTTTCAGGTCGTCTACCTGTTCTGGTGTGGGGTCCTCCACAGGGTGCAGGTGGATATCTGCTCCACTATTAACCTCTGTTTTGGGTTTGCAAGGCAAGGCTTTAGTAGTCAGGGGTGAGAGGATGGAGGGGACTGCAAGGGTGTCTTTTGCCCTAGGTTTTACAGAGCTAATGTTAGACTGGTCCAATACTGACCTGTCACTGGTGAAAGTTGAGCCCACCAGCAACAGTAGTAGCACCTCTGGGATAACATATTTAAGAAGGAAAAAACCCCAAAACTATCAGAAGCTTTTGCTGCCAAAAGAGGGAAGAGAAGATGTAAGGAACTTTGCCAAGGTCAGTGAAGGCGACAGCGGGGGGAGGGTATCCTCCAGGCACTGGAGCCCTGCAGCCCATGGAGAAGATCATGGTGAAGGCAGCTGTCATTGGAGGATGACAGGGAGCAGATACCCCACTTGCAGCCTGCTGAGGACCCCACATTGGAGAAGCATCTGAAGGAGGCTGTGACCCTGTGGAAAGCCTGCACTGGAGCAGACTCCTGGCAGGACTCTGCCCTGGGGAGAGAGGGGCCCCCACTGGAGCAGGTTTTCTGACAGGACTGGTGACACCGTGGGGGACTGTACTGGAGCAGTCTGACCTGAAGGTCTGCACATTGTGGAAGGGACATGCACTGAGGCAGTTCATGAAGAACTGCAGCCCATGGTGTCACATCTTACTGGGCAGGCAAACCAGAGAGATTCAGACTGGACTCCCTTGCTTTCTAAACTCCCCAGAGTTGAGTCTAGGTGTGTCTGGATCCAATTCTTCTCTCTGCCCTGTCTGTTTGAGATGACATCCCAACAGATGGGTATGTGTAGAGTTAACCTTTTGGTACCTTTCTTAGGGGCTGGGCTAACTGTCTGTTACCTAACCTCTTTTAACAACTCCACCAGTGAGATTGATTAGTGTCTCTAATGCTCTGCACAGTACTCAGGAATAGCAATTACCCAGGAGATTTATGCAAAGCACAACTTTACTTAAAATGGAGTCGATTTTAAAACTTGCAAACAACACCACGTCACACTATATTATCTGAGCAGTGGATTACAATTAGTAGAATTTTGCAAAATTGAAAATACTGTTACTCTTATGTGGCGAGAATAAGGTTAGAAATTGAGAGACGGAGATTGAGAAGATATCACCACCCAGGAATCCAGCATAGAGTTGTGATCCTTGAATAGCAGGCTCACAGCAGGCATCCCAAATCTGTGTCTTTTATGCTCCCTACCCACCCCCATCCCCCCAACTCCACCCCCTACTCCCCCCCCCCATTCTGGGGAGGCCTAGCATGTCTTGTGTGGACTCAGTTGAGTTGCAGTGTTCTGGAAATGAGATGGAAGAAAATGGGGGTCCCAAGTGGTTGTTTGACTCACAACCTACATCCCCCAGGCTGGGCTGATGGAGCACTGACCCTGTTCAAGGGCTTCACACAGCCTTTTAGCAAGAAGGGCCCCACTTGCCTGTCACTGTTCCTTGTCGGGTAAGGACAGGATCCAGTTTATCAGGGTGGCTACTGACTGAGGGGCTGCCCTTGCAGCGACACTGTCTAGATGGTTTAGCAAATCAGGACCCCACCTGCGCACAGTGTCTGGTTGTTCAGGGCAGCTGCTTTGCGATCAAGACTCTGCAGCCTCTTACAGCCCTTGGAGGATTAGGCCTAGTCCGATGCCCCACAGATGCAGGATCAAGCCCCTTGAGATGTGTGACCCAGTCCACAACATGTTACCCTGCCTCTGCAGGTTCTGTTACCTTGCAAGACAGTTTGAGACAAACCACTCATTCCATTTTGCAACGAGTCAGTATTTGGAGCCGTACATGTGGAGAAGTTGGAGGATTGTCACCCATGGGAAGGACTGCATGCTGTAGCAGAGGAAGAGTGTGAGGAGTCCTACTCCTGAGGAGGAAGGCGTGGCCAAGACAATGTGTGACCCAACTGACCCAACCCCCATTCCCCATCCTCCTGTGCCAGAGGAGGCAGAGAAATCAGGAGTGAAGCTGAGCCGGTGAAGAAGGGAGAGATGGGGAGAGGTATTTTATGGTTTGGGGTTATTTCTCATTACTCTGTTTTCTTTGGGTAATAAATTAGATTCCTTTTTTTCTAAGTTGAATCTGTGTCCTTTGTGATGGTAATTGGTGAGTGATTCCTTACCTCTACCCAGGAACCTTTTGTTCTATTTTCTCTCCCCTACCCAGCTGAGGAGTGGAATGATGGAGTGACTTTGGTGGGCACCAGATGTCCAGCCAGGGTCAACCCACCAAAACCTCCATGGGGACAGCCTGTCTTATCATGGTTTTATCCAGAGGCAGGAGAATCTTATCTCACTGTTAATCTCCTTGCAAAGAGAGGCCTACACTGTGGGACAGACCAACCTTAATCTGGCCCACTAATCAAAGGATTTTTGCGTCACAGCCAAGTATTTATGTTCTTAAAGCTATGGTAGAGAGACCAGTAGAAAGCAGGTTTGGTTGCTGCTGTACCGTGTTGGAGCCTGCTCTCTCAACACTTCTCCAACAGACAGAACAGGACTTCAGTCACTTGGCCAGGTGACCTCTTCTTTGTCATTTTCTCTGGTGGTTTATTTGCACCTTCACCCTGCCTGCCGAGTAGCCATTAAAGATTGACTAGTCCTAATAAGAAAAACAAAACAGAATTCAAATTTCTGTCTTCAGCAGCACACTGCATACTTTCCTTTGTTCTTTATTGACTCAAGTGGACAAAATAAAAAAAAAAAAAGCTTTTTACTCCACAGAGGAGCATGTCAGCAGAAAGCATGAAGTAAAAAATAGTTTTCAGGGACATGACCACATGCATCACAGGGTTTCCACAGTGAGATTTCTTAGCACGCTTCAAGCATTTTCCTTCCCTTCACACCTGCCTGTATTCTATGAAACTCAGGCAATTCAGATCTTTTTCACACATTCATATTATCCATAAGGGTGTGATGGGCTAGTAATTTTGTAATCTGCAAGTGTTACTCAAAATATGGAGAATATTCTATGTTAATTTGGGCAATTTGCCTGCATAATTTAATTATGTTTTCAAATATGAATATTTCCATGTGTTAAACTAATTCTATGGAAGCAAAAATACTATCAATCTTCTTCTATGTACACTACTAGCCTGGTAGTATCAGCTACAGACCACAATAATGACGTCTGGATTTACAACATTAGAGAGTATTTCCCATATCCTGGGCAAAAATTAATTTTGTCCTCAGTAAAACCTAATACGTTCTGCTTATTTTGTCATACGCATCCACTTGGTTAATCTAAATTTTTTTTGAATGAACTTTTATTCTCAGTTCATGATGACTAGGTACTGGGCCTATCTTGGGTTTTTTCCCTACCACCAGAACTCCTGAATCAAAGTAGTTAGCTTTTCCACCTGTGTTTTTCAGAAAACTGCACTGTAACACCACTTGTTTCACTTTATTCCATCTGCCGGTTTCTGAGTCGACAATACACTGAGCTGCACTAACAATAGAAGAGAATTTTTCTGTCAGGCAGAGTGAATATCCTTTTAAGGCAGAAAACTGCAAATGAGTGAACAAAGCCCAAGATTAACGAGCATTCCCAGAAAGACAGTTTCAACCTTCCATAATGAAGTGTGCAGTAACCCAGAAAAAAGTTACTTGTGTAACTTCTTGTTCCTATTCTTTTCACACACTTGAGCACTCCCTTTGAACCATCATAAACTGCTAATGTTGATTTGTTCTTACAACTTAAAATGTGAGCTTGGGCTTTATTTATTATTCACAGGTTTAAGACATCTGCTTCTGTAAGCTAAAAATGGCTAGGAGTTCGCAGTGTTGTAGTATAAACTACACCAGACCTTTTATGCAAAGCATGACAACCAGAGTTCCTGATGCCTGACTCCAGTGGTGAAAATCTTTGACAGTAATTTCAGAGGCCATCCCACAGTCCAATTAAAGGGAAGTATACAGCACATGTAGCTAGTTACTGCAACAGAACTAAAAGTCATCAGCCCAAAACTCGGCTGAGTGAAATGTGTAATGATCTTGCTCTTCCTTTCTCACGTATAAAGGACTAGCTGCCCTGTCACGGAGCAAACTCCTGTACAAATAAAAGAACAACCTCTCCCCAGCCCTCTCCCCTCCCAAAATAGTGTCTGTTTACATGAAATCACTTGAATGTGCATAAAGTAATGTAAAGCTGTGTTATTTTATTAACAAAAATATGCCTTTTAAGTGCCAAGTTTGGGTGGAACATCTTTAAGTAACAGAAGTAGTTTGTGCAAATCAAATATACAGATGTCTATGTTCATTACGCAACTTATCTTTGACCGGATCATTCTTAGTGCAGAGACCCGAGGAACAAAACTGGCACCAAAACACATCAAAATGTTCAAAAAGGCCTTGTAGAAGTCAGTCTCCATTGACGACAAGTGAATTGAAGGACCCATTGCGCAGGGGAGGGATGGGTGAAACCACTGCCACGCCATACAGGTTTTTTTAACGGTCAAGCTACAAAACCATTTACACAAATTGTACTCAAGTCATAACCAGTTTCAGACAAATAGCATGCATAAATCTGTAATACACATGTAAGTAGAATAGGGAAGTGTTAAGCAGGCACCAGCTTGTTTACCCTGGTGAGACCTCGCTGCTTGCTGCCGTGCATTCACAGCTGTGTATTGTGCATGTGTGGCACCGCACTCTGAATTTAGAAGAGGAACTCACAGGGCAGAATAGTTTAAAATGGGAAGAGCAGAGCCTGAAAAAATGCTTTGCAGCCTGGTGACTTTCCCAGGCTTCCAAACTCGAATCAAAACAGTCAAGTATTGATATTGGCAGAGAAGAGAGTTAAGTAATACACTAGGGAGAAGCTTTTCTGGAATACATAACCTGTTCATAGGCACAAGGATAAACCTGATGGATGTGAACAGAAAGCATTAAAGCTGTAGCTCTGGGCAAGACTTCTAACCTCCACACTCCTACACCGGCAGCACATGTTGCTGGCTTCAAAGCATTGACATATGAGCTGCTTGTAACAGCTCCTGAGCCACCAGCTTTCAGGGGCAGCTTCATTACTGCAGTAACACAGGACGAAAACATCTCTATTTTTGTAAGACTCCTTCCTCTGTGAAGCGAGAAGAGATGCTCCAAACCTGAGGCTGGCTTATCAGCTCCAATACTGAACAGGTTAGACGTTAGTCACAAAATGCTAGCATTACTTATTTTTAACTACAAGTTAATGTAGCCAGCTCACACTGACTGACACCTACTTTTGGGATGTAATGCTCTTGCTTAAGCAAAGTCATCTTGTCTCCCTCATCAGCTGTACACCACATAAGTCTGCAGTGGTTCCTGTTCTCTCAGGCAACAGGACACAAGGAACAGCAGAATGAACTACGGCAGTGGAGAAGCTCGGGTATCCATCCACGCCGGGTGCTGGCATGCTCCAAGATCTTCAGTATGCATCTAATGAGCCTGGTGCCAAAGAAAGTATTTGGGCTGTCCATAGAATGCTTTCCCCACCATTATAAGAAAAGAGGTAGGAATAAAAAAAATCTGTTCAATGTTGAAATTGTGCCTTGGTAATTTAACAAGGTAAGAGAAGTCTTCATGCATCAACCTGAACAACGCACATGACAAAGTCTGCCGCATGGTGATGCTATCTTCTCTGCTCAGCACCTCTACTTTGGATCAATTCTGCTATATATTTTTTTATAATCATTAGTGAAATGTATTTAATTGAAATTGGAATTTTATTAATTCAAAGTAAACAAAGGTATCTCCTCCTCAACACTGCCAAAAACGTCTGCTGATCCCCGCTGCTGAAACACTGTGTGTACTCCACAGGGACTCCTTCGCAGACCTGTGTACTCCCTGAGGGAGAGTTTTTCTGTCTTTAGCAAAATACAATTTAAGCTGGATGTTTAACTTTAGCCAAGGTTCTGTCTTACCAGCATTTATACTTACTTGAAAAAAAAAGAATAAAAAAGATTTGGCTTTGCAAGCAACCTTATTTCATAGAGCAAGTAGTATAGCAGCATATATAGGTCAGCATTAAAATAATAAATCTTTTTTAATTAGAAAATTGAAGAAACTGCTTCTTCACAATCTGAAATCACATCACTGCATTTTGCTCATGAGAACAAAGTTTACAGTCGCAAGTTGCACATAAAGGGTTTATTTTAAATGTTTTAAGGATAGAGTTACATCATAATTATAAAAATTACTTACAGAATTAAGTAACAGATTTAAAGTGTTTATACTTCTAAATGCAGAGAACAGGGAACTGTCTACATTGTTCAAAAATAAAATAAAAATAATGAAACCAAGCTCTAAAGATGAAGTCATTACCTAATTTTAAAATGTGAACACGAAGACCTTTGAACTATACACATACCAAGAACCATCCAAATTGCACTAATGATGTAAAATACAAAAAGCACAGCATTTCCAAGGAACCAGAAACTGTTTTTACTGTATTTTTTTTCCCTGAAGCAACTAGTCAGCCCTATGTAAAGAGAAAGCCTCCCTTTTCAAACAATTCAATTACAGAAGGCTTCTACTTGTTGCAATAAAAAAGGTTTTTCCCCATAGAGACTACTCCAACACAGTTTAGGGTTTGGCACTCAAAAGAAAGAATAAAAATGTAGTGTTTTTCTAATCAACTGGAACTTTATTTTTTTCTTTAACAGAATGCATGGTCCCTTCAAATGCTGTATGACACATACAACTGGAAAATTACCTTCCGTTGGCACTATGCTCGTCTCACCGGTGCATTTAATCCTACTAACAACCATTAAAACAGCACAATAAGCAAATTCACAAAAAACTGAACACAAAATAAAAAACAGAACAAAACAAAAACCTAAACATTTTAACATGCAACTTTAGTTTGTTACATTGAACGTTCTAACCCTCTAAGCATGCAAAAAAGGATGGTCTGCATTTAAGGTTTTTTTTTTGTTTTCCCCTTTTAAAAAGTTTTACATGGCAGCCTGACGTCACACACACGCACACACACAATACACAACAATACTACAGCAGGTAAATGTGAAAGGCGATTAACTTTTATACAAAGATCCATGGCTTGTGCCATCACAAGCCCTATGTGATTTTGGAAAGTAATGTTGAACCCCTATAACAAGGAACCAACATTTAGTTACCAGGGTAACGCAAGCACTGCATGCAGATCTGAAACATGAGCCTAAAACAAAGCCCAAAGCAGATGGGCAGGGAGTGGAATTAGTCTCAAGCCTCAAAAAGGTGGTTTAAGCTATCCAGAAAAAAACAAACAAAACAAAAAAAAAAGAAAAAAGAGAAAAGAAGATGAAAAAAAGGTGAAAAGAAATATCCACGCAACAGAGACAACGGGGACATCTTAAACAACCGTAAAATTTACAGTTTACAGATTATGCTCTAATTGGCAAAATACGTGGTGTATTCAAGAGGCTTGCAGAAAACCCACAAATGCAAGCCTAATGCTAAAAATGTTCCAGTAGACCTAAACCTCAGATATTTCAAAACAAACCTTGTATTCCTCAGCTATATAGCCCAAAGTTCAGCATACTAGGTTATCCATGTATCTTGTGTATGATCAATACACTCATTCATTCTTGTGCCACAAATATCAATTTGGGCTCATGGAGCCAGGCTCAGCTTTGAGATTTACATGCAGGACTCTTAAGAGTCAATAGAAAACACTTAACAGATCTGCAGGATGAAAACACTGTGTTGCAAATCTGCTCACTTTGTTCAAAACACAAGGAACATTTAGACTCAGGTACTTAGTGCTTAAAGACTGCATTGAGAAGCTATTCACTGAAAGACAATAGCCTGCCTTTGGTTGCCCATGATGAAATACTGGACATAATGCAATATAGTAGCAATGGACAAAGAATTAAGGTATCATATTTATATGGAGAGTATTTATTACCATTCAACAGCATAATGAGGCACAAGCCTTAAGGCTAAAATATGAAATCAGGCAAAAAAATGGACAGAAAGGGGCTTAAACCACTGAGTCTTCAGTATTAAGAATACCCACAATTGAGGTCATCTGGACCTCTGATCTCTGGATAACAGCACCTCTCCTACATCTTCCACTAATGGCATACGGTTGGATATCAGAGTATTTGTTCCTTCCATCAATAGTGTTGACTGTCTTCACATACTGTACTTCTGTGAAGCAGTTCTTTGAGACTTGCAGAGCTCTGCTAATGTAACATGACAATTTTGTTGCTGTGCTGATCGGTGTTGCAATTCTGATGCTTTTAAAAGCTGCCACACTTTAAAAAAACCCTATTCTTCACGTACAAATCTCTTGCAAGATAAAACTGTGAAAGGATTTTGCTGTTGTGGGCTGCTATTTACATCCACAATCTGATGCAGATGGGCTGAACCACTGAGACTGCCTAGAGCTTCCATTAGATAGTACACCACTGGCATGCAGAACTCTAGTGTTCATAGAATGAAATTCACTTTTAACAGCATACCTCGAAGCAAATACAATGTACACCACAAAAGGCAACAACAGGTTTAAGCTGTAGATTTGTCCGGACACTCCTTATGTGGAAAAGCCAGGAAAAGAGTTAAATGGGGAGAATGCCTTCTTGAACCAAAATAGTTAAATCAAACATGAAAACAAAGAAATACAACAGACTGAGCAGAAGGCAACAAATGCTTCTCCTTCTCTAAAGTAAAGTCTTCCATGAAAAAGGACCCCCAACCCCGCCCCCCCTCCCAACCCCCTGGCATGAGATTGTATTTTACATGGTAAATATTAACTACTGTTAGGCTTCTAAGTCCACACACAAACATTCAGGTTGCTAGGTTTTGATATTAAATGAGAGACTACTGATTGCCAATGCGTAGTCTAAAGTCTTCCAAAGTAGCATATACACTGTTAAAGTTGTGGCACCAAGCACTTGGGTTTTGCTAAAAAGTGTGTATAGCAAACAAAGAAAGAAAGAAGTACGTTTAGGATTGAAGGCAGCCTTGTTGCATGTATTTTACTGGTTCCTACAACTTGTAAATATGGGCCATTAACCTGCGTTTTCTAATTAACTGGTTATACAGATTAAATACATTTTTAATAGTTTAAAGCCTTTTCACTGAAAGGTGCATAAGTCAAACACTTGATATCCTACTGCCCTGTGACTACTAAAAATGCACAAGTGTTTCCATGTACTGCAAGTTCTTAAAAAGCTAAATTTGAAATGAAGTGTAGAAACACAGCAGACTGATGTTACTTGGGTTAGGCACTCCTTCCTCGATGCTGCACAAACTCTTTAAACCTTTCAGAAAAGTCACCTCTGTCCCAACCCTGAAAACAAGGACTGCCAGTAGCCGAGAAATTAAATTTAATGTTACAAAAGAAGGCATACCAAAATATCAAACTACACTTGCATGTGGCAGTTGAACATGTGAGTGCAAGGTTGAAGAAAAAGTTAAAATCTATGTAAAAATTTAGATTAATGATTACAATACTAGATCAACTTTACACAGCTTGAATTTGCAGCTGTTCTTTGCTTGTAACTCCCCCTCCTGCCCAAATATATTGACTTCCTTGAGAAAAGGAGTTCTCTTACACAAAATGTGTCATGTTTGTATTATTCAGAACAAAACAGTTTTGCTGGCAGAGATTGTGGGTTCGCAGGGACATTTAAGCTTTCATTAAACTGGAAAGCAGTCAAGTCTTTGTGTCTACAAATTTTACATTTAATAGTTCCACAAATTTGGCAAAAGTTCACTATGACGTCTAGGATGTCTTCACCAAATCGTAGACATAAATATGGAAATCATCATCAAACTTGATGAAATACACAGATGGTTTGGCTTCAACTTGATGAATGACCATGCCAGTCCTTTTTGAGCCATCTTCTTTGGCATATTCCACTTGTTTGCCTACCAGGCTGTCCACAACTTCACCTGGTTCCCGTTCTGCAGGAGGTGAATCATCTGTAACACAAAAAAAGTGCATGTTGGCAGACATAAATTGAATTCATCAGTACAGAAAGACAACTGCAGTCTTCTATAAACAATCCAAAGTTTCAAAAGACAGACTTAGTGGAAAATCAACTTTGTTCAGACAAGGCAGTAACAGTTGCCATGCTTCTAGGAAGCACAGTTGCAGAAAAATTTTCAAGTAATCCTGTCTTCAGTTTTTATGAAGATGAAAATAGCACTTTCACTGGTAAGAGAAGTAAATCTTATGACATGAAGGTTTTATGCAGAAGTTACAGAAAACGTCTGCAGACAATTGAATTTAAGCCACCAGCAGAAAAAGGCATTGCATCTCCTTAGCAGAAAGGCAGCCAAACTAAACCTTCCTCTTCCCACACAAAGTTTCAGTGCACACATGCCACTGCAACAAAAACATCCTTTCTAAGAGGACGGGTGGAGGGGGTGGGGGTATGTAAAAGTAGCTCAAGGTTGGCTTGCCTTTAGGCCCTGTCTCTGCAGAGAGGAGCTGTGTAGATAGCTCAAACCTGAGTTGCCCAGCCTAGACTAAACAGGTAAGTGTTGCCTAATTCCAATTATCAAAACCTGAGTTGAGCCTTGAAATCCCTCAACAAATAGTATGTCCCAATCAAACCATTATTCAGCTGACTAGTAGTCAAGCCAGAGAGTTTCCATTTGGCCTCCGTGAGTCTAGACAATACAAAGATATGCTAAAGATAGGGCCTAAGTAGGTGACACGGACAAGGGGGAACACTGCTAAGGACAAACACCCCAGGTGGTGCTAACCACTCAGACACAGCCTGCCTGCCTGCCTTCACTTAGAGCAGGGAAGATGGGGCTGAAAGATGGGTGACTATATATGGACATAGAAAGCCCAAAGTTCAACTAGTGGACATTGTGAGCAAGATTGGAGGGTGAAAAGACCCTAACCCTAATTTTACTAGGCGTCCTTGGACTATGTAAATGAATTCTGAAACCTCATCAACATAAGGCTGCCCTTTCCAGGAAAAGTGATGGACACGTATGATTTTCCTGTGTATGCACTGAAGTGCTTTGCTAACCCGGCTACACGGTGGCACAAGCCCCTCGCTGCCCTCCCCTGCTTTAAAGAACACCCGATTAACAGAAAACTACTTGTTACTGAGTTATTAATCTCGAAACACTGTTCCCAACACGACTTCAGTATTGACTGTTGTTTCAGCAAAGCAGATTTAACTATTAAAACCAACTTAAAATGCATTTTAAGACAAAGAACTAATTATTTTTAGGCTCAAATCTGAAAAAGCTTGATTTATTTTGGATGAGGACAGTATTTTTTTTTTAATTAACATTTGTAGCTTATTCTATAAAAGCAGCAGATACACGAGGGGGAGCATATCTAAACAGAGATGATTACTACAGAAACTATGCAAGTAAGTGCCACTTGTTTATTTAGCCAACAGACTGTTATCAGTGCTAGATCTAAAGGAAGATGGTCTCCAACTCAACAAATAACTTCTAACTAATAGCTATGTAAAGCACGATGTAGCCGACTAGTAAAGTTAGCGATTAGTAATTTTCTTTAAAGCCCAGACTGCCTTTGTTAGAGAAGTGTGTTTTAGATACATCGGAGAAATAAAACCAGAATATTTTTACAAACTTTTTTCCTTTTTTTTTTTTTGGTATTTGCTATCCAAATCTCTTGAACAACACTGATTCAGTGAAAATCTTTCATTAATAGGAAAAGCCCAAAGACTTTCACATCAAGAAAGGAGAAAAATATCATCCATTCTGTAGAAAATGCTGGGGAATGTTGCTTTTGCAAACTGAAATGGGTTTGTGGTATTTTTCAATGCTGACTTCGGAAGCAGAGGACTAAGGCTGCCTCACCAGGAATCCTTTGTCAGGGACTTAAGACAGACAAAGGACAATTGTCAATCCGGATATGCAACAGATAGCACATGAGATACGGGGGAAACACTGCTAATGATTATAATTTGCATTATTGTAATACGTTTTGCTGTCGGTTGTGTTACAGAATTATGGTAAAACTGCTCTCCTGGATAAGGGTTCAATTAGAAACTGAGGAATACGTAGCACTGCTAAAAGGTGCAGATGAAATTTATATCCATACATTGGACAATGAGAACATACAAGTGGTTGAATTGTAACTCAGGTCATGAGGTGCAACGTAAAGGAATCTTCTGGCTCAGAGTTCCACAAAGAAGCTTTGGCAATGTCTAGCCCATCAGGCGACTCATGGGGGGTTGTACAGGGACTCAGCCTTGGCTTGCCTGGAGGCGCCATCTCAGCAGAGACAACCCACAGGGAGCTATGTAGATAGCCTGGACCTGAGTTGTCCTGTAAAAGATTAATCAAGGCACTGCTGAATAATTCAATGAACTGAAACATTGGTTGAGCCTTGAATTCCTTCAACAAACAATATGCCCCGAGTACCACTCAAGGGACTATTCAGCTGCCTGGCAGTAAGATAAAGGCAAGCAGTTGAGGGTCCCCATTTGGCTTCAGTGGGCCTACACAAAACAAGAATGCACAACAGTTTAGGGGTTTGTAAGATAAGCAATAGTAACTTAGAAAGATGCTGCATTTTGCTCAGTAAGATCATGAATATTGTTTCCTACACCAGTGGAAAGCAGGAACCTGCCAGACATGCAATATTTATTACACTATGTACTGTTGTGAAGAAGGCGCATTGGTTGAGCCTGTAAACCATGGGAACACCTAATCCATCAGTAAACAGGGAAGGGATATCGGATGGGAATAGGGTATAAAAATGCTGAAAACTCTGACCACAGGTGTGCCTACTTTGCTAGGACACCTGTTCTCGCAAGAACATGTAATACTGTTTCACTAGTAAGTCTAGTGTGAGAGTCCTTTCTTAGGACATTTGGTATTTCTAACGTTCCTAATTATTTAAATTTGTTAGTGTGTTACAACATGTGAGAGAAAACAAATCTTGGAGAGGTTACTACCTCCTTCCCCAAGAAGCTACTCAACTTTTCACACTGAAGACAACTACCCGCAATGTAACTAATGTGACTGTATTAGTAGGCCTCAAAATATTATTCCCACAAGAACTGCATCAAACCCACAAATCAACAGCCATCTCAATGAGCTTTGACACTTTATAAAAATAGAGTAATAGTGCAAAATATTTCGTTTGTCAGTTTCCATTTTAAAAAAACCCAAGCATATGCTCTTCCACAGTAGTATGTGTGTATTCACATAATGTAGGAATTATGTAAACACTTTTCCTGCAGAGGTCATTGGCGATAAAAGTAGAGCATCTTGTCAGTTAACACAGGTGTTCTTTGCTGTGCTATAACCTTTGTTAGTTGTGATACTTTAAAAAAAAAAAAAAGAAGGGAGTAACAAACAAGATCTTTGTCACCTTTCCTGCCCATAAATAAACCACAGCCAGGTGTTAATATAACAAGCTGTTGCCTTCCAGAAAAAAGTAGCGGCCTACTTACTTGAATCAGGCATAATGCGAAGGTCACCTTCTTTATAATCATCTAAGAGTTGGTACATGTACAAGACGGGATCCTTCTCATAGGTAATATAAAACCACGTGTTCATAATAGGAGCTCGAGCCAAAACCATCCCCCTCCATTCATCTTTTGAGCCATCTTCTGTCTCAAACATGTGTTCCACAGCTTTACCAATCATTGTGTCTGCCAGGTGGGCATCACTAATTCGAGATGAAGCTGAAAAGACAGCATTTCATAATTTCATTCAAAAGCACAGATATGTCTTTGTGAAAAATAATCCTTAACTTGATTCATAAGTGAATTTGTTTGGAAGTTAATTAGTTCATATACTAAACATGTATTCCAGAGTTTACTACTGAAGAACTTCAGCAGTATTGTTAAAATAACAATATATCATTGTACTCCCTATGATTAAACAATCATAACGTAACAGAGATCAATCACACCAGTGAAGACTCTATTTTACCCAGACACTGGAGGGAGAGGGGCAGGCAGGGCAGAAGAAGAAGCAGCCAATCACAGAACAGTTCTATGAAGTTAATAATGAAATTTGGGATTTGGTTCCCCCTAATATTACTCTAGAGACTGATGCCAGTTGTGTTGCAGTCAGAATTAGCAACAGCTTATAGTTTATAAACTAGTAACTACTTGGGTAATTCTTGAGCTTTGCAGTTTGAAATACCTGCAATTTAACAATCTAATGCTAATTCCGAACAACAAACACCCCCCTTGTAATTAATCAAGTTATTTAACTTAGAAAATGTCTTTTCTTCCTGTTATTAAAAGTACTTAGGTGAAGCACATGAGGAAAGATGTGATGTTATTACGGTGAGACACACACAACAGAACCAACGTGGCTTACAGGTCAAAATCTTAACAGAAATACCAATGCTAACTTTACGTATGGTTCTCAGGGATAACTGTCCTGGGTTTGGCTAGGACAGAGTTAAGCTTCTTTCTAGTAGCTAGTGTAGTGCTGCACTTCCTGGTAACATCAAACCTTTATGGAACCAAGAAAACTGAATGAAGCATTAGATTATCTGCCCTGTGACAAATATTACTGCGATGAATAACATTCAAGTGGTCACTTCTTGTCTTGGGGGGATTCTGGAGGGATTAGTAGAGAATATCTAATAGTAAATCTTAGTTTATATGTATGTGAATTTAGCAGAAAAACCCAGAACACTTACCAACTCTATCTGGAAGAACTTCAAGTGCTGAAACTCTTTCATCTTTGTGTAGTTCTAGTCCATACACACAGTCAAATCCATCATACTTTATAAGATAGAGGGAGGGATTTACAGGAACTTGATCAAGAACTGTGCCCTTCCACTGTGTTACAGGTCCACTCCCTTCTTTCCATCCATGCTGTATTCTGCAGCCTACAATATTTCTTCGTGGCTGAGAAATAGGTTTGCTTGGTCCCACATTGTTTCTATGCTTTCTGTACAGATACAAATATAATATTAACCAAGTACGTACATATGCAAAATGCCCTGAAGAGTAGTGAAAACTTTTATAAGGTCAGTTTCCAAAGAGTTGTTTCTGAAGAACTATTTTAGCCCTTACTACACTGAATCACAGAACTAAAACTCACCTTACCAGGTCTCAAATCACAAGGTTGCCTTGCATTATTGTAACTTTACTACCTTGTTGCTCTCTGCAGAATAGTAAACACAGTTCCTGCCCCAGGAGGAAGAAGTGAGTGAAAGTGTTACTGGTGTCTGACAAAAATTCTTCCAAGGCATTTTCTCTAACCTGTGCTTACATAGGAAGGAAATTTAGCCTCCTTCTGCATTTACAGATATTTTTGACTCAAAAGTATTTTTATACACACATGGGGGCAACAACACTTCTCTAGCACTCCTTTTTAGTAAAACAAACCAAAACCAGTATGGAATGGTAAGGCAGTAAGAAGGGTGACTCCTTCTTGTGAAAAATACGTCACATGTACGTTTTTGTCTTTCCTCTGTTTTCATGGAAGTTGCATGAAAATTCCATCTGGTGAGTAACAGTTATGATGATAAACAGTCGAGTAAGCTATTAGAGAGTTTCAAATCACCATGTTTTGTTCTACTCAGTTATTAAAACACTAACAATTTTGACTACAAATGGAAGAAACCAAGGAATATTATGACAATATATTGATGACAGGGAACGGTTGTTATTATTGTATCTATATTAGCATGTTATAGCGCGCTTATTAATTCCTAAAAAGATTGTTTAGAGGGTTGCCTGATCAAAATTTTCAGGAACGTCAAACTAGTTGTGAAATAAAATTTTTGAGTTACTAGTTCTATCACACTTAATTTAAACCACAATAAAATACGTGCACCACTATCATACTTAAAAGCATACTTAAAAGAAAATCAGTTGCCAAAACCTTCCTTAGCTGAGAGATAAGCCACCTAAGAGAAATGTCTCCAGGAACAATGAATGCTCTTAGAGAAACAAGTCTCCTATGTGATCCAAAAAAAGACAAAAACCAATCATAACATTGAAATCCTGGAAGCAGTCTTGCAGAATAATGCACTCAGTACATGTTACTGAAATGCATGATCATTGAATCACATAATCCTGAGTTGGAAGGGACCCACCACAAGGATCAAGTCCAATGGCTCCACATGGGGCCAGAGAAGTCAGTGCATGGGACTGAGCCCATCTTCCAGATGCTTCTTGAACTCAGTCAAGCTGGGTGCTGTGACCGCTTCCCTGGAGAGCCTGTTCCCAGAGTTAAGAACCTACACTTAATATCCAGCCTAAACATCCACTGTCACAGCTTTATGCTGTTCTATCACTGGTCACCAAAGAGAGGTCAGTGCCTGCCCCTTCACTGCTCCTCATAAGGAAGCCATAAAGCGTGATGAGATCTCTCCTCAAGCTCCTTTTCTCTAGGCTGAACAAACCAAGGGACTTCAGCCTCTCCTCGTAAGACTTCTCCTCCAGACTCTTCACCATCCTCATTGCCCTCCTCTGGAGACTAACGGTTTTGTTTAGTTTTGGCACCTAAAACTGCACACAGCACTCAAGGTGAGGCTGCACCAGCACAGGGTAGAGTGGGACAACCTCCTCCCTGGACCAGCTGGCCATGCCATGCCCGATGCACCCCAGGGTATGGTTGGCCCTCCTGGCTGCCTGGGCACACTGCTGGCTCATGTTTAACTTGCTGTCGACCAAGACCCCAAAATCCCTCTCAGTATGGTGACCTCCAGCGTCTGATCCCCCAGTCTGTACGTGCAGCCATGGTTGCCCCTTCCCAGGTGCAGAATCCAGCACTTGCCCTTGTTCAACTTCATGCTGTTGGGGGATTCCCAGGTCTCCGATCTGTCCAGGTCTTTCGGCAAAGCTTCTCCACCATCAACAGCTCCTCCCAATTTGGTGTCATTGCAAATTTACTTAAGACACCCTTTAGTCCTGTGGCCAGGTCGTTTATGAAAATGCTGAATATATAACCATAAGTATTAAAAACAAGGTACATGATTCTTCAACAGCTTGTCCTGCCTTTAGATTTTCATTCATCATGAAGAACTTGGATGGAAGATAGTCAGATTTCACTTTAGATATCATTGGACCATTTCAACAAGATCAAACTGCAGCTTTTGTACTCCTAAGGCTGTCAGCACAGATTATGATAGGAACTACAACCTCTTCCAGTTAAGCGTTACTCTTGCACACAGGTGGTTCCAATTTTAAACAGAAATGAGAATGCACTTTCAGATTTCACTTCTTGGTCAAGTATACAGGTATTTTTAAAAACTGTAATAACTTCAGTAAGTTTACTATTACAGAATGAGGTGAGAGGTCTGGTTCTCAGCACAGTGAAAATTGGGTTTGTTTTGCACATTATTATTTAGTTCTAATTAATCATTGTTCCATTCCAAAGCAGAATAAACCCAAATGATTAAAAAAGTGTAAAATACAATGTCACTTTGAAACAGTTAATTTATGCTGCTAGTCACCTCATTGTTAAAAAGGTAAAAATAACACTCCTTCTGTTCAACCCTACAGTCTACTTTACTATCTGCCTGTAAAGCATACTTGATACTTCAATAATTATATTGGAACAATTAAGCAAAAACTTTCAAACTCATTTTAAATAGGACAATGGAAAAAGATGACATAACTGAGTTAAAACTCATAGCTACCTTTAAACTGCCTCAGAAAGCAAAAAGGCATTTCAAGTTTAATTACAAGTCAAGTACCCACTAGGTGTACTTGCAGTTCAAATTTTTGTTTGAAGGTTATATTACTATGCAGACATCCTTTCTCATCACAGATTTTCAAACTAGGAAATTACCAGGGAAAACCTACTTCTTGCATCTGAACATGTGGTAGGAAAGCAAGCTAAGGCTTCTAACTATTAAAACATATAGCTATTGATATACTCTCATGAAAGACAATTAAGCAACCAACTCAAACCTCTTGTCTCATCGAAACTGTGTGATACAAAGAAGTGTGACACACCAAGTAATACGAGTTTACATAAGCTTCTATATGATCCAGAATGACCAACATTTTTTTACTTCTGTTCCATTAAGATTATCTTATCAATTCCACTAAGACTGGCTTTTGAAGATCGGGTAACAATTTTCCTTGACACTTGGAAACGTGGAGCCAGGAAAACCTGAAAACAGCATGTTCTGCAAATATTAGCCCTTGACACGAGACACATCCTCATTGTAAACACCCCAGGAAGGCCTAAAAGTTTCAGATCCTCTCCTGTATCCTGAAGGCAGAAGCTGGTAAATAAAAGCTAGTTATATGAAAAGGTTTCATTATGAGGACCAGATACTTTAGAAACTACACAGGCAGATAGAAATTTTCCCAGATTTTAAGGTTATATTTATATGGTTTGCACACAAACTTTTACTTGGTATCTGCTATTAGGGAAACCAATGCAGTGCAGAACTGCACAGGACTGACAGAGAAGACCAACCATTACTTCAGGGTTGTGCCTAAAAGACAAACTACCATTTGTAAAAGAGAGAACTATGCAAAATTACCCATTTAGGCTTGGTTTTTTTGTGTTTGTTTGGGTTGTTTTTTTTTTTCTCACGATCACCTCATTTCAGAAAAAAACCACAGGGTACAACTCAGGAAAAAACCCAGAAGAGTAAAAGAAAACCACAGGTCTCACAGCTGTGAAAAACGGGAAGGAAAACAGTATAAATACAGTACAACAGTGATGGTCTGTACAGCTGGAAGCCTTTCACAGTGCCAAGGGGAAAAGTTACTAACAACAGGACCCAAAACTTATTATAACTGTGATCATATTGAAGACTATCATTAATAGGAGAATGGTGATGAGAAAATTGTTATTAACTGCTTTTCACAATATTCAGGCTCTGAGGCACATAAATTGAGGCAAGTTTTAAAGTCCTTTCTGCACTCCCCTCAAAACCCATCATAGAGTTGTGAACTTCATCTTCAGGAGCTGCAGGAATGAATATTATAAGTTAACTTATTTAAAGTGGGCCCCAAAATTCAAAATGGTTAATTTTGCCTGTAGTTAAATTGCAGGTGTAATCTGTGCCTCAAAGTCCTTGGATTACCAACTGCTAGAAATCTGGAGACTTTATGAAGAGTGGATTGTGTCATACTTACACTATTTCTTGTACTCTTTTCCCTATGCACCAAGCATTGAAAGAATGAGATCTGGGAGGTTACTGACTGATCTGACGCCAGTGAGGTCAGCTTCTTATTGGCAGAGATCACCACTACCCACTGACAGAGCATTTGGAAGAACTGTCCTATAACCATGGGAAACCATCCCAAAATGCTCAGTTAACTACCAGTTAGTAAAGAAGAGTTCAGAAGACTCATCCACACTTTTCCCTCTATCACATCCTTAATTACTGAGTCGTGCCCTGTTCCATCCTTTCAGTTCTTTCCTCTGTCATAAACCTTCTGAAGCTAACTTAAAAACTTCTTGATGACCTTCGTGTTCCAGTAGGTTTGTTCCTCATTTTATTTAAATGAGGAGCAACTAAATAACTAAATCAGTGACAATGTATGCAGTACTACCTCATAGTCTACCTTAACAGTTCAGAGTTCTGTCAGTATATGTGATCATATGGTCATTCATGTCCTGCTTTTTGATGGTAAACTATAGTCTACTACTCACTCTCAGACAAGCCAGTGAGCAGCACACAAGAAACCATCTTTGGTTGGTGCAGAAAACCTTCACTAAATAAACAATTGAACTAGGCTAAATTAACAGAAAACTAAACTTGGTGGTTAAATGCCTCAAAATCATGTCACTTAGGATCAAAACTTCTTATGCCCCATAAAAGCCTTTATGCTACAAATTTACAGCCTTTTTAGGTATGTAAGTAAGTGTATATCACCACAACAATAAAGACAAATCTAGCCACCCTCAAGTACAAAAGGCAACCCACCTCTGATAGTCTTCCCATCATACACTCCTTTCTCTGAGCGGTTGAAAGAGAACAAGAGAAATTAAGTTTTAACCAACTCTACCTGGCCCTAGACAAATACATGTTTCTCTTTGCCTTCTATGAAGATAGACAAGAATGGATAATGATGAGCTAGTGGAAGGAATTAAGAGTAGTTTTACATTAGATGTTGTCTCTGGGCAACAGTTAACACTGTTAGCAGTGATTAACTACGTTAATTGTAGAAAACACACCTGTCAAACAAATTGCTTTTGAATGATTCACCTCTATAGGCATTAAACTTAAAATACAACTAGAAACATTTTAGTAAGTTTCACACTTACCCAGCTTAGATTTCTCCCACCAGATACAGTATCTCACTGTTCCATTCTAAACCCAATTATGTCCAGAACATTACCTCTATTTTCAAACAGCTACTCACCAGTGTTCAGCTGCTACTATTTTGAAGTGTTGCAAAAGTACATGCCATGAGCGTGTAGGATAAGCAGGCATCCTTCACACACAAATAGCAGCCTCCTTACACAAATATTTCAGTATTATTTATTTGAGAAAGGTGAAAAACCATTTTCAAATCTACATTTGTAGTGAATACAAGGTTAGGTATTTCTAAGGTTATTTCAAGACAGGTATCAGTAAGCATGATCTGCAGTTTTTATAGGCTTGGTGACAATGAATGAACTCTTTGCCAGAGAACAGAGATCCTACAGTAGACCTGGTTAATTTCTGGCTCACAGCTCCTTCTCTCTGAATTATAGAAAGATTTATAAAATTGTATTCAAGGATAATTTTGTATAAACAGTCAAAAGCATGTTTAAAACTCTATTTGCAGGGCATTCTTTCCTACCACCCTCCTGAAAGAATTAAAAATCTGACTCCACACATATAAATAGACTGTTATTCCACATGACTTTCAAGAACAAAGTGAGTGGAAAAATACAGATACATTTCTAGAACAGTACTTCCAGTTACTAAGAGCTCTACTTTGAAGAAATACTAACAACTTACTTGTGGGAAGTTCTTTTCTTCATCATGCTTGCAGACACTCCTGCATGACCTGCAATATAAAGGATGATGGAATTAGTGTATTATGTATACAATGCCAAAAAAGCTGCCCTGTACAAGTCTGCCTTTTGAACGTTAAAATGTAAAGCATCCACACATTTCATGTTACGACTGATCAAACCATGAACTGCCCCAATGGGAGAAGGCTCTGTGGAGACAGACACAGGCTACATGCTCATGAAGCTCAGGGGATGAACAGGAGCGACTGACCACAGCTATTCGAAAGAAAGCTGAACTTCACACAACAGGCACCTGTATTGTTGTTGTTATAGGAAAATGGCTGTAACAGTTGAGACGATCAATCAGCCTCAATAGTCAAGTGCATCAACTCCCTGTGTAACTTTTCATCCTTGCATTAATCAAAGGGTGCAAAGACGTACTGGAGAGGTATACACACGTCTCAGCCTAACACAGCATAGAGAAACCAAATAATGAACAAAGCAAAAAGAGCTTTGAGAAAAGCAACAGGCTTGAGTTGGCTCACAACACATGTCTTGCTATCCAGCAACTGGGGTACCCACAACAAGAATTTGGAAGGGCATACGCACCCACTGTGGTGCTAAGTTGCCAGCCAGGTTTAACCCATAGTACTCATGATGATTATTCATATGATCGAGGAAAAGAATGCAACTCCCATGTGTTTGCTCCCATGACAGAAGTTGCAAAAACCAGCTGCATCCCTTTGTGAGAGGTTTTATCTTCCCATCTCCAAACTACATTTTCAGCTAAACCAGGGTATAATCGCCTAGGAATGGATGGCCTGTTTGCAGGGGAAAGGGTCAAATCCAGTTACCCCTCATCACAGAGGAGACTCATGATTTAGTCCTAAGGACTGGGGATTCCTCTACATACTCTGAACTGCAACAGGCAGGCTTGCCACGGAGTGGGCACGGAGACAGTGGTGGGAGAATACTCAAGAGTTGCAAACTGCAACACTGAAATCTTCCATTTCAGACATGTTGGGCATATCCGAGGTTTAGGTCAGGACAGACAGCCACCAGGACTCCTAGGCGCCACAGCGCAGAGAAGCTTGGTCAGTCATGGGGCAGCCATGTGGGGTTTTACAAGGCTCAGAATTTCAACTATGGATGTTACAAGCATAGTTTTGGAATATGTATGTTGAAAACTTGCATGATAATGGTAGTGTTACACAAGAGAGTCAAATACTAGAAGTACCATTAACCTTCAAAGTCTTAAAAAAATATATTACTTTCAGCATTTTCAAGTGGACATATAAAAAAAAGTTTCATTAAGATAATACTACATCCTAAAGATACAAGCTTGTATCAGATCCTCAGTAACCTGCACTTCCACCTGTCATGACATCTAGAATATCTGTGTTTCAAAAATTAAGCCTTACAGGCAAATTACTACAGTAAAGATCCAATTTATAATTTCTAACTGTTATAAGACAAAACCTATTAGATTGACATTAAAAACTATCACAAAAAGCTTAATTGAGACATCTAAAAGACTCTGGGACTTGACTACAGATTTTCTGATCATCCTGTCAGCCTCCTCTTCTGTACATGAGGTGGCTGTGTTTTATTAATACATAATACAATAAAACATGTTTCATTAAAAATATGGCAGTGTTTTATTAAAAACAAAGTACTTAGAAAAATTAATCTGTTCTTAGAAAGTAGAGGAATTGCATCATCAGAACATGAACATACACATTTTATGTTTTACATTACTGCCCGATGAAACGAAGCTTATCAGCTCAAGTCGTTTAAAAACACTACAGAAATAACACCCAGATATCCTGTGGAATGGTTCAGCACAAAACTTGCTTTCTCTGCTCCACCCAGGGACTCTGAACCTGTGTATAAGAAGGGAAGTCCAAAGCATTTAGTCTTCCAAAGTGAAGAATAGGAATTCCAGACATATGCAGAGAGAATATTTACTACAAAAGCTGCAATAAACAGAAAGGAGAAGCTATGTAGACCTCTAGGAATTCGAGTTTGCCATGTTCACTAACTTCTCACCTTGGGAACCTCATATTTTTGACAGGAGTAAATTTGTTCATTTACGTAGTATTAAGTTCTACATCAAATCAACTAAGACAACTAAACCTTGCTCTTATGTCAGTCAGTACCTTAAGAAACCTCCCAGTTTAATACACAAAGTTACAGCATTTGGATGTTAAGTGCAAATATAGCTAGGTTTCAAGAAGATACAGTAACAAGTATTTGAAAGCCCTAGAACAAATTTACTCTCATGATGACAACAAGCCAATTTGCCATAATTCACCTTTGTATTTTGCATGCCTGAATAACATAATGCCTCAAGGATTTGCAAACTACTTTTAAAGACATCTCAGCTTACATTACTGAATCCTGTACCACTTCACTTTGCACAAAATCTTTACATTTAGCATATGTGAGTAACAAGGTCAAAATCACAATTTTCTGATAAACCTGACTGAATCTTTTTTTGTCCAGGACAATTCCTTCAGTGCTAAGTTTTTCCACTTCTACTTAAAAGGTGCAAGAACTCGGAGCTACATCCAGTTTGCAGCTGTATGTAAACTTCTGGGGGGGAGGGGTGGGAAAGGAGGTGAGAAGGATGGCACTAAGAGAGGCAAGGATTCAAGATGTCAACAGTACCCCTTGATTAGTTATCACTAGGGACAGCATCTTTGTTAACAAGGTATACTCAAATAGAACTCCATGCAATCTTCAGTGAGGATTTTGAAATTAAAACAACAAAGAAGTCCTTTCGGTCACCGAAAAACAAAGGGGATTTCCAGAATAAATTGTTTCAAACTGCTTTTTCTCCCATTTGTTAGCAAAACTGCTAAAACAACTACAGATACTGTTTTTTAGATATTAAAAAATAATTTTAAAAAAATCAAGGAAATGCATTTTTATGCCATAAGAAACTAGCTTCCCCACCTGATGACCATATATTAAATAAGGCTCAAAATTGCCTCAGCAGAGATGCACACACCTCCATCTGCTCAACAGCAGCCTGTAAAAACTCCATTTCCCTAATAGGAGCCTACACTAACGTCCAATGATGGCACAAAAAGACAGTATGTTCTAACAGACACAAGCATCAGTAGTAAGAATATAATGAACAGTCCCCGTCACATGGAGGAATAGGTACAGACCTCAAAGCACCTCTTCATGTCTTCCTTGCAAAATATGTCATCTGACCCATGTCAAGACTTTCTGTTTCATGCAGCTAATGCAAGGCAGTCTTTGAATGGCTGCAAAAATGTCTCATTTGAACTGGTAAAGCCCATTATAACCAATTCACAAGAAAAGTATTTAGAAATGTAGTTAAATTTTTCTTTTCCTTGCAGGAATTAGGTCGTTAATTGGCAATAATAAAATTCCTCTGATGTGTGAAGGTACCTTAAGTCTTACATATTTTGGTTTTATGCAAGATTAGAGGCAACAAAGCTACAACAAAATAACACAGACACCACACATCTGCAGAAGACTATTCTTTCCCAATTTAGCCAAAAGCTGCTGCAGTTTCTTTGCAGAGATATTTATTTGTAAATGGCATGACAGTCTAATGAACAATACCTGTGGTGTTGTATTGCTCTGTCTTAATGACTTTAAACATTTTTTAGAGAAAGTAAATTTTTAACTACCTTTTCACATACACATATATTGCTGATCTTCTCTACCTAACGATTGTGAAGCATAACAAAACAGTAACCTGGATTACATAACTTCTCTTGGAAACCTCCAGTACTATCTAAAAGGCTTGGGATAGAAAGCTAGATTGCCTTAGCCACTGTCAAATGCTCAGTTCAAAACAGGAAGGCATTTAAGAAAATCTCAAATGTTTCACGGTTGGAATCTTCATGCAAACCTTTCCACAGAAGAAAAACATCTGCATTCAAAGCATCCTGGGGCCAAGCAAAGTTTGGCCACAATCACAATGTGATGTTAAAGATGTTAATACAAATAAGAGAAAACAGAGTTATTAGATTCTATATCAATGAATGGGTTTAAATTCACAGTCTTTAGCTCCTTTTAACTATGAAAATACATGTATTAACTAGAATACTACATGAAATGCTGTATTTTAGATAACATTCAACTAAATGTGCAACTAAATTGCCCTGAACATAAAAAACAGAAAAAATTTATACGGAACAAAAATGCAAGTAAATGGATTAGCCTTAGTCTTCTCTATAGTAAGGAGTGAAGGCTCAAACTTTGATGATCTGAGGAAGTAGAAAATATTTATACCTCAGTCACATCAAAGTATAAACACACTGTTTGTAACAGAAAGTAAACACAAACTGTAACTCATAGACAAGAGCAACAGAATTAAGTGTTCGTTAAACAGTCTGTGTATTTTTGAGGCTAGGTTAAATTTCCTTGTCACAGATACTTAAAATTGATCCTTAAAATTCAATGGCAAAACCAGGTATCATGTTTCTTCTACTTTAGACAAAGGCCAGACTCCCTAAACCAAAAATTCTGTCAGGATGTTGATTTCAAGAGAATTATACATGCCATTTCAGCTAGGAGGTACCGGAGAATAGGGAA
The DNA here is from genome assembly GCA_022605575.1 of Laterallus jamaicensis coturniculus. Taxonomy (NCBI): domain Eukaryota; kingdom Metazoa; phylum Chordata; class Aves; order Gruiformes; family Rallidae; genus Laterallus; species Laterallus jamaicensis. Next base: position 4,429,810 of record JAKCOX010000052.1, read on the forward strand.
AAGGATGGGAGGAGAAAGCTACTGGTATTTTTCTATCTTTTTTTTACCATCGGATCAGACAGCACCCTCCACTTAGTACATGAAAATCCATATGGACTCATCAGAACATACCGCTGTATATTATTTCTCTGGATGTCCCCTGTGTTTTACAGGCAGCAGAAACTGGATGACTCATGCGACACTTCAGAACCTTCACAGCAGCAACAGGATCTAGATACACAGTAATTCCTCTGGTATTCACACCTAGTACTGCCCAATCTCTCAGGTAGTTGCCTTGCCAGGAGAGCCCCGTGAGAGCAGAGAGACCCAGCAGTGAGGGGAAGCTCTCTCGCGAGAGAGGTTAACGTGGCGTCCGCGTTGCCAGGGCAACAGCGGCCCCAACACCGCCTAGCCAATGCCTTGAGGGGGGGGAGGGGGCGGAGAGAGTCAGCGCGTGCGCACTGCTGACCCTGTAGCTGGCGTGGCCGGGCAGGAAGGTCCTGTCTCATCACCTGGGGACTGTCTCACTCACTGACTGTCTCTGAGACCACAGATTACCGTGGCCTCCATCAGGCAGAGGGCTCAACCCATAAAGAGTGTGGTGGTGACCCAGACCGAGGGCCTGTCCAAGAGTGAGGCTGTGCAAGTCTCTGGCTGCAGGGAGTGCCTGAGCCTGCTCCTGCCAGCAGATGGTGTCAACAATTTCACCTGTGTGAGACTGCCTCCACCAGGAAACACAGAAAGGCGATTCTGGTTGGGGATTCCCTTCTGAATGGAACAGAGGGCCCCCCATATTGCAGACCAGACCCTACCCATAGGGAAGGGTGCTGCCTCCCTGGGGTGCAGATCAAGGACAAAACTGGAAAACTCCCAGATCTGGTTCACCCCTCCGATTACTACCCACTACTCATTGTTCAGGCAGGCAGTGATGGTATCTCTCAAAGAAGTCTGAGAAGTATCAAAAGAGACTTCAGGGGTTTAGGGAGGCTGATTGAGGGAGGGGGAGTGCAAGTGGTGTTTTCTTCTATCCGATTTGAAGCAGTGAAGAACACGAAGTGGGCCAGGAAAACAGAGGTGTTGAATAGGTGGCTGAGGGGCTGGTGCTGCCTTATGAACTTTGGGTTTTTCAATCACGGAGCGGTTTACTCAGGACCTGGCCTGATGGCTGTGGACGGGTGCCACGGGTCCCCAAGAGGAAAAATAATCCTAGCTCAAGAGCTGGCAGGCCTCATTGACAGGGCTTTAAACAAGGTAGGAAGGGGGAAGGGGATATAATGAGGCTTGCTAGGGTAGAGCAAGTAGCCTCTAGCTTTACACTAGATTCGAAGAGGGCAGAATTCAATGAGAGAGAGAAGGGCTTGGGAATGTTGACATTCTACAAGATTGTAGGGAAATGCCTCTGAAGTGTCCCATAGGAACTTCTGGGGATTCCTCAGAGAAGGTAGTATTGCTGACCTCCCCTTCTGGAACTTTCTAATGTCCCTCTAGGAAGGAGTGGGGGAAAACTTCAGATTCCTCCCAGAGGTTTGAGGGAGGGCTCCTCAAAAAAGCTACGGAGTCAGAAAGCCCAGCTGAAGTGACTTTACACAAAGGCACACAGTATGGGTAACAAGCAGGAGGAATTTGAAATCGTGATGTCACTGGAAAATTTTGATGTAGTTGCAATCACAGAAACATGGTGGGATGATTCCCACAGCTGGAATACCCCTGTAGAAGGGTATCGACTTTTTAGAATGGATAGGCTGGGTAGGAAGGGTGGTGGAGTTGCCCTCTATGTTAAAAAGTGGATAGACTGTGAGGAGCTCCCTCTGAGAAGTGGTCAGGAGCAGGTTGAGAGCCTGTGGGTCAGAATTAGGGATAGGATTAATAAAGAACAGCAGGTGATTGGGGTCTACTACAGACCACCTGATCAAAGAGAGACTGCTGACTGAGGCCTTCCTCCTTCAGCTCCAGGAGGCATTGCGGTCACAGGCACTCATCCTGATGGGGGACTTTAACCACCAGGACATCTGCTGGGAGAACCACACGGTGAGCTGCAAGAGGTCCAGGAGACTCCTGGAGTCTGTAGATGAAAACTTTTTGGTTCAGGTATTGGACAGACTGACCAGAGGCGATCCATTGATGAACCTGGTGCTCACTAATGTGGGGGAGATCATTAAAGGTGTTAAGACTGGAGACAGCCTGGGCTGCAGTGACCATGCCCTGGTTGAGTTTGTGATCTTGAGGCACATGGGCCTGGCAAAGAGTGGGATCAGGACCCTGAACTTTAGGAGAGTAAACTTCAGGCTGTTTGAGGAATTGTTGGCTGAGATCTCCTGGGAGGCGCTCCTTAGAAATGTTGAGGAAAGTTGGTTACTCTTTAAGGATGCCTTTCTGAGAGCTCAAGAGCAGTGGGCAGGAGGGGCAGGAAACCAGCATGGCTAGGCAAGGACCTGCTGGTCAAACTGAGGGAAAAGAAAGGCAAATACAAGCTCTGGAAACAAGGGTGTGTTGCCAGGAAGAACACAGAGATGCTGTTTGGACTTGCAGAGACGGGGTCAGGAAAGCCAAGGTGCAGATGGAACTGAACTTGGCAAGGGATGTTAAAAACAAGAAGAAGGGATTTTACAGGTACATTGGCCAGAAGAGACAGGTCAAAGAGAGTGCACCCACCTTGGTAAATGAGAAAGGAGAATTGGCTGCAACTGATGAGGACAAGGCTGAGGTACTGAATGAGTTATTTACCTCCGTCTTCTCATAAGCCAGGATTCTCATAATTCTCAAGTCCCTGAACCTTGCATCCCTGGAACTATAGGTGGGAACTGGGTAAGTAAATCCTTGCCCCTCCCCCCCCGCCCTGCCCCCATAAGAGCAGAGCAAGACCACGATCATCTCATGAGACTCAATGTCTACCAGTCTATGGGGCTGGATAACATGGATCCCAGGGGCCTGAAGGAACTGGCTGATCTGGTTGCTGAGCTGCTCTCCATCATATTTGAAAAGTCGTGGTTGTCAGGAGAGGTCCCTGGGGACTGGAGAAAAGGTCATGTCACTCCCATTTATAAGAAAGGCAGCAAGGAAGACCCAGGGAATTACAGGCCGGTGAGCCTCACCTCTGTGCCTGGGAAGATCATGGAACAGATCCTCCTGGATGACATGCTGGAGCACAAGAGGGAAGAGCACGTGATCCGGGACAGCCAGCACGGCTTCACCAAGGGAAGGTCGTGCCTCACCAATCTGGTGACTTTCTATGATGGAGTGACAGCATCGGTAGATATTGGGAAGGCAACCCATGTCATCTACCTGGACTTGTGCAAGGCCTTTGGCACAGTCCCCCACCACATCCTTATCTCTAAACTGGAGAGATGTGGATTTGATGGGTGGACCATCCAGTGGATAAGAAACTGTTTTACAGACCGTAACCAAAGGGTGGTGGTCAATGGCTCTATGTCCAGGTGGAGGCCGGTGACAAGCGGTGTCCCCCAGGGGTCTGTCTTGGGACCGGTTCTCTTTAACATCTTTATCAATGACATCGATGATGGGATTGAGTGCACCCTCAGCAAGTTTGCGGATGACACCAAGCTGAGTGGTGTGGTTGACACCCTAGAAGGAAGGGAAGCCATCCAGAGGGATCTTGACAGGCTGGAAAGATGGGCCCGGGTGAACCTAATGAGGTTCCACACTGCCAAGTGTAAGGTGTTGTACTTGGGCTGGAGGAATCCCAGACATAGATATAGGCTGGGAGAAGAGCTCCTTGAGAGTAGCCCTGTGAGAAGGACCTGGGTGTCACTGTGGATGAGAAACTTAATATGAGGCAGCAGTGTGCTCCTGCAGCTCGCAAGGCCAATGGTATCCTGGGCTCCATCAGGAGAGGGGTGGCCAGCAGGGACATAGGGGGTGATTGTCCCTCTCTACTCTGCCCTCGTGAGGCCCCATCTGGAGTACTGTGTCCAGATCTGGGGCCACCAATACAAGAAAGATGTGGAACTGTTGGAGAGGGTTCAGAGGAGGGCCACAAAGATGATTAGAGGGCTGGAGCACCTCCCCTACAAAGAGAGGCTGAGGAAGCTGGGCTTGTTCAGCCTGGAGAAGGCTGTGGGGAAACCTCATTGCAGCCTTCCAGTACCTGAAGGGAGCATACAAACAGGAGTGGAATCAGCTTTTTAAAAGGACAGACAATGGCAGGACAAGGGGGAATGGATTAAAGCTAAAGGAGGGAAGGTTTAGATTAGATATTAGGGGGGAAGTTCTTTACAATGAGAGTGGTGAGGTCCTGGAACAGGCTGCCCAGAGAGGTGGTGAATGCCCCATCCCTGGAGGTATTCAAAGTCACGTTGGGATGGGGCCCTGGGCAACCTTGTGTAGATCCAGGCCTGGAGTTTGGTGGCCCTGCCTGTGGCAGGGGGTTTGGAACTCTATGATCCTTGGGGTCCCTTCCAACCCAGACCACTCTATGATCTGTAAAATAAGTTCTGGCTCTGCCAAAAGATTTCACTGCAATCCTAAACAAGTCCCATCTAAGAGTGGGTACTCTTCTTAATTCACTAAGACAGTACTGGAAGAATTTGCTCTCGCTTTTAAATGGGAATAAATACAAACTGTAATTCTATTTCCATGTTTTTACGGTATCTTTTAATCAGAAGGAAAAATGAAAACTAGATTGCCCAGAGAGGTCATGTAGTGTCCTTCTCTAGAGGCATTTAAAATCTGCCTGGACACAATCCTGTGCAACCTGCTTAGGTGATCCTTCTTTAGCACAAGGTTAGACTAGGCGATCTCCAGAGGACAAGTCCCCTACCACTCTGAATAACAGAAGTAATATTATTAATGCTTAATTACATACTCCCAGATGATAGCACTCAATCCCACTGTTTAGGAGATCTAACAAAGATACCAGAGAGTACCGGTTCCTGTGCAGACCTTTGAGGGACACCACTTGTTACTGTTGGAGATTGAGCTGTTGACTGCAGTGCTTTAGATGCAGCCACCCAGTCAATCCTTACCCACATAACAATTCATCCATCCTTCAACCCTGTATCTCTCCAACTACATAGGTACCAAATGTCACACTCATAGATGTGTTAGATTGGACAGGACCTTTTAAAGGTCATCTAGTCCAAATCCCATGCAGTAAACAGGGACACCTTTAACTGGATCAGGTTGCTCATCTTCATCAAGCCTGACTTTGCATGCCTAAAGTGATGGGGCATCCACCATCTCTCTGGGCAACCTGTTTCAGCATCTTACCACCCTCACAATGAATAGCTTCTTCCTAATGTCTTACCTAAACCTATTCTGCTCTAGTTTAAAACCACCACCCATCATCCTATCACTACATGCCCTTACAAACAGTCCCTCCCCAACTTTCCTATAGGTGCCCTTGAGGAACTAGAAGGCTGCTATAAGGTGTCCTCTGAGCCTTCTCAACTTTAGCTGAACAAGCTCAACTCTCAAGAATGTCCTTGTAGAGGAGGTGCTCCAGTCCTCTGATGATCCTTATGGCTCTCCTCTGGACCCACTCCAAGAGTTCCATGTCCTTTTTATGTTGAGCGCTCCAGAGCTGGACACAGTACTCCAGATGGGATCTCACCAGAGCAGGGAGGGAGAGGTGTTACTGTCATTAGTAATTATTTCACATAAAGTACTGAGTTCAGTAGTCACTTAACTGGGGTAAATCCTTAACATTCTCAATAAAGAAATAAAAAAACCCTACCCTAAACATCACCATGACCACTTTTAAAAGGGTATAAAAGGTCACAAGGATCAGTGACATCATGTTACTTTGAACACATAGAACAATGGCAGGACTAAAAATCATTCTTCCCTAGCAAATGACCTTTCAACATACAACTAAGGAAGATTACCTCTGCCTGTTAATAACCAAATTCTCCTTCTGAGAAGCAGGAGAGTTGCCACCTAAACCACTCTGGTTGTACTTAGGATAGCTTTCTCTCTTCAACACACTTTTAAAAAACATACCCAAACAACTAATTCCCTGTGACCTTAATTCATATCACATTGCAAGATCTCTTTTCCAGCCATTAAAATCATCATGTTATAAACTCTGATGAACTCAAGGTACTGCATTTGCTGTTCTTTTCAAAAGGAAGAATTTGAGCACTATCAGTGGAAGTACTACTGTGATAAACAAGAGAGTTCTATCTATTGCTCAGTAATGACAGCTACCTACTGCACACTTTCCTAATGCATATCCATAACCAAGAAATAAACAGCTGGTAATTCCATGCTTCTCTCCCTCTCCCACCCCCCTAAAAACAAACCAAAACCAACAATAAAACCTGTGTAGCCTCAGACCACCGAATAAGATCAGAAGGAACAACAGCAAGACCAGCAGCTGTCTTCCTCAAGAATATAATAGCTGGAGCCTGAAAGCTGGCAACCCTACAACTATGTCAGGAGCTGAGGCAGATGACGTGTATGATTGATGGCTTGTATTTAAATGAGAGCAATAGTACATTAATCAAATATAGAAGCTAAGGAAGGACTTCTCAGTTAAGATTAAAAGCCTTCACAGAGAAAGAGATAAAGATTGTTACTGATGTATAGGGATATTAAAAACAAAAAATGGAATCTAAAACATGTCAGTTTTAATGACAGTTTGGCATGGTGCCAGTTACAGGAATAACTAAAATTAGAAATAATATAAAATGTGACTCTTCAAAATAAAGACTATGAATTCTCTCTTTTTTTTTTAGTCAAAAGAAAGTAAAATTTTCTTCTCAACGTGCTTCAGGAAAACATCCTAGCTTAACCTTTTTTTGTTTCAGAAAAAATCCAGCCACATAATCACTCTCTTAAGTTTAACATTATGACACCTCAAATCTGTGTTGTAGTTTTGTGGTTCGTGGCATGTCACATTGAAGTCATTAGAAAAAAATTCTTCTAACAGTTGCTTTAAGAACCTGTCCTGGGTTCAGCCCAGCAGCAGGCTATGTTAGCCCTGAGAGTATTCCATACCAATTGCATCATGATCAGGCAGTCTTCCCCCCCAACCCTTGCAGGGGTGACTCCAGACCCGGGCACGGGAGGTTCCGGTCTGGGCAGGCGCAGTGCCATTTCTGGGGGCGACTCCGGACCCATCAGAAACTGCTCCGGAACCAGGCACGGGAAGTTCCAGTCTGGGCAGGCGCAGTGCCAGTTCCGGCTTCTCTCTCTCTCTCTCTCTCTCTCTCTCTCTCTCTCTCTCTCTCTTTTTTTGGATCGGCGCGGCAGGCGGTGGTGAGGGGGGTGCTCTGGGGTGCTGGGCTCGGGGAGTGCTGCGTTCGGGGCTCTGAATCTGAATCGGTTCGGGCACGGTTCAAATTACATAGTGGGGTGAGAGGTTTGCACTGTATATAATAGCACTGTAGTTAGTTGTTTTCCTATTTTCTCCTGTTGTTTAGTAAACTATCCTTATCCCAACCCGCGGGCCTTTGGTTTTTTTTTTCTTACTCGCAGCTCCTTGGTTCCCTCCATTCGCCCATCCTCCACCTCTTAAAGAGGTAGGGGGCTTCTTTTTTCTGACCTTTGTGGCCCCAGCTTTTCCGCTGAGGTTTAAACCACAACAGAACCCAGTGTCCAAAGTCTTTGAACTTGGGCTTGGTGCCCAGTTAATGCTTAGAAGTAAACAAGATTGAAACTAAGTACCAGGTCAAAGCCTGCTCTCCTTTCTTTTCTCTTCCAAACACAACTCTACTCCCACAGGAATTCTGCTAGTATCAAGAGGAAGGATAAGTTTATGAAATGAAAACTCATTGAACCAAGTGTTTAAGATTTTTTTACTGGGTCTCTCCTTAAAAACCATTTATTAAAAGTGTTTGCTGAAGTTACCATTTAAATCAGTAAAAGTTTTCAATGAGTGACAGCAAATTAACATGAATGTAATCTCATCAGAGGTGTACACAGTTTTGAATGTTTCCAAACTCTTTCAGTGGAATTTCCCAGATTCAGTTGCTACAGTTCCTAATGACCTGTATCTGTTATTTGAAAGCACCAGAATGGACTATTGCTAGGGTAGTTTAAAAGTAACTGAACTTTCCCATTCCTACATGACAGTTTCCTGAGAATTTTAGAAAAGCACCAATTCCTAATGGTTGGTGATAGAAAACGTGTTGCATTATGTGTCTATGAAGTCCTTCCCTGCATAGGTCATTGGCTAGTGAGTCTTGCTGCAGACCAAAGCAGGAAGGGCATTCCCCTTCCCTTGTAAAAAACCCCACAAAGTAATTTCATAACAGAAAAAATTACTAAATATAGAAGGCAATTTTATATTACATAAGTTCAACTAAAAAGCAAGTAATTGTACACAAAAATAAACTTTCATCTCTAATGACTCATCCTCAAAATACTGGTCTGTAGAATTTCTAACCTGCAAATAACACATTCTAGTCCCCGTCCCACTGTAGCCCAAAAAACACACAGCTGAAGTGGTCAGGACCAAGTATTAACCTCAGGACCAAGTATTAACCTACAGAACAATTCTTCGTTGGTCACTGGATGCTTTTTTGCATCATTGCTGATAATCCTTACTACAGAACACACAAGACAGATTCACTAGTCTTTCAAGCTGCAAAATGTTGAGTAATCAGAGAATGCATTAGGTTGGAAGAGAACTTTAAAAACCATCTGGTCTAACTCCCTTGCAGCAAAGCAGGGACACCTTTAACTAGATCAGAGCAAGTCTAACTACTCATAAGATAAACACTCATGTTTTGCACTTCTCTTCAGTTTAGAGAGCACACATTAAGGATTAGAGAGCACATTAGAGAGCGCACATATAGTAGCAACATTATTTGCATTTCTGTAGTGTTTTCAAGAGGTTTTCTTTTATATTACTAGCTGATCAGCTTCTTTAAAACCATTAAGTTTTACACTTTAGGTTATAAATATACAGTGAATTTATCTGTTTCAGCACTTCTGAGATAAACAAGGAATTACGCCCTTAATGTCAATGCCATCCTACAACAAAATTTATTTGTTCCTTATTAGAATTGTTAAATTCTAATGTTGATATAGTCTATATTAGATGCTTCTTTTATGTATGTCTGTACTAGGTTGAATTTATGTATGTCTTTTCAATTTATCAGCTTTTGTAACAGTAATAAAATTTCTTTTAAAGTAAGAAATGTAATACCTTCATAAAACCATTAACGTAACATTAAAAAAACTCCATAACTATAAAGTAAGAACACTTTTAACCCACCAAAACCAAACAAGGCCACCCAGAGAGACACCTCACCTGCATCAGCTCTGGACCGCTGACCTGGCGATTTTCCAAATGGGGTCTTCATTCATCTGTGTTTAAGTGAGCAGCAAAGCTGCTGGACTAGGGTGAAAATCCAGTTCTTCCCAACTCCCAGGATATCTTCGTACTCTTGGAGTAAGACAACTACTTACTAATCCACCATTCAATCATGAATTTGTCCTTCAATGTAGACAGATGCACTTTCAATTACAGTACTCTGAAAAACAAAACAGGTAAAACATAAATAGTTTGATTTGCGACTTGGCTAAGATAAGCATAAACTGACTTGGTTTTGGTTTTTTTCTCTCACTTTAATACTATTTTCACATTCAACAGGACGTTCCTTCATATTCTTACTCTGGCAACATTCAGCAAACAGAGGGCAGGTAGGTAAGACAGTGAAACAAGTACTAGGGCTGCTACTTTTCCTTAATACTCCGTATCACATCAGTCAACTACATACAGAAATGAAAGATTCATTGAGTTCAGTAGAGGGAAGAATGACTACCAGCTTAAAAGAAACTGTACTACATTCACTAGAAGTAGAACACACATTGACCATCTCTGTTTATTAGAAACAAAATACCCTCACACCCACCTAGCAGAAGAATTTCGCTTAATAGAAGTTTTTTTAAAAAAATACTGTTGAAAATAACCCAACACATAAAAGCCACCAAAACACCAATTCTACCACATTCTACTGTAATGACTTCTCAGGTCACTGGTTTGTTCAGTAAGTCACTGGTTCACAGAAGATCTGCAGAAGCTTTTGGTGACTGTCTATACTTAAACTCATCAGAGTCCTTTAGATGAGGGAGATCAGGAAACCTTCAAATTCTTTTCAGGATTTAACTACAGAAACTTGTGACCACCTGAAAATCTTAAGAATTACAGGATACTTTATTTCAGGCTAGCATTTTTAGATAGGAAACATCCAGATTAATCAATTACTTCATGGTTAAGACAAGCGAGGTCAGGTAATCTTTTTAGTCTCATGTCCTTGAGAAATGTCATTGCTTCAATCATGTTCTCTGTGGTTCATTAATCAATCAGTTCTGGACTTTCTCCTTTTGCTTCAGTTTTGGAACCAGCTGTCTATTGTCACACCATACAGGGGTTAAAACCAAAGGAATGCTCTTAACTAGCTGAGGGAAAAAGCATTCCTTATGCTGTGCCTTACTGAATAAGAGAACATATATGGATGTGCCTTGAGGTATGGGAAGACGTGCAGAAAAGTACACTTACATCTAACAACACTTGCCAATTCTTCCATGAAACGAACCCATTATGTTTAGGAACATCAGAGCAACACAGAAATACTCTTCAGAAAAAAACAGTGACAGAAAAACAAACGTTCAGGAATTTGCAGCTTTTAGAAAACTCTGTACTCTAGATGGAAGACGTATCTTAAGACATTCACAGTCAGGAATTCATAAGAATTTGTAAAATTAAAGTTAAAAATACATTCACAGGGACTTAGGAGCTTTTCCACATCTCACCTCATCCTGAAATCTACCAGTACATACACAGCAATGTTGAATGCTACTAAGGCAACCGCACAGTCAACTTTTTAAAAGCACCTGAAGGTGGAATAGGAAGCAATTACCTTGCGTAACTACTGTACTAGAAGACGTTTTTCTACTAAATTAAAAAGCATTTTAACATGGATTAAAATACATAAGCACAGAAGCATTACTGATTATGCAAACAAACGCTGAATTTAGAGCACTGCTGTGATATACTACTATATTTGGTCTCAGAGGCACTGCATAAGCACACAAGAGACATTTTTTTCCCCGGGAGAGCTATTAGTTGAGAATCAAGTGTAACCTAGTACTGCATTTTTGTTACTTTACAAAAAATAACACTCTCAAAAAACCCCACCAAAAACACACATAAGAAGCACCTTAAAAAAACTCCACCCTGTAATCCAAACCCCTACCACCACAAAACCACAAACTGAAAATCCTTCAGATTTCAAAACTAACATACCCTTTTCAATAAGCTGTTGACCTGTTAAAGATGACATAAATATTTCATAACACCTGTATTTATATATACTTCCTCCCCAAGATTTCCAATTCATGCCAAAAATAGAATGTACTATACAGATATTTTCATTTCACTGGGTGTTAACTGGCTATTAAAGATAACTACAACACCACAAAAGTTGTGGTTTTCTACCAGTTAGCTTTTTAAAGGTATACCCCCAATCATTAGTATACCACAAATCCAAAATCCTATCTCTAAAAAGGAAATTTTTTCCTAATCCTTTTAAAATTTAAATTCACTAGTTACCAATTAATGAAGTGTGCTCTCTGAGCCTAAATACACAAGGCTACTGAAGTAAAAATGTGACTCAGCAGTTCAAACCGATTTTCTCAAAACTAGGCCACTAACTTGTCATCAATTCAAAACCTCACTAAAAGTTTTCGTTGAAAGCAAGTGAGACTTCCTAAAACCAGCATTCTGAATTCAATTTACATTTCAGTTTCACACTGACAATTCTAAAGATATTAACAAGGAAGGAATAAACTAATTCACTTTGAGAACATCTTGACTTTTAAAGCCCATGTAACCGTCTCACTACTTGATTAAAAATAAACCCAAATCCATAAACTTTCATTTTTAAATATGATTAATAGCAAAACATTTAATGTCATAATGCAATATTTTAAACTCTTAAGATGTAAAACCATCAAGAAAAATCCATACAAAGTTCAAACCCTTTTATTACAAAAGTTTAAGTCTCGAAGCATTGGATGTTCCATATAAAAGCAGAAAGTTTTTAACATGCTTCTGACATACTCAGTAGCAATGAGCTATTCTGTTAAGAGAAGAATTTCCTTGTTTATATGCATAAAGGATGAGTTATGAAAACTTTTTAGGTCAATTATGTCTAGCAGCAGATATAGCCAAACCAATGCAAATAGCTTTTCTGGATGCAAACTGATACATTCAAACCAAGTTATACTAGTCTTTATAGACTACCAGCAACTTTCAGAAGAGTAGCTTCACTCTACCAGTTAGGCACCAATTTCTCCAACACCCAACAGTACAGGTCATCAGCAGTTCAAGTTTCACTTAAAGACTGGCATTCTTTTGACTCATCATCAGTTGCAACTACTCACTAGCCCAGATGTTTTGCTTTTTTGCTTTTACAAACCTTGCTAGAGCACAGCACACTCATAAAAAAACCCACAAAACAATGTGGAAATTAGGTGACTTTTTTCAATAGTGGAGCATTTCACAGAAGGTTGGTTAAGTGCTAGACTGAAAAAAAAAGGTGTTAAAACTGAAAATACAAGCACCACAAACTGTCAATCATACCAGTTTTAATAACGTCATGGTTTAATCCAGCAGGCAGCTAAAACCACCAAACAGCTATTAACTCACACACACACTGTGCCCTCCCCTGCCAGCAATGGGATGGGGAAACAAGCAAGTGGAACTTTAAAAAAAAGAAAAAAAAGTCATGGGTTGAGATAAAGACAGTTAAATAGCACAGAAGAGCAGGGCAGTAATAATAATAACGAATATACGTAACAAGTGATGCACAGCACAATTTCTCACCGCATGGATCTGATTTCAGCTGGTTCCTGTGTCTCACTGCCCTCTCCTGGCTGTCCACCCCCCAGTTATATACAGAACATCATTGGCATGGAACACCCCCTTTGGCCAGTTTTTGTCACCTGCCCTGGCTGTGTCCCCTCCTCACTTCTTGGGTGCACACTTTCCCCCCTCCCCTTACTCGTTAACATGTTAGTGTGAGAAGCTGAAAAGCACCTGACTGCTTGGCAACAACTAAAAACACCTGTGTTATCAACACTGCTCTCCACCTACAAACCAAGTGCAGCACTACACCAGCTGCCAGAAAGGAAAATAACTCTGTCCCAGCCAACATCAGGATAAATAAGAATAACACAATCGTTCTGGAGCAAGGAGGAAGGCACACTACTACGACAGCTATCTCCACATTTTACCTTCATGAACACAGTATCAAAGTTTGCAGAGGCACTGATGTAGGGGTAAAAATTGGGAAGGAGAGGGAAAGTAACGGCACGTGTTGCTTCTATCAAACACCGTGTGATGCTAGCTGACGGCGGGCACCACCTGTGGAGGCCTGTTCGGGTCCAGCGGTAGCAGTGAGGAGGCCTTCTGGCACCACCTGCGCCTTCGCTTCGCCAGCAACAACGTGTCTCCTGCCTGCAACTCCTCGCTGGTAGCAACTCTTTGCACTGGTAGCAGCTGTTCAGAGCAGGCCGGGCACGTCACAGCACTGCCACAAGCCTGCTCTGTGGAAGAAGTAATTCTGAAGCGAAATGCATCAGCTGCAGAGCGCCCTTTATAAGCAGTGCGGTGACTTCGGTAACTCAAGCTCCGCACTGCTTTCAGCCAAAGCAATACCGTGGTTGCAGCACTGAGTTCGAAACAGCATGTCATTTAGACTCCCTAATTCCTACCGTATGAACAGTAAGTCTCCTCTAACCCCCTCCCCAACATCAACGTTAATGTTAAATGTCTATTTCCTAAATGACAGGGGAAACAGCCATACATAACCCATTTTCATTTGTGGTGGTGTTTTTTTTTACCTTCCTCATAAAAGCCCCCCGACACCTTCCTGTGGTGTAGGAATTCTGCACCAAATTACAAATTCGTTTTGAAGTATGCTAAAGTCTCATCCAATATATTAGTTAAGAACTTCTGTTAATCCTGTCACTAGGGTTTTGTGTGGGTAATAACACCTGGTATCTCATAAGAAAAATTGTAGCATGTAAACTCTGAACGTGTGTGATGTACAAACAACAGTGGATTTATGAGCTGAAATCAACTCCAAATCAAGTACTCCTATCCCTTGCCTATGACAGCTTCTGTAGTTTTCCCTCTAACCCATAGATGTGTTGTAACTGTCTACAGTTGTACAGAAGCAAACAGCATAGGCAAGGGACTGCATGTGCATACACACAAATGCACACACATTTATTGGACACGGCTTTGATCCTGCCTTTGATCTCATGGCAGGGGGTTTGGACTAGACAACCTTCAATGGTCCTTTTCAAACAAACCATTTTATGACAGAAAACCATGAATAAAATTAAACTATTTCCATGCTACAATACTATAGTGATCTGACTGCAAATTATACAGCAGAAGATTCTTTAAATCTGAAATATGTACAGTCTCCTATTGAAAAGGTTTCTGTCAAATAAAGTTATTTATTGACAATGCACCTGTGTGGAATGATCACTGTGGTAACTTAGAAACTAAACATTTGTTCACATTTGAAAGAAAGGTTCAGAATCCAAGAAACATTCCAGGGTGATGGGCAACTGGTATTACCAAGCATCCTTGTCAAATTAAGTTTCTAAACATCCTTCCTCCCATGTTCCAAGGCCATCCTGAGAGTTGGTAACAGGGGAGCTTGATGTTTTAACCTTGAGACAGCTGCATGGAGGGTGGAGCAGAGACAATGTGGACAGGCTCTGTGATAATATGGGAACTTCAAGAGTAAATGGAACTGACAAGCCGCATGCTTGCTATCCTAAGCCAACAATCTGTCATGTATTTGACAAAATGCTGTCCTTTACTAAACTCTGCCCATTACAATATCATTATAATACAAAAACAAACTTCCATCTGGAAAGCTACCCGCCTCCAAGGTGCAACCACCCCCATAGAACATTGTGCTCTGAATTTTGTTAGTCTAGTCTATGCCTTTAAATGCAAAGTGTAGAAACTTCACAGCAATTGCAATAAAGTTATGTATGACTAGAGTCACTCAAGCTCCACCTTGGAGGTAAGAACACAAAAACAGCAAAAGGGAGAGAGGATATTAGGAACAATACCATTGCACAGGGAAGATGCCATTGCCTGTTATTCTGACTTCTGGGACCAGTTAACAGACTGAGTCTCTTTCCCCCCACACTGGGACGCCTCTGGGTAAGATTCAGGAAATTATAAATCTCCATACAGCCGCTGTATGTATCTTTTAACGCGTTTGTGGTTATGCTGTGTTACTAATACCTTTGGTATTTGCATGTGCTTTGCAGACAGTTGAATTAATCACTGGGAATCCAAAGAACCTGTGCATCTCTTGCTTTAATAAGCGGCATGTTCATTAAGCTAACCATGACAGTTCTTATCGAAGGAGACCAAACTGACTAACTGAGGCTGTGGTAGTTCAAGGAATGCAACTAGGCTGAAGGTGTATCATGTTATTTGTGCATCTGTAATTGTGATATCTCTGTACACTGAATGTGACCAGACTTGGGCATTGCTCCAAGATACCTCAACCCTTCATGCAACAGACCTGCAAATACTGTAGAGCTTCTGCTAAAAAGGAAGCAGCACATGTGTACACTCAAAATCTTGGGATCAGACTATGGGACTTCATTATTATTCTGGAATTGGCTACAAAGCTATTAACCTTTCAGCTAACTTCTGTATTTTAACTTTGTGTTGATAACAGTGTAGTTTCTATTTACAAATAATGATTTACTGAAACATTTAATCAGAAATAAAAGGACAAACCATTTACCATGATATAGAGCAAAAAAAGGTTTTGTTGACAACTTCAGAAGACAAGAACTTCATATTATAGCATAAAACCAGGCTAGCTGATGTAATTTAGGAATCCTAAAAAGCTTAAAATTGCTATAGTAGAACACCTATTAAGAGTTATTATTTTTAAGAATTATCCCATTGGTTCAGAATTAGATGGAAAGCTTTACAAATGATACTACTCTTCTATCAAAAACAAGTTTGAACAAATTTTATCTAAACAACCTTTCAGCACAAAGATTTGTCAGAAATTCTCAGGTCTAGTGTGGGTTGTTTTTTTTCCTGAGTAATCTTCATTAATAGGAAACATTAGTACGGTTTCACAAGAATATGTGCAAGTGATAACTCTTCAAGACTGCACTGAAAATCCTTACACAACGAAAAAAAAAGTAACAGTCAGAAACCAATCTTTAAAGTCTAGTTTGCACTGTTGTCTATCCCTTTTTTCCTCTTTTATTAGCAAAACATAGCTGTTACTGAGACACCACTATAGCTCTGTATTTGCATCATGACACAGATCATCAAAACAGTCTGTACCAATTATTTCAATTTAGCATTTCAGACCTCTTATTTTGGCAATAGACAGGGTATAATGTAACTGCTTTGTAAAGGCAGCAGTAAGAACTTTGTAAAAGCCAGTATTTTAAAACAGTATTTTAAGCAAACTTTTTCATTTCAGGGTCTTAATGACCACACTCGAATAATCAGAGTACCATCTTCTAAGATTAATTTTCAGGACTCCCACACTACAGTTCTGGATTGTAATAAAAGCACCAGTAAAAAGGGCAGGAAAACAGAGGATTCTTGGCACCCATGTCAGAACACATCTATTTTTGATTTTAAAATACTGTTACAGGTGAAATGCTAAGAAGATTTTATTCCTTCAAAAAGTTAATAACACTTTTTATCCTTGTCTGCATTACCCTTACTTGGGTGTCATGGTGGATGAGAAACGTAACATGAGCCAGCAGTGTGCTCTTGCAGGTCGCAATTCGACAGGGAGGTGATTGTCCCGCTCTACTCTGCCCTCGTGAGGCCCCACCTGGAGTACTGTGTCCAGATCTGGGGCCCCCAATACAAGAAAGATGTGGAACTGTTGGAGAGGGTTCAGAGGAGGGCCACAAAGATGATTAGAGGGCTGGAGCATCTCCCCTATGAAGAGAGGCTGAGGGAGCTGGGCTTGTTCAGCCTGGAGAAGAGAAGGCTGCAGGGGGACCTCATTGCAGCCTTTCAGTACCTGAAGGGAGCATACAAACAGGAGGGGAATCAGCTTTTTAAAAGGACAGACAATGGCAGGACAATGGGGAATGGATTAAAGCTAAAGGAGGGAAGGTTTAGATTAGGTATTAGGGGGAAGTTCTTTTCAATGAGAGTGGTGAGGTGCTGGAACAGGCTGCCCAGAGAGGTGGTAGATGCCCCGTCCCTGGAGGTGTTCAAATCCAGGTTGGGATGGGGCCCTGGGCAGCCTTGTCTAGATCAGGCCTGGAGGTTGGTGGCCCTGTGTGGTGGTTTAGGCCTGGCTGGAGGCCAGACACCCACCAAAATCAGTCTATCACTCACTCCACTTTTCAGTTGGACAGGGGAGAAAATATATATTGAGAGGCTCAGGAGTCGAGATAAGGACAGGGAGAGATCATTCCGCAATCAGTGTCATGGGCAAAATAGGCTCAGAGCGAAAGAAAGAAACCTCTCTAATTTATTACACTACACACTCACACCAGAGTCAGATAATGAGAAATGTCGTCCCCCCTCCACCTTCTCAGCAGACTTCACTTTAGTCATGATTTTGCTGCCTGCTTTCCCCCCATCCCCATACTGGCCCAGGGAGGGGCAGGGACTGGGAAAATGGGGCTTTGGTCTGTTCCTCCCAAGTTGGTTTCCTTCTTTTCTGGGGGCAGGAGGGTGGCATTCATTCCACTCACCCTTCCCCTGCTGCACTGTGGGGTCCCACCCATGGGACACAGTCCTTCATGAACCTCTCCAATGTGAGTCCTTTCCCACAGGGCTTCAGCTCTTCACCAGCTGCCCCAGAGTGGGTCACTGTTATGTTGGGCAGTCATAAATCACAATGTCCCTCAGTCTCTCAGTCCCAGACCTACACGGGGTCACCAGCACACATACTCCCCCTCCCAGCAAACCTGCTGTGGTGCAGATCTCTCTCTTGCTCATCTCTGTGTCTCTATCTCTCTCCATGGGCTGCAAGTGCTGGCAGGGGCTTGCTCCAACACGGGTCACAGCATCTCCTGTATGTCTCCACCTGTGCCGGTGTGAGGCTTCTCCATGGGCTGCAGGTGGGGTCTTGGCCTTTCCCATGTGTTGCGGGGGGGGGACACCTGCTCCACCATGGGTTTCTCCACAGGCTACAGGGGCACGTTTCTCTCTAGCACCTGGGGCGTTTTAGACGGGTGTTTTAGTGTGCACTAGAGTACACACCCATCAACAGCCTAGCACACAAAAAACACAGCCAAGCAGGATTTTACTTTCTATGGACAAACATCACCAAAAAAAATCCAAACCAAGCAGAAAACCAAACAAAAAATCCCCCCACACAAAAAACCACATTACCCCCCACCCCCCAAAAAAGATAAAAGTCTGGAGTAATCACATTTGACACTCCCGTCTTGGACAACTAGTCTTAATTACAGGAAGAACACACTATACCCTGTCTGGACATATTCTGCTGGCATCTGTTCCTTGACAAGTCCTGGATTACTGGGAGAAAGACCATTTTCAGGAATTTGATTCCTAAAAAGAGGAATAAGGTGTTTGTCTCAAATATTTATAGGTGGAACACAACCATAAAACATGAGCTTTCCCAAATGTTTTTGAAGAAAACAGTTGAAGGATCTGACTAGTGATACATCAGTGAAACTTACTAAATTTTAGCTGTCTAGAAATTAAGCACTGAAGGAGGTAATGTAAGCACTACTTTTCTGAAAGTTTATGTATCTAGAATTGAACTTCTGTTTTTTAGAAATACACCAAGGTGGTACTTTGTAAAGTGCATCTAAATCCTACTGCAATCAAAGGATTATTTCAATTGTTCTAGTCAGCTATACATTACAGCAACATCACAGCCTTCCCATCTGGTTGGCTTGACATTTTATGTTAGACCTCAGTTTAAACTCCATAACCAATATAAATGTGGAAATCTGGCCTTGAAAAACAACAATCTCCACAAGCAGCATACTATGAACATAGGTCCAAGGGATTCCCCATGAAATGCACTGCATTTACAAATATTGAAGATTTTCCTCAGTGGGCCACAAGTGGAACTGGAGGGTAAACAGTAAACTGTCAAAGATAAACTGTCCAGTGATGACTAAACTAGCATGTCAGCTGTTAACCTGGCAGAACCTAATAACCATTTGACAAATAGCTATCTGAACATTTGTACAGCAAGAAGAACAGAAGTGCCTCAGATGTATTTCAATTTACCTTTTTTTTTTTTTTTCATAGAGTTAGGAACTCTACTCTAGTATTATATTTAACTATTACAGGTAGTTAGCGTAACTTTTGACCATAATAGCAGCCAAAAATTAGGTACATATACTGTAGGGCAGTGTGTGTCCTATATGCCCTGTATATTGATTTTTTTTTTCCTCTTTCCCTCTCAGTTGCATCCTACCATCTTCTCAGAATATCTATTTGCAAAATACCAATTGTTTTCACCTGCCATTCAGGCACCCTTAAGAGACACTCACTATCTGGCTTTCTTCCTTTGCAGAACCTTTCATGTGGACCACAGTATTTCCAGTATATTCAAATACAGGACTTTATGTACAAACACATCATAAAAGAACAAACTGGTATTTAGCTTCAGGGTTATGAAGCCCCAGGTTGTACCAGTCAAGTTTTTGTGTTTATTCTCCAGTGGGGCATGAAAAAAGCCCTTAGAACAAATTGTACAAAGATTCTTAGCAAACAAGAACACAAGTTGAAGCCTGATCTATTGAAGACCTGAAAGTATTTTCTAAGCTTCCTGCATATAAGCGTAGGCAGGAATCTCAACATAACCTGTAAGAAATTCCATTATTAATTGTCCAGTATCTGTCCAAGTAGTTCAAGAAATCACTGCGTGGTAAGCTTTCAGGTGCAGTTATGATACTGAAACCACAGGCTAGAAATCTACAGAGCTATGAGATCAATGCATAAAAATCTTCCCGTTAAGAAATTTCTTTTCTGGCATGAAATTAAGATCACCAATTGAAACCATTCTATTATTCTGTGATAAAGGGTAGAAATGCTCACAAGTTTAAAAGCACCTTACCTGTTAACTAGTTAAGTGAGCCACGTCTTTACCCTTGCTGACTTCACAAATGGTGGTAAGAGAACTACTTTTACAGAGCACCATACCCTTAAGTAGACATTAAGAAGAAAACATTTAAGTGCTACACAGGGTAAGTCGTTACCTTATGCAGGCTACCACCCAGAAGTTACAAGACTGAACTGGATGTCTGCCACTTAACATAGAAAGATCTGTAAATATTCTCAGAGGGTGACATGCCTCAGTGTCATCAACACTTCATGCAGCAGCAAAATGTAACTGGCAAATAATTGAGAGTGGCGGTTTTGACATTGATACTAAGTAAAAGTTTTGCAACTAAACTGTGACTTGTGTTATATCAGAATCACTTTATACATCATTCAAAATTGCCTAAAACTATTACTTCAGATTCTGGTAAGCCAGTAGAGCTGTAAAATGAATGTGGGAACAATAACCCCAATGAGTATGCTTTTGATCAACAAAATCTCATAGAGAAGCTTGCTTCACAACATGTGTGAAAACTGTATTTTCTCTTCATCTTATTTCAGCAAATTCTGTGCCACAAAGAACACTGGAAAACACAGCCAACAATCAAATCACAGAAGTGCAATATGAACTGTTGTACCCCAAAGTGTTGAATCTCTAAGACAACAATGTAACTAATGTTTAGATTTTACTTAGATTTCTTATTTCAGAATAATAAAAGCTGCTCAAGGAACATTCAAACTAAACACAAAGCAAAGAAGCAGTGTGCAATCTAAACTATTTGAAGCTTATCCACATGTTACATTTAAGAAAAGTACAGTTCACTAATCAAACCATGTATACATCAGTTAAATGCAAGGGTTTTTTTGCATACAGACACTGCTTGATAAGTAAAAAAAGGCTTCTGGATGATTTTAAAATGTTTAAGCCTTTCATGTATTGTTACAAACTTTTTTCCTAGTAGGTTCCTTAGATTTTGTTGCAATGCATTACTATTTATTGAGGTAAACTATAAAGACAAAGTCATGCACCTCTTATAACAGGTTCACTCTAATCACCTGTGCCTTCCTTCACAGAAATACAATTAATCCTTTCTGTGTTCTTTAGAGCTCTGCTCTCCTGTCATTCCACAGCATTTAAAGCACACAGATAATACTGCTTTAGAGGTGAGATTTAACAATTGCATGAGAAAAGCGACTACTAATATTGCATATGTGTATTCAAGCACTTCTTTTGAGGGTACCAGGTTAAGAGGTCTTTGCTCTCACCAGCTAGCTTGCCTGGCTCTGCCCACTTTTACTACACATCAGTTACCCTTCCAGATTTTCTAGGTCTCTTCCCCTGTGAGATCCACCTGTCACTCTATCATGGGTATCTGCCACTCCAGATTACTGGATTAGAGCAAGCCAAGAAGGCTCTTACTTTTTCCTAAACTTTAAAGGCCTTACTTCCCAAGCACTGCCTTATGTTCTTTCTGCACTATCCTTCTCTGTGACTTCACTCTGCATTCCTTGCATATACCTAAGTCATTTTACCACTGCTCTATAGACATGCCTCTTCGTGGCGTCTCATGGAGGGCTACTTGTTAAAAATAAATTTAAGCCAGCACCTCTGAAAAACTCAGCATTTCAGGGAATAACAAAACTGTTTTAAAAGCATGAAGCAGAATAGGTAACAGAAACAGAAAGTCTCACTGGTTGCCTTCAGCAGCACGACAAATGATACACTTTGAATTACAGTTGTAATCCTATCCAGCCCACATAATACTGGATAGAGAAAAAAACATACACAGGGGCTTAGGGAGCTGTGAGGCAAAACCCCAGAGGCTGTCTGCTAAGCATGCATGAACAGGCATTGTCCAGTGCTTATTGGCTCACAGCTTAAGTTCTTCATTCCTAGTTAACCAGACTTCTTTTTTATTAAGTAAAAAGCATACACAACAGCATGCAGCAAAAGAAACAACTATACTGGTTAATTCAGGTAATCTCTTCACTTTACGGGTTTAAAAGGTTGAAGAGCTCTAAACCCAGAAAGAAATTCACTTATCGCAGCTGACCACAAAATGCAATGATCACATGACAGATAAGCACTTTGTATACATTAAGCAAGGGATGTTCTTAAGGTATACAGAATATGTAAGATAAACAATATTTCCAGAGAAAGCATAAGCAGAGGGGTTTGGTTTTTTCCCTATTTTATTGCTACAGTCAACAAAATAAAGCTATCAGTTGTAGATCTACAGGAAATCCATTCCTGTTCCATGTAGGCAGGGATCAGTTTCCCTTTTACAGGAGGCAATCACATAATACTGTTCTGTCTGACCTGCTTACTATTAATTGCTTTGTTGTAACAGTACAGATATGTAAGTATATAACTACTAACTGCACAGGAGTTTCATCCCTGTTGTCTGCAGCTAAAGAAGTTTTCAGAGCAGGAAAAGTTCTCATTTTTAGTTTTATTTCCAATAGTATCTTTTATCACAGTTAAAACACTATTTTTTCTACTCTACATTGCTTGCAACCTGTGACAACAAATACTACTGGTATTAAAAATGCTCCAGGCATTGCCATTATCTTTTCAGAGGCCAAATATTCCAGCTGTGAACAATGCACTGAGCACCTGGCCCAATTTTGCAGCAACTCAGCATCTCCCTCTCATGCTGTTTTTACAGAATCTAAGCACTGCAAATTCCCCTGCAGCCCGTGGAGAAGACCACGGGTGAAGCAGGTTCTCTCCCCACAGCCCATTAAAGATGCCAGGGAGCAGAGACACGGCCTGCAGCTGTGGAGGCCCCACTGGGTGGAGACATATAGAAGATGGTGTGACACACACTAGAGCAAGCCCCTGGCAGCAGATCTGCAGGTAGTGGAGAGAGACAGTGAGAGAGAGACTCATGCCTGGGCAGGTTTGCTGGGAGGTCTTGCAACTCCATGGCAGACCAGGCTGCAGCAGTCTGGGCCTGAGTGACTGAGAGACATTCTGTGATTTGACTGCCCCCCACAGCAGTGACCCATGTTGGTGCTGCTGATGAAGAGCTGAAGCCCTGTGGGAAATAACTCCTGTGGAGAATTTCATGGAGAACTGTCTCCTGTGGGTGGGACCCCACACTGGAGCAGGGGAATAGTGTGAGGAATGCTCTGTGTGTCGTCCGTCTCCCTGGTCCACAGTCCCCTCCCCAACCCCTTCCTCCCGCCAATACTGCTAAGAAAGAAAACAACTTGTGAGGAACCGACTGCAACCCCCATTCCCCCCTGTGCCATCCTTGGGGGAAGAAGGGAGAGAAATCATTAACATAGTCTGTGAAGAAGGGAGGGGTGGGGGGTGATGTTTTAAGATCTGGGTTTACTTCTCATTATCTGACTCTAGTTTCTGTGTGTGGGTAGTGTAATAAATTAGAGTTTTCTTTCCTTTATTCTGTGCTGAGTCAGCTTTGCCCATGACACTAATTGCAGAATGATCTCTCCCTGTCCTTATCTCGACACCTAAGCCTCTCAATAGACATTTTCTCCCATGTCCAGCTGCAAAGGGGAGTGATAGAGTGACTTTGGTGACCATCTGGCCTCCAGCCAAGGTCAAACCACCACATTAAAGTACATGCCTAAAATTCTTTTGAGATTTTTAAAGCATGGTTCCATTGTATCTTTCAAATCACTAGTGAAACTTGAATGAAAACTAATCCAAGGACATGGTTTATCCTCACACCCCAGGAAGTCATTTAACAAGTTATAACTACATGACTCTTCCACAGCTAAGAACTACCTCTCACTGTACACCTACAGTTTATTTCTTACAGCTCCTTAAGTTTAAGTGATGTTTTGATTTGAAGATAGATGATGATTAAATCAAATCTCTCTTCTAGTACTTCACTCTAAGAAAAGCATTTCTGTTCTAAGAGGTTACACATTTTCTTTCTCAAAATTCACATAAGCTTTTGTGACTGTTGTAACAGATCCTTACGGAGTAAAAACATCACAATTTAAGACAAACAGACAAACGAACAAACCAACCCAACATAACAAGGAAATAACAAATTTCCAGAAAGGAAATGTGGCATACACAAGCACGTGAAAAATTACCATGTAAGCGTCCAGAAGTACACCTCATATTTGCATTACAAACATAAGACAGAAGACTCATCCAATCAACAGAAAGAACTCTCTATTTTCTCCTCACAAACTTTCAATAGCAGTGATCAACCAGAAATTTCTCAACCTTCAAACAGGCAGCAAAGAAAGGTAGAAATTAGTTTTAATAACCGAAATAATCCAAGATGTGGCAAAATTTTCCTATCACTTTTTAAAAAATGTTTCCTAAACAGTGGTAAAACATTGGCAAAGTTACTTGAAGCTAACATAAACTCAAGAGAAACCAAGATAACCCGATAAATAGCTGCAGACAAATTTGTGTCATTCCAGCTCATTAGTGACTACTATTTGAACTCTGAACTAACAGGAGAAAGAATCACCCCTCATCACGGCAGAAAACTGTGGAAATAATTTGAAATATTAGGCTCTGGTAAAACCTTTGAAAATAAAATTGTCCATAAAATATCCTAGCACCTTGCAGTCTTATTTATGTATCAGGGAGCAGTCACTGAAATGAAAGCTGATGAGGGACTTGTAACAAGAGCATATAGCGACAGGTCAAGGGGTAAAGGTTTTAAACTGAAAGAAGGTAGATTTAGATCAGACATCAGAAAGAAATTCTTCCTTGTGAGGGTGGTGAGGCCCTGGCACAGGCTGCCCAGAGAAGCTGTGGCAGCCCCCTCCCTGGCAGCGTTCAAGGCCAGGTTGGATGGGACTTTGAGCAAACTGTTGTACTGGACTGTGTTCCTTCTCATGGCAAGGGGATTGAGCTAGATGATCTTTATGGCTGCACTGAACTCAAACCATTCTGCAACTCTACAAATGCAAAAAAGTAAGTTAATAGATGTTTCTGAACTTTATGAACTTGCACAGCATGCAGCCTCTGTCACACCTGCATGGACACAATGCACCGAGTGATCTTTGCAATTGACTTGGGTTTGGGTGGCACGGTTTTGGTAGCTGCGAGCTTGAGGGGTGGCTTCTGGCTTATGCAGAAAGATGACAGAAGCTTCCCTTTTGTCCAGCAGAGCTGATACCAGCTGGCTCCAAGTCAGATGCACCACTGACCTAGGCCAACCCCATCAGCACCAGCACCTCTAGGATAACATAGTTAAGAGGGAAAAAAAAGGAGCAATAGTTTTCACAGGCAGAGAGAAGATGTGAGAAACAACTCTGCAGACGCCCTCCTGCAGCGCATGGAGAAGATGAGAGTGTGGCAGGCTGTCCCACTGTAGTGATTTCCCTGCAGCCCACGGAAGTACCCCATACGGGAGCAGCTTGCTGGCAGAACTTGTGACTCCATGAGAGAACCACACTGGAGCAGCCTGGTCCTGAATGACTGCAGCCCATGCTAAAGC
The DNA here is from genome assembly GCA_022605575.1 of Laterallus jamaicensis coturniculus. Lineage (NCBI taxonomy): Eukaryota > Metazoa > Chordata > Aves > Gruiformes > Rallidae > Laterallus > Laterallus jamaicensis. Next base: position 4,455,268 of record JAKCOX010000052.1, read on the forward strand.
AGTCTGTGAAGAACTTCAGACTGATGTGAGATAGGCTCATGAAGGACTGTCTCCCACAGGAGAGATCCTATGCTGCAGAAGTGTGAGGAGTCCTCTGCTGGAGGAGGAAGGAGCAGCAGAGACAATGTGCAATGATCTGTCTGCAATGCCGGTTCCCTGTGCCCCGCTGTTGGGAAGGCAGCAGAGATATCAGAAGTAAAGTTGAGCCCGTTCCCTGTGCCCCGCTGTTGGGAAGGCAGCAGAGATATCAGAAGTAAAGTTGAGCCCGTTCCCTGTGCCCCGCTGTTGGGAAGGCAGCAGAGATATCAGAAGTAAAGTTGAGCCCGTTCCCTGTGCCCCGCTGTTGGGAAGGCAGCAGAGATATCAGAAGTAAAGTTGAGCCCGTTCCCTGTGCCCCGCTGTTGGGAAGGCAGCAGAGATATCAGAAGTAAAGTTGAGTCTGGGAAGAAGGAAGGGGTGGAGGAAGGTGTTTTAAGATTCAATTTCTTATTACTTTACTTTGTTTAGCTTGGTAGTAGATTAATTTTTTCTAAGTTGAATCTGTTTCGCTTCTGACATAATTGGTGAATGATCTTTCCTTGTCCTAATCTCTACCCAGGAGCCTTTCATTCCATTTTCTCTCTTGCTCAGCTGAGGAGGCCAGTGATAGTGCAGCTCTGTTGGGTACCTGGCCTCCAGACAGGGTCAAACCACTAGAGCAGTAGCACCAGCAGTGCAGATACACAATTGCAAGTCCTAACCCTCTGCTACCAAATAAGCTATCCGGAGGCCAGAGTTTTTCCACGGACCAAGAAGGTCCAAGGTGATGACTATCTTCACTTTCATCAGTAGAAAGTGCTTTAATCTATTTTTAAATCAGGCTTTATCTATTTTTCATATGAAAAGCAACAAGAAGCTCCATTAGTGGATAAATCATTCAGACCAGTACAGCTGTGTTGGAATTTGAAAACCTCTGGACAGAGGTTTTCAAAGTTCTTGATCTTCCCTTGATGAACAAATGTGTACATTTGCAGCAGATTATCATCCTAGCTGGTCCAGTTCACAGATCAAGGCTTCTCCCATTCTTTGGTCCTTGATCAACTGGAAACAGTTTGGGAACCTCTGATCAAAGTCTTCCTCATTATGTTTAATTATGTGCTGCTCTATATGTTCCTGGAGTAGTTCTGTGAAAGAAGAAAGGCCAGCTGAGGCCTATAACACTGTACTAAAGCAACACAATGCCAGCAGTTACGGAAGTGACACATAAAGAGCAGTAAGGGACTGTCATGGTTTAACCCCAGCTGGCAGTTAAGCCTCACACCACTACCTGCTCGCCCTCCAACCCCTGGCAGGATGGACCAGAGAATCACAAGAGTGAAAGTAAGAAGACACTCATGGGTTGAGTTAACATCAGTTTAACAGGTAAAGCAAAAGTCCTGCATGCAACCAATGCAAAACTAGGGAATTCACTCACCACTTCCCGTGGGCAGGCAGGAGCTCAGCCATCCCCAGGAAAGCAGGGCTTCATCACAAGTAATAATCGCTTGGGAAGACAAGCGCCATCGCTCTGAATGTCGCCAACCCCTGCCCTTCCCCTTCCCCAAGCCCCTTATATGCTGAACATGACGTCATATCGTGTGGAATATCCCTTTGGTCAGATGGAGTCAGACATCCCACCTGTGTCTCCGCCCAACGCCTTGTGCCTCCCAGCCTGCTTGCTGGTGGGGTAGGTGAGAAGAGGCCTTGACTCTGTGTAAGAGCCGCTCAACAATAACAAAAAGATCTCTATGTACCAAAAACATCTCTGTGTTATCAGCAATGTTTTCAGCACAAATCCAAAACACAGCCCTGTACTGGCTACCGTGAAGAAAATTAACTCCGTCTCACCTGAAACCAGGACAAGGACTCAATGACATCTTGCCATATGCTTGCCCTTTGAAAAATTCCTTTTACCCTGTATCAGTCCAAAAATAAATTCCAAAATTTGAAGACAAGAAAAAAAAAAAAAAAAGGATCCAAAATTTTGTATTAAATATACACACAATGGCTGTTCTACTGAATAGGGATCAAGCTAAAGAAGGAAAAAGAGAGTTGACGAGTGCCAAACAAGCTTGCCACAGCTTGATTTAAAAAAAAAAAAAAAAAGTGCTTCTCCATGTAAAATTTTAAATTCCCCATTAATTCATGTACAGGTTTTTAAATGAAACAGTTTCTAGCCTGTTTCTAACAGCTGCGAAGTGAAACAATCATCTATGCGCAAACTTTTCAGTCATTATTTGGCACAGCAAAACTAATTTTGAAGAAAAAAATTGTTTATAGCTGCAAAATTATGAGTACTTCTAGTACTAGAACGAAAAAGTCACAATCATACAGCATTTTTGAAGAGCTGGTTTAGAGTTCAAACCTACTCTTCCCTCAAGCACCATGAATAAGCACAACCTCTTTTCCTTATTATGGATTCACTAATGTCAACAGAAGGTGTAGTTTGATTTCAGTATTTTTCAGTCCTTCTATTATGGAAACACCATAAACAGCTATGACAGTTCAGCCAAACAGCTTTAAATTTTAAAACAGTGGTAAAGTTTATCACTTAGTAATGCTAATATATGATTTTATTTCACCAACTGTTACAATTTTTCCCCTGACTTTAACACAATATACCAGTATTCTGAAGCACAACTTTTTAAAGCATCCACCTAATTCCTTACAGGCAATGCAAAACTACTCACTGACTAAAACTTGTGCCTCTTCCAACTTACAGATACCTCAAAAGATAGTTTTTACAAAAAAAACCCAAACAAATCCAACAAAACTGTAGATAAGACCTAATGTTTATTTAAAGGCAGGAGAACCTTCCATGCATCTCTTTATCCAAAGGTAAGTTTTAACTAATTTCTAATAGTTAATTTTACTGCAAATTACCATGCATTTAACGACAGGGCAAGAACATACACAGACACCAGGAGACTAAGTTGTTACAGGTTGGTGTAATTGCCTTAAGTTGCACACTTTTGCATCATGGCAAATACAGAGCAGCTTAGCTTCTCCTTATTGGTAGGTAGCTATCCTCTTTCCCTGAATTGAAAAAAAAAAAATCAAAAAAGTTGCACAGACGTGGACACGACAGCAGCAGCTTATTACTGTACAAGCTTGCTACAATTCCATGGTCAAGGCAAGTGAACTCTAAGTTCTATAATGCAAATATCTTGACCTTACTCATGTTCATATACAAGATGGAGTTGAACAAAGTAATTTAATGTAACTGTAAACAAGTGTACTTAGCTTGCTTTGGCAAAAAAGACAGGTCTTTGGAAACTAGAGAGGGAAATGTCTATTTGAAAAAGTAAGACTTGCCTCAGGTCTTTGCTTAATCATTTCCTCTTAGGGATACTTTGGTCATCAGCCTTTGTTTGAACACTAAGGTTAATTGCTATTGTGTTAGTCTGAAAAACATTGTTGCGAAGTCAAAAGGATCAGTCAAACATTCTGGAAGAGCAAGCTCAGAGCAAACATACCTAACCCTGCTGTTAGAAGGCAATGGAGTGGCAAGTTACTGCACTTAGCTAAGTCAGTTAGGTTAATTGATCAAACCCTTGCGTTCATATCTCTTAAGAGGCTTGCTATGTGACACTAAGTGTACAACAGCTAGTTCTCAGCAATCCAGGCTAACAATTCTGCTGCTGCGAACACCTTCCAATATTAAGGGAATAAAAGTTTCATAGTATAATTTAAAGAGAGGATGGGGAAAAAGTCTGCTATGTGACAAACCACTATCAAGCTTTTTAGCACACCATCAGTCTGTGGTTAAGTAACGAATTATTCTTGGATCTTGGACCTATGTGTGGTGACAGACACCTCTTTTTCTTAGAAGAGCTCCTGGAAGATGGGCATCAAGACAATGCTCACTGTTACTTGAAAAACAATTGTTCACAGTGAAAAAGCAGAAAAGCCCCTTCCCTGTGGTTTGCGATTTGATCTGGGAGCACAAGCTGCAAGACTGAACTAGTCTGATTTAGGATAAGTCACAAGTAACTGCGTGTAGGTAAAGCAACTCCAGAAAAGCTCTCTACTCTGCCCTCCCAAGGCCCCACCTGGAGTACTGTGTCCAGATCTGGGGGCCTCAACACAAGAAAGATGTGGAACTGTTGGAGAGGGTTCAGAGGAGGGCCACGAAAATGATTTGAGAGCTGGAGCACCTGCCCTACAAAGACAGGCTGAAGGAGCTGGGCTTGTTCAGCCAGGAGAAGAGAAGGCTGCGGGGGGACCTCATTGCAGCCTTTCAGTACCTGAAGGGAGCATACAAACAGGAGGGGAATCAACTTTTTAAAAGGGCAGATAATAGCAGGACAAGTGGGAATGGATTAAAGCTAAAGGAGGGAAGGTTTAGACTGGATATTAGGGGGAAGTTTCTTACAGAAAGAGTGGTGAGGTGCTGGAACAGACTGCCCAGAGAAGTAGTGGATGCCCCGTACCTGGAAGTGTTCACGGCCAGGTTGGATGGGGCCCTGGCCAACCTTGTGTAGCTCCAAGCCTGAGGTTGGTGGCCCTGCCTGTGGCAGGGGGGTTGGAGCTTTATGATCCTTGGGGCCCCTTCCAACCCATGCCATTCTATGATTCTATGATTCTAAAAGCTGACCTTAGTGCAGGGACATTCCCCTAAGTCAGGGATGTCTGGCCATAGGGCACTACCAGTTGCCTCAACTCCAATTCTGAGTGCTATTTGCTATTATAATTTTTTATTAACATTATTTTTTATAAGCACTTATCTACAAATATCTGTATATGGTTATATCTAACATAGCAACTACTAGCAAATATTTAGATGCTTCATATACATTTATTGGCAATGCTGATGTTTAGATGGTTGAATTCTTTGCCTACTGGAACCCAGTGTGTACTAGTCCTCCTGCTCTTCAAACATTACTTTGGTATTGTATGTATACCTACTTTGGCACTTTGGGTGGTAGCAGGACAGTCAAGGGGAAAGCTGAGTATTGCAGAGCTTATAATCACTTCACTAAAAGGCAACATGGATTTGTCTCCTTGGCAATCTGAATCTTTACCAACACATAAACCCCCAGAGCAGTCAGGTTATGACACTGTGTTCTGAGCCTTCCGAGCCTTGAATGCTGCGAAAATGCCACTGCAACACTAAATTGAAAAGTAGCATAATTAAAACATTTTCCTAAACCAAGTTTAAGAACATGACATCAGTTTCTTTTGCAACAGTTTATTCTGCTGACATGCTTGAAACATTTTTTTCCCCTCTAATGCAGCACGTTTCTATAAGTTTATTCATGAAGGCCACAGTAAGGAGCATGCTTTGGTTTCTGCCTTCAAATAGTTCATGTTTTAACCATCAATTTTTACTGTTTACATCCAATTTCTGTGGCTGTTCTTTAACTTGCTTATGACAAAACTCACTATTTGTCTTCAAGAGACGCAGTAGCAGGCCACTAATTTGGAGGAGAAGGCTGCAAGACACCAAAAACAGAGTGGGGGAGAGAGTAAGACAAGTAATTATACATCAGTACTGAAGACTTGTGCTACAGCAACTACCTACCAGCTTCTAAAGCAGACAAAAAGCATGAGAATACAAAATTCCTATTACAACAAACTACTATTCACAGCATTGATTAGAAAGTAAAAAATTAATTATTATGAACCTCCACCTAAGTAATCAATAAGGATATTGACAATCAGATAGTAACTCACCACTTCAAAAAAAGCAGGACAACACAATACTTAAAAGTGACCAGGTTAGAAAAGGTACCCAAAGTAGTCCTGTATGCAGCCAAAATTATGACAAGCTGTACTGTGAGCCTATTTATTCAGGGATTTGAGACATACAGGGCAAAACGTCTCCCGTAATCAACACCATGGCATCATAACAGTATTTAATCAATCAGAAGTGTTAATTTGGGTCTCCACTGGGCACAAATACTGACTGTCTCTATTCTGCTAAAAAGTAGTTATCTTTCTTAAATCAGCTGGGAGTAAAGGAGGGTATTAGAACGAAGTTACTGGGTAAACTAAGGCCTCGTCTAGACACAAGAAAGTGGACAAATAATTTTTTTAGGAATTAATGTAATGAGAGAGAAAATCATTAACATTTTGCAAACGGAACCATGATCACAGTGATAAAGACCTTACATCCATACTCAAAAGCACTTCATAGTCATATGTGCCTGATTTTAAGAAAAGCTTATAGACATGATTAGAGTAAATTTCCATCATATCTTTATAGTGATCAGGAGAAAAACACAACAAACCCATACCTGAAAAGAAGTCGGGGACCATGATCTCTTGCCTTTAATCTGCATCTCGAAAAAGATGAGCAACCAGTCCTAATTAACCTTCCACCACTGCACCCAAACATGAAGTCTTCTAGAAGTGTAGTTAGAGGCATAAATATGACTGAAAACTGGAATGCTTATTACAGCAAAGTCTCATCCCCCTCACTTTTCCTCTCTTAAATAGTTTTATACATATGGGGGGGGGGGGGGGGAAGCCAAAACAAAACCCACTTTAAATTAATACATATTAATTCTGTTCTTCAATCATCTAGCCTAGAACTACCTGTAATGCAATACTTCCTTCACCCCTGGCTCCCCATGATGGTAATAGCAATATATTACCAGACATCACCATGCAAAAATGTACTTCTCATCCACTAATAGTCACATGTCTCTAGTGATATGTAGTAATGTAACTCTATCTGTCTCCAGACAAGCCACAGGTATACACATAGGTATAACTGAGGGTGGGAGTGAATCTCTCCCCCCAGCTTGGTCAGGAGAGCACATGACCCAGAAGACAGTCTGCTTGCCCTCTGTTTTAATGGTTGGCACCTACTAATAAAGTAAACTTTTATCAACAATACAGAGGTGCAGAAGATGGAAAGATGCCATTCACCTGAGATGTACTCCTGCAATCTAAGGACTTAAAGTAATTCTTATCCCTATTCACCCCTAGAGAAGCCTTTTCCTCCTCCATTCAGCAGTGGAATGATTACTGAGGACAGACACTGTGAGTGCTCCCTTCTCCTGCTGACATGATGTCAACCATATGTGTATTTAACCATTGCAGTTTCCAAGTCTATCAAAACACCTGCATACTTCTTAACCCTAAAGTGTCAACACTCTGACTCACCATTAAGACAAAACTTCTGAAGGGAATTAATGAAGAAAAAAAGTCATTATGTCCATTTCATAAAGCTCTCTGCAATTAGCAAGTTTTCAGAAGAAAGTAGTAAACTAAACACTTAACATACTTGCTCCCATTATGATTTTACTTTGGTGTTCTGATCATTGCCTAAAACACATGTAGTTATTTATGAAGCAGGGCAGGCAAGCAATTGTCCATAATCATGCAGACATGTCCAACTGTCTTCCAGGAATAATAATACAGATTACATGACCTACACGCCCCAAGTGATACTTTTATTTAACATTCCTAATAGACTGAATAAAGGCAGACTAATCTGTAAGTGTGCAGCTCAAGTTGAAGGCCAGAGATAAGTTAAAGACATGCAAAAAACCAGACACAATATTTGCCATTATGTGATAGCTCCTTTGCAGACTAGGAGCCTAAAAACCATACTGAATTTTAGCACACATTATCTTTGGCATTTGGAAAAGTTTACAAAGAAAATTTAACAGAAAAGTTGCCAAGGATATATTCTAGAGGCCTTCTTCTATGTCACTCCATTCACAACATATGAAATCTAGAAAGCTGAAATTTTCCATTCTTAAAAATCTCAACAACAACCACAAGATTATACACTGGACTTAAACTACCTTTGTTTTTCATACTAGGGACGAATTAAGGATGACTCCAGAGTAGGACCACAATAATGCATCAGAGGGCTGGAGCACCTCTCTCTGAAGATAGGCTGAGAAAGTTGGGGTTGTTCAGCCTGGAAAGGAGAAGGCTCCAGGGACCTTACAGTAGCCTTCAGGTACCTGAGGGTGGCCTACAGCAAAGATGGAAAGGAACTGTTGACAAAGGAAAGTACTGACAGGGCAAGGTGTGAATGGCAGTAAACTAAAAGAGGCTAGATACAGATTAGATGTTAGCAAGAAATTTTTCACATGAGGATAGTGGAGGACTGGCACAGGCTGCCCAGAGACACTGTGGCTGCCCCCTCCCTGGCAGTGTTCAAGGCCAGGTTGGATGGGGCTTTGGGCAACCTGGCCTAGTGAAGGTGTCCCTGCCCATAGCAGGGGAGTTGGAACTGGATGATCTCTGAGCTCTCTTCCAATCCAAATCAGTCTGTGCTAAATTCTAAATCAGCCACTTGAGATTTGCAACAGAAATTATTTTAATAAGTAGCAGACCAGAAGTCTGACATCTAATAAATCTTTCAGTTCGTGACTCACTTAGGGTAAGAGATTATGATCTAGGAAAGCTCATTTTTACTTTAAAATTGGAGTAATGCAAGTTCACAAAGCAAAAGAGGGGAGTTTTCTGAAACAAACTAAAGTCTGTATTGGTGATTCAGAAATCTCAGCATGAATGGTGGAGATTAAATTAATATCACTACAATTATTAATATTACTCTTTACAACCTAATTAGCACAGTAATCTTAAACCAGATTAACAAACATTGCTTTTATTAATTGTTCTCTTCTAAAAGGAATCTAGGAGAGAAAAGAAAGCAACAGTGTGCGGGACGGAGGGGGAAGCCTCTGAGTTACACACTTGGGAGGGAACTGTCATCTTAATAAGCCACGACCAAAACTGCAGTTCCTTTGCAAAGTTGGTATTTTAGGATTGAAGGCTACCTCTGACCCATCAAAAGGACTCTTTGAAAACAGAAGGATGGAAGATCCTTAACTGACCTTAGAGAGAGCAACATATTTTATTGGGGCACGTTAATTCTAAAGCACTTCCAAAGCTGCAGATAAAACCAGTCTTAAAACTTTACCAGACAATCCCCGACACTGACATTAAAACAAGTCTCAAAATCAGCATTAAGAGTAGTTAGGTTACCACACACATGCAAGAAAAGTGTCCGCAGTGATTGAACCCAGGGCCCTTCAGCCAAGGTGCTGTCAGAAGGGGACAACCCGCTACAATGCGGGACCTGCCTACAGGTGGGCTAAAGGTGGTGAAGTGACAGCGAAGAGGTGGACTTCAAAGACAGCAATTAGACTCAACAGTTGATCACCATGGCAAAATGTTCTTCCTATGCAAGGGCACCATAAGTCAGCAATGTGAGAAGAACTGGAAAACACAAGAAAGCAGTAGCTAAAGTGATACCCTTTCTTTTTGTTCTAACTACCATATGGAACTGAAGGTCTAAAGTTCAGCAGTTATTCCCTCTAAGCTCAGCATTTATTAAATCACTGAAATCCACAGAATTGATCTTGAAGGAAGTTATCTACTCTCACCAGTAATTGTAGATGCAGATATGAAATACCAAACTGTGACATTAAAACAACATTTAAAAAACCAACCAAACAAAACCCACCCCAACAAAACCAACCAACCAATAGACAACAACACCCCACACCTTAACAGCAGTAGCTTAAAAGCTTTTGGGGATTTATAATCTTTAAAGTCTTATTATAAAAACCTGTTTTAAATGCTTACAGTGCACTGTCAAGAAGCTTACTCTGTAATCAGATCTCAGAAAAAAAAATAAAAATCAGAAGATCCTTAGTATCTCAACCAGCCTGCAGTATTATCTCAACCATCTTTCAATAACTGCAAAGATTAGAACATGCTTAGGTAACAGTCACCACAGGTAATGACAACAATCTCTATATATTCTAGCTCTTTGTGGAACAATTTCAATAAAATTTCCAAGCAAGTCAGTCAAACAAGATGTCATATAGCACAGATTTACAGCCATTTCACGACCTACATTACAGGAATGAAACATAAAAAGGTAGCCTGGATTTGTAGAACCATTCCCCACAACCCAACAGCCAAGTCAATTTACCTCTTGAATTTTGCATGCCACAAAGAAATTCCCATTTCATACTACAAGGACAAGTAACTGCAACCACCCCATGATGAAGGTGGCAAGCTTGAATTAAATTATTGCACCACTGTTCGAAATGAATCAGTGATGAGGCCCCTTTATCACTAGAACCAACTCTTCACAGATAAATACAAATCAATTAACTACATTTTTTCGAGGAACTCAGACATTATCGGTGTCACAGAGATGTGGATGGAAGCAGTGTGCAGATTTATACAGAAAAGTTGCCAGGGATATATTCTAGTTAAAGTTCCAGTTCCCATTCTTTTAGTCATGTGCTACGGAGACACCTAGGTACTATCTGCACAGCAAGAGGCACACATCTAGACAAACACAAACTAGCCCTGAGGAAAACCAGTGTCACGCTAGATCAGCTCAGGATCAGCTTTCACCATCCCACAAACCCTCTGAACTCTGCAGAGCTCTGAAGGAAGGAAAATTAAAAAAAAAAACAACAAACAAAAAGAAATCTCTTATACCTGGTACAAGCTATCTAACCATAAAAGAGGAAATAACATTCAGTAATAGCGATTCTCCCTCTTGGTTCAGCTTCAGTGAACAACTTTCAAAAAGATGGGTTTTAAACCATTTTGTGGAATCAGACATGGTCATCTTGAAAAACATATTCTTATGCTATACCATAAAGAGGGCAAATCTGGTCTTTCTAAAAACTGGGGAAAGGAAAAGAAACAAGAAAAACCAAAACAAAAGCATTAAAAGTTTACAGCAACAGGTTTCACATTCTTAAAAAAAAAACAAACTCCACCTGGTTTGTTATGGGGTGTTTTAATTTTTTTAGAAACTAGAATCTTACTGAAAAATCTTTAATTTTTCAAACATTAAGCAAATTATGCATTACAGTAAAAAAAACCCCAACTTTAAACCAGCTATTGCATCAGCTAGATGTTTACAGATCTGAACATGTCAGAGTACAGCTTGGCAACAGATAGCAAAGAAAGATACAGGTTAGGAAGTCAATGGAAGAATACTACATGGTTTGAGAAAATACACAGAAAGTATTAAGAGTATAATCAACTAAAAGTGTTTATTATCTTTGGGACTTTTTAAATTGGCAATTCCACAAATATTTAGAACTAACAGTCATGATTCGCTTGATTGAAGGCCGAAAGAGTATTTGTTGTTAGAATTAATATCTAACATCTTCCAGCAAGCTGATCACTGAGACTGTACTTCTTGGAGTTCCTTGTCTCATTCTCGCTTCCCAATATGAAAAAATAAATAGTTTTGCAAAAGATGAATTTATTTATATATTACTTGCAATTTGCTTAAACCCAGTGTAGCAGTATCCATGATGTGTATCAAAGACACAAAGATCTGGCAAGTTCTTTCACCTAGATAGGCTGTTTGTGCCATATTAAGACCTACAATATTAAATTTTGACCAAGTCATCAACACAACCAAGATGGTAAGAAAAATCTTCTCAGAGTCATAGAAAAGACCACAGTACCAAGTTACAGCAAAAATGCTATAAACAGCAAATTTCACAAAGCTAATGAAATAGATCTGAATTTTACATGGTAAAAATTCAGCTCTAGTAACATAACTACAACAGACCAGAGTTAAGATATGTGTGTATTTTAAGTGATCCATTATTAAACAAATGTGTTGTGGATGGCCTATTTTTATTTTGGTTGTTTTAGTTGCTTTTCAGCTTAAGAATCAGCTTAAGTATGTAAAGGCCCAATCCGAGGGAGGAGCTGCATACTTTAGTCCATTTCACACTTACAGTAGGAGAGCAGTAATTTCAAAACTTGGTGGCTATCATAATGCATGACTGGTTAGCTACAACTGGCCAACCATTCTAGTGGCTTTACCACTACTGCCTGTGGGCTGTTAAATGTAAAAAACCTCTGACGGACTGCTGCAGGAATTCACTGATATATCAAATTACAGACTTTTCAATCTAGAAGCCGTACAGTTGGCTCAGGAGCCATGACGTAGATACACATTCCAAAATGATCTTGTAACTTGGATGACTCCACTTAAGTTTTACGTTGTGGTATACTCATTATAGTAAATAATTTTCTCCTCATCTCCAGCTAATTCACACTTGTAAATGGGGATGGGAACAGCAGGAAAAAATGTGAAAATATATGATAGTCAATTGTAATATTTAATTCAGTCTCAGTAAAAACTGTACAATTATGCCACACCAGTGCTTCTCCACTGGAAGCTTCCAAAGGAAAGTAGACAAAGACAACAGAGATAGAACATTTGTTACTTTAGGGCAGTGCTCAGATATTAACAAAGCAGAAAAGCTATGGCTATATATGTGTACAGAATTGAATAGAGGCCATGACTTTAAACAGTACCTTTGAAAAATGAAAGGCTACAAATTACATCAAGATCTCTTGAAGGCAGTAGAACACATGCCTCTGCACCTTCAGCATTCAATCTTAAATGACAACCTAGATATAAAACGGTTCCAGGGCAGATTACTTTAGATACGCCCAAACTACCTTCAACTGTTATTATGGTTTTACGTCATATGCAAGCAAAAAAAATTAACCTTATTCATCAAAGCCAGAAGGGGGTGCTCTGAATAACTGAGGTGGGGGGTATTGAACTGAGCATTTGCCTTGTGTTAGGAGAGGTCAGAAGCATGCTGCCTTGTTTTAGTTTGGGAGCTCACTGAAGTTTACGATGCCATGGTCTTTTATTAGAAAAAAGCAGGAGCACTCCTTTAAGCAAAAAGAAATTGCTTTGGTCTGTGCTATTGTCATCACAAGGGCAAATTAATCTGTGACATAAAAGTAGCAACACAAAGACTGGCAAGTGTTAATTCCAGTTTTCTATCCCATGAATGCAAGCAGTTTAAGATACTGACAAGGAGATACAGAAATCCAAAAAGCCTATGCCACGGTTTTTACCAACACAATGCCAATTCTGACATAACTAGTTCAGGTCTTTTTAACGTGACTGTGCTGAGTGGATACCTTATATCAAACTACGTCCTGAAAGAAATGGCCCTAGACCATTCTTCAAGTGTTATACAGTATTTCATCTGTGCTAGCACTTTGGTGCATCAGCCTCCCCACACACAGAAAAAGACACGCACATTCCAATAAAGCCTCTCTCAGCGGGGCTCACCCAGTTCCCCCCCCCCTTCCCTCCCTTCCTCCCTCATCCCAGGCCTTGCCAGGTTCCCAAATCCCCTTTGATTTTAGGTTTCATTTTGTGGTAAACAGCAAAACGAAAGGAGAAAGCTTCCAAAGCGAGGATCCTTACCCTTGAAATCCCGCCATGCGCGCAATAAGGAGGGTGAATTGTTTTTCCTCTTTTTTTTGGATGGGAGATGAGGGGGGAGGGGGAAGAAACAAAAGCCTAAACGGAGGAGAGGCTAAGCGGCGGAGACAGAGGGAGAAGGCGGAGACCCTGGTGGAGGAGCAGGGCGAGCGTCAGCCATGTTGTGTGTGTGTTGGTCCAGTATTTACAAACCTGCAGCTGCAGCAGCGCTTGGAGTCTGGGAGAGAGGGGAAGGAAGGGAGGGAGGGAGGAAGAAAGGCGAGGAGGGAGGAGAGGCAGGCACAGCGAGGGAAGGGAGGGAGGGAGGAGGGGAAAGCGGCAGCGGCAGACAAAGGATCCCAGCGCAGCCCGAGCGGAGCGCGCACTCACACACGGGGTGCCTCGCACCGCGGCAGCGCTGCCCGCAACCCCGCCGCTACCAGCCCGGGGTGGCAGCGCCGCGGCTCCCCCTCCGGCTGCCGCGGCGCGGCCTGGCCCCGCCGCCACCGCACTCACGCCCCCTTCACCCCGATCTCCCGCGGGAAGGGGGGCCGGGGCACGCTTCCCTCCGCCTCCCCTGGCCTGCGCTATCGAGGGGGAGGCTTATCAGCCGGCAGCCCCTCGGCGGGCCCCAGCCCCCATACAATAGCACCGCAGAGGGGAAGGGGGGGAGGGGGCGGCACTGACCCCTCCCCTACGGCAGGGGACGAGGGATGGATGCCGAGCGGGGCCCGTGCCAAGGGAGGGAAGCAGCACCCCCGGAGCCCGGAAGGGTGGGGGTTGCCAGGCAGCCGGGCCGCTGCGGGGGAAGGGAGGGCAGGGACGGCAACTTCAGCTCGGGGCCCCCGCGGCTTCCGGGCGACCTGTCGAGGCGGGCGGCGGGGGCGGGACGGGCGCAGAACCACGGCGGAGGAGGGGGCGCGGGGCCGGGGTACCGCGGGTGGAGACATAATGTCAGCCCCGAGGGAGGGGAGGCGAGGCCGGGCTGGGAGCGGCGGCTCCGACTCCCCCCAACAGCGACTCCCTCCGGCTCTGCCCGGTACTGGGCCGGGCCAGGCCAAGGGCGGCGCGACGGGCTGCGCTCCCCTCCCCCCCCGCCTCCCCTCCCCCGCCTTCCCCACTCGCTCACCTGCTGGCGGGACGGGCGCCCGGGGGTGCCAGGCGGGCGGCCCGGGGGTGCCAGCGCTGCAGCCTCTACCGCAGCCCCCTGGCTTGCCAGGCCGCTCAGCTCCTCCGCGGTGGCAGCGGGGACGGCCGCTCCCCTTGTCTCGTTTGCCCCCCTCCGCCGCCGCCGCCGCCGCTGCCTCCTGCTCGCCTCTGCCACATTTGGATCCCCCTCTCCCTACGCGAGCTCTGCCGCCAGGATAGAGGCCTCCTCACCTTCCTGCCAAATAGTGAGCCACCCGCATCGAGCCGTTCAAAACACAGGGCCGGGCCCCGCCTTCCTCCCCCACCCCGCTCCCAGCCCCCCCACCCCGCCGGCGCGCAAGCGTACTGCGACTCCCAAACTGCGACAGGAGCGGAGGACGCGCTCCCCCGCCCCGCCCGCCGTCACCGATCACAGCGCGCCTGCGCGGCCGCAGCCGCCGTCCACCGCTCGGCGGTCGCCCCTTCGTCCCGCCGGGTACTCACCGTCGCGGCGGTGTTGCGGACCACGCCCGGAGCCCTTCGGCGGACGGCCGACTGTCGGGCTGACTCGAAACACGGCCTACCCGGCCCTGGGGCGGTGGTGGCCCTCGCCCCGCCCCCCCGCCCGTTCGCTCTCCGCAGCGCGCCCAGCACCGCCTCACGGGCGGGCCGCAGCGGTCCATGGCGGTGGTGCCGCTCACCAGCAGCGCCTCCTCCCCAGGCAGGCCTTGGGGATGCGGCCTACCTGGAGCCCAGGGCCATGGCTGGCTGCCTCACGGTGCCCAGCATTTTATGGAGGGGTTCTGCGGCGTCCCTGGGCATCTTCTAACCTTCAAACAGCGTTCAGGCGATGTGGGGAGGTTTTGGTGGTCATGTTAGTACAGAGAAGCCCAAGAGTGTGCAGGAACCTGAAGGCTGACTGGCATTTCACATGACTAGGCAAACTTTGTAAGAGAAGCTCTTGCTTGTACCAAATACAGGGCGATTGTGAACGGAAAGCATAAGACCGCATTTAGCACTGAACTAATTTACGACTGCAATGGAGGAGTAATTCCTTCAAAATTTAAGGGATTGTTTTAAAAATCTGATCTTGTAATCTGTGGAAGAGAGAAATAGGAAGAAGGGAAACCCTGAAAAATGGCAGCTTAACAAAAGCACTGGTTACAGGCTCTTCACACAGTGATTCTGGACTGTCCTCACTGCTCCCACCTTTTGGCTTCTAGTAGCAGACAAGACCTGAGAGGGCAGGTGATAGAAAACCTGCAAGTAATTGAAGACTTTTGTTCAGGAACTGCCAGACCACGATTAAGTGTCACCTACTGAACCATTAGTTCTAAATCCGAGGACATGAACAAAAAATGTAACGTTTTTTAACTACCATTGAGAGCATTTTCTAATTAAAGTGCATTAATTAAATGGAGTTAAGTGCAAGGACTAAGTTGAAAAACGTTGTAACAATTTTTCAGGTGAAACTCTATAATCCCTTAATCATAGGAAAGAGACACTAATCTGTAGGCATACTGTTGAAAACTGTTGAGTGTCATCAAATCCTAGTGCATCACTTTGGTACATCATTCAAACACAGTCTTCTAAGCCATTTATAGCGTCAGACTTAAAAAATGGGAAATGCCAGTAAGATTATGTTTTCCTCTGACAAGTAATTTACCAATGAAAACAGGTGAACAGCTGAGGTCCAGTCTGCCTTAAATCAAATACATAGGGTTTTTTCCAAAATACGAGCTTTGCAAGTGTATTGTGGCATGATAGTACTTTTTTGTCTCAACATCCTAAGAAAGTATTCATTAAAGGACGGCTTTTACATACACCTAAGAGCCACCTGTGCACTGGCAGTTGAAGAAGTTAAATGGATTTGAGGAAAGGTTTTGGTTCAAAGGATAGGTATATATTTGGGATTTTAGTTCGACAGTAGCAAATAGGGTAAGATCCAAATTCGCAATACACATGGATCACATTCATAAGTTCAGAATCTTTATCAGAAAACAAAGTACTGAAACATGAATGTAAGGGCATGCATATTTTGCTTTAACTTGTTGCTGGCAGAAGAGGAGAACAAAGAATCCTATTTTTAGTCAATCCTTTGTTAATTTCACAACTCTTAAATTTAATCAGATGGACTATATCCTCAGTAATTCCTCTGACACAGGGGGTCTCCCAGAATTTATAACATTTAAAATTTAGCGGAACTTGGAGTGATGGTGATGTCAAGGATAAAGCTTCTGAGAGCATTAGGAAAAGAGGGTCTGCTTTGGACCTCTCACCTCCATTCCTTTCCTTTTCTCTCTGGCTCATGCAGGCTCTGGTTGTTTTGGGTTTTTTTAAAACTTGCATTGAATGCTATTAACAAACAAGGACGCTTAAAAGATGAGTTTGCAGCAGCACCAGCAGACCATAAAAGAGCTGTTAATCCTGGGTTAAGGGAGTTGCATACTTCACTAGGGGACAACAGAGAGGTTCTAGAGAGCCATTATGTAGGAAGACCTTCCCATAGCAGGTGATCAAGTGCCAATAGCTCCTTCAAGAGCTAATCTCTCTTCCTAATTCCTTTGGGTGCTGGGCATTGTCCACAGGAGGAGACTTCATTTGCATGCCTGGAAGGAGAAATGCATGATCATGCACCCATCCCAGTTAAAATGATCCCTGAGATGACTGGTCTAGGATTCACTTGATTGAGAGGAATTGAGATTGACTGCTCATCAAGGTCATTTGTCCGTTCTTCGGAATTGCAAACAGCTCCCTTAAGGGCAAATCTAACGGTTTAACCCTTGCAGCTTTGGATCTGACTGGCTTCAGTCAGTCTCTCGGAGTCGTTACATTGTCTGAGGATCAGCTTGGAGCTCTGCATTAAGTTACACCCAAATGATTATTATTCAGATTATCTGAGGAAGCTTAGGTGGTCATTGTAAAGGGAAGCCCAAGAACGTGCAGCTACCTGAGGGCTAACTAGCATTTCACTTGACTAGGCAAAGTGTAAGTAATAGAGGCCCTCAGATGTTGACAAAAGCAAACAGAATGCTTGTGTTTTGCACTAAATCGTCTTTATGGAAGAGAACCATCATCGTTTCCTGTGATGGAGTAATTCCTTCAAAAGGATTCCTTTAAAACCTTCCTGACATCTATAGAACAGGGGAACAAGAAGCAAGGTGGCAGAACACTTAAAATTGCCCTGATGAAAAAAAGAGCACTGGTTGCAAGTTCTTTACGTAGCCTTGAAAGACTTGGTGGACTGTCCTCAGTGCTCCAGGCTTTCAGTTTCCACTAGTCTGGCAAGCTTTCCATTAGAACTTGGCAACTATAGTGTGACATAAGACTTTTTGTCTCACAACATCATAATACGAAGTAATGCATGAAGAAAGCCATAAAACACTTTTCATTTGGCTTCCTGTATTTTAGGAATTGAAGAGTTTGATTGGAAGCCATCATGTTCTGAAATGAAAATGAACTTAACCTATTCAATAGTATCTTGCGAACTGTATTCTAACTAGTAAATGCTGATGAATGTTGCTTTAGCAAACTGTATAATAAGTACAGTATTTTCTTCTACTGACTTGAATAAAGGACTCAAGCTGCCTTATCAAGAATCACCAAAGATTTAAGTGGTTTCACAGGAAACTGAGGCTTAGTGAGCCTTAGGGTAAAAGGACAATTGTCAATCAAGATATGCTAATAAAGGGGCAACAGTTAACGCCTATGCAAGATAGTTACTTAGAAAGATACTGTGTTTTTCTCAGTAATCTTGTGAATATTCTTTCACCAAGGGGAAGCAGGAACCTGCCAGACATGCCATATTTATTACATTACTCTTCTGAAGAAAGTGCCTCTGTTGAGCCTGTAAACCTTGGAGGTGAAGAAGGGGAGGGATTCTGGCCAGAAATAGGGTATAAAATGCTGAAAACTGACCACAGGGGCACCCAGTCTTGCAAGAATATGAAAAATAAATTGCTGCTTCACTAGTACATCTACTGTGAGTCCTTTCTTAGGACCTTTGACATTTCTAACCTAACCTACTAATTTTTAGGAAAAAAAGTGCTGTAAAAACTGCCCATTGTCAAGACCTTTGACGCAGTCCCCCACAACATCCTTCTCAGTTGGAGAGGTGTGGATTTCAGTGGATAAGGAATTGGCTGGATGATGACATCCAGAGGGTGGTGGTTAATGACTGGAAGTCCATATGGAAGACTGTGACAAATGGTTTTCCTCAGGGGTCTGTGCCAGGACCAGTGCTTATGAAGGATATTTGTCAGTGGGTTTGAGCATGTGGAAAATGCTGAGAAATGTTGCTTTTGCAAATTGAAAAGGGTTATTGTATTCTTTTTACTGACTGGAGAGGTGAAAGACTCATCGTAAATCCTTTGTAGAGGAATTTAGGAAGATAAGTAAGTTCCGCTGTTAATTGTGTTGTAAGAATTACCACTGACACCTACACCACTTGGAAGAAACACCAATGAAGGTGAAAGCTAGAATCAGACAAATATTTTGAAAAGTTAGATGAATCATTATATTAGGATGTAGTAAAAGAATTTACTAACTTTATAAAAAAAGGGGAGATTGAGAAGGGGCTTTCTAACAAGATGCTTACAAAGGGTTAAAGGGCGCTTGCTAATAAAATGCTTGTTAAGGGGGGCTTACTAACAGGATGGTTTGAAGTGCCATAGTGGTTATATCAGAAGATGACTTTGCACAACGCTGACCTACCTAAACAACTCCTAGTTAGTTTTGAGTGAATAATGAACTTGAGATAATTTAAAGTGGGCCCAGGACTGATAAGAAGAAGACATCCCAATTATAATTGCATCATCTGGAACAATCACAACTACACATGTGCCAGGGGAAGGAGTTGAAAAGTTCAACCTGATGAAGACTTCGAGCCTTCATCACTAAGACCCCCTGACGACCACCACCATGAGGCAGTGTGCAGTTGGGAGGAGTTTATGGAAATGACTTCTTGGGACTTAATACGAAGCGGGACAGGTGATGAATATGTATAGGTGTATGAGGTAATCTCATGATTTTGGACGGGGTTATGGTATAAAAATGCTACAAACTCAGATCAAAAGTGTGCCTACTTTGTTAGGTCACCTGCTCTTGCAAGAACATATAATAAATTACTGCTTCACTAATGTGTCTACCTTGAGTCCTTTCTTTAGGACCATTGGCATTTCTAACAAGCACACCCTCAGCAAGTTTGCCGATGACACCGAGCTGAGTGGTAAAGTTAATGTGACAGAGGAACAGGATGCCATCCAGAGGGACCTGGACAGACTTGAGAAGTGGGCCCAGGTGAACCTCTTGACGTTCAAGAAAACCAAGTGCAGGGTTCTGCACCTGGGTCAGGACAACCCCTATTATCCATACAAATTAGGAGATGTGCTTGGAAGAAGTCCTGGGGAAAAGGACTTGGGAGTGCTTGTGGATGAGAAGCTGAACATGGGCCACCAATGTGCATCTGCAGCTCAGAAGGCCAACTGCATCCTGGGCTGCATCAAAAGTAGTGCGGCCAGCAGATCAGGAGGTGATTCTGTCCTTCTACTCTGCTCTGTTGAGACCTCACCTGGGGTACTGTGTCCAGCTTTTGAGCCCTCAACACAAGGACGTGACATTGACCTGCTGGAGTGTGTCTAGAGGAAGGTTGCGAAAATGATCCAAGGTCTCCTTTGAAGACAGGCTGAGAGAGTTGGGGTTGTTCAGCATGGAGAAGGCTCCAGGGGACATTATAGTGGCCTTCCAGTGTGGTGATCGTGGTGGATCAAAGACAACTTTAATAAGAACTAAGCAAACTTTTATACCCCCTCCATGCCTGAGGAAGCAGCCTGGAGTGAGGTTTCAGTACTTTTCATTAACACAAGAACTACAACTTTCTTACACAAAAGCTTGTCCCACCCTGCTGAACTCCTGCTGTGCAGGAGTCTTTCTGTCTGCACTTTCCATAACATGACAAAGCACACCCTGCCAACACCTCCTTGCTAAACACCGCACAAATTTACATCTACAAGACCCTGCATCTCATGCTTCACTGCTGTTCCTCTTGCTTCCACGGCTTCCCTCCAACAAACACAACTGTGTCTCCTTTCCAAGGCTTCTCTTCATTTCCCACATTCCAGTACCTGAAAAATCACACACCAGTGACTGACAGGTCCAGGAGGGATACAGATAGACCGGTGGAACGTATCTTCTGCAAGCAAAGCGATGAGCTACAGAAGATGATATAAAGAAGAAAATGCTCAGAGTACCTAGAAGAAATGTCTTTAAGCAACCACCAGGGACTGCCAAAGGAAGGACCACTGAAGACCCTCACAGAGACTTAAAATGCATGCGTAATAGAAATGCAAATATTATAATTAGTTTTGGGAAGTAAACAAGATATGTATGACCATTCTGGGAATTCTGATATATATGTAAATGACTTGGTGAATATACAAACTATGATGGATATAAAAATACCTGTCTCTTATTAACTTATTAATAAGGGGTTTTTTTATTAACTTATGAATAAGTTTTCACAGGTAATTTGGAGTCATCGCCCTGTGCATCCAGTGCTGCAGTAAAGAGTGCCTGCTTTTGAAAACTCCAAAATTGACTCAGAGAGTTTCTTAACCAACTCTTCCGGTCCAGTAGCATTATCTAGTTTTTCAGGGAGCAGAGCGGCTGAACTCTTCTTCCACAAGCTTTGAAGGGTATTGTGATACTCTGGGTGCTAAAACGTTTTCATTTTCAAACAGCCCCCCAGCCTAAGAAGAATCGGCCTGAACTATTGAAGAATCAGAGCCCTTTTGACTCAGTAGTACTATCAAGAATCTTCAGAATCCAAGTGAGAAGATCTTTGCTTGATCTGAATATGAAGGAGGAATGACATCTTAATTTTCAACCAACATTTTAAAATGTTTGGATCGATAAACCAGACCTGCTCTAACTTCACTTTAAGGGAACAATTAAAGGGGCTTTACTTTATTAAAGAGCAACTTTAATTGGTTGCCTGGCCAAACTGTCTTTTCCAAGCTAGTTATTATAAAGCTAGTAAGAGAAACAGAGGCCTCCTTGTGCTGTGATTGGTGAATGACATGGTTGCAGTGTTTACGAAATGTCATGCCTACAGGAACCAAATATATGCCTTTTAGCAGTTTCAGTAACACAGCAATAAGCTTCAAATTTAGGCTATCTATATACTGAATGAATCCCTGCATATATCAGAAGAGATTAATAAAGCTCAGCTTTTAAAGGAACATGCCAACTCTTACTGAACTAAAACTCAAGATCTATCAGGTATTTCTATCTTCTCTTTACAGAGACAGTGACTTCTGATCAATTTATTTAACTCCTTGGAGATTTACAATAAATCTGCTTAAAATTGATACATATGTAAAATATAAATACAAGACCAAACCTGTTTAAATTAAACCAGTTCTTCAATCCAAAAACTAACTGAGATTTTAGAAGTTCAATGGAGAAGTTTTCACGGCTAATTTTATTTTTTTTTCAAAGCTCAGTCTCAATTAACGCTTAGATTTTCCTATCAACAAAAGTCTTCGTTTCTATCAGTGTAGTTACATCCCCTTTGTAAGCGAATGATTTACTATGTCAGGGGATGATAAACTACTGAACGGGGAAAAGAGCCTAATGAATTTGCTTGGAGAGAAGAGTCACAGATATTAACCCGACATTCCTGTAAAAGAGATAGGATTTTCCAACACGTAAAATGAGACCATTCTTCACAGACCTGCTTTGGTCGCAGCAAGAGAGAATACCAAATGAATCACACTACTACTGCAGAAATTTACACCCTCCTCCCATTCTTATCTTCCCTCCTTTCTTTCACACACACAAAACACAAAGCAGTAGTAGTAGTCCTCAGCCTTTTGGTAGATGAAGCGTGGTTTGTATTTTTTTTCCCCTGGATAATTTCCATGAGGGTAGAGGAAATCTCAATGATAGTAAGGAAGATTCGTACCCCAAAGTACACCTTTTCTTTAGTATTTCTATTATATAGTCTTTGAAACATGAGAAGCTAGATGAACAACAATTAAAACCTAATTTGCAAATACATGTCATTAGTTTCTATCATGAGAATTTTTGTTTTAAAGGAGATACAGAAGCACTTGAGACACAAGTGCTGTTTGTGTAATGTGCTTTAAAGCTTTCCAGGGCAACCAAAGAAGAATATAAAAAAAGACACAGCAGGAAATAAGGAACCTAGAACTGCAAGAAAACTTGGGGGAAAAAGAGCATGACATGGCAACTTACTAATAGCTTTTGAAGAGGGTAGGAAAACTCTTTTCCTTCAAAGATTTAGCCCTGAAAGGAGAGAAGAAAAATTATGAAAGACTGATTTTTTTAAGGAAGCCATTTATTTCCATACAAGATGGAAAATGCAACACAGATAATCCTGTGTGATTTTGCTTCCAGTAAAGTTGGATTAGTCAACAAAAAGCATGGACTATTTTGAAGTTAAATAATGTGTATAATGCCTAAATCTGTTTTGGTTTGCTAAAGTATTTACACAACTTTTACTTTGCATTTATTATTTTAATTTGTTGTTCATTGACTTTCTCTGTGTGTGGTAGGTATCTTCGTTACATTTCTGCTTTAATTAGTCAGGTCACTTTCAGTGTAAGTGCATTTGCTAGTTCTTACGCATTGAAAATAAAACGAAGCTTTCCTCTGAGCTGTGCCCATACTGAAGATGGGGAATGTACATAATTTCACAGAATGATTTACTGCGGTTTAGTGGTCTCAGCTCCGATGGTCTAAGGATACAAATTAGACTGTTTTGATAGTCATATTTATCCAGTAAGCTTCTAATAGAATGATGAAGATAAAAAGAAATAGCAACCTGCGGACTTCTAGGTGCACTTAAACTCACACATTAACGCATCCACCTTCATAAACCCAGCAACCATCTATAAACATATGCTCGCATAAAAGCCTTAATTCCGTTATACACAGCTGCATAAAGGGCAGCACAAGGAAAATACTGAGTGACTCAGCACTGTAAGAAAAAAAAAACTATATAGAATTATTACAATACAAAATGATAACTCCTACAGTTACTTTGTACCACTCTGTTTTGAAAATTCAATGAGAATTCATGAAATATATTTAAAGAAGGTTTGGATGTTCCATAAACATCTTCTCCCCGCAGTCCAGGGAAACTCATCATGGCCAAGCTTCCAGGACACCATACAACAAATGGAACCAAATTGCACCGAGACAGTGGGTAAAAGTCTTGCCTGAAGATCTTCACAACCATTTCAATACATGCCTTTCACAGCTGAGCCATCAAAATATAGGAATTCTATCTATGGACTTAGCAGAATAGGATATTGTCCCATTTAATCCATCATAAGTCTTTGTGGAACAGTGTAGGTTAAACACAACAAACCGGGCTCATTAGCATTGAGCCAGTCAATGAAGGATGGAGACACTGCTTGATTATAGTATGTTTTTCACAAAATAACTATCCGTTCTGCCTTAGTCTTTTTCTTCTGGGGTGATTAGAAAAAAAAAACAAACCCAAACCAAAACCCTTCTAAACAAACTTGGGAGCAAGCATTCACACAAGGGGACTAAAAATGCCAACTAAAATTAATAAAAACTCTGGATTTTGACATGTTTCTCTCTATACATGCACATACTCACTGCTAGCACTCTTCATCCGTAGCAATGTTTGCCAGACCCGTGGTGTAGAGCACCGTTTTTTGTATATATGTTTTTTTAATGTCGATTAGTACAATTAAATGAACTTTAAGAGTAAATTTGCTAAGCTTGGTGTGTGCTATTTCTGTGAACCTAGAGTTCATCTGTTTTGGTTTCCCCTCCAAGACCCTGTTATGTTTGTTGGTAGATGCAGTAACAGAAATTTCTGCGTGTATAACCGCTGGTTACTGCGACTATAGATTCTTGTGGGCCCAAGTGCTTAGATGAAGGCTGCTAAGGCTTTCCCAGGCTTCTTGTGCCAGACTTAACTACACTACCACACATACCGAGTACTCATGTACTGAAATTCTGTAATCTATAGCGTAAATATAAACAGCCTGAGAAGACTTATTTTTAAGAACCCTATTGGAGTAGTCAGCCTGGAGCCAACACATAGGAGACAGACAACAAGTATTTCTAATACACATTGGGTATTTCTAAAGCAGACTATAAAGATCACATCGTAAATCTTGCTATGAATTAAGAGACCTCATTAACTTACAGAGATTGTCAGCACCTCTATATTAAATCTTTTCCTTCTTTCTTAAATTGAAGGAGAAATGTATGTAGCATTTAGGTTTTAATGCAAGATCACATTTTGTTAATGTTTAACCTCTAAGTGATAGCACTTAGTGGTCATTCCCATTACAAAAAACCATTTTCTTTAATTCCCTTCTGTGGGTTACCTTTGCCGTTTAAACATCTTGCATGTTTTTATGCACTGTTTTGTTTGTGTTTTTTTAAAATAAAATTTCACATGGACAAGTCACATGTAAGAGGATGGCTCTAAAATGCTTTTTTTTTCAGTCTTCCATGAACACATATTTATAGGCCTGTACTGAGCAATGATTGACAAGACTTGCTGTGCTGTTTTAGATCCACACACAATTTGTAATCTGGGTGCATGATTCATGACACGGAGTTGATTGGTTTACTCAGACTATTTTCCACACCCTGAAGACCCCGTAATACAGATGGTTACAAAACAATTTACTGTGTTTTAAACAAACTCAAATTATTTTTGTTCAGGTGTTTCATTAAGGAAAACATTCCTGTCTAAGCAAAACTAGAATTTTACTTCAATTTTTGGTGAAATTTCTATTTTAACTCTCCTCAACAGTGATAAATTTATATATAATCTGAAATCAAGTATAACGGGGAAGAATAAATAAATCCCAAATAAATTAAATCAATATTACAAAATATAAGAAAGTTGTCTTTTCTCGACTCTTAATTTAATGAACTAAATCATTCTCAAGCTAACCATCCAGCAAAGATACGGCAGAAAGAAAACCATTTGAAAAATACTAAGGCAAATTGTTTCTATTAATTTTTTGACCCAGAGTGGATTTCTTTTCATTAGGAAAGCAAATCAAATTAGAAGCTGCTGCTGCTACCGGATGTTTTGAATTAAACTGCAAAAAGCTTACCGTGCGATGGAGTCTTAACTGCTTGCAAAAATCACCAGTCTTCACAGCAGGATGATATCTGAGTCTCTCAGGGTTTAAGACATAATTGCTGTATACTCTAGGAGGGGCGAGCAAGGCGATGCTTGAAGCACTCTACCCGTGGTTCCAGACAATCCAGAAAAGGTATCTTTTCTCGTCAGGCAGGTAGAAAGTAAATTCTGCTTCAGTAGACAATGAACCAGAGGAGAAAAGTAACATGGACTGGCCTAGTAGCAACATCCAGATACACCCTGAGTGGGAGGAGCGATTGCCAAATTGGGATTAAGGTTGCAGCTGCATGTTCCTCGATAGTGGAGTTTAAGTAACTGCTACTGCCCTCTTTGCAGGTTGTTCTCAGGATCTCATCACCTCATAGACAGTATTTGCCTACCGTTTGTGAGTTGCTCGACTGCTGCAGGTCACAGGCTGATGTCCATCCATACACACATAGCAGAGAAGCACCTCCGTATCAGCAGCGCTGCTGAAAAGCCTTGATAAATGTCTCTTTGTTTAGGTAGTCATTGAGAGAAATGCGATAGGAAGGTTTGGGTTGGTATTATTGTGAATACCTGGATCTATATGCAACAAACAGCACCAGAGGAGATGCAGGTATGGAATGTATTGATAACACCTAGATTAGGAGATCATCAGAAGCTCATTTTTGTAGGGCACCCAGATTGTGAGTCAAAGGATAATCAGTAAATCCCAGTGATTCAGGGTTGGGAGGAGGTGAAAGGGTGTATTTCCTAAGAGGAAAAAAAGTTATGTACAAAAATCAGCATTTGACCAGTAACCTAAAAAGGGGCCTACCAGAAATGTTGAGGACTGTTTACCTGCATCACACCTTTGCATCATTGAGGAAGTCTGCTGGAAGGACACCTGGCTGCAACCTTGTGGCACCCGGTGCTTGACAGACCTCCTGGACACACATTTCTTGGTGCCTGCAGGTACAAGGATGTGGTACTGTGGCTGAAATCAATTTTGTTCTAAAATGAAATCATCTTTCCTCCCTATAATGTTTCATTTTGAGCTTTTCTGACAGTATGGCAATATTACCTCCCATACAGAGGTCTGTGTAGCAAAGGAAATGCTGAAAACTGAAATGACGTCAGAAGAAGCAAGGCTGTAAGTAAATAAATTGGAGGCCTGTTTTTATGAGGGTGTCTGTTACTTTGCTTAACTGGAACACAGCTCTCTTAAGGCTCCTCCATTAAGTCTGAATTGCTGTGAAAGCGCTGTTAAAATATAAAGACATGTTCTAGCATGATAATTAGCAAAATTTGTCTAACGGACAACAGCGTTGGAAAAGGGGGTGCTGACTGAAAACAAAAGGGATGTTAAAGACTCACCTTTCACCAGAGAGAGGCAAATCACATAATCTAGCCACAAGGTTTCTTTGTACTTCAGATAAGGCCTGTGATGAGTTGTCAGATTCTTCCTAACAATATATGCCTATTGCAGTATAACCAGCTTCTTGAAAATACTCTGTATCATCAGAATATGTGGGAACAACTATCTTATGAAGAATCTCTTTTGGCAGGTAAGGTAAATGCAACATGAATTACAGAGTACCTGTTCTTTTCCTTCCTGAATGTGGCCTTTTGTCACCATCTGTATATGCATTATTTTAATTGCATGATATCTGAACCTGTGCTTTACACCCCAGTAAACAATTCTCTTCAACATGAATGGGCATACTCCAGTTTTAACCAGCTAAACACTTCTTCGAGGTGCACAGCAAAAGGCAACAGTCATAAATCACAGTGCTGAATGTTCTGCTGTAAATAAAGAACAACTCACTCACGGTGCAAGGGATTATGACGGTCCTGGAACGAGTTGCCCAGAGACAGTGTGGACTTTCCACCTTCAGGACAAGTCCCTGAGCAACCCCATCTCACTCTGAAGTTAGATCTGCTTTGAGCATGTAATTGGTCTATGTGACCTTCAGAGGTTCCTTCCAACCTGTTTTTGTGGGGTTTTTTTATGATCCTGTTAAGAAAATCCTGGTTCTTTAACGTCTTCATCCTGCTTCAGGGCTGAGCATATTTTTCTGTGGAGGCAACTCTGAGTTTTCCTAAAAAACTTTTGAAAACGTCTCATATAAAATGTTTGAGACAGAAACAGTTTCCCTATAGATCAAGAAATACCAAAGAAATGTCACCTTACAGTTTTTTAGTAAAGTAAAAAGACAGTGTTATGATGACATTTAAAAAAAAAAAAAGGCAGAAAAGGTGCTGTCTACACTCTAATTAGCTGATCTGTATCAAATACCTTGTCCAGAAATATTTCAGCGGATTAAACTGAATTCTCCTGTAAATGGAATCAAGTTTAATTTCTTCACCAAAAGGGTTGTCAAGCACTGGAACAGGCTGCCCAGGGAAGCTGTTGAGTCACCACCCCTGGAGGTATTTAAAAGACACATTGATGTGGTGCTTGAGGATATGGTGTAGCTTAATGGTTGGAATCGATCTTAAAGGTCATTTCCAACCTAAACAATCCCATGATTCTTTTCTATGTTACTTGCATTTGTTTCTGTAGACATCAGTTCCTCTGCATCTATTAAGAAAGTTTACTGCAGCAGGCAGCAGTACACATTCCACTATAGGCAACTGTGTCAGGTGGTGAGAAAAGAGAAGTCTTCCCTTATGTCCCATCTCTTTTCAACATGAATGTGAGGACCAACTCTTCTGCTCTGAGTTGCATAAAACTAAGGCCTTGGATTCATCTCAGTTGGTAATGTAGCATGAGATAGAGTGGTAAAAAGAACCAGTGCAATTAGTTCTAGAGGTGTATTTAAAGATACCATGCTAATGGTGTTAATGTTGTAGAGAATGCTGACAAAGGTTGCTTTTGCCAACTGTAGAATAAGCATAATATTTTTCTGTACTGACTTGAGGAGTAAAAGACTCACACTCCCTTACCAAGACTCATCAAGAGTGGTTTACCAAAGACTTAAGTGGTCTTACAGGAAACTGTGACAAGCCTAAAACTAGGGTAAAAGGAAGATAAAGGACGATTGTCGATCAAGATATGCTAATAGAGGGGCAGCAGTTAAGGGCTATGCAAGATAGTAACTTAGAAAGACACTGCATTTTTCTCAGTAAGCTCATGAATATTCTTTTCTTCACCAAGGGGAAGCAGGAACCTGCCAGACGTGCAATGTGTATTATATTATGTACCCTTGTGAAGAAGGTGCCTCTGTTGAGCCTGTAAACCTGAGTCACAGCACAAGCTTGTTGAAGATGTGATGTTTAAACTTCTAAAGGTTTCCCATTACTTGTGAATTTCATCCAGAACCTCTTTAATACTATGTTATTAATACTTACATATAAGGAATTCTATTCTCTGAAAGTCCTTGGCTTCCAAATCATCATAATCCTGTGATGAACAGGGTTTAGTAAATACACCAAGTCAGACTGTTGTCATGCAGACTTCATCCTGGGTTTGGCTAGGATAGAGTTAATTTGGGATGGGACACTGCCAGGACAGGTGAGCCAAACTAACTGAAGTGATTATTCCATATGACCTTATGCTCAGTACAAAATCGGGCTAGTTGGAGAGGGGTGCTTGGCCCCAGGGCCTACGGCTTGAGCATGGTCAGGCTTCCTGACATCTGAGCTGTATAGTCTGAATTGTACAGTTGTTGGTGAGAAATTGCACTGTGTATCACCAGTTATATGTATTCTGTGGTAAGTCCTGTTGTTGCTATTTCCCTCTCCTTGTCTTCCAGTTCTCCTCCCCTTCCTGTGGTGGGGAGCTGTTTGTGTGAGTAAGTAGCCACGTGGTGCTCAGCTGCTGGCTGGGGCTAAGCTAGGACAGCCCTCTATAGTGCCCAGCATGGAGTGCAAAGAGTTGGAATAATGCTAGATCTGACCCAAGCACATTAAAACCAGAATTGTGGTAAGTATTAATTTTATTATTTAAACAGTCACATGTCACGTGGCCATGTGGGATGTTCAGGCTAGCTTGTTCCTATTCCTAGGTCTCATGAATGTGTTTCATGCCCTTTTCAGGGTTACAAAATACTGTTTTCAGCTCACTACCCAGAGATTTTCCCCAAGGCTGGATAGCCAGGGGTGACATGGCATGTGGCAGAGTATGAGGAGGTATCTAGAGAACTCACCCCCAGTGGTTTGGAACTTCACAGAATCACCGAATCACAGAATCACAGAATCTTAGGGGTTGGAAGGGACCTCAAGAGATCATTGGGTCCAACCCCCCTGCCAAAGCAGGCTCCCTATCTCATATTACATAGATAGACGTCCAGACGAGACTTGAATATCTCCAGAGAAGGAGACTCCACCACCTCCCTGGGCAGCCTATTCCACTGCTCCGTCACACTCACTGTGAAAAAGTTCTTCCGCATGTTGGTGCGGAACTTCCTGTGCTCCAGCTTACAGCCATTGCCCCTAGTCCTGTCCCCACTGACCACTGAAAAGGGGCTGGCCAATTCCCCCTGCAACCCATGCCTAAGATATTTATAAACACTAATTAGGTCCCCCCTAAGTCTTCTTTTCTCCAGGCTGAACAGACCCAGCTCACTCAGCCTTTCCTCATAGGGGAGATGTTCCAGACCCCTAATCAACTTTGTCGCCCTTCTCTGGACTCTCTCCAGAAGGTCCCTGTCTTTTTTATACCGGGGAGCCCAGAACTGGACACAATACTCCAGGTGGGGCCTGACCAGGGCAGAGTAGAGGGGGAGGATCACCTCCCTCGACCTGCTGGACACACTCTTCCTGATACATCCCAGGATCCCATTGGCTCTCTTGGCCACCAGGGCACACTGCTGGCTCATAGCCAACCTGTCATCAACCAGGACCCCCAGGTCCTTCTCCACAGAGCTCTTTTCCAACAGGTCATCCCCCAGCCTGTACTGATACAGTTGGTTATTCCTCCCCAGGTGCAAGACTTGCTTTTATTAAACCCCATCTGGTTTCTCCCTGCCCAGCTCTCCAGCCTGTCCAGGTCTCGCTGGATGGCAGCGCAGTGTTCCTGCGTGTCAGCCACCCCTCCCAGCTTTGTATCATTGGGTACTTGCTGAGGGTGGATGCTATTCCCTCATCAAGGTCGTCAATGAAGATATTAAACAGGACTGGACCCAACACCGAGCCCTGGGGAACACCGCTAGTCACAGGCCTCCATTCAGATTCTACTCCACTGATCACGACCCTCTGAGCCCGGTCTGACAGCCAGTTCTCAACCCACCTCACTGTCCACTCATCTATCCCTTGTTTCCTTAGCTTCTCTATCAAGATGTTGTGGGAGACAGTATCGAAAGCCTTGCTGAAGTCAAGGTAGATGACATCCACTGCTCTCCCTCCATCCACCCAGTTGGTAATGACATCATAGAAGGCAATGAGATTGGTCAAGCACGATCTCCCCTTGGTGAATCCATGCTGACTACACTTCATGACCTTCTTCTCTTCCAGTTGTTTGGAGATGGCGTCCAAAACAAGCTTTTCCATCACCTTTCCAGGGACAGAAGTGAGGCTGACTGGCCTATAGTTACTAGGATCCTCCTTCTTGCCTTTTTTAAAGACTTCACTCCTGAATGACAGGAGCCTGATGAACTGATAGAATGTCTGAAAGGAAAATTCTGTAGCTATTCCAGGAAGCACAACTCACTGTGCTGTGCTCTGCCCTGGCTGCTATCTACCAAATGGTTCTTTATAGTAGCTAGTAGGCAGCACCCTCAGGGGGAAGGGAGAGAAAACAGACCTGTGGGCTCTGCAGATACCGCAACCCCTATCACAGGAAGTGCAACTGAGTCAAAAAATCAACCTGTATCCCTATACAGAAAAAGAAATACACAAGGAGATCAGTTTGTTTAGTGAAAGATGGTAAGCCAGGACCATCATGAGAACAGAAGGAGGAGACAGAACCAGAGCTCATCACCCAATTCTAGTGAGCTGCTAGATACGGGAAAAGATTTCAGCTGCCTTCTAGGTGGGGACTATCACCTGGCTGTTCCCATGTAGCTTGGAATTGGAGAGTCAGGCGGTCAAGCAGCTAGGATCCCTGTCTGGGCAAGGAGGCATCTACAATGCAATTGGGAAAAAGACCCAAGTCCTGAGCCTCTGAAGATAACTGAAGATGTTATATGTTGGACAAGCAAGTGGAGAAACATGGAGTGAGGCATCCAGCACCTGAGAGAATTAGCCATGTTGGAGGTGGCTCATTATGATCCATGCAGTGTGTAGTTACCCACTGATCCTGATGAAGTCCAATGTACCTGAACCACGTGACTTAAGTTTGGATGGAGAATATTGTCATCATATGCCAGTGTGACAGTAATGAATTAGAAAAGCACAGAGGCACCAACAGATGATGAAGTGGCTGGCTGAGTATGACAATATATAAAGTCTTGCTTCCTCCCTCATCTTGGCTGTGGAAAAAATGTCCTGGAAGGTCCAGCAACCTGAAGAGAGTTTGCTCTACTCAGCTACTATAGAGCAGCTATGCTCTTTCTTCTCCATAAAGAGGATATAGAGGGTATAAAGCACAAGGCACCCCGTGGTTTTACCTGTGGTTTTACCTATGGGGCCACGGAGAAGATAGGACGAAGTGGGATTGAAAGCCTACCTCAACCCCACAGGCATGAGTACATGAGTTGCAAAGTAAAACAGTCACAAAAAGGGATTCTTCCAGGAAACTGCTGCTTCAGTTTCCAGCGGGGACTCCCCCAGACTGAGTGGAAGGTATGCTTGTACATATGATCATCTTAAGGGGACCTCTAAGTCCATTTGAAAGAAGTGGTTATCAAATATGATGAGGGGGATTAGAGGGGCCCTGTCTTTGACCAGGTAAAGGAAAAGGACAACCAGGTTTGTTGGACTCTGTGGATCCAGTGGCCGGGCATATCAGGTCCTTAAGAGTACAAGGCTCTAGTGGACATCAGAGTACAGTGTATGCTAATGCTGTTGAACCATGAAGGGGCAGAACTGATCTGTATTTCTGGACTGAAGGGGGTGTTGATAAATACAGGAATAAACCTTGTAACACCAACATAGTGTTAAAAGGCAGGCATTCTTTTTGCACCACTGGATTCACAGGGGGTAGCTCCACCAGATGTGTATGCCACAGTCAAAAGCACACAGACTATATAGAATAAAGATATATGTTATGTTTTTTTGAAAAGGCCATCTTATTATAATGGTTTCTTGTGAGTTACCTGCATATTCTCCTCTCTGTCATGCATGGTCAGTGACTTGCGTTGATGGTCCTTGAGGGTCTGTCGTGTTCGTTGGTGATTGCACAGCTGTGTTTGCTAGATGACCCTTTCTTAGTGGGCATGGACAGTACTGTCTACCTTATGTAGTGTAATTCACCTATTCAGAATGATCTTCATGATCAGTGTTCCTTAGCCTGTGATCAAGATGGGGTAGGACTGTACAAGAAGTGCAGCACTGTTGTTCATTGCCATGGTCAGTTAGTTTCACCACTCATTACCTCATCTAACATTACCTATTACCTTGGTTACAAAATTACACATCAAGCAAGCTAATTTTGACTTCTTTGGTTACATTTAAAATGTTCAACTTTAACTATAACCTTTAAAAATTATTGATTTACTGGCTGTATAATCTTATCAGTATTCTTAACCTAAACCAATCATATTCACTTCTATTTAACTCTACTGATTTTAATCCTTGATATTTAAATCAAGATTTGAAGGGGTTTCCTAGCAGCATAACTGGTGTCTAGGACAATCTCCCTAGTTTCTTAAAACAAAACATAAGAAACAATAGCCTAGAGATTTATTATTGATGTTTCTATGAATACCTACTCTTCTAAACCTAACAGTTGCTTTCTATGAATGCCCATCCTTCTAGACCCAACAATCCTGACACATTATGCTTTATAATTTTACTTCCTAATTAAACCCAACCTCTCTCTTTTATATGATTATTCTTTATTATTTTATCAGAATACTTGCAACAGGGGGATCCCAACAGTTGACTCTGATGCCATGAAAAGCCGAAATCAAGACTAAATAGTCTTGGCGACTATTAAGCAGGTATTCTTTATTGCAGTGCTGGGTGCATGGGGGATTGCTCCTCCTAATGTGTGTGCCGTAAAGGGTCAGTTACACAGCTTTTATGCAAGGTGTTTGCATAGTTCCTAGGGTTTCCAATAAATAGATATAAACATGGGAAGACCTTGCAGATTGATTACATCCTGCTTCCACAAACCCGCTAAGACAAGCACTATGTGCTTACAATGGTGGAAGCAACCACCAAATGGCTGGAAACACATGTCATGTTTCAAGCCACTACACAGAACATGATCCTGAGTCTTGAAAACCCAGTCCTATGGTGACATGGCACTCCAGAAAGCATTGAGTCAGACAGCAGGACTCATTTCTGAAACACCCTCATAGACACTTGAGCCAAAGATCGTGGCATTGGGCGGGTGTATCACATCCCCTGTCATGCACCAGCCTCCAGAAAAATAAAACAATACAATGGGCTGTTAAAGACTATACTGAGAGCAACAGGTGGTGGGACCCTCAAACATTGAGATACACATTTATCAAAGGCTGGTTATTCAACAGCAGTGAGTCCACCCATTAAACTGGCCTTGCCCAATCAAAACTTCCACCCTCTGTAGAAGGAGACTAAGTGTCTATAGTGCATATGAAGAATTTGTTGGGGAAGACAGTTTGGGTTATCCCTGCTTTGAACAAAAGCAAACTCATCCATGGGATTGCTTTTGCTCAGGGACTTGGGTGCACTTGGTGATGCACAAGGATGGGGAAGTCTGATGTGTTCTTCAAGGGGCTCTGATTTTGGCTGAGAAGAGCTGGTAAATTAAATTGTTTGATGTTAATTGCTAAATAGCCCTGACATTGTATATTGTCATTTCTGCAGTTGCTGCACGCTGTATCAGTGGTATTACAGTAAGAATCACTCACATTAGTAAAGGATGAGTGCTGCGATCATGAAAGTAGAACTGGTGCCCAGCAATGTCCTTGAAATCAACATTTTCAACTTGCAGGCAATGAGCGTGGACCATGCCAGCCTTGACCTCTGGATGCAGCATGCAACAATTCAACAGCACGCATTATCTCTCCTGCCCTGAGAGACTGTTAAGACAAATGGAGCCCAAAGTCATGAACTAGATGAACTAAATGAGTGTTTGAGAGGGATG
The DNA here is from genome assembly GCA_022605575.1 of Laterallus jamaicensis coturniculus. Taxonomy (NCBI): domain Eukaryota; kingdom Metazoa; phylum Chordata; class Aves; order Gruiformes; family Rallidae; genus Laterallus; species Laterallus jamaicensis. The sequence continues at coordinate 4,489,918 of JAKCOX010000052.1, forward strand.
GTCTATGATTATTTCAATCTCTCTGTATCTATATCACTTAAGAAGAATATAGGAATGTTGTCAGGGCCTGCAGGGATGCAACTAGGAAGGCTAAAGCCCACATGGAAATAAAGCTGGTGAAGGATATAAAGGATAATAAAAAAGAGGTTTTTAGGTATATGAATAGTAAGAGAGAGACTAGGGATAATGTGGTCCCCTGCTGAACGAAGCAGGTGTGCTGGTAACAGGGGATGCTGAGAAGTTGGAGATACTGAATGTCTTGTTTGCTTCAGTCTTCAATTAAAAGACTCCCCCTTGGGACTTTTGGACCCTGCAAGAAAGAGAGAGTTTGGAAAATGAAGAGCTTTCCTCTGGTTGAGATGGGGACAGTCCATCAGCGTTTCAAAAGGATCAATGCACACAAATCCATGGGCCCTGATGGGATTCATCCACGTGTGCTGAGGGAGCTGGTAGAGGTGATTGATGAGCAGCTCGCTATCATCTTTGACAGGTCTTGGAGAACAGGAGAGGTGCCTGAAGACTGGAGGATGGCCAGTGTCACTCCAGCCTTCAAAAGGGCAAGAAAGAGGATCCAGATAACTACAGGCCAGTCAGTCGCACCTCTGTCCTTGTAAAGGTGATGGAACAGATTGTTCTGGATGCCATCACCAAGCAACTGGAAGAGAAGAAGGTCATGAGGTGTAGTCAGCATGGATTCACCAAGGGAAGATCATGCTCTACTAATCTTGTAGTCTTCTATGATGGCATCACTGGCTGGGTAGATGGAGGGAGATGGTGTTCCCCAGGGCGTGGTGTTGGGTCCAGTCCTGCTTAATATCTTCATCAATGACCTTGATGAGGGAATAGTGCCCACCCTCAGCAAGTACACCGATCATACAAAGCTGGGAGGAGTGGCTGACATGCAGGAACACTGCACTGCCATCCAGCGAGACCTGGACAGGCTGGAGAGCTGGGCAGGGAGAAACCTAATGAAATTCAACAAAAGCAAGTGTAAAGTCTTGCACCTGGGGAGGAATAATCACTTGTATCAGAACAGGCTGGGGGATGGCCTGTTGGAGAGGAGCTGTGCGGAGAAGGACCTGGGGGTCCTGGTGGGTGACAAGTTGGCCCTGAGCCAGCAGTGTGCCCTTGTGGCTAAGAGAGCCAATGGGATCCTGGGGTGCATCAGGAGGAGTGTGGCCAGCAGGTCAAAGGAGGTGATCCTCCCACTCTACTCTGCCCTGGTCAGGCCCTACCTGGAGTACTGTGTCCAGTTCTGGGCTCCCTGGTATAATACAGACAGGGATCTCCTGGAGAGAGTCCAATGAAAGGCTACGAAGATGATTAAGGGCCTGGAACATTTATCCTATGAGGATAGGCTGAGTAAGTTGGGACTCTTCAGCCTTGAGAAGAGAAGACTTAAGGGGGGACCTAATTAAAGTCTATAACTATCTTAAGCAGGGGATGCAGGGGGAATCAGCCAGCCCCTTTTCTGTGGTCTGTGGGGATAGGACAAGGGGCAATGGCTGCAAGTTGGAGCACAGGAAGTTCCGCACCAACATGCAGAAGAACTTTTTCACAGTGAGGGTGACAGAGCCCTGGAATAGGCTGCCCAGGGAGGTGGTGGAGTCTCCTTACCTGGAGAGAGTCCAGCTGAGGGCTACAGGGGTGATTAAAGGCCTGGAGCATCTCCCCTATGAGGAAAGGCTGAGTGACTGAAGCTGTCCAGCCTTGAGAAAAGAAGACTGAGAGGGGATCTGATTATTGTTTATAAATATCTCAAGTGTGGGACACAAGGGGAAATGTACAGCCTCTTCTCAATGGTCTGTGGAGACAGGACAAAGGGCAATGGCTTCAAGTTGGAGCAGAGCAACTTTTTCAAAGTAATGGTGACAGAGCCCTGGGACAGGCTGCCCAGGGGGGTTGTGGAGTCTCCTTCTGCTCCTTCTCCTGCTTTGGCAGGGGAGGGGGGTTGGACCTGATGATCTCTTGAGGTCCCTTCCAACCCCTATGATTCTGTGATCTCTATCTATATCTATCTGTATCATCTATATCTCTATCTCTCAAGGACAGGGGAAAATGATGGTGATTAAGGAAATTTTTGTATCTGAGTGTGATGTAGATGGTATAGAATAAGGGCTGGATAATGTCCTGGGTTTGGCTTCGATAGCGTTAATTTTGACCAGATGTTGGGAGGGGACACATCCATGACAGGTGACCCAAACTATCCAAAGTGGGTATTCCATACCATATAGTGTTATGGTCAGAATAAAAGAGGACTAACTGAGGATCAGTGGCATGGTTCCAGGACATGGGGCTCCAAGATGGTCTGGATGTGGGACAGGTCTGTGCTGCAGGGTCTGAGTTTTGCAGTTCAGTGAGAAACTGTATTGTCTATCAGCAGTTTTGTATATTTTGTTTACGTCCTGTTGTTGTTTCCCTCTCCCTGTACTTTCTCAATCTGTCCTTATCCTGACCCACGAGATCTGCCTTTGTCTTCCCATTCTCCTCCCCATCACAACAGGGCAGAGGGAGAAGGAATTGAATGAGTAGCTGCATGGTGCTCAACTGCTGGCTTCGCCTAAACCACAATAGGCCTCAATCATTTTAGATTTTCATGTTCCCAGCAGCACAGGAAAGTTTATATTTTTATGGGACTATTATGTTACTGAAGATTAAGTGAAAGAAATGTGAACTGGCCACACATCTCTAAAGCAGAAGGAGCAGAAAACAACTGACTAATTGACACTTAGTTCTGTATTTGTATGATTTTTAATTGTTTGATTAATGTATCTCAGTAGTGACCAAGGGACACAGACACATCCACACAGAGACACAGAGTTAATGTATAAAATGTTTTCAAGCATCAAATAAGCAGGTGTGCCTGGTGCTGGAGAAGGGTAAAGCTTAAATGTTAGGAGAAATTCTTTACTCTGAATGAGGCACTGGAACAGGTTGCCCATAGAGATTGTGGAAGCCCCATCCCTGGAAGTGTTTAAGACCAGGTTAGATGAATGTGTCCCTGCCCATGGCAGGGGGGTTAGATCTAGATGGTCTTTGATGTCGCTTCAAACCCAAATGATTCTATGATTTTATGATTCTAAATTACTTGAGTCAATAGGTTTGAAAGGCACTGAGTTTGTCCAGATAGCGAAACCTTAAAAGCTGTGTCCAGACTACATCTCAGGTGAATGAGACCTGAGGGAATCCTTCTGCATACCCTATGTATCTTGCAAAATCTGCGTAATCATGCTGGAGGAAGACAGCTATGTTTTTCTATTTCTTGTGGCCTGAATGACTAGCGAACCAGAACTGTAGAATGGCCTGCAAAGTTCATCTGCTGTGTATTTAAATACTGGAGACAGATTTATGAGGGCCATGCACAACACCAGTCCAGTCTTCTCAAGTGGCTTGCATAGGAAGGACTCCTACCCTTCCAAATCTGGACATGGGTATTGTTTATGCTCCAGGGATCCTTAATGAAGTAAGTTGCGCTTGTCACTATGTTCTTCCATACCTTGACATTCGGAATTACTGACTTTGTGAAATGCCTGGCAGCCTGAGGGCAGTGACGGAAGAACCTCCAGCTGCTTCTCATCTTTCATGTATAAAGAATCAATTTTGTAACTCTGTATTGGTTATTAGGAGTGATAACTTACTGTGACCTTAACGGTTTTTAGATGGAGCGTGTTGGGTTTCACTTTTCCTCTCTCTCATGAACAGCAAAACCAGCCAAGGACATAACCTATACAATTGGTATTATTGGACATTTAAAAGTTTGGTTTTCAAATGACCAAACTGACAATATTAGTTTAGACACAAGACAGTTTAGAGGGTTTTAGTATAGCAGGAATGATAGAAAATAGATTTTTCTTTTTGAAGTCTTTCCTGACTAAATTCTGCATTTATCTTACCTTGACTTTGATATTTGCAGTGTAAGACATGCCATTGTTTTACATGGTGGTGGGTGTGAATTTTTTAGACCTTACAATCAGCAATAAGCAAGGGTCTGATTGAATCTACAGGGTTTTTTTTAAATGGGATGAGTTTAAAGAAATAAAAGGGTGGTAGAAACAATGCAGCCAGTGACCTGTGTACTTGCCCCAAATGCTGTTGATAGATACAAAATAACTATGGCTCTACTGTTATATTTTACATCTATGCCACCCCCTGTTTGCTGTTTCTTGTAGCTCAGATAGTGTTATGAGGAAATTAGGCCAGGTGGTAATAAACAGAAGCTGTTAATATTTATGTCTACCTCAAGAAATCATACACTTTTCTGTACCAAAAAAGGGAGATAAAGAATAGGATCACATAAGTGCCTTTGGGAGCATAGTAACTAGCAGATCCATTTTCATGAATTAATGGGTATTCACATGAATTTACTATCTATATAATCAGGATTGCTACTCAAAGTGATTGAGAAGATGAGGTAAAATAAAAACTGTTCTGTGTGCAGTATAATTACGATAAGAAAATTAATATGAAAACAGTGACCATCCAATGTATAGTCTGTAAGGAAATATTTGACAAGTTTAAACAGGGAATTGGCTGATCAGGAGCAAAAAGTGTATGCCACAGTCTTCCAGTGTACCCATCACCAAACTGGAAAATGCTTATAACACAAAGAGCCTGAAAGTTTGCACCATTCACCTTTTTGCTTATACAACCTGAGTGTGCAGGAATCAAAATATGTAATATAGTTAACATTGTTAATCTAAGATTACACTAATAAATAGTTATGTGTTGCAGAAAGCAGGTTTTTGTGATACTGCAGGAAAAAACAGTTTGGAGCCAGTATTACAAAATAGTTACGATGGTGTTAGAGAAGAGAAACCTGATTGTGAAGGCTTGGGAATGAACAGTATGAATATATTGCAGTATAGTACATACATATAATTTACATATATGTGGTGAGTTGGCCCTGGTGGCCCCTAAAGATGCTCTATCACTGCTCACCTCAGATGGACAGCAAAGAGAAAAATGGAAGGCTTGTGTGTCAAGAGAAGAGTGGGAAGAGATCACTCAGCAGACCATCACAGGCAAAACACTCTTGGCACATGGGGACAGGGAATGGGGATTATGGTCAGTTTATCATGTGTTGTCTCCCCTGTCTATTCCTCCTCAGCAGGAGGAGTCCTCACACTCTTCTTCCGCTCCAGTATGGGGTCCTTCTCACAGGAAACAGTCCTCCACCAACTTCTCCAATGTCAGTCCTCTTTCCCCCCAAGGCTGCAGTTCTTCATTAACTGCCCCAGCAGGAGTCCCTTCCATGGGCTGCAGTCCTTCAGGATGAGACTGCTCTAGTGTGGTTTCCCCCAGGGTCACCCCAGCAAACCTGCTCTGGTGTGAGCTCCTCTCTCTGTGGGCTGAAGGTCCTGCCAGGAGCTTGCTCTAGAATGGACTTCCCACAGGATCAGAACCTCCTTCAAGTGGCTCCACTTGCTCCAGTGTGGGGTCCTCCACAAGCTGCAGTGTGAATCTTTGCTCTGGTGTGGTCCTCTACAAGCTGCAGAGGGACAGCTATTTACATTTTCTTTTCCAGTGACTGCAGGAGGGTCTCTGCTCCAGCACCTGCTCCTTCCCCTCCTTCTCCATTTTCCTTGTTTTCTGCAAAGTTTCTCACATCTTCTCACTCCTTTTTCTGGTGGCAAAAAGCAGCCACTTGCGTTGTTTTTTCTTCTTAACTATGTTATCCCAGAGGTGCTACCACTGTCACAGATTGGCTTGGCCTTGGTCAGCAGTGGGTCCATCCTTGATCTGGCTGGCATTGGCTCTGTTGGGCCTAGTGTAAGCTTCTAGCTGCTTCACACAGAAGCCACCCCTGTTGCTCCACTTCCCAGGCTACCGAAACCTTGCCGAGGACAACAAATATGATATACTACCTTACTTTTATACATAGTAACTTATATTCTTAGTACCACTTGTAACTGTATAAGAATATAAGCTACTATGCACTTCAAAATAAGGTGTTTCTTAAAGTGTTCTACACACTGCTCTCGACCCAGAACACAAAAATGTCGAAGGAAAGAGCTGTAGGAAGATGAACTGCCCAGAGTGGCAGGGGCATATGCCATGGTTCTTCTAATTTGGCAGGTAGCTAATATTTCACCAGAAATATTATTTTACTTCAGTTTATTCGCACTAGCTGAATATTTACATTTCTTCAGACAGTATGGTTTGTACAGCATGCTTCATGAGGAACAGTGAAGGGTAGTATTCCTGCCTTGCAAACCTGCTGTTGTCTGAGAAATGGGGAATGTGCCTCAGCATGGTATGTGTAAGTTGTGAAAGACAAAGATAGATCTTTCTGTCACACTTCTACCCTGCCAGCCATTTCAACTCACTGGACAAAACAGTTCAGTTTTAAAAATACACTTTTGAGTAATTTTATGTGTATAATCTGGTATCAACAGGACTATTTGCAGAGGGCTGTAATTTTATGTGAACCAACACTATATGCTTTCTCTGTGAAATGCTTGTTGACTTTGGATGTTTTTCCTGAAAGGAAGGTCAGGTGCTGATTGCCCCACCATAATAACTAGTGCTTCTTTCCACTTTTCTTTAAAATTAGCTAGGTCTCCAATAGGAAGTTGAAGCAAACACTCTTAAGGGGGCAAATCTTGCCTTCTATGAAAAAGTGAGAGATTTTTTTCTTGTTTGCAGTGAGAGATATTCTTCCATGACTTATGAGGCAGACATTAATTTTTTTAAGGATCTGAAATTAACACCTGTACTGGTTTTGGCTGGGATAAAGTTGAATTTCTTCACAGCTTGTGTTGGACTGTGTTTTGGATTTGTGCTGAAAAGGCTGTTGATAATACAGAGATGTCTTTGTTATTGCTGAGCTGCTTACACAAAGCCAAGGCCTTTTGTGCTTCTCACGCCATCTCCCCAGAGCGTGGGCTGGGGGTGCACAAGGGATTGAGAGGGGACATATCTGGGACAGCTGACCCTGACTGACCAAAGGGGTATCCCATACTATATGATATCATACTCGGCACAAAAGGGGCTGGGGGAAGAGGAAGGAAGGGAAGGAGTGATGTTGTTTGTCTTCTCAGGTCACCATTTGGCACAATGGAGCCCTGCTCTCCTGAGGATGGCTGAGCATCTGTCTGCCCATGGAAGTGAGGAATTATTTCCTTGTCTTGCTTTGCTTGTGTGCACACCTTTTTCTTTACCTACTGACCTGTCTTTATCTCAATACACGAGTTTTCTCACTTTCTCTCTACTGGTTCTCTACCCCATCCCACTCCTGCGGGAGTGAGTGCCTGCTTGGGGCTTAGCTGCTTCCTGGTGCAAAACCACAATAACACCTAAAATGTTTGTTAACTGCATCTATAGAGAGAATAGTATGTTTGTGAGTCTGGGAAGGTTTGGTCAAGAGTGAAGAAAGTCCAGTCTGAATAGGAACAACTGAAATTTTATTGCTGTTTCACAGAGACATTTGTTATAAAAAAATCCTGAGAGAATCATATTCCCCTTGTGTGAAACAAAATAGTACTTAGTTGTCACAGATGTACTATTTAAAACCACAGTGTTTTTTGTTCACTGCACACAGCTGTAACACTATCAAAATCAACAATCTAATGGATGTACCTGGGTGATTTCCAAGAAATGGCAGAACACAAAATATCCCTGATACTTCTGTTGTAAAAATCTGTGTATAGAAGCCCACTGGTCGCAGGGAGCATGCAGAGGATTTTCATCACCCCTAAGCAGCCTAGGGAATGAACAAAGAAATAAGAAAACAACAACTAAAATAGGCAATGGCTTTCTCAAAACTGAACAGTTTATTAATAGCTGTTTGAAAGGGTGGTTCCATTAATGAAAATAACAAATTTTGTTTGCTGTGTTATGGTAATCTGGCTCATGAATGAAAACCCTTAAGATAATTTTTAGGAGTCTCTGTGAACTATTTGATGGAAGAAAAAAACCAGATGTCCTTAAAACAGAGACTAGTAATCTAGACTCCAGCAGTCTGATTTGCTGCAAAATTAGCTCTTACACAGCCTACAGATGGTTCTAGTTTCTTTAAAGATATAATCCAAAATATTTGGGATGAAGTTTCAGATGGCATTCAGCCTCATATCTAATGTACTGCTGGACTACTTCTACCAGTAATTCTTTGGACTGTCAAAACAAGCTTCTATCCACTAAAGTCACCCAGATCTTATGCGATGTACCTTTTTCTGAACTGTGAAAATAACCTGTGACTGGTCTGAGTCTAAGCTCTACAAAACTAAGAATAGTGTGAATATCTATATAAAATATAGCCCAGACTAAGAAAATATTTTCTGTGGACATAAATATTCCTGCTTTAAAAAATAGTTGACTAGATTGCTTCCTTAGATGTGAAGAGTTCGGATTCTGCAGGAGGAGTCCTTTCTTTTTAACATGTATGGTTTAGAGAATTCCCTAGAGGCTATTTGAGAATATAAGAATTTGAATATTAATATTTGTATAAATGAAATATGACCGCAATTTTGTGAAAACAGAAGAAACTGCAGAAGAAAGGTTAGAAAAATTATATGTATCAATAGCACCTAGAGAAGCAGGTCATCAAGATCAAAGCACATAGTAGAAGCATTTCTTAAGATAAGGAAAACAAAGACAGTGTGAAGTCACTGAGAAAATACTGATGGAAGATGAAGAGCACAGCTGGAGTTTTATGAAGAACATTGGCAAGGTTGCCCACTAACTCAAGACAAATGAGATACGGTGAAGAACAAAAAGATCTAATTCTCTCACATTCTGATGGGTAGGTACTGTCGGTATGTCTGAAACCCAGTTGCTTATTTTTAGCCATGGTAACCCAGGATACTTGAGACTTTAGAGGAACCATCCCTTTTCTTCTCGATTACACACAAGAAACTTTGGCTAAACTGACTGGATATACATATCATAGAATCACAGAATCATAGAATGGCAAGGGTTGGAAGGGACCCCAAGGATCATAGAGCTCTAATCCCCCTGCCACAGGCAGAGCCACCAACCTCAGGCCTGGAGTTACACAAGGTTGGCCAGGGCCCCATCCAACCTGGCCTTGAATGCTTCCAGGGATGGGGCATCCACTATTTCTCTGGGCAGCCTGTTCCAGCACCTCACCACTCTTTCTGTAAAATACTTCCCCCTAATATCTAATCTAAACCTTCCTTCCTTTAGTTTTAATCCATTCTCCATTGTCCTGCCATTGTCTAGCCTTTTAAAAAGTTGAATCCCCTCCTGCTTCTAAGCTCCCTTATGAGTATGAAAGGATAAAAAATAGCTGAGTGAAATCAGTTTTTTTAAAATAGAAAGTCACCTTCTCTACTGTCTCATGTTCAATTTGTTACAGTAGTTGCTACAGAAAAAAAAAAATTAAACATTTTTGATCTGGCTGTCTAGTCTGTTGGTATCCCTGACAAACATGTAGTTATCATATGGGCATGCCAGTCTCATGATGGTATGGTCGTAGAAGGGCTGATCTTCACCCAACTGATTATTGCTACACAGCTAACATTTGAATTGCAGTCCTGATCAGAGATAGATTTCTAGGCTCATATGCTGTATATTTTGTCATTAGCTTCAAGACCATGCTTTTGTTCTTGACTGTGAAAGTGGTACAAGAGATCACAGACCTGGGAATTATTAAAATTCTCTTCCTCTTCAACACACAAGCTCCCAGTTTGGTTGGTTTGTTGGTTTGATTGGCTTTTTGCTACAGATTCTTTGCAGGAAGATAAATCAGAAATCCTTTGTGATTTACCTTAAATGTTTTTTTTCATAAGGTGAGAAGCTGAAAGTATTTGCCATGTATTCAAGTTTTGTGCTAAGAAAGCTTGAGTGATGGGATTATTTGAATAATTCCTCAAGTGTTTTCAAATGAAATAATGTAAGCTTTTTTACTTTCTTGGCTTCATATTATCTGATGGTCAGAGGTAGATCCATAGCCATTAATCTAATTGTCAGAGGGCAGGAAATAAAGTGATTTTTCAATAAAATTTACCAGCTAAACAGTCACATTACAGTGAATATTATATGTTTGTGCATCATAAATTGAAAAAACAAAAGGTTGGTTTTTTTTTTTCTTGGTAATGTCTACTTTCAAGCTAACTAACAAAAGTATTTCTTTTCCTACTGATTCTTGGATGTAAATTGAGACCTACAGCAATTTAAGAAATCTACCCTACCTGAACCAGATTTAATTTTTTTTAATCTCATATCTGAAGAAGTGTGTAAATAAAGAATTATTAACTGCTAAGAAAACATATGAAAGTCACATGTAACAGCAACAGAAAGCCTCTTACAATGTAAAATAAATATACAAATTCAACACATGAAATTGTACCTTTGGGACTGTGAATTAACTTGGGGTCTTTTCTAATCTGAATTATTCTGTGATTCTGTTGGGGAAGAAACTTCACTAGTTATGCTTAAGTTGCAAGAATAAATTCTAAAATAAACGTGGGGTATTTGCAGATGAAAACCTGTGCAGTAACAGAGTTATAGGAAAAAGAAACATCTCTCCAAGACCTTTCATATGCTTATTATTAGCATAATATTATCTAAACTGTATAAGTGGACAGTATTAATCGTAAGTTAACAATCTGTGTCAGGCAAACAAGTTGTTTTTCTTTTTTTTTATTTGTTATTTTTTATTCAATCTGGTGAATCTTATTTCCAGAAAAATCTCAGATCCTTTCTCAGTTTTGTTTTTTATCTCTTCCAATATCTTCTGGTCTTTATACTTCCAGTTAGCCTAAACAAAGACAAACTGTAGCTATACAGTCTAAACATTTGGTTAACATCTCAACACATTAGAAACAGATATTGTTTATTATCTATCATGAACTGATAAATCAAATAGTTTATAACCTTTTATGTGGTTTATCTACATGTGAATATATGTATATAATTAATATGCTAATGACTGTGAAATAAGGTGAGGTCATTTGTTAGGTAGTCAAACCATTCTAGAAGTCACAGTAACATCAAGATAGAACTTTGACTTGGGGAAAACAAAGTAAATGACTAACCTGATCTTCTTCTATGAAAAGATGACCGACTTAGTGGAAGAGTAAAAGGCTGTGCAAGTTGTCTGCTTGGACACTGTTTCTCACAGCATTTTCCTGGAGAAACTAACTGCTTAGGGTTTGGAAGGGTCTTTGCTGGGTAAGAGCTGGATGGCTGGGCCCAAAGAGTTGTGGTGAATGGAGTTAAATGAAGTTGGTGACTGGTCACAAGTGCTGATCCCAAGGGCTCATTACTGCAGACAGTTCTCTTTAATGTCTTTATCAATGACCTGAATGAGGGGATCAAGCATATCCTGAGTCAATTTGCACAAGACACCAGGTTGGGGGGAAGTGTTGATCTGCTTGAGGGTAGGAAGGCTCTACAGCAGAATCTGGATAGGCTGGATTGATGGGCTGAGGCTGGCTGTATGAAAAAGGTTCAGTGCTTGGGTCACAAGCTTGAGGAAGAGTGGCTGGGAAGATGTCTGGTGGAAAAGGACCTGGGAGTGTTGACAGCTGACTGAATATGAGTCAGCTGTGTGCCCAAGTGGCCAAGGCGGCCCACAGTATCCTGGCTTGTATCAGAAACAGTGTAGCCAGTGGGGATAGGAAGTGACTGTCCCCCTGTACTAGACCATAGTGTGGCTGCCTTTTGCCTACCATGTTCAGTTTTGGGCCCCTCACTACAAGAAAGACATTGAAGTAGTAGAACATGTCCAGAGAAGGGCAAAAAAAGCGGGTGAATGGTCTAGAGCACAAGTCTCATGAGGAGTGTTGAGGGGACTGTTGCTGTTTAGCCAAGACAAAAGGAGGCTGAGGGGAGACCTTGCTTTCTACAACTAACTGAAAGGAGGTTGTAGCAAGGTGGTGTGGGGATTAGTCTCTTCTCCCAAGTAACAAAGGATAGAACAAGAGGAAGTGGCCTCGAGTTGCATTAGGGAAGGTTTAGATTGGATATTAGGAAACATTTCTTCACTGTAAAAAGATTATCAAGACCAGAACAGGCTGCCCAGGGATGTGTTTGAGTAGCCATCCCTGGAGGTAGTTAACCCCAATAGCAAGAAGATATGCTATTTCCATGACTGACATCCTGTAACTTTATCTCCTTTTCAAACTAATGCTACTTGTATAGCAGTCTTAGCAATCTAACAACCTTCAAGTTGCAAAACTGAAGCTCTTGATGTAATCGAGGAATGTGTATGTTGCAGCAAAGTAATCTTCACAATCTCAGAATAGAGACCTAGTCTTATAAATGGATTAAAGAGAAATAATTGCATCCATTACAGTAATTTTCGGTGCCTCTTTTGCAAAGTAAAATAATTGTAGAGTTTTGCACAACTATTGAATCCTGGGAAGTTAATTTTGTGACTTAGTTATCAAGATGGGAGTAATTTTAGGGGTCAATATATAATATGGGCAGGTGTGACAAGTTTGGTTTATGAGGAAAAAACCCATGGTCTTGTTATTTCTCTTTGAATTAAATTTTTGGATACAACTTTTGCCTAATGATAATATAAGTAATAATTTCAATAACTTACTCTGTAAAAATTCAGCGAGTAAAGGTGTAGATGTGCTTGGATCCAGTCCGTACTATTTCCTCAGGATGAGCACAAAGGCCTGGAAAGTGCTTGCAGAACAGTCATTTCATGATTAATGAAATTGATACCTATCATCAAACCTAAAGTTAGCAATGGTTCTGTAGTTAAGAACATTGTAGATAGTTGCTACGTGGTTGCTAAAAGAATGATCAAAGGGAATTGTCTGAAGGAACATCTGTAAATTAAAGAAAAGGATCAAAGGAAATTGTTTAAAGGAACATCTGTAAACTAATTTTCCTGGAACACTAAGAACATTTAATCAAGATATCTCCTCACACAGGTCCAGTTTGGCAGTGAAAACCACAGTCCAGGCATCCATAACAGAACTGTCTTCACTATAATATTAAAAAACCACATCCACTGGCCAAGAAGACCCTTGCCCCGGTTAAAACCCTTCCGCCAGGCAGATACATTGATTGAGGAATAATGAGTGATTTTTCCCGGGGCTCAGTGCTGGGCCCACCCCTGTTTAACATCTTTATTGGTGATTTGTATGAGGGCATAGAGTGTACCCTTACTAAGTTTGCAGATGGCACTGTCATGATCCACAACCAGATAGACTAATTTGGCAGAGGTTGAACCCCCTTGCCTTCCAACTGACCTCAGATTGCTCGAGGTGGCAAGGGGTGGCTGGGCCAAACTCCTGTAACCAGGTCTTTGCAATTCTCAGGAACAGAATTAAGACTCAAAATGGAGTCAAGTGTAAAGTCACTTTATTTGGCGCACAACAAATGTGGAAGGAAAGTGGGATAAGAAAGAGGGAAAAGAGTAGAAAGAAAGACCTTTTTATAGTGTTGTCTCATTGCTGAGTCAATTAATCCTTAGTATAGCCACACCTTCCACTGGGCAGTGTGATGCATCCCAGTACCATCTCCAGAGGGTCCTCAATAGTTGGAGAGGGTCTAAGCCCCCCATATACTTTGCCCTTCAGTTGACACTGGAACCAGAGACATGCACAGAGATAGGCCACTTTGAGATAAACAGTATGTGTATCCACTTTGAGATAAACAGGATGTGTTCCTGACAGGTGGAATTCACTTTGTTACCATGGGGATTAGGTTTTATGGTGATTGAGAGAGAGGAAAGAGAGGGGTATGGTTCTGTTGGCAATTGTTAAGGCATATCTCTAGTCCCTTACAAACACTAAGCTGTGTGAAAGTGTTCATCTGCTTGAGGGTAGGGAGGCTCTGCATAGGGACCTAGACAGGCTGGCTGAATGGGACAAAGCCATTGCTATGAATTTCAATAAGACCAAGTGTCCAGTCCTGCACTTTGGCCACAACAACCCCAAGCAGTGCCACAGGCTTGGAGAGAGTGGCTGGAGAGCTGCCCAGCGGAGATGGACCTGGGGATGTTGTTTGACATCTGGTGGAATGTGAGCCAGCAGTGTGCCCAGCTGCCCAAGAAGGCCAATGGCATCCTTCCTGTATCAGGAACACCATGACCAGCAGAGCCAGGGAGGTGATCTTACCCCTGTACTCAACCCTGGTGAGGCTGCTCCTTGACTACTGTGTGTAGTTTTGAGTGCCACAGTATAGGAACATTGAGGTGTCGGAGAGTGTGCAGAGAAGGGCAACTAGGCTGATTAGGGGTCTGAAGGAGGTCTTAGGAAGAGAGCGGTCTTAGGATGAGCGGCTGCGCTGTTCAGCCAGGAGAAGTCAGGTCTGAGGGGAGACCTTATCGCTGCCTACAGCTACCTGAAAGGAGGCTGTAGTGAGGTGGGGGTTGGCCTCTTGTTCCTAATGACTAGCAATAGGACAGGAGGAAATGGTCTCAAGTTGTGTCATGGAAGGTTCACATTGGATGTTAGGAAAAATTTCCGCACCAGAAGAGTGGTGAAGCATTGGAACAGGCTGCCCAGTTGGGCATCTCCTTTTGACATCAGCTCAGCCTCTGGTCCATTTAACTCCAAAACTGCCTGAAGTGAATACCAAAGAAAGATCTTTTTAGTCAGTATTTTGGATAAATATGCATTCATCATTGTGTCTTTTATTACACTGAACTCTTTTAAAAGGAATGAACAAATGCTGCCACCCCAGAGCAAATAATTGCAAGATCTTGTCACACTGCTAAAAACATTGACCTAATTGTGGTCAATTCACTCCAGGTAGGATGCCAAAGAGAAGAGTTCAACATGGTCACAAAACTAGGCATACCTTTTTCTTTTCTGTGGGATTAGTCTTCTGTATCTGTAATGAATAGATTGTTGTTAACGTTTAGACATCTATCATCATTGTGAAGGTTAATGTGAGCTATTTGCAAATGTTTGCTTCTATACATAGTCATGTCTACTTAGGAGCAATTACATCTATTTTGGAAATAATGGACAACCTCATTATGGAGGTCAACATAACTTTTCTTTTTAATGTCATAAGTAATAAGGTCAAAAATTATATCTAAAATATAGCTGCTTCTGGCAAGATTCTAGGAAATGATGTATTTCTGAATACAAAAATACCTTGCTCTGATGTTTTCTACTGTTGTGCTTGGAAAAAAACATCATGTAAAAGAAAAGTACATAATGTTTAAATATTGATTTACTTGCATATTTAACTTACCAAACACATCAATACTGCATAGTCTAATACAATCTAAATAATATTACTGTTGTGCAATCAGGTAAACAATTCAACAACAGTAAATTACAGAATCACAGAATCACAAGGTTGGAAAAGACCTGTAAGATCATCAAGTCCAACCATTCCTGTTGCATGCTAAACCATATCCTTAGGTACCTCATCTACCCATCTTTTAAACACATCCAGGGATGGTGACTCAACCCCCTCCCTGGGCAGCCTGTTCCAGGCCCTGACAGCTCTTTCAGTGAAAATTTTTTTCCTAACATCTAATCTGAACCTGAACCTGGTTATGAACCTACATACATAATTGCCTGGGGACAGATTGCATAATCATACCAGAAATCCATCAAGATGGTAGGATTTGAATTTACTGCAGATCTCATGCTTACATTTTGTCTGTTCAAATTAATTCAATGTTCAAAGTGAAAAATTTAGAAACTTTCAAATAAATCATGATTTACTGAATTGCCATTTTCTTACCTAGAAAACTGTCAAGGAATTTCTACTAAAGCATAACTCCTTTAATGATCCAGAATATAAAATAGTAGTTCAGGTGATGTGATAATCTATTTATCAGATCTCTTGCTCCATTATCCTAAATTTCTTCTCTCAGTGGTATTGCATTGTATTCAGATCATGGTACATGCTGCAGATTTTTAAATACATCACTGTTTTTAAGAGTAACAAATATGATCTGTCTTCCAAGGAATGCAGAAAAAGGGATTAATCAGATCAAATGGCACCACGCTGTGGTGAGTTGACCTTGACTGGTTGCTAGATGTATGCTGCTGCCTTCTTACTCCCCATCCTCAACAGGACAGCAGCAGAAAGAAAGGTGGAAAAGCTTGTGAGCTGAACTAAGGGCTGTTTAACTAGAAAAGCAAAAACTCCGTATGGAAACAAAGCAGAAAAAAGATTTTATTCAATTTCCCATTGGCAGACTGATGCCCATACAGTCCCTAGGAAGTAGGACCTCAGCATACATAGCAGTTACTTCAGAAAACCAGAACCATAACTGCAAATGTGTCCCCCTCCTTCTTTTACTCCTGAACTCATCACACAGTACTGCTATGTATGCTGAGGTCCTACTTCCTAGGGAGGATAGGATATATAATTCTTGATAAATTATGTATTTTAAAATAGTGCATAAATGCAGTTTTATCACAGATGTGCAAAGTATTTAATCTTTTGGTTTTACAGAGAGATGTGTGATGTCAAAGGCCGAATGAACAGCTCAGCTTTATAAAATAATATTAATTTAGGAGTATACACAACCAAGAAATCTCAACTTCCCAGTCCCTTTTCCACCTGAAGGCCCAACTTTTCTCTACAACTGGACTAATCAACATCTGACATATCTATTCTGCATTAGAATATGTTTAGGTGATCAGGATGTGCATCTGGTGTTGAGAAATTAATTTTGCACTGTGTTTAATGTAATTGAATATATTTAAAGGACTGCCAAACAAAAATAATAAAAGAATCATATGCTTTGTGGTGCCAGACAATATGATGCCCATGAAATCCTAACTGATTCAGCGAATATCATATTCTGTTATTCAGGGCTAATTTTTCTCGATTTCTTTTCTCCATTGCCATGGCAGCCTTCCTCTCCTGCATTATTACTATTACATTCACCTTTCTGTGAAAATGAAAACCATATTTGAAGATTAATTTTCAAAATTCAACTATTAATTTTGCAGACTCTTTGGGCCACATGCTGCTTTTCCTGCCAGTCAAGCACATCAGAAACAAATTTCTATTTAATTCAATTAAGAAACAAGACACAAAATTCTACGGAAATTAGGAGTTTAGCTAATTCCAATTTAGGATGATGAGCAAGAGGGGAAGATGGCAAGACTTATGTGTAGCTGAGGTCACTTGTTTTGTTTAGCTCAAAGAGAAGGCTGAGGGGACCTCATCACAGTCTATAAGTTCCTCAAGGGTGGTGGTGAAGGGGGAAGTGCTGATCACCTGTCCCTGGTGAACCATAACAAGACAGGAGGAAATGGAATGAAGCCACACCAGGGGAAGTTCAGACAGAACATTAGGAAGAGGTTCTTCAAGATGTGTTGGTGCAGTTGTGTGTCTGTCTCCAGGGCATGCTCAGTGATTTCAGGATAAGCTCCACTGTGCTGTTATCTTGGTAGCAAGAGCAGTAGCTTGGAGCTGGAGTGGCCAGGCCAGGTCCCCTACCCCTCCCTCCAGCCATACCTCAGCCACCTGCTGCCTCAATTGTTCACTAGAATGACTTCAGCATTAACCGTGGCCAGAATGGAGAATCATAACCAAAGTCAATCATCTTAAGATCCTATAAACAGTGATATAAAGTGAGATCCTTTGAGTTCTCTAGGAATGAAAACTGTAAGGAACTGCAGTGAACTGTGTGATGTTGTATCTCCCCTGAGCTGGGATGTATCTCAGACTTTTTGAGGACTGAGAGAGCTGGGGCTGTTCAGCCTGCAGAGAAGAAGACTAAGGGGGGACCAAATCAACGTTTATAAATATCGTAAGTATGGAGTGCAGAGGGAATTGGCCTGCCCCATTTCTTTGGTCAGTGGAGACAGGACAATTGGCAATGGCTGCAAATTGGAGCACGGGAAGTTCCGCACCAACATGCCACAGTGAGGGTGACAGAGCCCTGGGACAGGCTGCCCAGGGAGGTGGTGGAGTCTCCTTCTCTGGAGAAATTCAAGACTCGTCTGGACGCTTCTCTGTGCAGTATGAGCTTGGGAGCCTGCTTTGGCAGGGGGGTTGGACCCGATCATCTTTCGAGGTCCCTTCCAACCCCTACAATTCTGTGATTCTGTGATTGTCTGTTGATGATTTCACAAGGACTTGGAGGGTCTGATTTTGTGAGATTCACTGTTGACAAATGCTAGTACATAAAAGTGAGTAATTTATGAAATTCACAAAAAAAGGGAAATTTTAATTACAGGTTAACTTCTGTGTGTGTATGCAGTTGGTTCAGAACTATTTACCTGTGTGTGTTTGTGATTTTATCCAGGGTTGTTTGTCTGCCTGCCCATGTGATTTGACCCCTGTCTGCATGTGCAACCCTGCTGTAAGTTTCATGTGATCCTTGCCATTTTTGAATCTTTAACCTAGTCTCTATTTTGATTGTAACAAATTCTATTGAATAATTCTGGTAAATTGCTTGATGATTAAGTGCTCTTAATAATTATACAGCCTCAACATGTGACCAATCTCAAAAACATTAATAAAACCTTTATCTCATTTCATGACAATGGAGAGGGTAGGGTGGTCAGGATCCCCAAGGAAGTGGTAACAGCATCAAGCCTGTCAAAGTTCAAGAAGCATCTGAACATACATAATTTTAGATAGTCCTTCAAGGAACACAAAGTAGGATTTGGTGGTCCTTACAGGTCCCTTTCAACATGATTTTGTGATCCTACGATTCTGTGATCTCATGGCTGTCAGACTGAGATCCAGGTCTGTATGTAGACTTCGGGTATTTTGGTATGGGTTGTTTTTTTGTTTTTGTTTGCAGCGTCCTCCGAATACTTCAGAGGTTGAAGAAATTAAAAACCAAAACCACTTAATCAATCTATTAAAAAGAATAACTACTGAAAAAGGAAAGTGTTTATGTAGCACTGACTTCAGATTTGATCAAATCTCACTGTACAGCTGAGGAGAACTTGTTACAATCCAGAAGACAACGTTGGTAGAGGTTATTTGATCATACCACCCTGATTTTTTCCCTCTCCCTGATCCTGGGGCCCATTGTACTGGTGCTCAGTTTTCTTTCATCACAGATAAGCCTTAGCAGGCTGAAGGCTACTCCCTTGTGCTGATTTTTAGTAACCGAGAGCCATTTATAAAAGTTGGGATGATAAAATATCAGAGATTTCCTGCCAATCTTCTTGTCAGGATGATAGGACTCTAAATGTCATTGAATTGCTGATTTTCCTGTATACTTGCATTTCTGTCCCATGGTGAAACAAGTTGTGGTGTGGTTTTGTTCTTTTGGAAAAAGTTACTCTAATCTAGGACAGGAATAGTTTTTTGAATTCTCTCTTCAGCTTCATGTAAGCAGTTTAAGTCCTCTTTGAAGGGAGGAGAAGGGTAGACAGGACATCTCTCTCTAGCTGGCTGAGAACTAACAAAATCCTTGCCCTACTATGACACCAAAAGCCTCCAGAACTGACCAAAAAAATCCATGTGAGAAGGGGAAAATTTGAAAAAAATCCACCACTGACCACAACCCCAGGAGTAGAATAATCTAATCTATATGACCACTGTGGAAAAAACAAGATGTAATTAATTTAGATTGCAGCAGATGAGGTGCCACTTAGTGAGTAGCAAAACCTTAGAAGTGGGTAAGCATAGGTTAAGAAGGTGGCGGAATTACATGAACATTGGAGATTACAAAAGTAAAATGCATTTGCTAAAACAATCTACGTACAGTGTCAAGGGTTCTCCCAGCCAAGTTTTCTACAGTTCAATGAAAACTTCTTGGAAAAATAGAGAAAAACTTTTCTGTTGTAACAAGAAATGTGATGCAAGTGATTTAAACTATGTGACAAAGTGTTACTGAAGAGTATATTAGACCATTCTGAAACACTGTGAATGAAATGGTAAATGCAAGCATGAGCAAGATGAGGCTGGTTTCCACTCTATCAGATTGTGAAGCAGATTCCCACTATCAGTCTTGGGACTGAAGCGAACTTATGTGAGAACGTTCTGCCCCTATTTCCTGTAATTTTCAGAGAGGGTTTTGCTTATGTAAATTTTCAACCGCCTTCGCTATGATTTGCTTAGGAATATCTGCAAGAGTTGTGGCTTGATCATTGTGAAGGTTCTCCAGCAAGTTTTATTTGTCATACTTGAAATAATTTCCATCTTGGATGAATTGTTCAAAACAAATCTAAAATTGAACCAAAAAATTGCCTTACCTTGCTGTGCTTTTGGCACTACTGTTGTCTTAATTAGAAATGGATACATTACAGGCCTTGAATGCCAGAAAAAACAGTATGTCTTTTAGGTAATAGTTCAATTAACATATGGAAATACAGTCAGCTGTTTAAAAAAAAAGCAGGGCCTAGTATAAAAATTAAAATGATTGTAATTTTTTTCACAAACATTAGTTTTGAGAGGAAAGGACTGGAAGAACCTGATTAGCCAGCAATGGTTGAAGACAGTACTGTCCTAGGTTGGAAGAGAAGTAACATTTACCTCTTGAAGCCAGATTTGTTCTGCAAAAACATGCAGCCAGCAACCCAAACTATCAATCCTCCATTCAAATATTATTCTAGTCTTCATATACACTCATAACAGCTGGAATTCTATCAAAGACACAAGGACATTTGCATACATGTGTGCACATGTGTACAGGTATACCCTTAAAATCAAATTACTGGATAGTAAGTGAAATGAATTAACAATAAATAGTAGAGTGTAGCAGAAGTTAATCATCAGAAGTTAACAATAAAGACAATAAAAATCTGGTTCTCTTATGAATGAAATGTGATAATTTTATGTGGAAGATATTTCACAGAGAAGTGAGTAGCACACTGAATGAGGTTTCCTGTTTCAAATAGCACTTGGAATTGTTTTTTCCTCTCTAAGTACAGAAAAAGGAAAAAGCAGTTCAGAGAGTGAGAAAAGGCTACATTTTTGCTCATTTTTTAAACAGTGCCTAGGTGCACAGGAAAAAATGAGATTCCTCCATTAAAGTCAAGGTATTATGGCTGCTTCTGGCTATGTTTTCCTTAAAATAGCATTTAAGAGAGGGATTGAATGATTGGCCAAAGTTGTACCAATAATTATTTTTCTAGAGTATATCCGTAGCAGATAGAGTTCACAACACAGAGTTCTTCCTTCTTAGAAACCTACAGAATAAACTATATGACTATTGGGTAGGAAAGTTTGAGCTCATTAGAGGAGTGACTCAAACAGGGTTTTGTTCTAGTGAAGGTGGATATCAGATGTAAGGTACAAGAAAACTAACAAGATTCTGTCGCTTAAGTAGATGGCAGGGTCCATTGAGGTTTACTAAAACAGTTCAAGCCCATTCTGGAAGGAAGATCCCATTGAATAAGGATGGGAAACTCCTCCACCCTCCTTCTATTAACTGGTTAGTTGGGAAACTCTCTTCTTGGTAGATGATGGCACAGTGTCATCATATTGTAAGCCTCACTATCTTTCAGCTGAAACACAGCATGTCACTATACCTAGCCATGGTTAACACTTAGGAAACTAGCTAGTTGAAGACAGCATGAGAACTTTCCTCATCATCAGCGTACCAGGAACAATTGTTTAATGTCTACACTGTTTTCCTGTGGGGGTGTGTATGTGTAAGAGTCATTGAACAAGTTGACAAAATATAAGCTCTTTCCTCCCTTCTCAAATACAAATAAAAGCCTAACTAAAACCCGTGAATTGACTATGTCTCTCTCCTTAGGAGGGTGGTGTGATTTGTCATGTAGGTCTAATGGAAAATGTTCTAAGTAGAATGCTCATCAAGACATAGATCCCTGTATCAACCTTAATTAGTTCTGAGAGCCCATTGGAGGTAGACTAAAATGGTGAAAATGGTTGTCCATGTTCTTCTAGTGAGAACAATGGAAAAAATTAGGCTAGAAGGCAGCCCTTCTCTAAGTTTAAGTAAGAGACAGGCTAATATGAATTACTTGCTCTTTTATCCAATAAGAACTTCTAAAACTTGTTTAGAATTTTAAATTGTTCCCATTAGTTTCACTCATCCTACTGCTGCTCTGCCTTACATGTGGTGTATACAAGCTCTTGAATAGAACAAGTCTACCAATGCCTTTGTGGTGACTTTACCTTAGCTTTAGTTACTGCCTTGCCTGTTCTTTTACGTGAGACGAGTTTGAGTGTACCTCATCATTAACACCAAAGTGATCAAAGGATGCCTTGGGATTGTGGAGAAATTGAAAAGACTTAACAAAAGAGTCATCCTCATAAATGGAAGTAAGGCACAGAATTTATCTGGAAAATGCTGAGGACAATTTTATGAAATATGCTGAAAGTAATAGATGTTTCAAATTATTGTGAGAAATCAATAGAGGTTTTAGATGCTTTTGAATATCCATCAAAGGAACACAAAGGACTGCAGCTCACATGCACTCTATTTTCAACCTGGTGAAATAATATTCAGGGTTTTTTTTCTATATACATGTACTCGCAGTTACATGCTAGCTAATACAAACTCAAGCTTTTATAGAGCTATACAGCGTGAAAACACCACAGAGAAAAAAGAGATTATATGATATAATACTATTAAAATGCAGAAAGCAGTCAACCAGATTTACTGAGTAAAAACCTGGCTCCATTTCAGACTAGGGAGTTTTGCCAAAAATTTTAATAGGGCCAGGATTTCGCTATTTGTGTTCTATGATAGAAGAAAAAGGCAAAGAAGATTAAATGTAAAGAAAGAATGGAAAGAAATTTCATATTCATATCCAGCATACACATAAACTCGCGTAGCTATGGATTTCATGTGTAATGACGCCTATCAGTGTTTATCAACATGATTTGATATTGTTGATGAAGCTTTAAATTCATACATATTTTATAGGTGGGAAAATCAAGGTACACTGAGATTGTTGTCTTACTATGGCAGCAGCTTATTTCAAGTATGGCGTGAGAGTCTGAGGATTGAAGAAATATTAATATTGAAAGGAAATGGAGTAAAAATTGTGATAACTATCTTTTTTTTTTTTCAAGAATGCCACTGTTAAAGAATGCTTGTGCATACATGAATAGAAGTATCCTACTCAGTAATGGATGGATATTTCTGCTTGAGGACAGTGCTATCAAGCCCTGGAAAGTTATTAATTTAAATAATCTGCCCATTATAAGACTTCTTTTCAATGTGAGTAAATTGCCGTTGTCCCTCTGAGTGACTCACAAGATGGCTACTAGCTGCAGGATGATGAGAGAATGAGCAGAACATATTACTTTTTTTCATCGATAGACTGCTCCTTCAGATTCTTCTATCTCCAGGAATTTATTTTTATAAATCTGCCATTGTTTTGACAGTATGCCATTATCTTTCAATGTAAGGACTTCAGAGAAAGATTGATTTATTTGTATCCAAATGATTCAGTAATATTTAAAAAAGTTGTTTAGTCTTTGGCGTGGTAGAGAATTTAAGATCCTGGAACAATCTCAGTTTCCTTCAGTCCTGAGAGTTTCTAAGGAGCTGGGAAGTACTGAGAAGAAAAGGCCACATCCATTGTCTTGTCAGGACAGGAGACTAAAGAGACAGAAGCTCTGGTATCCATATGAGAGGCCTGTAAAAGAGGCTTGGTGAACTCCTTGAGCAGTATGACCAGAACATAAGCCCCTGAGAAGAAACACCAAACTGTGTTGATGCCAGTGGCATTTTTCATTTTTCCTTGCTAGAGACTCTTGAGAGTCAAACAAAGTGTACTTTCACCCTGGTAGAGTTAGACAACCTTCTTGTATCAAATATCACCTTGTCTTCATTCAGAACTCAGCAAAGAACTAACTTCACAGTCCTGTTGTGAAGGCATTGCTGTCACTCATAGCATTTTTCTCCCAGTTTAGTATTCCAACATCAATATATGTTTCATGATTTCCACTCTTGTCTCTCCAAGAGCATGCCACAGGTGTAGATCCCATCACTGAAGTAGTCTTTACAGAGCTTTACAAAAACAAGTGCATTTCACTTGACTTACAGGGTTGGGTGCGGTTAAATATAGATTGCCTATAAAAGAGCCAGTAAGCTGAAGAGTTCTCTGCTCTGACTCTTCCTCTTGAGCATGTTGTGGAGACACCTGAGATCTGCCGACTGCCCTCATTTTACCTGGTGTCTGTAACTGCACACCACAATGTTCCCGGGTGACTTGATCTACATCCTTGCTTGCCTGGCGACTTGGTTGCTAGGTGATCTTGTGCTGTTAAACCAATTCTCCCAGCCAGAGGACAACCTAGGCTTACAGCATCTTTCTTGGGAGAGGATCATCAGGCTTAATCATTCTTCATTATTAGACTGAGTCTTTACTCCCTTGGGTAGCAGCGCAACCTGGAAACCAAAAAAAAAAAAGGAAGAGTAGAAGAATCAGCTGTGTTTCCCAAGCAAAGCATACAGCAAAGAACACAGCATGCTCATGATCTCATCCTGAACTAATAAGCATTCTTTTTGAAAATTAGCATATTCTAAAATAGTTAACACTAAGTTTGGCTAATTAGTCATTAGCATGCAAGGAACTGTCAAAGCTCAGGAGAAGTCTGTTTAAATGATTCCTTTATCTTCTGCTTACATTTCTGAGAAGGTCTTGTTACTAGTAGTCATTTGTTACCTGGAAAATTATTTCACATGTTCCAGCTATTAGTTATATGAAAAAAACCTGAAGAGAAGTAAAACTTGTCTATTTAACAAACCTCATCCTTAACTCGGACAGGTTAGTAGTTTCTTGAATAAACAATTAGATTTGTAAATTTTTCATTTAAATTTACATATTTTTCTCATCCTTTTAATTTATAAAGTATCTGGGAGTTTCATAAGATAAGGAACACTGGTACTTGGGCAGAAGCTTGGAGATCACTGTGCACCTTCGGAAAAGTATATGCATTTTGGTGATTATGAGATTGTCTCATTGATAAAGCTCAAGTTCTGGAAGAGGGCACTCGAGAGGTAGAGGAAGAGCTGGAAAGAAATGAGGGAGGCAGGCAGAGTTGTACCAGTAGCACATTGTTCTGAGTTGCTGGACATAGAAATTATCCAGGTTTATGAAAGAAGAACAGGAAGATGCTGCAAGGAAAAGTGAGCGTGCAGTGCCAGCAACCAACATGCCTCTGTGGAGCAGCCTCTTTACACATAGCAGCAGTAAAGGCTATGTCTCATTAAAGCAAAAGTAGGAATATTTGCAGTCTTGAGAGGTAGAACTACTAAAAGATGTCATGGCAGAAGGCAGCCAGCAGACTTGAGGAGCATTACCTGATCGAAAAATGATCTTGTTAGGCAGAGGCAAAGTTAATTCCACACAACAGCTATTTATCCCCCTGCTAAACTTCTTCAGTATGTGAATATAGTTCTTCAAAACTAGTCATGCAAATGGGAGGAAATACAGTGTCACTTTTGCAAGAGCACAGCAGCAGCATTCAGCAACTAATGCCTTTGCAGGAATGCTGGAGTTCTGAACAAAGAAACCTCTGAGGAGAAGAGTGTGGCGACATGGAGGTACCATAAAGCTCTTTCATCTTGGAGGTAAAGATTAAACAACATCCATTGGCTGTTAGATGGTATCAGGAAAGTTCATGCAGGAACTGCGGTTTTAACAGGAGATATAATTAAACATTGGAACAAATATGAGAAATCTTGCATCACTTGGAGACATGAAAAGCACAGCTCATGACAAGATTAGATGTGGGACTCGCCAGGTGAAGCCTGTGGCTTGCTTTATTCAGTGAGTCAGCCTAATTGGTGATTAATTCAGATCTTTTAGTGTGTGAGTGCAGTGTTGCTGCACACATACACACACCAAAAAAAAACCCAGGAAGGAAAACACTGGCACAGTGGGGTCTGCATAAAATGCTTGCTAAAAATTAAGCAAATCACAGAGCTGAGGTTTTTTTCTCTGTGCACTCTGATGCTCTGGAAAGCATCTGGGAGCCTCAGAAAGAGTGGAGGCCTGTGGGGTAGCTGAGAGTCCAAAGAGAGTGCCTAATTCCTGTACACCCCAGTATGTGGTGTTTGTTTTGTGTGGGTGTTTTGGAGGGGAAGGTTGGTTGTTTGGGGGGTTTTTTTTGATTCATGGGTGACAACACTGAGCAACATGAAGCCTCACATCTTGATCACAGTGGAGATGGCTTTCTGTCACAAGTTTCAAGAGCAAAACACTGGCCACTCGAGTTTAGGAATGGTTCCAGGACAAATGAATTTGGATTAGAGGAAG
Organism: Laterallus jamaicensis coturniculus; assembly: GCA_022605575.1. Taxonomy (NCBI): domain Eukaryota; kingdom Metazoa; phylum Chordata; class Aves; order Gruiformes; family Rallidae; genus Laterallus; species Laterallus jamaicensis. The sequence continues at coordinate 4,515,975 of JAKCOX010000052.1, forward strand.
CCTAGATATCTTGGCTTTAAACAGAAAATTTGAATTAGACAGAGCCTGGAAAACAAGCCTTTAAATGGAAACAGGATCATAGTGAAGTTATTACCATGAACACGGAAATTTCAGTTTGGGGTTTTCAAATTGCATAGCTCCACTTTTTACTAAATCCCTGTCCCAAACTGACAACATGTGTTGAGAAAGAGCAATCAAGTGGAGAGATCTGGAAGATTTTTATGTTAAAACAGGAATGACTGAGAAGAGGGAAGTGAGAAACTTCTGGAGAGGATGGTTTGTTTCCTGATCATTTTCTGCAGGCAGTGAGGAGAGATGAGAGCCCAACATAATCCCACTTAATTCCTGAGAATTCTTCCCTGATTAGTCATGCTCCTAGACAGGGAAAGGTCTGCTGCTCGTCCTGTGAAACAACTGGAGATCATGAGTATTGTCTGAGGACATAGTGGTGTTTGTAGCTGTGCATATGCACAGGCATTCCTTTTCTTTTATTTTCTAATTCATGGTGAAATGTGACTGAATCAGTGTGAACAGAAGTAAAAGGAGCTAAATACAGCTGACAACTACTGATACATAAGTAATATATTAGGATTATAGCAGTTTGTCATACAGTTCAAGGATTAAATAGAATTTTGTGGCAGGTAAAAATTCATGTTTGCAAATATTAAACTAATCTAACATCTTCAGTGAGTACCAAATCCCTCTCCACCATAGTCAGTGGGAGTTTTATCAGTCCTGTCAGCAGTAGACTGTAGACCTACATCAAGGATAAAGCTGTAGTAACTACCTTTATCAGCAGTTGCTGAAAATATATTGCAGTACCAAAAATAGCAAAATTTGGAAACTGCTATGCACCTACATTTTCAGGATAAGTGAACTTTTACCTTGAAAAGACAATATGTAAGATATGATCCATGTCAAAATATGCCAGCATAATTGGTAAATGAAGAAAATGGTACTTTCTCAGAAGCTGAACATACATGGTAATCGTAACTGCTGTGTGATCCCTTTTTATCAAAGTGACTGGTCAGATATTCAAGTCTTCACAAGTCTGGGAGAAAATAATGTTGGAGACTAGAGGCACAGTATCTTTGATACAAACTCATTTACTTACAAATATTGTCTAAAGTCTCTTTCCCTGAATAGGAGAGGAATTAAATGCTGGGAGGAGATTGCTCTTCCAAAGCTTAATTTGCTGGCTGATCTGTTCACTCTCAGGATTTTTCTCAAGGTTCTGCTTCCTCTGGGTCTGTGACAGTGGGTCAGGAAAACTCAGTGTCTACATATTTCTAGCTCTGAACAGTTTTGTACTAGATTTTCTGGCTGGCAGGAGACTTTGTTTGAGGCCTCTTGTATTTTCAACTTAAAGCATAGCAAATATAGAGAACTCATACTCTGCAGAAAGTTGTCATTGTATTTACCTTTCACGTCTAATTAGGTAAAATCTAAGAAATGGTAAATAAGTTTCCAATCTCGCCAGAAACTTTCCCTCCCATTTATTTATCTTATTATTCTCACTTCTTGACTTTTTATGTGAATGATTTGTATATCTATAAGGTCTGCAATGAGTCTGAGCCACCAAGGTACAAAAACACTGGGTAAGGTAGGGAGGAACATTTAGCAAGAAGAGTGGCATAGCAAGGAACAGTGTCATGGCTTGAAGGATCATCAAGAGATCAAAAGAGTAGACCCTTAGATTAGAGATAAGCAGGAGAATTACCCTAACAATAAATATCCCTTTAGAAAAACACTTCCTAGAATTGTGCTTTGAGAGGTTGTCTTGCATGTTGGAAACTTTCCAGCTCATCAAAAGTGTGGCTGTTTCAAGCAGTATTGGCAGCAAAATGCAGATACTGGAGGACTCTGTCAACAAAGTTTAGTAGAGTTCCTTTAGCTCACCGAAGTGTTAAGCACCTTCTGGGGAACAGTGACCTCATCCAAATCTGAGATTTGTTCTCACTGGTAGAGACTTTTGTTCTAGCTGTTTTTCCCTTGATGTACTTTGCCTTTTAATTTTCCACATTCCCCTCCCGCCCCGCCCCACCCCCACTCCTTTTCCTCTCCTTTTGTTGTTTTCTCTTGTATTTTTATTTCACACAAAGGTTTGACCCATACACACAAAACTGACTAAATCAGTAGGCTGAACCAGAGGGACTGGGACATAGAGTGATGTGACAGAAACAAAATTACTGCATAATTCATGACACAGAACTGGCATTATTTCACTGTACTGAATTTGTATATATTTCTAATTTAAACCCTTTATGACTTGACAAAGAAGCTGTAGTTATATGAACTTCATTTTTTCCTCTCATGTGATTTTGTATTTTTCCCCTCGTAAGTATGTAAATTAATTAAAGTGAGGAGAATCCTCATCTAAATTATTAGCCTCATTTTAGCAATCTAAGTTTAACAAAACACAATTTGTGGCTGCTTCAAATCAGTTTAATTAATCATACGAGAACTAAATTAGTCTGTATTTTGGCTGTGTTGAAGCCCCTTGTTAACTGTCAGAAACATAAAATCATTGTGTGTCTCACTATTCACAGTATTATCTGCAAATATAATTCTGAAAGTAGAAATAAGCCTATCTAAAAAATAACTCATTTTTGATAGAAGCATCAGAAACAAACTCCATGGTTTTTTGTACTCATAAAAAGATTTTCTCTGATTATTGGTATAAACTCGGAAATTTCCTTTTTTTCTACCAAAAATGAAAATAAGTTGTTAAGTACTTGAAAATAATCTATTACATAAAAATAAGCATTTTTTTTACTACTTAAAATAATAGCATCTGGTGAATGGATGTGTGTCTTTTTGTTTGCATGTGCAGGTAAGTAGGAGTTCTGAAGTTTATCTCATTGTCAGGACAGGATACTGCTCTGGTCCTTATGGATTCTTTGTTTTTAATGGGGTTTAGTCTTCTTATCTAGATCATGGAGTACTAGTAAATTTCAAATGCTGTTTCAAAGGATACCATTGACAAAAATGAAAGGAATCGTAGTTTCTTAAATTAAACAATAATTTAACTTGAACGAATCAGCAGGTCCAAAGCTTATTTAAGGTAAACAGGTAGAGATGAGCAGGTCAAGGAGTATACAGATTAGTTGCAGCAATGAAGTTTCCACATACAATAATCCAAAAAACATCACCTCAAGTGATTTTTTTTTTCCTGTGGAAGAAAAAAAATAGCTGAAAAAACATTTCTCCAAGAAATATTATTCTGAAAAAAAATCCAGCCAGGTCTTACTGGAAACCTCAGGCTTGATGTGGGACCAGAATTCACAATGAAAGTGAATTGATGCATTGTATTAAGTTGTCATGAAATAACAACTATTCCACTGTGTTCAAACATACTTCTAGAAATACAGATTAGATGGTTGTTCTTTGTATAACAATAAAGACTTGGCTTGAGAAACATGAGATCACTTGATAAAGCTAATGCTTCTCTCACCTCTTAATTCAAAAGACTGGACATTCACCTTTTGGTGGCTGTTGTGATCTGGAGCATCTTTCTCATGCTTTTTGTAAGTAACTATTGGTATATAAGTAGAAACAAATTTCAACAAGGCAATTTTATGTAGACTGATGTCTTTTCTGAAACAGTAGTGATTAACATGAGGTCAGATTTAACGTGGCTTAAATTGTTAAGAGTCAAATCACATCCTTTTTCAAAATTAAGGTTGAGTTTGAAAAGAAGTGTTAGTCTTCCAGGGTTTAAATTTCAAATAGCCTTGAGAGGGTTAGAGAATCAAAGAATATCTAGAGCTGGAAGGCACCCATAAGGATCATCAAGTCTAACATATGGCTGTCATCTAGACACTCCTTAAATTCTGACAGGCATGGTGCCATGACCACCCTCTCAGGTGAAGAACCTTCTCCTAACATCCAGTCTGGATGCAGTTTCATTCCATTTCCTTGTGTCTTATTGCTCGTTATGTCTAGACCATTTATACAAACATTAAACTGCACTGACTTGAAAACTAAGTACTGGGAAACCCTGCTGATGACTGATTGCCAGCCTGATGTAATACCATACACTATAAACCTCTGAGCCTGACCCATCATTCAAATATTCACCCGATGTATTGCAGCCTTGTCTTCTTATGTCACAGCTTATGCTGTCATAAGCCATTACTGCCTGAAAAACAAATCAGCTGCTTGGTGTGTAACAAGCCAGTTCTCACACACACACAGGAGAGATACTGCTATTATTTAGGCATGGGAGTTGAGTGGATTTCAACAAATCAAGCATGCCCAAAGCTGGCTCCTTCATTATATTTTTATAGAAATGTTAGAAGACAGTACACTCCCTGTTACAATGATTCTCTAATGATTTCTATGTAATTATAACAATTGTTGTGTCATCTTCTTCAATCACCACGCCTGCCTGGTGGAAGGTCTTCACCATGGCAAGGGTCTTCTTGACCTGTGGGTGTGATTTTCAGTATTGTATTGAAGACAGTTCTGTTATGGATGACTGGACTGTACTTTTAACTGCCAAACTGCATCTGTGTGAGGAGATCTCTTGCTTAGATGTTCTTGGTGTTCCAGGACAGTTAGTTTACAGATGTTCCTTTAAACAATTGCCTTTGATACTTTTCTTAGCAATCACCTAGCAACTACCTACAGTCACTCTTAAGGTGTCATTGTAATACAGAGCTGTGGTTAACTTTTAAGTTTGAAGGTAGATATGACTGTGATGCTTTATGCTATAGCAGTAGAGGTAGTTGACTTGCAGTAAAAAATGCAGCTATTTTTGATTAATTGCTTATCTGCTTAAGGACATAACTAATGTAACTAATATACCACATACCAAATTCATTTTAGAATGAAGAGTACTTAGATAAGATGTAGCAAAGGAACCTTGAACAGTGGAACAAATTGTCAAAACAAGGAGATGTACGTTCTTGGGAGTTAAAAGTCAGCAAAATTCTTCTAATTTGTGTCCTTAGAGTGAACTGTCTCATAATAATGTGAAAAACATACTTACAGTGCTGAATATCCTCCCCTTCAGAAAAAGACCCCTACTCTGAGAACACATGTAGTAAATTTTAGAGCTACTGCCTCTTTAAATCAAAGAGAGGAAAGAGTTAACCAATTATATTTGAAAAGGTGTAACTGACAGGTGAAACTAACATCCTGACCTGTATATATACACAAAGTATCTGTAATCAATGTGCTAGATTTGTGGAATTACTGCCTAGCACTCATCTGTCTGCAGATATGTATTAAAACAAATATCCTGACCCTATATGACATTGGTTATTGTACACCAGGCAAAAGGACTTTGGGACAACATTTTGTAAGGTCACTTATCATGTGCAGTTGATAAAGAGTCTTACAAAATAAAATGCCCTGCATACTGTGAAATATAATCACAATCCCACTCCCAAGATTTGGCAGATGAGGCTAAATTCAGTCCTGGTTATAGTTTCCCTGTTCCAACAGAAATTGTTGCACTTGTAACTTGGTTACTGAGCAGTAGTTCAGAAATTAGTAGGACTGACAATACTTGCTGTGTGGTGAAATAAAAAGCCCTTGCAAACCTGGGTAATTCCACATTCAGGTCTGCCAACAGTTTTCAGCTACAACATAAATTCTCAGATTTAGAACATTTTGAAAAGATCTCTCACAATTAGATGAGCAACCTATGAGCTGTTATTTACCCATATTTATTACCTGTGTAATACTGCCCTATCACATGTTGGATAGCAAGCATCTGCTGCCTAGAGGCGTTTACACACTTTGGTTAGCAAACATGGTTACAAGCACTGAATCCCACACTGGGTGTTGTAACAGAACACTGGAAAATTAGTTCCAGTGTGGTAACGGAACGCTGGAAAATTATTTCCCATCTTGAAATCTCTCCTTCTGCATCTCAGTCTTCCTTCTGGAAGGAATGACAACTAAGTGTGCATGAGATTAGCCATTTTACACATTGTGCAGACTCCACAGAATGACAACATCTTGACTGAATAGGGACAACCAGCCACACATATCTGACTATTAACATTCCTGTGTTTCTTGGAGTACTTTTGCCTGTGGAACCTGGATTTCGTGAGGTTTGCCTGAAACCTGTGTCATACTCTTGGATCTGGTACTGATGCTTGCTTGAACTGATGAGAGGCCTTCAGATTTAGATGCTCAGAGTTTACTTGTGACTCTAGATATTAGTACAGCTGAGGCATCTTATAAGCTACAGCTGGAAAGCATTGGTGGCCATTCCTCAAATAGTATAATAAGGAAATTGCCGAGAACATTCGGTTTCAAGACAAGATGCTGGCTATGGGAATTTAAACTAACTCACTAATACTTTAAAATTTAGATGTCAGGTCAATTGCAGTAGTCGAAACTCTGAAGCTAATCAGTCCTAATAATCATAAACAAAGAAGTCCTACATTTGCAGTGGAAATCAGAGTGTGGTTGTATTAGATGACATAATTTCCATCTGAATAACAAGAAATGGTGATGTCAATGAAGTGTCACTGTCCTGTACACCTATAAAGGAAATCCAAGGCAGAAAGACTATCACATAGCTGGTAGATGGTATAAATCCACGTTCTGTAAAATGCTTTGTTTTTAAATGTCCTGGTAATTATAGAGAGTAGTCAAGGTTCTGTTAAAATAAACAGGCATAGTGGGAACTGCTTGTGTGACAGAAGTGAATACAAATCATATATAAAAATAAAAGGAATTGAAAAATTGTTACTGGAGAAGGCACTGTAGAAAGAATCATTATGCTGTATTATACCTCTTGGGTTTGCTGTTTATGGTCCTTTACACTGCATGATAACAACTGCCAATAAATCAAATGATACAGTTTTGGATGGCCTTGAGTCATGAAAAAGGGCTATGACACAGCAAAATGATGCTATTGCAGTTAAAGATCCCCAGTTAACAATTACAGTGCAAATTCCTGACAGTATTTCTCTGGTAAACTTGTATGCTTGAGTATTCATTTCCTTTAAGAGTTGAATTTTGTGTAAATGAGCAAACAGAGGTCTTTTCCCTTTCTGATTTTTAAATGCTAGGAAATCAGATGTTTAAGGTGAAATAAATTGTAGCCAAAGCAAAGTCCTGTTGCTTCCCATAAAGTAGAATTGCTTTCAATAGAGTCTAATTAATATTTGCATACCTCAAACCTAGGCATAAACACACCAAAATACTGTAAATGCCAATATGTGAGCATTTCATAACACTGTAATACTGTTAATGGCATAATTAGTACCAACCTGTAAGCAGTTTGCAACACTGTGAAGTATCATTCCATAAATAATACCAAACAGCAAAGAGTCAAGGGCAGACTTATGATATAGGAACACAACCAGGGTACAGGAATACACCAGGAAGACAGTTCAGGTAGTAAACCAGGGAGCATTGTGGGTGCAGAACAAGCAGGGAAATCACAAAATTACTGTGGAATTATTGGCACACCTGCCTGGCGCGATGCAGGCCCTGAAATCAGATGAACAATCCTGGATGAGAAAGAGATTCCCACTTTTTAATTTTTGTACCTGTGGGACAGAGGAGCTTAACACCACCAAAAGTGTTGAAATTGGGATGAAATATGTTGCCCCTTTTGGTTTCAGCTTGTTTCCTCTTCAAAGGGCTCTGAAGCTGGGTCAGCTGGGCTTAGTGACTAATACAATGGAGAACTATAGTTATCACTGTTACCAGTCTGGCATCAGCTCCTCACTTTTAGCTTGATTCAGACAGTTCTTATTAAGAACTGACTTAGGTTATGCAGTGGTAATGATGGGAAGCAAATTAAACAAATAAAAGCTGCCAGTCAATACCACTTTAGCACACTTTCTTTTGAAGATTTAAATTGGCCTGATGTGTCAATCTCCTATACACCCTAACAATGTAAAGGAAGCATGAAGGAAATTTAAAAGCTGAAGGAATATCACATTGCTGGTAAACTCTATAAAACCACTTTAAGTAAAGACTTTGTTTTTAAATATCACACCACCCCCTTGTTAGGCAATTATGTTTATTTTAATGACTTCATCTTAAGAAGTTATTAACAACCTTCAGGTATTTGGTATTTCAAGGATACACATTATTATTAGAGAAACTGAGAAAGATGCTACTAATATGTAGTAAGTTAGGTTAAGTCCTTAGCTATTCTGATTAATATAATGAGCTATCTTAAAGTAACTTTATTATCATCTGGTGGTTTTGGTGACTAAGAAAAGAATAATGCAGTTAGATAGTATCTGTATTTGGTTTATGTGGCTACATGTTGGCAGTCGGAGAGCTGCAGGGGTGGCCTTTGTGAGAACAGACTTGGGGCTGCTCCCCATGTTGAACACAGTGAGCTCCAAAACGTATCCACAGCTGCCTAAACTGAGCCTATCATTAACACTGGTAGTCCCTCTGAGATAACATATTTAAGAAGGAGTAAAAAATAATGAACATCAACTATGAGAGAGATGAATGAGAAAAATGTGAAACAACTCTGCAGATACGAAGGTCAGTGAGGAAGGAGCCGCGAAGAGGTGGTCCAGGCAGCCCATAGAAACATAGAGATGACCGTTGCCTGTGGTGGTAGTTAGTAAGTCATCTCTCCCTGTCCTTATCTCAGATCATGGGGTTTTTCATCTTATTTTCTTCAACTGTCCTGTTGAGGAGGGAGAGTGTAGAGTAGTGGGATCTGAGTCTGGCTGCAGGTCAACCCATTGCATTTTCTTACACAGACATGCTCTTTCGTTCTCATTCTTAGTAACAGCAGTGAAGCCACACTGCTGGCAACATGGTAAGAAGCTACCTGCAATGGAGGGCAGGCATATTAGAAATAGAAGTTTCCTTTGAAACACATAAGTAGTTAAGCTATGAATGAACTCATTTGCTAAGAGGACAATAGTTTGCAGCTACAAGTTCATTTGTAAAGCATACACTACCATAAAGGCAGTTATTGAAACATGGATCCAGTAAAAAATCTGTAGCTAACAGAAGCTAAATCCAACTCCTGAGAGATACATGCATCAGGAGGAGTGTGGCCAGCAGGTCACAGGAGGTGATCCTCCCCCTCTACTCTGCCCTGGTCAGGCCCCACCTGGAGTATTGTGTCCAGTTCTGGGCTCTCTGGTATAATACAGGCAGGGATCTCCTTGAGAGAGTCCAGAGAAGGGCTATGAAGATGATTAAGGGCCTGGAACGTCTATCCTATGAGGAAAGGCTGAGAGAGCTGGGGCTGTTCAGCCTGCAGAAAAGAAGACTCAGGGGAGACCTAATCAATGTTTATAAATATCATAAGTATGGGGTGCAAGGGGAATAGGCCTGCCCCTTTTCTGTGGTCTGTGGAGACAGGACAAGGGGCAATGGCTGCAAATTGGAGCACGGGAAGTTCCGCACCAACATGTGAAGGACTTTTTCACAGTGAGGGTGACAGAGCCCTGGGACAGGCTGCCCAGGGAGGTGGTGGAGTCTCCTTCTCTGGAGATATTCAAGACTCGTCTGGATGCCTGTCTGTGCAGTATGAGCTAGGGAGCCTGCTTTGGCAGGGGGGTTGGACCCAATGATCTCGCGAGGTCCCTTCCAACCCCTACAGCTCTGTGATTCTGTGATTCTGTGATACTGCTATTTTACATGGTAGTGAACTAGTTACAAGGTTCAAAGTACTAAGAGAAACTACTCCCAAATAATTTTTATGATAAAAAAGATAAAAATAACTTTTTCACAGCCATGAACAGCTTCTTAGAATCATTGTGTAAGGTTGTCCCAGAACGAAGAAGCATATAAAAAGTGTTTCAGAGTGAGAAAGCGAGTGTAGCACAGGTGTGTGTTAATTCCTGTGTTGTCAGGTTGAACAGTCCCACAAAATAAGGAAGAAGAGATGATAAATGTGATTGTACAGACCCAAAGCAAAACTGACTGGGGTTGCAGGCCACATTTAAGTGCAGCCCTGCAGATCAGCTGGCTGCCGGTTGTCATCTACCATTATATTTTGTCTGGAAGGAACAATAGTAGTAGTAATAATAACAACAATAATAACAACATCATCATCAACAACAACAAAACAAACCTTCACCACCTTACTAAAACAACTCAAACTGTAAAGAGTATTTGACATGCAGCATAAAGAAGTGTCTGAAGCTCACAGTCATCTGAAACTTCTCCTTGTTTAGAAGCTATGATAACTTTGAAATTGCTGTTGTCTGATATATTTGATAGTGCAGCCTTCTGGCCTGCTCAGTCCAAAAAGCAATGTACTTTTACACCCACAAAGATTTTATTCATAAATAAAAACATGTTATTAAAAATTCACTTTTGCTAGGAAAAACTCCAACCCTGTAGCAAAGTTTACTACAATCTTATCTCATCATTTGCACTGTTTTTATGCAAGGATTTGTTTGAGAAGGTAAACAGTTCTCTCAATAGCTGTTTAGTTACTAAGCTGTTAGTACTATATTTTACTATTTCATAATTAGTTGCTGACAACAAATTGGAACTCATTTGATCTTACAGTAAGGTATGTTCCTTTTCCTAGAACGAATTAAATCATTGACTCTTCCTGCAGCAAAATAACATCTGCAGTGTTTATCTTAAAATCTGTTGTTTGATTTCTTTGAACTATAGTGCTCTCCCATTTTGTATTTTCTTTCAGCCTTGTTGGACATGTAGCAGTCTCTGGGTAGATAAGATCTGGATTCCAACACAACCAGCCAGCTGCAAAAGACACCTCCTTTGGAGATTGGATCTCCAAGGCATAGCTTAATACACAGAAACAGATGACTGAAATGCCTGTCCTCAATTCGAATGTTAAAAAATTAAGAGGCCCCGGAACAGGAGACAACTGTTGCCAGCAAAAGAAACAGATTTTCACCTGTTACCAAATTATTGCAACATGGTTCATATCTGGATCTTTCTATATGAGGTTAAAATTCTGCCCTCTCCAAAATGTCTACATTGCAGGCAATGGTACTGCTCTTACAGCTTCTGACTTCAAACAGGGAAAATGCCTCTAAAGACAGATAACCAATCCCTTCCTTCCTTCCTTCCTTCCTTCCTTCCTTCCTTCCTTCCTTCCTTCCTTCCTTCCTTCCTTCCTTCCTTCCTTCCTTCCTTCCTTCCTTCCTTCCTTCCTTCCTTCCTTCCTTCCTTCCTTCCTTCCTTCCTTCCTTCCTTCCTTCCTTCCTTCCTTCCTTCCTTCCTTCCTTCCTTCCTTCCTTCCTTCCTTCCTTCCTTCCTTCCTTCCTTCCTTCCTTCCTTCCTTCCTTCCTTCCTTCCTTCCTTCCTTCCTTCCTTCCTTCCTTCCTTCCTTCCTTCCTTCCTTCCTTCCTTCCTTCCTTCCTTCCTTCCTTCCTTCCTTCCTTCCTTCCTTCCTTCCTTCCTTCCTTCCTTCCTTCCTTCCTTCCTTCCTTCCTTCCTTCCTTCCTTCCTTCCTTCCTTCCTTCCTTCCTTCCTTCCTTCCTTCCTTCCTTCCTTCCTTCCTTCCTTCCTTCCTTCCTTCCTTCCTTCCTTCCTTCCTTTCCTTCCTTCCTTCCTTCCTTCCTTCCTTCCTTCCTTCCTTCCTTTTCAGCTCAAGTACACACCTGTTTTGTTCTGTATGAGACCCATTCTTATCTTACCCGTATAATAGAAAAGCAAAATCTAACGGAGATAGATAGTATTTCCCTCCCCTTCCTTTTTAAAGCTCACAGAAGGTAAAAAGCTGGATTTTCAAGGATCTGATTAAAAACATCGAGTCATAATGGAAAATACACTAAAGATGGCGAGGTGAGAATTTAATTAAAATCTTGTCCCACGGCTGAAAAGGTGCCAGCTGAGCAACCTGCTGAGATTAAATTCCTGTTCACTGTATCTGAAGCTAGACTTTCACCATGGTCTTCTAGCTGTGTCTTTGTACTAGCACCTAAGAGTTCAGTTGTTCATTTGAAGCTGGGTTGTTGCTGTGGTTTTGGTCACATGAGGAGGCGTTCAGCAGACCGTTCACATTCCTCTAAACTCTTGCATAATAGAAAGCAGTTGCTGAACACTTTACTGTTCTTCTTTTAGCTGTTCCTCACAGTGGAGAATCTTGTCCTGCAGGGAAACTGGAGTTGAAGCTTTACATGAACCATCCAGATACAGCAATTAGCATGGAGAATGAGTTATAATATTATAACTTGCTACCCAGCCATTCTCCATCCAAGCTTCCCAAGTGCTAGTGAGCTACTCCTCTGGTAAACTGACTTGTTTTTTAGCTAGCTTCAAAAACCAAACTAAAAATACCAAACCACAAAATATCCAGAAACAGAACTCTACGAAGTTAATCCTCATGATCAAACAGAAAAGTTGTTAATTTGGGCATACGCTCTGCAAAGAAACACAAGAAAATTAATAACTGAAATCTGGATTTGCAGGGAACATTCTTTTCTTATGTGATGCCACTGCAAGACAGAAAATTATTAACTTAGGGTGATTATCAGGCCCCACAGTGGATTTACTAGAAGTTGAGAAGATTTCAGGCTTTTTCTACACTACTAGTGCTGTCCAGTGTTGCAGGTCACGTGCCCTAGAGAGGCAATAACTGTAGAGCCATCTCCCCTTCTCCCAGCTCTGTTCAACAGCACAGGAACATCCAGCCATGCCAAGAAACAGACCTTCTTAATCCGCAGAAGTAGAGGAGGCAACACCATGGGGAGATAGCAGACCTCCTTGAAGTTCATCATCTTTAGGTTGTCAAGTTAAAAAAAAAAAAAAAAAGAATGGAGTGGTTGTTCCCCTCCTGCATCCCCTTTCTACAGGTTTCCCCAGAAAACACAAGCACAAATCAGGCCATGTAATCCTTCTCCTCCTCCTCTGCTGTTTCTGAGAAGAAGAACATCACTTCTCCAGGTTCACAGACTAGATCAAGGCAGGGGGGAGGCTGAAGAAAATTCAAGACAGTAGGCACATGGCTACTTGTTCACTTTACCGGTTTTTAAAATCCAGGACAGAACAGTTAACCTAAAGACTCTCTTTGGGTATTCTGGAATATGAGTTCTTAATCTGTGACTAACACAGCAATCTAAGGTTCCAGGCCAGCATATTTTACCCTTATTTTCTGTCCAATTACAGGCACAGCAGGTTGTGCACCTCTGAAGAGACTCAGAAGGAGTCTAACTCCTTCATTGCTCAACATGTCCTCATGGTAGTGGGAACAGCACTGTCTCAGTTCAGGTTTCTGTGTCTAAAGCCACAGCCAAGGAAAGGATGTTCCTTCAGAACCCACTTGATTCCTGGGAGACTTTTCTCTCTCACCTGATACTCCCCATTCCATAACAAAAAGGCCAAAGCAATGTTTGAGGAAACCTCTAGGTGGGTGGAGTGTCATCTGCCCACCACTGGGGAGTGGTGAGGACACCAAGTATAGTAGAGTGGCACATCTGTCTCCTGACCGCATTTTCTCTGCTCCAGCCCAAGTTCTGCTTCTGTCCAAGGAAAGACCTGAAGCCATGTCTTCATATACTTCTCTTGTGAGAAGGAAGAACACCCAAGTTTCTGCAGCTATAACAAACATCCTCTCGCTATAATGCTCGTGGGGATACTTGAGCTGTGTCTGTCTTCAGGGCAATAAACCTAAGTTGTTTTGGGAATGATAAGAAAGCCTGGCTCTGCATGGACCAATTAGAATGTTTTAAATACATGCGTCTAGTAAAGCAGCATGAGAAAAGAAGTTTTGTTACCTTTTTATGAAATAAGCTTTTTGTGGGAATGTGGGAATACTGTAAGAATAAATGAGATCTCAAATAGAGCTATGGTGAAAAAAGTGTGTTTAGTGTTCATGCAAGTGCTCCATCCCCCATGTCCACAAAATACAACTAAGAAGTTAAGAAAAAATGTACAATATTTGAAAGCAGTTTTTAAATGGTACCCAGAACCATCAGTCACTGAATTGTTCCCTGGAGTATTTAGATAATAGTGGTTTTTTATCATGTTGGTATGCCCTGTTCAAGAAAGAAGAAAAACATTTTGCAGTAAGAATTGTGCCCAAAAGACATATTAAGATGATCCAAGTGGAATCTTCAGTTATTGCTAGAGAAGCACAACCTATTTTGGAAAAAGTTCACAGATCCTTCCCCTTTCCTTGCTATTCTCCTCCAACCTGGCTTTGAGCCAGACTCCATTTTGGGCTTTTTTTTTGCTTTCTGAGGGGCCCCTGAACTTCTTGATTTAAAAAGAAAAGATTGCAAAATTGAATATCCATCTCTAACATCTGTAAGTTTAATATGTCTATACATGATTCAGCAAATAAAAAGATAATCCAGACTTTCAGAAAGGTCATCTTTAAGACAAAATTTCTCAGAAACACATTTGTGTCTAACTAGAGTTTTCTCTGTTTTCCTTTCTCTACATCGTATTTCACTTACTTTTCCAGTTAGTAAGTAACAGGAAACTTTGCTCAACGTAGACAATTACAATTTCAATGTCAGGTCCTATGTACTCCAGTTCACACTCACTTGGCTAAGTTTTGCTTGCATGGTGAGTGGTAATCCATGAACCTTTGTAGCTGCATAGTTTAATTTGTGAGTGAAATCTAAACCTCTTCTGTAGCTTCACTGGACCTCTGTCAATATCACAAAGAGGCACATCTGAGATCACTATTGGGAGGCTCCCAGGGTAGATCCTATGCAAGTCTGAAATTACACAAGTAAGGATTATTTTTGTAAATTGGGTCTGCAAATTGAACTCCAGCATTGCAGTCTATAGGTCAGTGGCCTATTGTAGTTGCTTGAAAAAAGTTGTTCTTAAATAAATATGAGAGGAAATAAGGAGTTGCTCACAGTTCTTAAAATTAAATTTTTTCCCTGACCACTGGGATGCAATTTGGAATCTTAAATGTGTTTTGAGCTATTAATCATCAAGTGGGTATGGAAAAAGATGCCTTCTGACAAAATGTACATAACCTGTTACATTCACTGTGTAAGACACAGCTAACTCCAAGATGAAAAAGTCAGGAAGAGTCAAAAGAACAAACTAAAAACACACAGACAAGCAACATAAGAAAAACTAGATTAAATTTCTAATTAGATATCCTATTCTAGTAATAAAGTGAGCTTTGAGCTTGTGTAATTAGCCAGGTCCTATGCTGCTTATTCTTATTAGTCTTACAGAGATAATATAGCTGAAAGGAACTAAGCTGACTGCCTCTGGTTTATGTACACGTACTGTTAAATCCATGGATATTTATGGTGACCCTGCAGCTGGTGAAAGATCATTTTTTCTTTGTTCTACTTACAAACTCTGCATGCATTTGCATTTGGCATGTATTAGAGGAGTCATTCAGGCAAAAATATGAAGGCCTGTGCTTTACTTGGCTGTTTTTGATCTGGCTAAAGGAGGAATCAAAAAACCCCATGCAAGAGCACTGGAAAAGAGGGTAAGCAGCTGAGCTTACCCAAGCAAAGCTGGGAGCAGAAGCTCAAAAGAATGAAGGATAAACAACTGGCTTTTAAGATTCCATATTCCATGTAAGATGTTCTGTATAAAAGCTGTGGTCAATGCCATTGCTGATATTTGATTCCAACTATTGTCACAAAAAAGAATAAGTGCTGGGAAATTCAGTATTCTGGGGATCTTTCAAGGGAGTGGTGAAACAGACTGAATGTATCTGCCAAAACAATATGAGAAACAAGACAATTAGGAGAGGAATAATTTAGAGTAAGTGAATTTTAACCTTCCTCCACAAACAGCAGAAATGTCTCAGTGGACATGCAGTTAGTCTCAAGATCTATAACAAGCCATTTCAATGACACTTATTAGACATCACTACACCTTAAACAGGAAATCTCTTACTCCTAGCTCAAAAACTGCCTGCACAAAGAATATGTGCTTTAATTTATTGACTCATTTTACAACCAGTATTTCTTCAGTATTCATTCTCAATGCACAAAAATAGTTTATGTAAAATATTTAACTGTAATTCAGCTGAAGACACTTCTAAAAAGGTTTGAAACAATTCATTCCTTTAGGCTAGATCATTCTATACTTTACGCTGACGCAAGCCAGTCCTTCTATCAAAAGAATCAATCCCACTCACAGTGACATGTGACTGGTACCCACTCCCCTGTTCCAATACAGTTGTCTGAATAGCTTGAAGGTTAGAAGATCTTGCAACTTATGGACATCAAAAGTGAGTATTCTGGTGGTTAACTTCACTGCATGGCTAAGTAAATTTGCAAGACAACTGTGGCAGTTCAGATTTAACAGTTTGTACCTACCACTCTGCTGAAGGTTTCCCAGTGTTCCTGGTATACGTATATTCAGAGCAGAGCTTGCAAAAGAGGAAAAAGATGTATTTCCTCTACTTCAGGATGATGTCCAGAAACCTATTTAAATGTACCATCATCATCAGTATAAGTCAATTCTCTATACTTTCTACAGAAGCCTACATTTTTCTCTCTTTAGGAAGATTAATCCTTAGCAAAGAGGAAGAATAGACCTTTTAGGAGTAGAATCTGAAAAACTTTTATTGGTGTCTTAGGTCCAGGAAAACAGACATAGGGATAAAAGCTTCTGTCATCGATTACCCAGAGGGTAACAGCACCACACAGCCACTCGCTTACCTCTCCCTCACCAGGGGGTTGGGGAGAAGAATGGAAAAAACCTTATGGGTTGAGACAGGGAAAATTTAATAACAGAACAGATGAAGATGATGATAAAAATAATAATAATTGTAACACTACAACAGCAACAAAAAACAAGAAGAAAGGTAATAATGAAACAAAAGATGCAGAAATGCAATTGCTAACTGCATGTGAAAAGCAAAAATCCAAAAGAAAACAAAACAATGATCAGTCTGTTTCTGAGCCATGAATCTGCCTCCTGGCTGTTTTCCCCAGTTACATCAAGAGCATGATGTTCTGTGGTAGGGAACATTCCTTTGGCCAGTCTGGGTCAACTGTTCTGGCTGTGCTGTCCCAGTCTCTTGTGCACCTGGCAGGGTATGAGAAATGGAAAAGTCCTTGACATAGTGCAGACACAGTAACTACCCAATAAAACCTAAACCATCACAGTGTTATCAACATTATTCTCATGCTCATACAAAACACAGCACTACATCAGATGACAGAAATAAAAGTAACTCTATCCCAGCTTTAACCAGGACAGTATCCACCCCTTTTTCCATTATCATCTATGCCATGATATGAGAATTCCATGTAAGAGGTTAAAAATGAAGTGTATTTATATCTTGTGCATAAAGATACTGTGGAGATCTGCAAGGTGGGCACAAGTAGCACCTGAAGTAGAGAGTCTTATGGTGACAAGATGGTCTTGTTTTGGCTATAGAATGCATAAAAAGCAGATAAACAGTTTTTGCACAGAATCTTGAAAGGCCATGGTGCCCAGCTTGAGACCTTTTGCTTAATTTCCAGGGAAATTAATATTAAAGTTGACACCCCTGAGTGTGTTAATGAGCTTAAAGTAGTACACGCTAAACATACATGACTATAGCACTTAACTCTCTTTCCAGATCACGTTAAATGTCACCCCAGGGAGTGGAACAGCTAAGGCTGGGGTATAAAGGGTATTGAGGGAAATACCCATGCAGGGAAAGGTTGAAATCCTGGAAGAGGCAGTGGAGGGATTTCAATCTCCTCCATCCAAGACAGGGACAGCTTCTTGCTAAGAACTATGCCTTTACCTTTTGGTGAAGAATACCCAGGATAGCATTTTGCTAGCTGTCTCTGTTAGCATTACTGCAGTAAGTATATTTATCAATGACAATTTGGAACATTTATATCTTTCATATTAATAAGTTATCTTTTTCATCTTTGTGAAACTGTCACAGTGCAAGTCCCTTAGAGTACTCTGACAGGCAAGCATTGTCTCTCATAAATGGTTACACATATAATCCTTTACACATAAACTGCTGACCAAGTCTGGGACTAAGACTGGACCTTAGTCCTCCCTAAGGATGGCCTCCCTCAGCCACATGCCAGACCCATACCCTTTTATGTGACACATTCCCAGATTCCGTACTTCCCAATACATTCCAATTAATCATCATCACTTTTCCTGTCTTTTGATATGTTCATGCATATATCATTCCCTTACTGTATGGGCCATCCCTCTAAAATGTCCATTGAGTTAATTTAATCCATGACTTTTGGGCCCCATCTGTCCTAACAGTCTCTCAGGGTAGAAGCAATGATGTGTGCTGTGGAATTTCTGCATGCTGCATCCAAAACTCATAAATGGTGTATCTGATGCTCACAATCTGCAAGTTGAAGTTGTCTTATTTTGAAGAAATTGCTGGGTGTCAGTTGCTGAAGCCAGTTCTGGTTTCATCACCTTTGCACCTTCTTTGGTTTCATCAGAGCTCATTCTTCATTAGTCTGGGTGATTCTTGTGTAGAACCATTGTTATGACTTGGTGGCCTGACTCTTTGGTATGTGGGCATCTATGTGACAGACTTTTACAACTAGCTTCTCTAGCTAGACAGCAATATTTTGCCACAATGGGTCAACCCAGATGGGTTTGCTTCTGTGCTGTCAGTTGCTCTGCTTCCATTGCTGTCACCACAGAATATCTCAAGAGCTATTGTAATCACCGAATCACAGAATCACAGAATCGTAGGGGTTGGAAGGGACCTCAAGAGATCTTCGGGTCCAACCCCCCTGCCAAAGCAGGCTCCCTATCTCATATTACATAGATAGGCGTCCAGACGAGACTTGAATATCTCCAGAGAAGGAGACTCCACCACCTCCCTGGGCAGCCTATTCCACTGCTCTGTCACCCTCACTGTGAAAAAGTTCTTCCGCATGTTGGTGCGGAACTTCCTGTGCTCCAGCTTACAGCCATTGCCCCTAGTCCTGTCCCCACTGACCACTGAAAAGGGGCTGGCCAATTCCCCCTGCCACCCATGTCTAAGATACTTGTAAACACTAATTAGGTCCCCCATAAGTCTTCTTTTTTCCAGGCTGAACAGACCCAGCTCACTCAGCCTTTCCTCATAGGGGAGATGTTCCAGACCCCTAATCATCTTTGTCGCCCTTCTCTGGACTCTCTCCAGAAGGTCCCTGTCTTTTCTATACCAGGGAGCCCAGAACTGGACACAGTATTCCAGGTGGGGCCTGACCAACGCAGAGTAGAGGGGGAGGATCACTTCCTTCGACCTGCTGGACACACTCCTCCTGATGCATCCCAGGATCCCATTGGCTCTCTTAGCCACCAGGGCACACTGCTGGCTCATAGCCAACCTGTCATCAACCAGGACCCCCAGGTCCTTCTCCATAGAGCTCTTCTCCAACAGGTCATCCCCCAGCCTGTACTGATACAGTCGGTTATTCCTCCCCAGGTGCAAGACTTTGCACTTGCTTTTGTTGAATTTCATTAGATTTCTCCCTGCCCAGCTCTCCAGCCTGTCCAGGTCTCGCTGAATGGCAGCGCAGTGTTCCTGCGTGTCAGCCACTCCTCCCAGCTTTGTATCAACGGCATACTTGCCGAGGGTGGATGCTATTCCCTCATCAAGGTCGTCAATGAAGATATTAAACAGGACTGGACCCAACACTGGGCCCTGGGGAACACCGCTAGTCACAGGCCTCCATTCAGTTTCTACTCCACTGATCACGACCCTCTGAGCCCGGTCTGACAGCCAGTTCTCAACCCACCTCACTGTCCACTCGTCTATCCCTTGTTTCCTCAGCTTCTCTATCAGGATGTTGTGGGAGACAGTATTGAAAGCTTTGCTAAAGTCGAGGTAGATGACATCCACTGCTCTCCCTCCATCTACCCAGTTGGTAATGACATCATAGAAGGCTATGAGATTGGTCGAGCACGATCTCCCCTTGGTGAATCCATGCTGACTATTCCTCATGACCTTCTTCTCTTCCAGTTGTTTGGAGATGGCATCCAAAACAAGCTGTTCCATCACCTTTCCAGGGACAGAAGTGATGCTGACTGGCCTATAGTTACTGGGATCCTCCTTCTTGCCTTTTTTAAAGACTGGAGTGACATTGGCTATCCTCCAATCTTCAGGCACTTCTCCTGTAGTCCAGGATCTGTCAAAGATGATAGAGAGCGGCTCCGCAATCACCTCCGCCAGCTCTCTCAGCACACGTGGGTGGGTAATTATCCTGGAGAAGAAGAAGGTGAGGGAAAATATCTCTCCAGCATGTTGGCTCTACAAGGAGAAAAAATAAACTGTAATTATTAATTGCTTCTGACAGATGGCTCCTGAAGTATGCTGTTGCTCTGCTGCTGTAGTACACGGATTCAGCTGCTGAAGAATGCAATTACAAAATGGGCCTATCAATACCATAAGCCACTTGTACACCCAACTGCAGAGCAATTATCCAATGCCTAGACATGACACACGACACATAAACAGCAATAACCACTATATACTGCAAGTAAGGTGTTACGTCACACAACTCTGGGAACAAATAGAACAACATTATGACTAGAAGAGCAGTGATGATTAAATTAAAATAATAACAAATTCTCATAGCAAATTGTTATAACACGCTATAGTCAGATGTGTCACTTTCTCAACCCTTCAAATCTGTGTTCAGGCACTGAAAAGGACTGCAATATTTTAACCCCAGCCAAGAACAGATCACAACTCACCCTACCCCAAGGGGATGGAGAGAAGAATAGAAAAATCCTCATGGGCTGAAGTGAGAACAGTTTAATAGGATAACAAAGAAAGAGAATAATAGTAATAATCATCATAATCCCACAACAACAGTAACAACTACAAGTAGTCCACAAATAAAAACGCTCACCAGATGAGGAAGGGAAAAACCAACCTGATGCCTAGTATGTTTCCAAGGACAGATCTTGCCTTCCAGCTAGCTTCCTAAGTTATACCTGGAGCATGATGTTTTATGGCAGGGTACATCAGTCTGGGTCAGCTCCCTGTCTGTCCTCTCCCAGCTCCTTACGCACCTGGCAGGGCACAGGAAAATGAAAAGTCCTTGTCTTAGTGTAGACACTACCACCACTCAGCAACAACTAAAACATCAGAGTATTATCAACATTCAGACTAAATCCAAAACCAAAACACAGACCTCTACTAGAAATGAAATTAACTCTATCTCACCTGAAACCAGGATAGGATCCTAGTAAAAACCTAATTGAGAAAAGCTATTATGTAATAGCTATTCTATTTTTGAACATAGATGGGTCATTGCAGATAGCAGCAAAGCCAAAATCCTGCTGCATTTACAGAATAAAACAGGCACTTGGAATAGAAAAGGAGAAGAAAGTTTCTAAAGAATAGTGCAAAGACTGCTTGGACTGAAAAATATACATCTGGTTAAAAAAAAAGCCCAAACACAAGCTTTTTACACAGCACCTCTCTTTCTTTACCATAGCATGATAACCATTAGAATGAGCCCTGCCACAAATAAAGGGCAAAATATGGAGGAGATGAGAAATGAAACAGACAGCAGCAGGGGACAGTAAGGTGCTGAATGAAAGAGTTTGCTGCAGGATGCAAAGATGTCAAGCATAAATACCATAACATAGTTAAAGGCCATATTTGTCAATTAGCAAGTTACATTTAGTAGCTATAGTATTGCTTTGGAAAAACTGTGTAAAACACTATTTGAACATCTGCAAGTTAGCAGAGGGAGGAGACAGATGAGAAAGCTACAATGATTCACCGAAAACTTGAACAGTGAAACACCGAGCAAGTAATGTAATTGAAGTTCAAATGCACTATGACTTTCTATCAATGAATTAGGAAGGGTATATTTTTCAGAATGGGGAATGGCAAGTCACTTGTGTCTTTCTATTTATTTGAGTGATAAGAAAATTCCACTTTGGTTGTTAAGATGCAATAATTATTTGTGGGAGATCTTTTAGTGCCACCTAGTCTTTGCAGAAGTTGGTTTTACTAATGGCCTTAGCCTATTGGGTAAGCAGCACGTAAAACTCAGTTTCAAAGCTTTCAGCAGTGAAACAAGCATTTTTAGAAGTCTATAAAATTAACAACTCTTTTAGATAAAAATAAAAATATATGTAGGTTATTTAACATAAGAAAGATAGCTACAAAATGGACAGAATCAACTCTTCTTCCTCTAAGCTTCTGCCACAAAATGCAAAACCTGGAGAAAAGAAGCTGTATATTACAGAGAGAAATGCAGACAGTTAATCTTTCAGATGAACAGCAGGTTGCTTAGGAATTTGGTAGCCAAGGGATATAAGAGCTGGCTAAGCTATGTAGTGACGTATTACAATGTCTGTGTAGAAATAACCCTCTCCTAACACACTGTGTTACTACATTTTCCATCTTATCCTTTGCAGTGGTGAGTTCATATCCGCAACAGGGGATCATTTCACCCCATTCAGTAAAGGGTGCAGCGCAGAACAGGTGCTCAGGTCTAAGTACAAATGAAAGAAAACCAACTCTGGTGCAGTAGAGCAGAAAAAAGGTTCTGTAAGGAGCTTGCTAGTGCAAAATTTTCTGTAGAAGGGTGCTTAGGAAATGTTCAATCTATTTGACTTTCCCGTGATTTGTTCCTGTTCCTTCCTGGGTACTGACTATTTCTTCCTGAAGGTTAACAGATACTTGTTGGCCACCTCAAGACTCTAGATCAAGAGGCTTGCTGTGAATTTGTCATGACATTCTCATTAATATTCTTGAAGTAAAAAATATACACAGTATCCAAGTGTGACTTATCACTGTGTTTTGGTTGGTTTTTTTTAGGCTGGGAAAAATGAGAGGGGGGACAGTCAATGTCATCTTAACTCTATATTTGATTTATTAATTCTCTGCCTATCATGTTACTTTTTCTATCCCACAAGGATAATTTCCATGTATAAGTGTTAAGG
Organism: Laterallus jamaicensis coturniculus; assembly: GCA_022605575.1. Classification (NCBI taxonomy): domain Eukaryota; kingdom Metazoa; phylum Chordata; class Aves; order Gruiformes; family Rallidae; genus Laterallus; species Laterallus jamaicensis. Next base: position 4,538,727 of record JAKCOX010000052.1, read on the forward strand.
AGAGAAACTGCATCTAGTTGGCTGTTGCCCAAGAAATTTCCATCATGTACCCTTGTTTAATGACCGAATTTTCAATTTCTGAAGTAATGCAGAAAACACACTAAGGGTGCATAATTACAAAAGATCATACCAAGAAGGTGTTTCCATCATACAGAGGGAGTGGAGAGTGCAGAGAAAGAAAGGTATGGCCATATCAGTCACAACAAAAAATTTTTCTGTTGTTATCTCCAGGATCCTCATATCACAAAAGACTTCTGCAGTCAATGACTAGAAGAAAGAACTCTAGACCAAAGTTTTCTGCACCACAAGAGGTTCTTGTTCACATCTATATGACACAAAGAAGAAATGTTGTCTGTGAAAATGAAACCATTATTTGTGGTATCAACCCTGCTTGGAAACCTATGGGCTGCTGATTTTTCTTCTGGCAAGGTAATACTAGTATGAAAAATTTCAGATTTTCTCCCTAAAAATTCAAATAAATAATAAAAGAGAATACTTCTTGTATTAATGTTTTGTAAGTCAGAATGTAAAGATATTAATATTTTAAATATTCTTTAACAAATCATGCTATCATTTGAAGTGGAAAACTGTTTTCAAAAATATGATGTTGGAGATCTGTTTTTCTACTGGGTGGGCATGCAGAATGGAGATACACTAGAAGTAAGACACCTAAAGCATGCTCAGGTTTCTAATTTCTTGAGAATGTAATAACGATCACTGACTTCTTTCTAAGAAAAAGATACGTAGAAGCTGCATAAGACTCAGTTTTCATTGTACTGAGATATACCTGAAGCAATATTCAAGCAGCATAGGGTGAACTGGCTGTACATATCACCTTCAAGAAGGATATCAGAGACAATTTTTTTCTCTAGACCTTTAAAAAAAAAGAGACAGCATGATGGTAAACTACACTTTTATATCAAGATGTATAACAGATCCCCATCCAAAGAATGTATACATTCTCAATAAATTGAGAAGATCTTGTTCAGTTGCACAATTGGTATGCTGTGATATGTAGAATGGAATCGGACAAAATAGCAACTCTGTGTCTGAAGGGCTCTGGCAATATCTTTCCTAAGTTCTTTTGGTCTATGATTCTGAGAATACCAGAGTGTCAGCCAAGACTGAGAGGACTAACTCCTAGAAGGGTGTCTCCTAGTGGAGTTGGGATCCAGAGAGACGTCTGTCCAGTCATATAATTTCCACAAGGTAAAAGATAGAAATAAATTCCAACAGAAAAAGTAAAAATTATCACAGAAACCCTGAACATGAAGTCTTCAGGAATAAGGAAGATACCTCAATGCTGGGAAACCATCTTTAAACAGAATGAAGCACATTCTTCCACTTGTAACAGCCAGTACTCTTTAGCAAAATTGTGACATGATAGAGCACTATGATACCCCAGCTCAGTTCCTTAGTCATTTAACGAAGGAGAATTTACGTTACCTTTCCTCATGATATAAAGCTCCTTGAGACCGGTCAAACTAACTCCTTGCTTCCTCAGGACTTCTGAAAGCTTCTTTCAGCACTTCTGCTTCAACCTCCATCACAGAAGCTGTGACTAGAACTGGCCAGGTTCTGCTGAAAATGCGTATGGCAGGTTTCCTACACTAGACTAGCCTTTGTAGAGTCTCAAACACCAAGAGTCTTCTTTCTTTAAGGATGGTTTCCTACCCCAGCCCATTCCCTCAGAAGACCTTTCTGAAGAGCTCATCTCTTCAAGGTCCTCTTGACCAATTTCATAGTGTTTTATAAATCTGCAGCAGGTAACACAAGGCTGTAGCATGAGGAGCTTAGTCCAACTTGTTTAGGAACTGCATATGAATTACTTATTTATCTAAAAAATCATGTGATGGAACAAAGTGTACTGGCTCCATATCCACATTATTAAAAAATGGAATGGATTTCCGAACTCCACACCCTTCTTCCTTTTGCAAGTCTATGCTTGTATATTGCTGTGCAATTAGTTGTTCCTTGTTATATTTCCGTGTCTCAGTTTTCCAGAACTTCCCCCCCCCCGCTGAGGAAATACATCTGAAGAAAAGCCTTGTTAAAAATACAGCAGTGGTCAGAATCCTTTGTTGGGACTGCAACATTTGGGGCAACAAAGGGTTACCATGAAGGGCATTCTAGTTTTTCTCAGATTTCTGGGATACTACAGGCTAAGTGTGTGCACATACATGTGTCTTCTCATAGAGTTATGCAGTCATACATATAATGTGTCAATATCATTCTGTCAGAGGAGCAACCTGGTGCCTTGAAAACCAGCACTAAATCTAATAGCTCTTCCAAATTTTCATTCCACTTTTACTGACTTTTGAAATTGTTAAAACCTTTGACAATGTAAAACTTTGAACAAGTTTTAAATACATGGTATAAGCATTATAGTTCCTGTTGGCTTTTGAAACTCCAAGCCCATCAAGACAAAGTCTCTGGTAGTAGGGTCCGCTGCCTGGTTACCCACTGAAATGAAATTGCCAGCTTGAACTGCCCGTGTAGAAAGTCATTAGTTAACACAGCTGGAGCTACCATAGAGAACCACAGAAGCAGGAGAATAATTTAAATACGTTTAGCCTCCACTTATCTCTACTATAGCATGTCAAAATCCGTCTGAATTTTCTCATCAAGACCCACTGTTCTGGTAACCTGTTTTTCCTTTTGTGATGATAAGTGGAGTCAGGTTTGGCTTCAGCACTGACCTATGTTGGTCATTATTCCACAGTAGGGAGCCATCTCAGAATTTGTAGTTTGCTCAAGTCAATTACTTTTATGGTTATTCACCCTGTCTCACTGGGTAGCCACTTTTCTTTCGCTGTTCCCAAAAGAGATTTATTCTACTGTGTATTTTCCTTATTTAATGCCTTTGACAGCTTTCTTTATTAAATTCCAGTCTCTCAAGTAAAACAGGCTTCTACCACTAGTCCTGGAGGCAGGACTTCTTCACAAGTTCAGACTAGAATCGTCTGCAGTCTCCCCTAAAGGGAAAAACTTGGCACTGAAATTATTAATAGTAATAAAATAACGCACCCATTCTGGAAATAACTCGTAGCGGATTGTTTAGCAATTTCAAGCCATTCAGGATGAATTAATTCCTTTACTGAGCAATGTCTTTACTTAGTAATTGAATCACTAATTATATATTTTAATAAGTAAATGAAATACTGGATAATTTATCTGCTCACTAATGTTGTTACTGGGTAATCTGGGAAATCTTCCCAAGCAAGTAATTGAAGGAACACATGACCCATTTAAATTGTTCCCTCCAGCAAATAGTTTATCTAGTAATTGTATTGTAGCAATAATTTTGAAATTATATTCCCAGAAGACCACATATGCAGGTTGCACATTGAACTTGCAAACTCAAACTTCTTGTGATACCATAAAAATGTATTAAATATACTCAAATTATTTCAACCAAACAAGGAATATTTTAGGAATATATAATTATTATATAAGGAATATATTTGATAGTTGTTGCTGAAATTTCTGTGCGTGTGACAATGGTGAGGGGATGATACTATCTGCCTCTACCTGCCTCATTTTTACTGTCCTTTGCGATACAGTAAAGTCCTTATACAGCTGAGGGAATGGTTTGTGGAACTGGGATCTTAACCAGCATGATAAAAATGAAAAAAAAAATGAAAAAAAAAACTTGTCTTAAAGACAGGAATCTAAATGTCACTCTTGTATCATGGAGAATGAAAGCTATTTACTTGTCACCCCAGTCCAAACAGTACATTGACACTGTTGCAAAACCCTGAGTCTAAGCCAGAAATCAAAAGTGTGCCTACTGCACACATACAACAAGCTTATCCTAAAGGGGTGTCTTTGCTCCTCACTGAGATCAGAGGAAGCCCATTCACTGCCTTAGCATGGGTCTTGCTTCTCTTCTCCATGGTTCTGGATGAACCAAGTACTGATGGATCTGTACAGATTCAGAGGTGTGATACAACACTTAGAGAAATTGTCACCTCCAGTGGTGGTTGCACGGTCATCTCCATATTTGATACTGTCAGCTCTTATATGTAGCACTCTCTGGAACACAAGGAGTATTCTTCCCTTTTGCAACATCAGCCCTTCCTTGCTTAGCATTGATGCTTCTCTATGGGACTTTAACCTGCTTGTGTTCAACTCTGTTGGGCTCCTTTTGCAAAGTCTGAGAACAGAAGGGTGGCATGACCGTTGTTTTAGCTTCAGGGCTTTGCCAAGCTCAGGTCTGCCTTGCAGATATCTAGGTGGGAGCAAATACAGATGTATTAGCTCCCTCTGAGTCACCTCTACAGCTGCAACTGAACAGAGATGGGCATCAGACAATATAGTTCAAGTCCTGCTGGAGGGAAGCAGTAAAGGGAGCAACTACTATGTACAGATAACTCTGGTTCTCAATATATATATTCCCTCCATATGTCCTTGAGGGTTTTATGAAAGAAGCAACTCCCTTCCCTCCCATGCTTCCTGAATGCCATGTTAGTTCTGATGCAGGAGTGTTTCTCCTGTAATTTTTTTCTCTCTAAAGCACAGACCTCTATATCAAACATACACTGTAAAACAAACCCTCCCCCCCCAAAAAAAACCCAACCAAAACCCACCACTGAAAACACAAACAAAAGAAAAGTGTACCTGCAAAGAAGCCATTGTGTATTTGCCCTGTGGCATAGTAAGGTACAATCGTGCCCAGGGGATTCAGGACACTTGTCTGTCTTCCTTGCAATAAACCCAAGGGTTAATGTCATATAAAATGAAACAGACACAATACTTTGCCCCTTCCTGCTTTACTTTCAGATAAACATGTATTTTCTTAATGTATATAATAGATCTATAGCTCTAGTAACATAATGAAATTGAGCATCTAGCTCTGCTGACAACAAGTTGAGATGCTTACTATATGGCAGGCAGGTGTCCAGCCTGGTGTTGAGAGGTGATTCTGTTAATTTGTATTGCATTTTGGGGATTTTTATGGGACTAAACCTACATACACACACACACACACAGGACTGCGATTGAACAAATTTCAAACAAAGGAGATGGCTCTGTAGGGGATGAATAATCCTTTTCCTTCTTTTAATCTGGAAATCTGATTTAGTGAATGGAAGTCCAACTGTTCATATCAACAGAATTATTTGGTATATTGGGGTAAAATGAATGGAGCCAGTGGCAAATTATTAACAGTAGTTGAGCACCTGAAAATACAGCACTGTATTTTATTTTCTTTGTTATACTAAATCTAGTGTCCACGATTTGTATTTTATATCAATATTATATCCATAATTACTAATAGCAGTAGATATTAGATATAACTCTATAGCTATATAGAGTTTTTTCAGGTATGTGAATAGTAAGAGGATGACCAGGGATAATGTAGGTCCCTTGCTGAATAAGGTGGGTGTCCGGGTAACGGGGGATGATGAGAAGGTGAAGATACTAAATGCCTTCTTTGCCTCGGTCTTCAATCCAAAGGCCCCTCAGGACCCACAGATCCTGGATGAAAATAGGAGTGTTTGGTGAACGAAGAGCTTCCCTCTAGTTGAGGTAGGGGTGGTCCAGGAGTGGCTCAAAGGGATTTATGCACACAAATCCATGGGCCCGGATGGGATGCACCCACGTGTGCTGAGGGAGCTGGTGGAAGTGATTGCGGAGCCACTCTCTATCATCTTCAACATGTCTTGGAGAGCAGGAGAAGTGCCTGAGGATTGGATAATAGCCAATATCACTCCAGTCTTTAAAACGGGCAAGAAGGAGGATCCTAGCAACTATAGGCCAGTCAGCCTCACTTCTGTCCCTGGAAAAGCTATGGAACAGCTTGTTCTGGATGCCATCACCAAGCAACTGGAAGAGAAGAAGGTCATGAGGAGTAGTCAGCGGGGATTCACCAAGGGAAGATCGTGCTCGACCAATCTCATAGCCTTCTATGATCTCATCACCGGCTGGGTGGATGGAGGGAGAGCAGTGGATGTCATCTACCTTGACTTCAGCAAGGCTTTTGATACTGTCTCCCATGACATCCTGATAGCAAAGCTGAGAGAGCATGGGATAGATGAGTGGACAGTGAGGTGGGTCGAGAACTGGCTGTCGGACCGAGCTCAGAGGGTCGTGATCAGTGGAGCAGAATCTGACTGGAGGCCTGTGACTAGTGGTGTTCCCCAGGGCTCGGTGTTGGGTCCAGTCCTGTTTAATATCTTCATTGACGACCTTGATGAGGGAGTAGCATCCACCCTCAGCAAGTACACCGATGATACAAAGCTGGGAGGAGTGGCTGACACGCAGGAACACTGTGCTGCCATCCAGCCAGAGCCGGACAGGCTGGAGAGCTGGACAGGGAGAAACCAGATGAAATTCAACAAAAGCAAGTGTAAAGGCTTGCACCTGGGGAGGAACAACTGCATGTATCAGTACAAGCTGGAGGATGTCCTACTGGAGAAGAGCTCTGTGGAGAAGGACCTGGGGGTCCTGGTTGATGACAGATTGGCCATGAGTCAGCAGTGTGCCCTGGTGGCCAAGAGAGTCAATGGGATCCTGGGGTGCATCAGGAGGAGTGTGTCCAGCAGGTCAAAGGAAGTGATCCTCCACCTCTACTCTGCCCTAGTCAGGCCCCACCTGGAGTATTGTGTCCAGTTCTGGGCTCTCTGGTGTAAAAAAGACAGGGATCTCCTGGAGAGGGTCCAAAGAAGGGCTATGAAGATGATTAAGGGCCTGGAACATCTATCCTGTGAGGATAGGCTGAGAGAGCTGGGGCTGTTCAACCTGCAGAAAAGAAGACTGAGGGAGGACCTAATCAATGTTTATAAATATCTTAAGTATGGGGTGCAGGGGGAATAGGCCTGCCCCTTTTCTTTGGTCAGTGGAGACAGGACAAGGGGCAATGGCTGCAAATTGGAGCACAGGTAGTTCTGCACCAACATGCGGAGGAACTTTTTCACAGTGAGGGTGACAGAGCCCTGGGACAGGCTGCCCAGGGAGGTGGTGGAGTCTCCTTCCCTGGAGATATTCAAGACCCGTCTGGATGCCTATCTGCATAGTATGAGCTAGGGAGCCTGCTTTGGCAGGGGGGTTAGAACTGATGATCTCTCTAGGTCCCTTCCAATCCCTATGACTCTGTGATTCTGTGATATTATTATTAGGTCAAACCCTGCTTATTCCACCAAACTAGTCACACTGCATCAGAAGGTCCTGTAGCCAGGAAAGGGAGATATATTAATTTAATTTGAAGACCTCCAAGTTTTAAAACCTTGCAAATGTGAAAAATATTTTTGAAAATTTACTGTACTTAAAAATGCTGCAAATCTGTATCTATAAATACAAATGTGTTGCATTAATATAGCTGTCTAAATAGATGTACCAATTACAGAATTAAAATGTAATAATGAAGAGTAAAGAATTCTGCTTTAATAATGAAGAAATAATGAAGAAAACAAGGCCATATTTATGTGGTCATACCTTAGAAAAGCCTTTCAGCAGTCCGAGGTAAGACATCAGTTTTTTACACTTTGTTTGGTTTAATACTCTAACTGGAGGAGTAGGGCTTTGCTATATGATCCCTGTCTCAGGGTTTTCCTGAGCCCTCTGAAGAGGTTTTTGATCTAAATCTGACAGGACTAATGAATGAGGATGTTCAGCTGCTGGAGCTCACAGTCTGCCAGATTAACACACTGAAATGTTGATTTGTCTTAATACATGAACTGAATTGTCTTAACATATGAACAGCTGAACAGGATCCTTGCCACAGAAAGACAGGGTGGACAGCTTGCAGGAACGACCAAAGATAATGATATGCACCACCTGGATGCTTTCCAAGCATGTGATGGCACTATGGGGAAGGTAGAACCTTCTTTCAGACTAGCATATGCTCACAGATCTAGCCCTAATTTTTTCATACACTTCTGTCATTTGGAAGTGCAGACATCTTATTCTCCATGTTTTATGTCATCTATGGAAACTGTTTTTTCATCTGTCTTTTTCCCCTATTCTTTTTTACAGAACTCACTAGAACCCCTTCCTCCCCCAGCTACCTTTGGTGGGATGGCAAGGAGAATGGGGGGAAAAAGGTAAACCTTGTTGATTGGGATAAGGAGAGTTTGCTGGGACAGCACAGGGAGCGGGAAACAGCAGGACTTAGAATATACAAAACTAATGATCCATGAAGCAATTTCTCACCAAACCCCGCACAACTCATCACTCCTGACACCTGCCACAAAGCTGAATAGTCCTTGAGCCCATATCCTGGAGCCATGCTGCCCTTCCCAGACTAGCCTGTTTTTATTCTGAGCGTGATGTCATATGGTATAGAGTACCTGCTTTAGTTAGTTTTGGTCATGTGTCCTGGATGTAACCCATCCCAACCTCTGGTGAAAATTAACATCCTAGCTGAACCCAGGACAATGCATCATAGCTAATTGACATGATAGAATTTACCCTATTATTCAAATGCTGAGTATATGATTTAAACCAAATTTCATTCATGCATGAAGAATTAGCCAAAACTAGCTGAGTTTACGTACACTCCTCGGTTCAAGCACTTGCTTTGGAAATCTACTTTGAAAACAGAACAGCCAGGAACAAAATCAGTCTTGGTCCAAATATTTTATTGTTGCCCTTGTACTACTTGAGCTTGACAGCTTGCCCAAAGGCTTACTGTCTTCCATCTAGCTGATGTACTAAAGCTCCATAAAAATGATGGGATTTACTCCTCTTTGAGTCACAAAATGCATCAACTGTGAGATTACACTTGATCCCTGACTTCTAAAAGACATATGACAATACATTGTAGGATGAAATCAAGAGAGATCACATTGATTTGAAAGATGCTACCAGGAAATGAATCATGCAGAGCTTTCCACCTAGCTGTTTCCTCATGCAGGTTGCAGGGTTTAAATTAGGGGTTTATAAAACTCAAGCAATAATAAGAAATAAGCCTCTGACAAGGGACATTCCTGGCTTGTATCAAAAATAATGTGTCCAGTAGCTCTAGGGAGGTGATTGTGCCCCTCTACTCGGCATTGGTGAGGCCACACCTCGAGTGCTGTGTCCAGTTCTGGGCTCCTCACCATAAGAAGGACATTGAGGTCCTCAAGTGAGTCCAGAGAAGGGCAACCAGGCTGGTGAAGGGGCTGGAAGGCAGATCTTAATGGAAGCAGCTGAGAGAGCTGGGGGTGTTTAGCCTGGAGAAGAGGAAGCTGAGAGGAGACTTTATCACTGCCTACAACTGCCTGAAGGGAGGTTGCAGAGAGGTGGGAGATGGTCTCTTCAGCCAGGTGACAGGAGATAGGACAAGGGGAAATGGCACAAAGCTGCACCAGGGCAGGTTCAGGTTAGGTGTTAGAGAGAAATTTTTCACTGAAAGAGTTGTCAGGGCCTGGAACAGACTGCCCAGGGAGGTGGTTGAGTCACCATCCCTGGATGTGTTTAAGAAAAAGGGTAGATGAAGTACTTAGGGATATGGTTTAGCATGGGACTTGATGATATTAAAGGTCTTTTCCAACCTTGTGATTCTGTGATTCTGTGATTCTGTGATCAGTGCAGGACAGATACCAGACACCATCCTCTCCAAAAACAACAGACAAAACCTGCCACCAAAGTAGGAGAGTTGCTCACATCTCTGGAAAGACTGTTACCACTTGATTAAAGAACATGGGTTTTATGGAAGGCAGAGCGACACAACAGGGGAGAGGGTAATTTCAGCCTTTTCAGAGGTAAGGAGTGGCATGCTATAAATGGTCCAGTGCTCTGAATATCAGCTCATAGAGTGCTGCTGTACTTGACAAAATATTCTCCTTGCTAATTGTAAAGCAGGACTGTGGAGTGCATACCAGTAAAATGGTCTGTGAATGCAGAGGGCAAAGGAAACTGGAGCATGTTTCTGTGCTGTATATAAGGGGTGGCATAATGTGATGACATTTCATTACAGATGAGGAAATTTCTCACTCCTTAATATGTAGTTTTAGGCTAGGAAAACAGTAGATACATATTACTGAGATTTTAGTGACTGAGCTCTATAATTCACAAATGAGCACTGTACTGTTTAATGATTCACCTGGCCTTTTATGGATGAGATACAGAACTTACTCTCTAAGATATTTTAACACTCTTTGAAATATCACAAATTAAAGTCATTCCACCATTTCAAGTGATCCAAAGCCACTGATTATACATCTGTGTCTGTATTTACAGACATAGATAATAATATTGTGTCCACACTGGGCATTATTTCAACATGGAAAATTGCTTTTAAAGCTGTTTACATTTGCATTAAATGTATGCTGTAGTGTATAGACAACCAGTTGTGGTTGTCTCTACTCAGTTGACAACTAAGTACCATGCAGCTGCTCACTTACTCTTCCTCCAGCTTGGTGGGATGGATATGAATTGGAAGAAAAATGAAAAAATATTTGTTGAGATAAGAACAGTTTAATAGGACAGTAAAGGAAGAGGAAATAACAGGAATAATGCTAATAAAAGAATATACAAAATGCATGATACACAGTGCAATTTTCTCACTGCCAGGCACCTGATGCCCAGCCCATCCCCAAACAGTGATCCTCAGTCATTGGCAAGCACCTCCTCCTTATTTTCTAAGCATGATGTCATGTAGTGTTGACTATAACTTTGACTAGCCTGACTCAGCTGTCCAGGCTGCGTCCCCTCCCAGCTTGTAAAAATTAACTCTATCCTAGGTGAAAATGAGGACAGTATTCTATACCAGCTATACCACTTTTCCTATATTATATGTATACTTACACATACACATATATATATACACACAGAAATATCATTCCCTTAGACTATTAGGTCATCCCTCTAAAATGTCAACTGAGTTCATTTAGTCCATGACTTTGGGCTCCATCTGATGTAACAGCCTTTTCAGGCCAGGAGAGATGCTGTGTGCTGTTGGATTGTTACATGCTGCATCCAGAGCTTGTGGTTGGTGCATCTGGTGTGGTGCCAAGCACATGGTCTGAAGGTTGAAGATGTTGATCTTGAGGAGATTGCTGGGCTCCCATTGCTGAAGTAATTTCTAGTCCCATCGCTGTGGCACTATACTTCGTTTCATCAAGATTCATCCTTCATTTCTTTCTGTAATTCTTAATGTAATAGCATTGATACAGCATATAGCAATTGTATTAGTTACTAATCACATACAAAGTCAGGATTATTTAGCAATTAACACCATACAATTTAATTTATTGGATATTCTCATCCAAAATCAAATCCAGTTGAGGACTTCCCCATTTTTGTGCATCACCCACCAAGTGCACCCAGGTCCCTAAACAAAAGCAGTCCCACGGATGGGTTTGTCTCTGCCTGAAGCAGGGATAACCCAGACTGTCTTCCCCTACATATTCTTCATGTGCACTAGAGGAACAATATCGCCTTCTACAGTGTGTGGAAATTTTGATTGGGCAGAGCCAGATCAGCTGCTAAACCCTCTAAACTGGGTAGCCTTTACTAAATGTGTGTCTGTCGTGGTTTTGCCTCAGGTGAGAGCTGAGCCCCACAAAGACACTTATTCTTTAAGGGAGGGGGAAGGGGGGAGGGCAAATTGAGGGAGGAGGGAAGGGAGGGAGAAGAAAACCCAAGCAACCAAAACCTCACAAGTTGGGGTAAGGACAGTTTACTGGGATAGCAGATATATATACATATATATATATATTATAATAATAACAGGACTTTATAGCAAAATATATGAAACTGATGACACACAGTGAAGTTTCTAACCTAACTGCACAACTCAGGCTGTACAGCTCAGAGCTGTCCTGAACCCAGACCATCCCCAAAACTGCGTCCTAGAGTTGCCTGGTCCCTCACAGAGTCAACAAGCCCCCCCAGCAAAAGTGAAACGTGCTCTGTCATGGGCCACTGCGTCTGCAGGCGGCAGGTCCTGCAGGGAGCTTGATCCAATGCAGGCTTCCGACTAGGTCACAGTCTCCTCCATGTGTCTTCCCCTCCTCCAGTGGGGGGTCCTCCATGGGCTGCAGGTGGGATCTCTCCTCCAGCACCTGGAGTGCCTCATCCCCTGCTTCTTTACTGACCTTTGTGTCTGCAACATTTCTTACATCTTCTCACTCCCTTCTCTGGAGGCAAAAAACTACTGCTTGCATTTTTTTTCCTATTAAATATATTATCCCAGAGGCGCTACCACCATTGCTGATTGGCTCGGCCTTGATGAGCAACTTGTCCATTCTCGAGCTGGCTGGTGTTTACTCTGTCGGACCTAGGGAAAGCTTCTAGCAGCTTCTTGCAGAAGCTATCCCCGCAGCCCCTGCTCCTCCACCACCTAAATCTTGTCATGCAAATGTACAGGAACATCTGTGTGTTGTATCTCTTCCTTTGTGAGCTGAGGTGTCACGGGTCCACTGAGCTATTAATAATTCACCCTTACATTGCCAGTCCAGAGCCACCTGAGCCACTTCAATCTGAGCAGCCTGATCCACGTTCTGGTTGTTTTGTCGTTCCTCCATGGTCTGACTTTGGCTATGTAGGCTTTTATGTGACATACTTTTACAACCAGCTTCTACATCTGGGCAGCAATATTTTGCCACAGTGGGTCACCCCAGATGGGTTTCCCTCTGTGCTGCCAGTTGCTTTGCTTCCATTGCTGTCACCACTCCCGCAGGGCATTTGTCACCATCCATACCTCCCAGTATAGAGGCAGTGTTGGCCACTTTTCTCTTTCAGCAATGTCCAGGGCTAACTGGATGTCTTTAACCCTGACAAACTGTCTTGATTCACGTTCTCCATCAGCAGCTTCTATGACTCATCCTGTAGGACTCCACGCAGCAGGCTTCCACCTCTGGGCAGCTCCCCCTCCTCATGTATTGAGCATGGTATGGAATACACCTTTGGATGGTTTGGGTCAGCTGCTCTGGCTATGACCCCTACCAGCTTCTTCTGTAAATGAGGTTTTTTCCCAGGCAAAAACCAGAATACATCAAATGGCTACAGGAGTGAGCAGAAACTGATTTATTTAAGCTGTACTTTTTCTTAAAGTCAAATTCCAGTTTTACATACTCAGAGCTTAAGTGTCTAAGAAGATCTGAAAGAATAAAAGATTCCAGTAATCACAGGTTTATTTTAAAAAAATTCTACTAATTTTGAAAGCTTAGTATTCCAGAGGCATTTTAAAAAAAAATATTTTTATAGCCCTTGTTTTAATCTTTCCTGTATCTGGAAGTAAGTAGACTTGTTCTTGATTAAAAAGCTACAAGAAGTGTAAATTATTGCTACTTTTGCTTTACTGGAACTGCTTGACTATTTGAGGATAATCTTGTCTTGTTAAATTGCTATGCTACTATTTTAAAAGGCTTTTTTGGTGAAATCAATCCTGCTTTAGAACAATGAGCATCCTAAGTGCAGGGAACATTTTCTCCCTATGAATGCTCAGTGTAGCCAGTAAGGTCATGTGCCATGGCTCTGTTGCACCAGAACTCAGCAGCACATTCAGGAATGTGTAAAAAAAACTTACCTGTGTTCTTCAGTGTTACAAAACCTAGATTGGGTAAAGCTTACAAAGTTTCCCAAATTGAGTGTCTTATTATTGAAGGAAGTTTTAGGCTTCCTAGAGCACTGAAAAAACATGGTTGTTAAAAGCAAGTAACAGCTAGAAGGTGACGTCTTCCAGCTTCACAACTTTTTGTATATTTCTAAATGGGCTGCAGTGGGAAGAGGAGTCTTTCTTTGTCCCTGATTGACTTAGAGCTTTAGGCATAGGCAGAGTTTCTGTGGTGTTACTGCCTTAACAAAGGCTTAATGCCCACATGTGGTGGTTTGACCCTGACTGGAGGCCAAATGCCCACCAGAGCCACTCTATCAGTCCCTTTTCAGCTGAAAAAGGGAGAAAATATATGCTGAGAGGTTTAGGATTTGAGATAAGGACAGAGGGATCACTTTCCAATTAGTGTCATGTGCAAAACAGACAGAATAACACAGAATAAAGAAAAACTAATTTATTACACTACAACTACACACACAGTGAACCAGAGCCGGATAATGAGAAATGTGGCCAGGTCTTAAAGTACCTTCCCCCCACCCCTCCCTTCTTAACTAACTTCACTTTAATCATGATTGTATTCCCTTCTGACTTTATTACCTGTGCTAACATGGCACAGGGAGGGGCAGGGAATGGGGAGTGGGGTTCTAGTCAATTTCTTACAAGCTACTTTCCTTCTCCAGATCTTAACACTTATACTTCCCCCCACCCCTCCCTTCTTTGCAGACTTTAATCATAAATTCTCTCCCTTCTTCCCCCACATTGAGGTGTGGGGAGGGGCAGGGAATGGGGAATGGGGGTTTTCAGCTTGTTCCTCCCTAGTCATCTTCCCTCTTAGCTGGTGGGGGCACTGCACACCCCTCCCCTGCCCCCACCATGGCACTGTGAGATCCCACTGATGGGAGACAGTCCTCCACAAACTTCTCCAGCATGAGTCCTCTCTATCACGGAGTCATTGCCTCATTCTTCTCCCCATCTCCTTCTTCCCTGGCTTTACATCTTCTCACTCCCTTCTCCGGTGGCAAAGTGCATCTGCCTGCATTCTTTTTTTTCTCTTAGATGTGATTCCCCGAGGCGCTGTGACCATCACTGATTGGGTCGGCCTTGGTTAGCAGCAGCTCTGGCTTTGAATTGGCCGATGGTTACTCTCTGGGGTCTGCAGAGAGCTTCTGGCTGCTTCTTGCAGAAGCCATCTCAGCATTATCTGCCTTCTCCATTAAAACACAGATACCCAAAACTGCAACACCACATTAATTTGATTTGAGATGGTTTATATGTTAATAATGATGTTTTACTTTTTTAAGGTCCCAAACTTTGGTCCTATTCTGAATTGAGAAAATGGTACAAAGTTGAGAGAATGTTTGAAACCCTGACACATTCATTGTAGTACTTAAACTGGTCCACTGGTATCTAAGCAGTCCACTGTCTCTACTCATTTTAAAGCATCTCCAGGCCCTCACCAGAAGGCTGAGGATGAATGTGTACAATAACATTTGTTTTTCCCACACTTAAATGCTGTTACACTACTCATTTTAGTGTTTTGTGAGGTAAGTGGGTCCATCTGAATGTTCTGTTGAATGAGGGTTGAGTATTTCAAGGCAAAGTGGCTGTCCCTAGGTTTCCTTCACAAGTTTCATTTGGGGAACTTGCCATCCTTTTACTGAATCAGTGGCACTTTTTTCAGCTCTTTTACATCAGATCCTGAATATGGAGAGCAAAACTGCAGTCTTAAGCTGTCTTCTACAATAGATCTTGTGGCAAGACAGGCATTTTAGTGGATTTGTAGAGAAAAAATGGGAAAGGATGTCTAAATGGAACTTTTACTGTTACAGGCAATTGTTTTGTATTTTTCTTGGAATGTACTAAAAGGAGAGGCATTAGAAGATCTTTAGAGAATTTTTTTTCAATCAAGAGTTACAGTAAACTTTATTATCCTGTGTAACTAATTTTTATCAGTGAATAATTGTTCTAGGATTCAGGTCAATGTATGAGTATTCTGCTCTTTTGTTGGAGATACGGATAAATACCTTGGGTTCAATTTTTTTATTTGTCTAGGCTCCTTTTCTTCCTTTTTTCTATGTCTTGTTTTTTTATAAAGTGGTTCAAGAACACTGTCAAGGTGTGCTCTACAGTTCTAAAAAAGCCTTTCTTATCACTACCGAGATTTGAGCCTTCGCCTTCCTCCCTTGAGTCAGAGGTCCTACTTAAAGACATGGCCCTGTCTAATGGTGTACCCTTCATTTTGGATTTTTTTCTTTAAGCTAGTTAGGAACAATTTAGGTCTTCAGAAATGAAAATAATCTTGTGTATTTTATTGGTATTCTGTGAAGATCACGGGACTTAGATTTCAATGGGAGCAGAGAGCCAAACAAGTTATAGCTACTTTCCAGACCAAATAAGAAATATGTGAAACAGATTCAGAGTATTTCTTGCCTTTACTCATAGCAATTTCACGACTTTCAGGGAGGGTCAGTCATATCATGTCACCAAAATCTGTTCATAATTGAACTCTGTCGGCTTCATGCTCATTTAAACACATAATCATTTGTGGTTGATGTGTGCTTTTGAGCCTGATTTGGGACGATGCAGGCTAATTCATTACCACACTCTGTGTAAGGACATCCAGTTCTGGTTTGTATTATGACCTGAAGTCAGAGACTGAGTCAGTCTTTTACTGTTCTCCTTCTGAAGCAGTAATAAATTCTCTTACAGAACGTAGCCTTAGATGAAAGCAGGGAGAAGACAAAGATCTCAACCAAATGGCTCAACATAAACAGTAGGTTAGCAATTTACCAGCTGTCCATTAGAAGGGTTTCTAAGTCTTATCTGTGATATCATTGAAGTGTCTTCTTTTGTTCTGCCAAAAATATAAAGGTGAGAATTTGGATAAATGCTGGAGACTTCAGTGTAAACCAGTAAATGTCAAGAGTACCTAATTACAAAAATCATGTGAGTTAAAGTCTGTTGATAGCCTCTGCGTCCTTTTTACCCTTCTTATATAAATAATATTGCTTCAAAGTATCATGATGAAACCCATATGAAAATTACTTAACACCTAATTAAGCTACAGCCTTGGAACAGGGAGAGGAGTGCTTACAACCAATACACTCACTAGCCTGTCTGGGAAGTGCAAGAGATGTCTCCAGTCTCTCTGTCCTATGTCACATTTGATTATACTGTATTTTTATATGGCACTTGTAGTGTAGGAGAAGTTTTATATGTAAAGGGAGACCTTCAGTATTTGTTATGTTCAGAGCAGTGAAAGAGCAAAGTGAAAACCAAGTAACAAAATGGATGTCAGTTCAAAGGGAAGTGATCTGGAGCCAAACATCTAAGAAAAAGCAGTCAGAATTTACAAGTAGCACTGTGAAAAAGAAAGTACACACACCAGACAGGTTTTACATTCTCTGGGCAATACAAGACATCAAGCAAGCAGAGGTACTAAAAGTTAAACAGTGCTGAAAAAACCCACAAAATTATGAAGCAATGTGAAAAAAATGCCCCAGGGAAATCCTTCTGTAATGCAAAAACTACACTGATACGAGTGGAAAAGATAATATAAGATTGGAGACTACTAGTAAAAGTTTCTTTCACTAGATAGCAATATCAACTAGATATTGCTGAGGTCTGGAGAGAAGACAAATGAAAGGCTACGTATTGCAGGCCTTACCAAGTGCTCATGTTCTGTCTGCAGGTAAGAAAGATAATTGTCTGCAGGGTTGGAGTCTGAAAACAAATTTGAGAAGTGGTGATAATGTTGTTAAGTCAAAAGCCTTGATGATCACCCTTTCTACTAGTAATAGTTTGATAGTAGAAAAAAGAATTTTTAATATATTTCAGCTTTGCAACTTAATATAAATTGTGTTTTTCATTGTTAAAAAACTATTTATCTGCCTTCAGTTCCATTTTTAAAACAACACAAAAGAGTTGTAGTAACTGAAGAACAGAAAAAGACAGAGAGCAAGTAATGACTACGTAGTGAGTATGTGTGTGAAAACTGAAGAGACTGCAACTCAGTGTATTTCTTGAATAAATACTGATTGCTTGCAGAACACTAAAATCACCAAAGCCAATTTGTTGTTATCTAGTTCTGGCAGAGGGCTTCTTCCAATACTGTATTTCCTGGTGTGGCTATAAAGAATAAATACAGCATAGGGAAGTAAATGCTGGTCAGCCTCGCTGTGCCTGGCAAGATCATGGAGCAAATCCTCCTGGAGATATGGTCAGGCACATGGGGAATGAACATGTGATTGGTGACAGTCAACATGGATTCACTAAGGGCAAATCATCCCTGGCAAATCTGGTGGCCTTCTATAATGGACTAACAGAGATGTTGAGCAAGGGAAGGATGGCAGAAATCATCTTCCTAGACTTCTGCAAGGCATTCGACACTGGCCACCATGAAATCCTTGTCTCTAATTTGGAGAGATGTGGATTTGACAGATGGACCACTCAGTGGATAAGGAACTGCCTGGATGGCCAGAATAAGAGTTGTGGTCAATAGCTTGATGTCCACATGGAGATCTGTGATGAGTGGTGCTCCTCAGGGAACAGAACTGGGACCAGCACTGTTCAACATCCTTGTCAGTGACATGGACAGTGGGATTGAGTGCACCCTCAGCAAGTTTGCTAACAACACCAGGCTGCATGGCGAGGTCGACATGCTGGAAGGAAGGGATGCCATCCAGAGGGACCTTGACAGGCCTGAGAGGTGGGCCTCATGAAGTTCAGCAAGGCCAAGTGCAAGGTCCTGCATGTGGGTCAGCGTAATCCCAAGCACAGCTACAGACTGCGTGGAGAATGGATTGAGGGCAGCCCTGAGGAGAAGGACTTGGGGGTGCTGATCAATGACAAGTTCAACTTGAGCCAACAGAGTGTGCTAGCAGCTCAGAAAGCCAACTGTGTCCTGGAGTGCATCAAGAACAGTGCGGCCAGCAGGACAAGGGAGGTGATTCTGCCCCTCTACACTGCTCTTGTGAGAAAACAGCTGGAGTACTGTATCCAGCTCTGGAGTCCCCAGTACAGAAAAGACGTAGAGCTGCTGGAGTGGGTCCAGAGGAGGGCCAGAAAGTTGATCAAGGGTCTGGAGCACCTCTCCTGTGAAGGCAGACTGTGAGAGTTGGGCTTGTTCAGACTGGAGAAGAGAAGGTCTAATTATAGCTTACCAATACTTAAACGGGTCCTATAGTAAAGTGAGAGAGAGACTGTTCACCAAGGAGTTTGGTGATAGCAGATGGGGCAATGGCTTTAAGCTGAAAGAGGGGAGGTTTAGATTAGATGTTACGAATAAATTCTTTACTATGAGAGTGGTGAAGCACTGGCACAGGCTGCTGAGAGAGGTTGTGGAAGCCCCATCCCCGGCCACATTGAATGGGGCTTTGGACAACCTGGTCTATTGAAGGTGTCCCTGCCCATGGTGGGGGGGTTGGAACTAGATGATCTTTGAGGTCTCTTCTTGCCCAAAGCATCCTATGATTCTACAGTTCTATAGCTTCTCCTAAAGGCAGGGAACTTTCCTAT
This sequence comes from Laterallus jamaicensis coturniculus, assembly GCA_022605575.1. Lineage (NCBI taxonomy): Eukaryota > Metazoa > Chordata > Aves > Gruiformes > Rallidae > Laterallus > Laterallus jamaicensis. Next base: position 4,557,727 of record JAKCOX010000052.1, read on the forward strand.
GTGAAGTGTCATCTTCAATTTCATCTTTGCTGTAAAACACAACAGAAAAAGCCCAAATACAAAAGAAGAGAAATAGACTGCTAATGCATTAAGAGAGACACCTCTGTGGTGGATTTAATCCTAGATTTTCTTGATATAACAAGTCCTTAATGTAATATTTGCAAGTCTAAGGTACTTGTATAATTATATGCCTTGCCAAGTAAATAATTGAAGCAATAAAACCTACAGGAAAAAAAATATGCAGGTCTCTGCATAGTCATCTAGTCAAAGATAGGAGGGTTCTGTCAAGCAAACATTTTTCATTCGTCCAAAGAGTGAAAGGTCAAGAAGCTTAAGATGCAGGTCATTATCTCATAAAATATACATGGGTGTTAACATATGCTGTATTTGAAACAAACTGCTAAGAAAATGTTCAAAGGATGACAGATGAAAGGACAGTTATTGGTAATGTCAGAAAAGATAATACTATTATGGGAAAATATTTTATATAGACAGAGTAGATTTTAGTCTCATATGTTTTATAAGCGACGTTCAGGAATCATTTTGCCTACTGGTGAAAGTCACTGAGGAATCGTAAGCTGGTTCTTTCCAGAAGTATACAAACTTGAATTGGTCACTTTTTGGGAAAGGGCGGTTTCACCCCAGAGAACCAGGTAGAATTACAGGGGTGGTGCAGAGTGTAGGAAAGCATGAAAACGTCCTGGCACTAATCCCCACAGCTTCAGCATTTCAAATACTTATTTGCCCTGACATCTCCTGGAAAAGTGAATCAGAAATGTTTTGCATAGCAGCTTTCTGTCCATATAGGTTTTTGCCATCAAAGGAATACATGGTGGAAAATGCTGTCAGGTTTTTTTGTTTTTTGTTTGGTTTTTTGACATTTGCAAAAAAAATTTGCTCTTAGTGATAGTCAGTAATAAAGTAAGGGACAATGGTTGCAAGCTGAAGCATAGGAAGTTCCATGTAAATATATGAAGAAACTTTTTCACTGTGAGGGTGATGGAACTCTGGCACAGGCTGCTCAGAGACATTGTGGAGTCTCCTTCTGTGGAGATACTCGAACGCCTCCTGGATTTGTTCCTGTGTGATTTAGTCTAGGTGATCCTGCTCTGGTCTTTCAAGGTCCCTTCCAACTCCTAATGTTCTGTGATTCTGTGATATTTACTGTGTGGAGGTAAGAAGCATGATGGACAGCAGGACTAGCCACAAGAGAAAGGGCAGAATACATGTAACATGGCATTGCTATATGGATATTCAGTACAGAATAAGGCATAAAAATTCACTTAATTGGTTTAACTTTTGGCACTTCAAAATATTTAAGTATGTTAATTTTCAAAGGAGGAGAAGCTGGTGAAAAAAAATAATACCCCCCCCTATCAAACTTACATGGAGAAAATCAACAACAAAGTGTTTAAAAAAATAGACTGTGTTATTTGTATCTGATTTATTTTTCTTTTACTGTTAAAAATGGAAAAATTGCCATAAGCAGTTATGCTACCACTGCCTCTCTGAACTGCATGGTACAAGTCCATGGCTAATCACCCTTTCTTTATTTCCACTCTGGTTTAAAAGAAAACCAAACATTCTAACTGATTTTGCTATAACTGTATTTGTTTAGAGCTTTTTTTTTACAGTGAATCATACTAAACCCTGTATAATTAAATGGGTAAATAACTGCATATATAAGCTGGCACACAGACTTCTTTGGTACAGATTTTGTGTGTGAAAGCTCACCATACAAAAGAAGCCAAGGGCTCTCAATGTTTGCTTGAGGATTTGTGTTATCAAAGATAAATAGGGCTGTATCTTGTGGTCTTCTGGACAAAATAAGGTGTTGTATTGAAGTTGCTTAGCAAATTTGTGTAGACAAATATTGTAACCTGATTTAACCCATAAAATGCTGTTCAGATTTGGCACAGTGAATTTTTTAAAGTACAGCAAAGCAGACTGAGATTTAAATCCAGTGTTTCTTATGCATAAGTATACAGTCATCATTACGTCTCACAGATTTGCAATAAACTGCTAAATGAGCACAAACTGATTAGCATTGTTTGGATATTCTTCTATATGGTTCCAGATGCAGAGAGGTATACAATCTTATTTTATTACCCTGGTGTATGTTTAACCAGGATATTTCCATATATGCTATTCTATACAGCCTTCTGACTGACCCATCATTGCAATTTCACTCACCTAGACTTAATTTCCTTATGTCATTCCCTGGTACTTCACTGACATTTTTGGACCTATGTGTTGCTCCATACAATCAGATAGCTTGTAATAAAATATACACATCACCATACTGTGATCAGAACCATATGCAAAGTCTTTCCCACATATAAACATACACTGACAACTACTTATACAACCATAAAAATATTCTTCTCATGGATGAAGGAAAAAGAAAAAAGAGTGGGGGAAAGAATGAAGATGCTCATCAAATATTATCTCTTATTAAGGACAGGACATAAGTCTGGGCTTTGATGAAATCTATTATGAACTAAGTATATCTCATTGACAAGGGAACTCCTCAGGTACTACACTATCTATTACTCCAGTGCAATTTCAGTGGGTCCTTAGGCATCCTAGAAGTTTCCCTTGTTCTAGTGAAAGAAAAAGAAAACTCAGGCTGTTTGGAAGTGAGTGGTGTTTGGGACTATAGCCAAAGAAGTTATCTGGTCCACAGATCTGGCACATGGATTCTCTGATGACAATAGCATGGCTGAATTTTTGAAAAAACAGACCTGCCAGACAACACTCTCACAGGTACCTCTGCAGACTGTGTGGCAAAAGAGGAGATCACAAAATGGTCAAATGAACAGATCACAAAATGGTCAAATGAGCAAGGCATGACTTGCTTTCTTATGATGTGAACTTTGCGCTTGCAACATTGTAGTCTTGGAAATTAATCTCTTACACACTTTTGAAAAGTAGCGAAATTTGAGAAAAATCTGTTGTGTTGCTTGTGTCAGAAAAATCCTGCTCTAGGCGTCAAGATAGTCTTAAGTTCCTCTCTTATTTATGTGTCCTGGCTGACCTGTAAGTCTTCCAACAACAGTATTATTCTTTAACATGGGCATCATCTCACTTTTCTGATTGCTTTCAAAAGTCAAAGAGCCACTAGAAAGTAATCTATTCAGTTATTGGTCTCTTGAAGTTCTTTGAGTGCCGAAGAGTGAAGAGCCCTTTTGGAAATCGAGGCCTATAAGTTGTATGCAAGGCTTAGATACAGCTAATGGATGTCAGTGGCAGGATTTCCTTTTGGTCCACTTCTCAAGCTGTTTAAGCACACCTCTGTTCAGCAAGCCACAGAGTGGAAGAATGAGTAGACACCTCACTGCTGCTGCCTAAGTTAGAACTCTGAAAATGAGTCACTGATGAATTTTTTTACACACCACAAAGAATATAATTTTGACAGAGAGATTAAATCAGTTGTTACCTTGTCACAGCGTGCTGTAAATGTAATGACATGTCCTTCCAGTGGGTGTATCTCCTTTAACTTTGAGTTGCTGATGTATCAGTCAGAAGGAAAATAGCTTAGAATAAGTATGTTATTTCCATTATTTCCTTTGCTGTCTCAAAACTATTTAAAATTCTCCCACCTCCTCAACAAATCACAATTCTTTGAAATGCAGCTATCAAGAAAATGATAACCATAAATAATAAATACTACTGTCTCCAGTCTAGAGGGTGATACAATAAAAGAGAATGATCTCCCTCATCTTTTTAGACTCCTGTATTTTGCTGAAGATTACAGACTGCCTGTACACCTCACACCACAAGGAGCAAGATGAGTTTCTGGAGTGATCCTTCAATAGCCACTCAAAAGGGCCACACTTTTATTTTGGAACAAATTTGTTTCCTTGTAAAATACCAACATCTCAGCAAAAAATGACTAATTTCTAAATGAACTGAATGAAAGCGTGGGTTGCAGGGTTTGAGAGCTGAAAATGTGGGGAAGAGAAGAATGTTTCAGTAATAAGTCTCAAAGGATAAATATTTCATGGGAGCATAGCATACCTTAGGATATCAATGTTGGCTGCAAAATTCTTCTGCTTCTCCTGGGAAGCTGCTATCAGCAGTTGGCAAGAAGCTCTTCTTTAACCTGATAAGAACATAGGGACATGAAATGTCTTACAAAAAAAATAATTTCTGATACAGAAAGCTACTTGAATTTGACTTGCCAGGGCAGATTCAGATTAGATGTTAGGAAAAAAAAAAATCACTGAAAGAGTTTCAGGGCCTGGAACAGGCTGCCCAGGGAGGTGGTTGAGTCATCATCCCTGGATGTGTTTAAAAAAAGGGTGATGACCCTTTTCTACCCTAGATGAGGTAGTTAGGGATATGGTTTAGCTTAGGATGGGATTGGTTGGACTTGATGATCTTAAAGGTCTTTTCCAATCTTGTGATTCTGTGAGATATATACATCAATAGACTATATATTTTCATCAGAAAAGCCTCCAAACATAATTTGTCACACTGTAAACAAACCACGACCTGAAAAGAATGGAGTAACTTCTGATTCCAGGAATATATATAGAGTTAAATAAATAAATATGATTATTACAAGGAAATCAGAGTAGGATTAGATGAAGGTAGGATAATAGTGTAAGAAATATATTGTGTATATATTGTTATCCATAGGATTTTCCTTTCTCTGAAGAGGCTTTTAAACTCATTCATGTTCCCAGTTTGCTCTGGGTTCCCTAAAGTAGTAATTATTCTTACCACTGATTTTCCTTTATCCACTTTTCTGCATCTTGGGATGAATCTCCACATGTGCCAAACAGATATCCTTTGAGGGTAGAAAGTATTGGTCAAGACCTGAAGCTAGAAATATTGTTGCGGAACATGGTATTTTCACATGATCTGCTGTACCAGGAGATTGCTACAACCTTTGGGACCACACTATCTCAGTTCAGATAAAGGTAGATTTAAGAAGCAAACAGTAGCAAAATTTATACAAAAGATTATAAAATAATCTGTTTCAAAAGTATGAAAAAGATATTTTCTAATTAAAACATAACTAATGAAAACCAGACATCAGTGACTCCTACACATCAATTCCAAATATTAATTTATATGTATATATCAAATAATCAAAGAGAAAGGTTAAAATATCATATAGGGAAAAATGTTAAATTGCAGAATGCAAGTCAAAATATCTGTATAACTTGTCCTTGGAGGACAGTGGTTCTCTTTTGTGAAACCATAAGGTTTTTCCAAAATTTTCCACATGTTGACCTCTAGGAGAAATAAATCATGGTTATGCCTTTTAACATCTTAAGAGAAAAGAGCAGACATTCCACTGACTTACAAAGTTAATTATTGAAATGTACCATCAGGACTATTTTAAGTGCATTTTTTTATCAGATAAATAGTACTGTAAATTATTTAATTCCATGTTAAGAATTTAATTCTCTAAAAGAGAATGTAAACATATTTAGAAATGCCATTGCAAAAAAATAAAAAAGTTTTGTTTGAAAGTACATAGATAATTAGTGTCAGGATTATTCTCCATTTTGCCAATATGTTATGGAACTTAAGATAAAAGAAAATATCCAGGTTCTCCCTGATGTGTTTACTATCAAGAAACATGGCAACATTAGTTTGTTAAGGTTCATGAAGTCAGAAAAAGTACATACATAAAGCAAACAATAGCTTAGAAGTGAGAACTAGAAATAATTGCCAAATGACTATGCTGCCTGGCCATGGAGATTCTCAAAACACAGTGAACAACATTCTGAGCAACCTGATCAAAGCTTTCGATGTTTTGACTTGGGGTTGGAACAGATGCCCTTCAGAGATCCTGCTCAACCTAAATTACTCAGTGAGTCAGTAGTCCAAGCAAATGAATGTCACTATTGGATGAATTGTAGTACTTGGTTCCAGTTACGGTAGCCAAAGTTCTCTTCTCCTTGTATGTTAATCACTAGGTTGAGAAAAAAGGATAGTGAGTCAGTCAAGAAGAATACCAGAAAAAGCAGGAAGAGAAAGCAAATGGCTTGATAAAATTAACCACATAAATGGTATCATCTCTTGATCTCTTTGACATTGTCATACTGACTTCTCTAATAGCACCTGTGATTTCCCCTCAGGTCCTCTATGAAGTTAGAAAAGATAGCATTTAAAATGAACAAGATATTAATTGCAAGAGAGACAAAGAAAAGTGCATATTCTTACATTACTTAGTTATTCATTCATGCTCTGTTTGAAAACTATGAAGTCATACCTCCTTTCTATCACCTGAATGAGATGTCATCCATTTCTACATAAAATTATTCAAAAACTCTGAAAAAACCCACAGTTTACAAAACAGGCAGACTACTCATCTATTTGAACATCCATTTAGCATCATTAAGACTTCCAAGGAACTTAAGTCTTAGGAAAGAAAATAATAGCATCATGCAGGATCTCTATTTGTGTAACCTAGGGTTCTGATTTTCTAACAGAATTCATTAAATTCTCTACAGATCTGTTCCATAACCGCTGTTTTAAAAACAAATCTATTAGTCAGAATGATGGCTTTTTTGCCTCTATAACTGAATTGAAACAATTAGTTATGATACTATCATAATGATTATTTCTCATTTGTCCTGTTGGCTATCACCTAGGATCTTTCTTGACCAAGACCATGTTATGCTAGGTACCACATAAACACAGAAAAAAATGATGATGCTAATGCCTCGATTTTTGTAGTCTACATCATTCTACCTTTTGGTGCACATTGCATACAGTCAGCTGTCATGCATATCTCATTAGGCTACAAGCAGCAAGAGTCACAGAAAAGCTCTGTTGCACACCAGGACCTTTAGAGTAGGACGCTGTTGACTGCAAGCACACATAGCTCCTTTCTTCAAAGCCTACTTAATCAAGGTGAGAGGATTTAAGTCTACTTACCATTTGTACTAACCCCTGTGTTTTATTTGTAGTGAATAACACTTTGTCATGGAAATGTAAATAGGAAGCCAAGGTCAGAAAACATTCTGTAGGACAAACCATTCTTTGTGAACCTCTTTCATAAAGCAGACCTTGTGATTTTTGATCAAAAGCTTTTTATGGTAAAGGTGGAGGCATGAGAAATATTTTTCCATTACAATTACGGCTCTGAAAAACTGCAGCGAACAGGATGGCTAATTAGTGTTTTGATTATACAGCTGGAACTATAGCCATGAAAAAACTCTAGTCACAGTGTTCTTAAATTCTGCATTCCTTATTTATTCAGATTACTTTGGTAACTCCATTGCAAAGTGTATAAATTCAGTCCTGGTGTAAGTGGGGTGCTGCAGTGACTGTTGTGTTTCTGACAGAGGTAAACATAGCCTAAAGCTATTTATCTGCTATTTATAAATAAAATGCAGTTATTCTGTTTTTAACACATATTCATTCTTCTATTAACCACATTAATGCCCATTAATTAGATACTGAACTAAACTGAAAGGTAAAAACAAGATGAGTAAGAAAAATCTTTCTGTATTATTAACACATCTGCATAATTCTAAAACATGTGGTACCTATGATTCTATCAATAATCACAAACACATTTAGCTTAAAACAGAAACAACAGAGGACAGAGGATGACAGATGATAATAGAATCAATCTCACAATTGAAGTCTGTTGATTCTGCAAGCAAGAATGCAAAGAAAAGAATCTACACAACAAATCACGCTTGTGTGCATTACATAATTTGATTTTACTGGTACTAGAAAATGCTCCATTTAAAAATATACCCAACCATGGTGTTTTTCTGGACCACTAAGGCTTTTTGCTTTTCCACCCTCAAAAAGTCTCAGTGAACTTTATTTTCAGAGTTGAAAGCTTCACATTGAGCAGAAAAGACCTCTTATCATCGTATTTCCTAAGCTGAGCATTTATCCTGGATAGTTCTTCTCATAGATTCTTTTATTTACATACACACTCATTTACATTTACTTTCTTGGCTAGGATGACCCGCATATTCAATTAAACTCTTAAATGCTGGGAAACTTTCCCATAAGTTTCTCTCTCTCTTTCATTTAACTAGAAAAAGTTACTTTTAGCTGAGAAAAGACAGTTGCCTATAATATTTTCAATGACTCATTAACCATTTGGGAACCTTGCCAAGATTGATTAGATTAATACAATTTTTAGTGATATATAAAGCCAGGCTATTTATTAATAATATTTTCCCTTTCCTTTCCTTTCCTTTCCTTTCCTTTCCTTTCCTTTTCCTTTCCTTTCCTTTCCTTTCCTTTCCTTTCCTTTCCTTTCCTTTCCTTTCCTTTCCTTTCCTTTCCTTTCCTTTCCTTTCCTTTCCTTTCCTTTCCTTTCCTTTCCTTTCCTTTCCTTTCCTTTCCTTTCCTTTCCTTTCCTTTCCTTTCCTTTCCTTTCCTTTCCTTTCCTTTCCTTTCCTTTCCTTTCCTTTCCTTTCCTTTCCTTTCCTTTCCTCTCTCACAAGTCTTATGATTTTAGCCTTAGCATTGTACTGAGTCATTTTTTGGTGCAGATGCATTTTAACATTCATCTTTTTCATGAATCCTTGAAGTCTTACAAATTTTTTAAACAACTGCCTTTCCTTGTTGGGTGTCATGAAGGAACAGATCTGAACTTTAGGGCATAATTAATGACAATGGTTAGCAGTGAAGTCTTGACTGAATTAAATTTTGTTTATATGGTTGAAATTCTATTTGTGTGTTAAGCATATAGAATTCATCATATCTTCTCCAAATATTTAGTACTAATTAATTGAATACTGAATGAATTTTCTCAGAATTTACATATAAAGTTAAAAACTGAATAATGGACTAAAAGGAATTTTAGCAACTTTGTGAGCTGGTCCTTGGCCCTACATAATCCAAACAACAGAAAAAAGGACCCCTTTCTGGCTCATTATGAAAACCAATTAATATTTTGTATAGAGACTGTATTTGGAGACACTGTTAACAGTTGCTGTACCTACTTAATTGGAAAAACCGGAAGAGGTCATCGACTGAGATGACTTAAATGTAACTGTAGGAGTACCTTAAATAACAACTGTTCATCCTTTAGAGATGATTCAGTGAAATAGTTCTGATGCTTTTTGTGATTCGGAGATAAGGACGAAGCCAGGTACTCATGTTATCTCACTTCTAGATTACATGTTCCATCCCTGTCTGTAGTTAAAGACCCTACGGTTGCAGCTAAGCTCATGTGCCAGTGCCTGATGGACACCTGGGGGGCAGCAGTGGCTTGGTTGTAATCGGGCTGAGCCTAAACGTTTTCCTTCTTCCCTTAGCACGACGTTGGCATTACTGAAAAGCACTAAATTGTTCAGAACTATTCAATTTGCAAACTGGAGTCTTATAAAGTCAATCTACCCCCACACCTGAGAGGTTTGTTATACACTTACATAGCTAATCCTACATTATTTCACCAAAAGGCCTTAGCAAAATCTTGGACATATATTTATAGGATGAGAAAATTTGTAAGTCTGTATTTCTACAGAGTTTGTAGCTTCTGCAACAAGATTATTAAGAGAGGTGTTTTTTGTCCACTGTGAAAAGAAGGGAAATCACCAAATATGTTTCACATAATTACATTATAAAACTAATGTCATGGCAATTGACAACATAGGGTGCACATAAGTCAGCAAAGCAGAAGTGAAGGTCTATATATTCCATTTCAACCCCTATGCTCCTGCTAGTTTCCTATAAATTATCATATTATAAAGAAAGAAAAAGTCAAAGAAATTTTCATTTGGAGGGAAAGTAACCCATAGATAGTTCATGTGCTTGATAATGTTTTGAAATATTTTGAGAAACTGCATAAAGGGAGGAAATTCCAGCAAAATTGTTAAAACTACTACCCCAGGCCCTCAAACCATTTTAAGTCTACTTATTAATGCCTTTGGAAACTGAGTGGCAGGTAAATAAAATATCTTCCTCCACCTCCTGCACAACTGGCAAAGTCAGAAAATAATTGGAATTAATTTATCTCTCTTGAGTCTGTGCTTTGATGTAGTCTGTAACTTCATGATGTCCTATTTTTTTCTCCTCTAGATATTTGTCCCTTTCAGGGCACATATCACAGGAAATTTAAAAAAAATGGAAAAAGAGAAATAGCATTGCACAAGACTGTAATTCCCGTTCAGGCCATCAGTTGTTCACTTTGAATCTGAAAACTCTCTGCACAGACCTCAGTACTTGAATAGAGTAACACTCTGTCATTTTGCTATCCAATCTTTGGACAAGCCTTAAAGGAAGATGAGATACTTCTGTGTTTTTTTAGCACCAAGTAAGGTCTGAACCTCCAGAATACGGAGCTAAATTGAGGTGTTTTCGATTTTCACATCTCAAAAGGTTGTGAAAGGGGAGAGTATGAACACAGAATGGGTAGACAAACCTTAAATCATAGAGTAATGTAGGTTGCAAAAGTTTTTTAATATCATTGACTCCAACCGTAAACCTAACAATGTCAAGTCCACCTCTAAAACATGGGCCTGAGCAGCACGTCTATGTGTCTTTTAAATACCTCCAGGGGCAGTGACTCACTTCACTGGGCAGGCTGTTCCAATGACTGACAACTCTTCCAGTGAATATTTTTTCTTAATATCCAATCTAAACTTTCCCTGATGCAACTTGAGGCCATTTCTTCTTGTGCTATCCCTTGTTACTTAGAAGAAAAGACCAACAACTTGAGGCCATTTCTTCTTGTGCTATCCCTTGTTACTTAGAAGAAAAGACCAACACTTACCTCACTACAACTTCCTTTCAGGTAATTGTAGAGAGCAAGAAGGTCTCCCCTCAGCCTCCTTTTTCTCCAGGCTAAACAACCCTAGTTCCTTTAGCTGCTCCTCTTAAGATTTGTGCTGTAGACCCTTCACCAGCTCCATTGCCCTTCTTTGGATACATTCCACCACCTCAATAACTTTTCTGTAGTGAGTGGCCTGAAACTGAACACAAGACTTGAGATGCAGGTTCACCAGTGCTGAGTACAGGGGGAGGATCACTTCCCTAGTCCCAGTGGCAACACTTTCTGAAAGTAATTTTTCAGAACAGGATGCTGTTGGCCTTCTTGACCCCCTTGGGCACGTTGCTGACATATTCAGCTAGCTGTCAAATGACAGTGCCAGGTCCCTTTCCTCTGGACAGCCTTCCAGACACTCTTCCCCAAGCCTGTATTAGTGCATGAGGTTGTTGTGACCTCTGAAAGACTTTCCACAAAATATTCTGTCATTTCCAAAACCTAAGCTTTCTAAAAAGCATGTTTGCCAGAATTTCATCAGCATTTTGAATCCTGGATAAAACAAAATTGCCAGAATCAGTGGAGAGACATATGGCTTGTAAATCCAAAGCTGTAAGGATTTTACTTTGCAGAGTTCTAAGGCTTGTTATAATGAGAAGTAATAATTGACCTTAAAATTACTAAATCTGCCTGAAATATTTGTGCGTGTGTGTGTGTAGGAATGTTTTAAAATTTATGTAGTTCACTGAAAAACCTAAACATTCCAGATGCTTATGATACTGTCATTCTAGTCATCACAATGACACCTAACTGGTTTCTATCATATGTAATCCTCAAATGCCAGGTAAAGACCCTCAAGCCAGTCTTGAGGTGTTATTTGGTAAGAGACAGAAAGCAGCAATAGCAGCATTTTAATTTCCTGTGAACTGCAGAGGAACTCGGTTCCTTGGAGGTGGGAAAGTGAGAAAAGGCGGTAGTGACTGACAGCAGGCGTTTGTCAGCCAGTGATCTACGTTTCAGTGCTGGTGATTGCTCTGTTTCTCCAAAGAAGGGTAGTAAACATAAACACTTGCTGTCAGTTATAATTCCCATTTTTCAAGAGCCTGTTCTAGAGCAATCAACCTGCTAGTGTGGATATACATTTGCTAGGTTGTGCATACTACAGTTTGCGAGGAGTTTGACCAGTAACAGACTATGGATGCATTTAATAATAACCAAATACTTCCCACAGGCAAATGAGAAAAACACATTACTTATACCACATTCCCTTAAATAAAACTTAAAAGCCATGTCTGACAGAACTTCAAAGAAACGGTTGTCATATTGATGTTGCTACATCTATTGACGCACAAAGAAAATTAAATCAAAACTCAAATCATCTTGATGAGGCTTCCAAAAAGCACTAACAAAGATTGCAAATTCCATCTTAATTTCAAATCTACTTTAGACCCTGAAGAATTCAGCTCAGATCTTCCAGGCATTTTCTCATGGCAGTAGGTGATGAAAGATAATTTTCCTAGCATTTCCCCAATTGCATTTCAGGCCAAGCAGCATTAAATTGTACATATTCTTATCACCCTTAATGGGGTTTAGTCTGTAATTTTAAATTGTATGAAAGCTTCACTCTGGAAGTAAATGAGCAAGGATGCTGTTTGAGGAATGAATGAAGATATTTTTACCCTTTGAAACACCATACACAGTAACCTTTAATTTGTCATTTTGTGTTTTGTCATACTGTCTCTTTCAATGTTTCCTACATGGGCTGCACATTTATCACTTACATATTTCTCATGATAAGAAGTGCATTGCAGAATGTTAATAACAAAAGTGTTATTTCTAATTCTATGAGAATTTAAAAAAATTGTAGCCTTTGGAAATGGCATTATGTAAAAACTGCCTTATAGAGGGAGCAGTAATGACAAATAAAAAAGAAGATGCTCTGTGATTTACATTTAAAGTAGCACTGAAAATTTCTTCTTTCAGTTTTCTGGCTTTGACTTTCTCATTTTCTGAGGACAGATAAGTATTTATTACTTAAAGTGCAGAAATATTTGCAGAATAATGTTTGTCTTACCTTGGGTCCTATGCATCTATGTAACATCTCTGCCAAAGACTTTGCTATTTTGGCTTAAATTTGTTTAATCTTATTCTCTAGAATATTAATTTCTCAGACCAGTTAACTATCTCTTAAAATGAAGATAATTTTAATTCCAGAGGTGTATCCTATTTGTTTCCAAATAAATGCTTCTTAAGTATACCTTGAATTATCATGTCACAGTCTGAAAATGGGAATGCATTTTTTTCTATGGGTTTAAATGTTGAAAAGTGACATTTTTCAATGATAATTTTGTGGATTTTTTTAAATACAGAATTTTCCCAAAATTATCAGTTGAAAACTGACACTTCTGGTGACATTATGGTGTTTGTAGAATAGTTGGTAAATTCTTCATAATTTATTAGCTCATTTTTCTTCAAAACTCTGAACCAGATAATTCCTTATTCTCAACTACGGTTGTCTTAAAATACTTCATCATTAATTTGCTACCACATGCTGAGCTAGAGGTTTTAACGTGAATCTAGCTAAAAGATTGGGAAATACAATACAGAATTTTAAACCAAAAGTCACAGTTACATCAGGGTAATTGATCATAACTTGTACCTCCTGCAGGAGTTGTAAATTCTAATGAAGGACTCCATGACAGCACAGAGAGAATGTTAATAATTCAAAAGGCATTGGCATTACTTTAGCAAGAAATTACCTATATTCAATATAATCCAATATTTTACCAAAACAAACTGCCTACAGTTATCCAGCTGTGTAACAGGTCTTACAGTTAAAGACAACAAAAAGCTTTCCATCTAACTAAATATAACCTGTGAGTTTCAGCTGCATTAGGAGTTAGGTTAATTTTTTAAAGTTTATAAATATGTGTTTTGGTAAATAATGTGAGCAGAAAGATTGGTAATTACATAGGTATCTTTAAGTCTTCTGTTGCATTGATCTCATGGGATGTAGTAAAAAGCTTATTTAGAAATTAGCATTCACATATAATATGAATAAAGTCTTCTAAACCTGATTTTTAATGGCATACTTCCTCTAATGCAATGCTGTATATTCAAACAGTTTTCCACTTTCCAATTTGTTGTGGTTTAACCCCAGATGGTAAGTGAGCACTACAGAGCCCCTCACTCACTCCTTCTCCCCTCCCCAAAGGGGCTGGGGAAGACAATGGAAAAAAACCTCATGGGCTGAGATTAAGACAGTTCAATAGGATAACAGAGGATAAGAATAACAGCAATAAAAAGAAAAACCACCACAACGACAATAACAATACTACTACATATAAAAACATTAATGCACCAATCCAATGGCTCAGCACATGCAGAAGGGAACCTGTTGCCAAGTCTGTTTCGCAGCAGCAATCACAAAATCACAGAATCACAGAATCCTAGGGGTTGGAAGGGACCTCAAGAGATCATCGGTTCTAACCTCCCTGCTAAAGCAGGCTCCCTAGCTCATACTACGCAGATAGGCGTCCAGACGAGACTTGAATATCTCCAGAGAAGGAGACTCCATCACCTCCCTGGGCAGCCTGTCCCAGGGCTCTGTCACCCTCACTGTGAAAAGCTTTTCCCCATGTTGGTGCGGAACTTCCTGTGTTCTAACTTGCAGCCATTGCCCCTTGTCCTGACTCCACAGACAAGTGAAAAGGGGCTGGCCAATTCCCCCTGCATCCCATGCTTAAGATAATTGTAAACACCAATTCGGCCTCCCCTTAATCTTCTTTTCTCTAGACTGAACAGTCCCAGCTTATTCAGCCTCTCCTCATAGGGAAGATGCTCCAGGCCCTTAGTCATCTTCGTAGCCCTTCTCTGGACACTCTCAAGGAGATCTCTGTCCTTTTTACACCAGCGAGCCCAGAACTGGACACAATACTCCAGGTGGGGCCTGACCAGGGCAAAGTAGAGGGGGAGGATCACCTCCTGTGACCTGCTGGCCACACTCCTCCTGATGCATCCCAGGATCCCATTGGCTCTCTTAGCCACCAGGGCACACTCCTGACTCATAGCCAACCTGTCATCAACCAGGACCCCCAGGTCCCTCTCCATAGAGTTCTTCTCCAGTAGGACATCTCCCAGCCTGTACTGACACATGCTGTTGTTCCTCCCTAGGTGCAAGACTTTACACTTGCTTTTGTTGAACTTCATTAGGTTTCTCCCTGCCCAGCTTTCCAGCCTATCCAGGTCTCGCTGGATGGCAGCGCAGTGTTCCTGCGTGTCAGCCACTCCTCCCAGCTTTGTATCGTCGGCGTACTTGCTGAGGGTGGATGCTATTCCCTCATCAAGGTCATCAATGAAGATATTAAACAGGACTGGACCCAGCACTGAGCCCTGGGGAACACTGCTAGTCACAGCTCTAACTTTGAATCAGTTTTAGAGAGAAGAAGTTTAGCAAAGATAGGTAGTAATACAGTTACAGCTTGTCTTTAGATCACAAAAAGAGTCAAGTTTTAGGTAAATATATCTAAAGCAATGCATATTATTGTGTTTTACAGAACATTTGAAAAATCACAGAGGTGTAGTCACTTGGTTAAAATGAAAGAAAATGACATTATCTGTTCTTTAATAGTACTGGCAATAAGCTTGTATCAAGCAAAGGTAGTGATTTCCCCTATGCCTACCACCAACTTTTAAGTCCCATAGTTCATTTTAGAAACAAACGTTTTGGATGTGATAAAAAACATAAGTGTATATCCATAGACAGAAGTCAGGCAGAAGTGCATGACTTTTGCTCAAGGATATTTTGATCCCAGGAAATGACTGTAGAGTCCTGACTTGTCTATCTTTCCTTCAGAAATGATGATTTTTTTGGACATACATCTGATGCAGAATGAGACCTGAATTTAATTCATATTTATTCTTCATAAACAACTGTAGTGACAAGCCATGTATCAAGATGATTGAACCTAATAATTTTATGTCCTCTCTTTGGAATGGATAGATTTTATCCATGCTGCCCAGTATTACAATAATAATTCATAAAAAAAGTCAAGGAAAGCAAAACAAGGGATCTAAACAAAAATGTGCTTGCATGAACAATACTAGCACAATTCTTCTACTCAAAGACTAAAGTGGCAATGCAACCCCCCAAAATGTAAGTTAAGTTATGCATGTTCTGCCTCATGATCTACCCAAAAGTAAAGTGTGAAGCACTGATTCAAATCTGTCTCAACATCAGAGAAAATAAAATTCTGAGTTCCAATGTATCCACTTAAGGTTGCTGGATGAACACCTTGCAGATTGTGCATTCCACTAGAAATACCAACCAAAAAATCTGCACAGCTCTTTCTGCAGTACCAGCAGGTTGTATGATGCATTCAGATTGTTACAGGAGGTTTTCTGTCAGTCTAAGCATCCATACTGCACTAGCACAGAAAATTGCATTCTCATGCTGCTTGTGTGGTATAAAATAATCACCATAAAAAACTGGAAAATTTTAATGCTGCTCAGGATGAGAGGAGTAAACACAACCAACTTCTGTAATCACCATGGCAATTGGAAGGAACCTAGACTTAGTCTTATCCTGCTCTGTGTAATAATAAGCAGGAATGCTTAGAAGAAAACAAAGCTCTCTGTAAGGGTGTCCTTGTCCAGGCCAGGCCAGATTTAACCTCCCCAAGCAGCCAGTACAGGTGAGCCCATCTGGCCGGGGCTGATTTCCACACCATGTGGCATCACTCCCCAGTAAAAGGGGCTCGTCAGGGACCGGTGGGTAAGTGTGGCTCTGGGACAGTCTGAGTGTGGTTGGGCATTGGGTTGGGCCTGGAATCAGTGTTATCAGTGTGTATGTGTGTGAATTTTGCCCTGAGCTCGGTTGTTGTTCCCCTTTCATGGTGCTGTCAGTAAAATGTCTTTATTGAACCCGAGGTGGGCTCTGTCTGGTTCTCCTGGGAAGGGGTGAGTGAGTGAAGAGGCATGTGGTGCCCAGCTGTTGCCTGGGGCTGAACCACCACAGTCCTTTTTGGCACACAAAGTGGGGCTCAAAGGTTGGAATAATGGTAGAAATGACCTATTGTGTTAAAAAGTTGTGGTAGATCTTTATCATGATATTTAAAGAGGTGATGGCAAAGAATATGTTTTGTTTGATCACCTGTCTCCAGTATGTGAACCTACATCCACTTTACGCAATCCTTACTCTGTTTGTCACCTCAGGGAGGTGAAGAGCACCCATTATATAAAAATGAGAAAAAATATAACCTGTTCATGGATGGGCCCTGTTGCATTGTTGGAAAACATCAGAGGAGACGGAAAGCTGCTGTATGTAGTCAGTCATGACAAGCTGCAGAAGCTGCTGAAGGAGAAGGTGAATCCAGACAGTTTGCAGAGGAAAACGCCATCCAGCTGGCTTTAAACATTGCCAAACAAGAAAAGTGGCCAAAATTGTACCTTTGTATCAACACCTGGATTGTGGCCAATGCCCTGTGGGGATGGTTGCAGCAATGGAGACAAAGCAACTGCCTGTGCTGCGCACAGGTAAACCCATCTGGGCTGCTCCATTGTGGCAAGATTTCTACTTAGCTATAGAACCTAAGTGTAAAAGTACATCATGTAGATGCCCACATGTCCAAGAGTCAAGCCACTGAAGAACATCAAAACAACCAGCAGGTCAATCAGGCAGCTAAGATTGAGGTAGCTCATGTAGATTTTGATTGACAGTGTAAGGGCGAATTATTTATAGCTTGCTGGATACATGATACCTCAGGCCATCAAGGAAGAGACGCCACTTATAGATGGGCTCATGATCGAGGGGTGGATTGACCATGGACACTATCTCACAGGTCATTCATGAATGTGAACCATGTGCCTCAATCAAGCAAGCCAAGTGGTTAAAGCCTCTGCAGTATGAGGGTCGATGGCTGAAATACAAATATGGAGAGGCCTGGCAGATAGTTTATTTATTGTGTCCAGTTCTGGGCTCCCTGGTATAAAAAAGACAGGGATCTCCTTGAGAGAGTCCAGAGAAGGGCTACGAAGATGATTAAGGGCCTGGAACATCTATCCTATGAGGAAAGGCTGAGAGAGCTGGGGCTGTTCAGCCTGCAGAAAAGAAGACTCAGGGGGGATCTAATAAATGTTTATAAATATCTTAAATATGGGGTGCAGGGGGAATTGGCCTGTCCCTTTTCAGTTGTCTGTGGAGACAGGACAAGGGGCAATGGCTGCAAATTGGAGCACAGGAAGTTCCACACCAACATGCGGAGGAACTTTTTCACAGTGAGGGTGACAGAGCCCTGGGACAGGCTGCCCAGGGAGGTGGTGGAGTCTCCTTCTCTGGAGATATTCAAGACTCGTCTGGATGCCTATCTATGTAATATGAGCTAGGGAGCTGCTTTGGCAGGGGGGTTGGACCCGATGAACTCTTGAGGTCCCTTCCAACCCCTATGATTCTGTGATTGATTACATCACGCTCCTGCAGACACTCCAAGACAAGCGGTATGTGCTCACAATGGTAGAAGCAGCCACAGGCTGGCTAGAAACGTATCTTGTGTCCCATGCCACTGCCCAGAACACCATCCTGAGTCTTGAGAAGCAAGTCCTCTGGTGATATGGCACTCCAGAAAGAATCGAGTTGGACAATGGGACTCATTTCCAGAACAATCTCATAGATGCCTGGGCCAAAGAACATGGCTTCGAATGTGTGTATCATACAGCCTACCGTGCACCAGCCTCTGGAAAATCACGAAGTACAATGTGCTGTTAAAACTACACTAAGAGCAATGAGCGGTGGAACCCTAAAAAACTGGGATATGCATTTAGTTAAAGCCACATGACTAGTTAATTCCGGGGGATCTACCAATTGAGCTGGCCCTACCCAACTAGAACTCCCAGAACTCCCACATACTGTAGAGCTGGATAAAGTCCCTGTAGTGCTCATGAAAAACCTGTTGGGGAAGACAGTCTGGTTGTTCCTGCTTTAGGGAAAGGCAAACCCAATTGTGGGATTGCTTTTGCTCAGGGATCTGGGTGCACTTGGTGAGTGATGGGAAAGGATGGGGAAGTTCCATGTGTACCCCAAAGGGATTTAATTCTAGGTGAAGACAGCTGCTAAATTGTTGGTATAATGAAATCAGTCCATGGTAGATGGTATAAACAAGGTATAAATGGTATGAACATCCCAAATCAACTGAAAATGTAGGATCCAGGCATGATGTTCTGGCCAGGCCAGGCCAGAGTTACCCTTCCCAAGCAGCCTGCATAAGTGAGCCCAGCTGGGTGGGCTGTTTTCCACACCATGTGACATCAGTACCCTGTAAAAGGGGCTGGTCCAGCAGAGGTGGGTTGGTGTGACTCTTGGACAGTCCGAGTACGGTTGGGCTTTGGGTTGGTCCTCACATCAGTGCTCCGTGTTACCACCTCAATGGGTCAGTAAGGTGCTCTGTGTTATTGAGGAGGGATGTGGGGCGGAGTGGGATGGGGTAAAGGAGAGAGAGAGAGAGAGAGAGTGAGAGAGCGCAGTGCTGGCAGTAACTGTCCTTATTCCAACCCATAGGGCTCTGTCTGGTTCTCCTTCTGGGAAGGGGTGAGCAGCACGTGGTGCTCAGCTGCTGCCTGGGGCTGGACCATGAGAAGGAGTTACCCTCAGATTCATTCCTAAGTTCCCACAGTCCACCCCATTCACATAAAAAACATCATGTAACAAGTCAGGTTTTACACTCTGATCCTTCTCTTCCTATTTGCTGTCCACAATTGCATCAGTGATGAGTAATCTCATTGCCTGTCTTGTGACTGCCTGCTCAGCAACAATCACCTACCGTGACCTTTTCCTTCCTTTCTCAAGCCAGATCTACAGGAGCCACTGGAACACCTATGGGAGCTGGATCTTACCCATAACTGCTATATGGATGAAGGGGCCTATAATGTATATATGCATCAGATGAGAAGGTGTTTGATTCAATGTCACTTCACCTGCTGGAGCTGTTTTACCTGTTTCCTAGTATTTCAGAACATAAAGGTATTTCCATTTTTTTGTATTTGGTTGTTAACTGCCTTTTCGTAAGGCACTTTCTATAAACTCTAGGATAGGTTTCTTGATCTTTCCCACCAGAGTTGGGAGAATTGTCCTGAACCCAGAGAATTAGAGAAAATGAGTGAATAAATGCAGTCTAGTTAGGTGGGAGGATACCTCAGCTATGGACAATTTGGGTTCACATGCTTCTTGTTCTCATGGGCATGTCCTGTCTCTGGACCACATATTATTCGTATCTCAGTGGGGCTTTTTTAGGGGAACTGATTAAGGAGAAAGAAACTTCAAAATATATTGAGTTTATCCTGCCTGTTGATGGCAATATGTTGGAAAATCCTAAGATATTTCTCCCACCAACCTCTACACACAATGCCTAGAAACACTTCTCAAGGTGCATTTATCAAAATTCCTTTTTTTTTACATGACCCCCCTAAAAATGATACTGCTGAAAGGACCTGTGTTGACCCTGTGTTCTTCTCACTCTTTCAAGTCCTATGTGGAGGTAAGAAGTCTGAAGTGGGACCTGGAATGCTATACACTGAGAACAAACATTTGGCACTGAATAAGTTTTTTATTCAGAAAGCTCGCAGCAAGGAACCTCACCCACTGAGCCTAGCTCTCTTCACTGAATGAAGTAAGAGATACATAGAAGAAGCACTCCTAAGAAAGCTGCATTCCAGCTAGGTCCCTATGCACCTTTGGAAACAGGGCCCAAAAATTACACTTGCAGGTATGTCAATAAAGAAAATTAACCTATTCTTTAATCCATCTTCATTCTATTAAAACACCAAGAAACACGTCCGGCAAAAGCCTGGTAGCTAATGTGCCTGAAAGCATTCTCTTTGCTCCTCTCCCCTCCCCCCCAAAAAAAAACTACAACGCCCTATATTTTCAGAATCCTAAACAGATTTTATTAAGTTTTCATATTTATAAAGCAGTAATATGCTAAGGTAATTTTAATTATTCTAAGTATTTGGTATTGTATTTCAGCATAGGATATTCTAATTGATGG
Organism: Laterallus jamaicensis coturniculus; assembly: GCA_022605575.1. Lineage (NCBI taxonomy): Eukaryota > Metazoa > Chordata > Aves > Gruiformes > Rallidae > Laterallus > Laterallus jamaicensis. Next base: position 4,578,466 of record JAKCOX010000052.1, read on the forward strand.
TTTAAGAGGCGATAAGGATATAGGGAGTCCTACTAGGGCACAAGCTGAATAGATGACAATTCTCATCACTAGTTTGCATTGTGAACACAGCACTGGAAAATGCTATATTTATAAAAAGATGACCAAATAACTAGACCTTTGCATTTGACATTGCCTTAGTTAAACTATAAGTAGCATTCTCTTTGAACTTTTTAATTCAGTAAGATCATACCTATAGATTGCTGGAAGACAATGTTCAGCATCCTGCATTGAATTTCCTGTAAATAAATATAATTTAATGTCTGGTTCATAACATGGTTCATGATTTAATAAGCAGAATTTCTATAAAACCCAGCATGTTTTCAGATTTGTTCTTTATAGCAAATAATATATGTAGAACATTTACTGGGTTCAGGCATAGTAAACTTTATCTGCAATCTGATGAAAATTCTCACCTTAATATTGCTTGCATCTGAAGCTTCCAGTTTATTCTTCAGAGTATTAAAAAGGCCTCAAATAATTTAAAATACTTTGGAAATAGTACAGAAAAACCTTTCCTTTGATTTTTAAGAAATTAAAATGAGTATTTTCAATTCATTACTGAATAACTGGGGGAAAAAATAGTGTTGCTTTGTCCTTATAACATGTCTTTAAGCACTGTGAATCCCCAATACTGCTTGTTCATGACAGCATTTGATATTAACACCCAAAGTGCATTTTCTTTCCAAGTTTCTAAAAAAGTACTACCAAAAATTTAAAGTATTTCTAAATCAAGGAAAGTAGAATGTAGTGTTTCAACTTGAAACCAGATATATGTCCATGTATTTAAAGAAAATTACTACAGATTGAAAACTTGGAAAGCAAAGATACATTGCTGCAAATAGCAAAACCTGTAATTCATCACTGCCGTTGAGATAGAACCGTAATATTTTTCCTTCAATTTGAGTAATATGATTCTAGGTGTATTTTCCTGGATTTTGTCCTGGTTTAATCTTTAGATTGATTTTAACAATTATCATTTTTTAATGGATACGAATCTGAATGTTTCACACCATCTTCCTGACACTAAGTCTTCACACTTGGTGCTTTGAAGCCATTGCTGTACTTAACTACATTGACTGAGACTTTTGCTAAGCTTTTCTTGCTAAGGAAGTCTGTGGTCCTCTCCTGTGTAATCTATTGCACATACAGAGCTGTTGTATACTTTCTCCTGATTAAACATTGTAGATTTTTGTATAGGTATATAGGTTTAAGGCTGAAGGATGCATATGCCATTTTAATGTACTGGCCCCTTATACAGCTTTTGAAAGGTTAGATAAAATATCTGTTATATTTTTCTGTCTAAAGAATCTCTCTCTAAAACAATGATGCACTAGCAGAAATATATATGCAGTGAGAGCAAAAATCCAGACAGCTACTTTGTTTGAAAAGAAGATATTTAATCTATTAGTGTCATCCCACGTGTCTTTTCTATATCCAATACTGAAATCCATACAGGAAGTGGAAATCTTAAAAAGAAAGTCCACTGCTACAGGACAAATGGGACACTGGTATCCTGATTACACGGATTATGTGTATGATTTCAAAAACAGTGATGTCAGCTGTCTTCCTAACAGTCCTTCCACATGCACCTCATGGTTACAGAATCCCTGCTGTGCAACTGTTTGGCTCTCATTTTTTAAATTTGTGGTTTTTTTGGCTGCAACACATTAAATTGATTCCAAATAGCAAAATAAAATACTTCTGAAAGCAGAAAGCAGTGACGAACTTTAAGTAGAATTTGATATAATTCTATTTATGTGAGTACGTATTACAGTGACAAATAAATGCAGAGTCCAGAGGGGAGTGCTGAGAATCACGGCTCAGAGCTTTGGAGCCTTATCTTACCATTAACTTGCAAAGCCACTGAACCATTTCTGTTTCTTACTCTGCTCATCTTTTAAACTGAAAGACTAAGCAACTTCACAGGAGTGCTGCAAGTGTAGGTTACCTGATACTCTAAAATGCTTTAGTGTTCTTATAATTAGAAAAATATTCCCATTTCTTTTAAGATTGTAAATTCCACTTTTCCTTAATAATTTATGTCTCTCCAATAGACTAATCAGATCTGTATGGGAAAAGCCTGTGCAAGAGATAGTGAAGACAATCGTATAAATCAAGGGTAATGTTAGGGAACCTTACAAATGCAGTCTTTTGCTGTGGGATGCTTTCTGTGGTGCTTTTCCACTTGGTACTCAGATTGTTTACTGCATTGCATATGCAGTTCTGTTGAGGTCCGCTTCCTGAAAATCCTGCTAGCAGAGCTTTCCCTAGCTCAGAGGCAGTTGCATCAGCAAATGCTCTGCTTCACCTCAGTGCAGCATATTGCACTAGAAAATTGCTCAGGAATACATCAACATGATTTGGAATACACGGAATTGTACATGGAATTAAGCCTACTGAAGGGAGGAGGGCAAGGAAAGTGATGATAAACCACACACATGTGTAGAGAAGTCCATAGTGGCCTCCTCATGAAGTCAGTGAGCTATTCACCTGACAGCACTTAAAAGTTACGCCTCTATAGTTTCCAGGACATGTTGGCTTATGCTTCCACCAAGAAGAATTAGTGTCTTCAGGGGAAGACCTGAGGGTGCAGCCTACAAATGATGTTGGTTTGTACAAAAATTGGGGTTCGGTTCTTCAGATCCTCAGGGACCTTGGAGGCAAATTAGGTCTGTGGTGAGCTAAAAAATCTGTCTACCATGCTAGCAGAGAGAATGGGAGATTGAAATATGTACAAGAAAAAGAGATCCTTTGCAAATGTGTTTTGTGTGCCAAAGAGGCATGAGAGTCTTGTATTCACAAAAGCTGGTACTTAGCTTGAAAAATGAAAGACAGGCCTTTTAAATTGTCCCCTTTTTGCTCAGGAAGGAAGGATCATAAATGCTCTTTGTCAATTTGGGAACAGAATATATCTTCATTTGTTTGTAAAGGATTACCTATACAATTGTCTGGTTTTGTTTGCTTCTCTCCGCTTCTTGTCACGGGAGGGGAGGGGGGGTGTGGGTGGTGTTGGGGGGGTGGGGGCTGTGAAGAAGAATACTTCAACTGGACCCTTGGAATGGCAGTATAATCCTGGGGAAGAACATTATCATTATTCACCTGATTTTTGAAGAGGAAATAACACAGAGCAGAGTTCATAATGTTGCAGTATTTATTACATGACTATATGTGAACTGCAAGTAGGCAAGAGGACTATGCTGTAGAAAATATCTGCTTTTCCTTTCTCTCCCATTATGTTTGTACAAAATCATACAGAACTCCAATTCCCTGTAGAAGGAAAAAGATTTATAAGCTATATGTATATGTGAAATACATATAGTTCTAGTACTACTTTGTTTTTTAAAAATATTTTCTGAAGCTCTGAAGGCACAGTCCAAGGCCTCTTATTGAAAACACGCCCCAAAAAAGTAAAAGAATCATGAATTAGAATGAAATAATCACCCAAGGGGGAATTCTGAAATATGATACAGTTGTAAACACAGCTACAAGGAAAATAACTGATTCTGCTAAAGGTTAACATTCTCTGTACTGAAAGCACGTTATAACTTCTATGATTCTTATGAAGAAGCTATAATAGGCTATATTATATCACCAGAACTCATAATTTCTCTGTACCAGTAACTTATACAGATATACTTAATAAGTATGCTGTGACTCTACGTATCCATTTTCTTTAATTAGGTTGACTTAAAAATGCTTTGTTAATCACCAGCTACTAGTGATAGCTTTTGCCTGGTGAATATTTTTACAGCCCTTTTCTACAGACTGAAAGGAGTGATCCAAAATAATGTGCAATTTATGGAATAGCTTTAATGTTCCAGTAAAAAAAATATGAAGATTTACTATTGCAAGATATTTATATGGCCATGCACTAGAAACTGAAAACTGGAGCTAGTTATCTTCTGAATGGGATACCCCCATGGGAAATCTGAGCCAAGGGGTGAGCAGTGGTTGCAGCTATGAGCATCCTTATTGCAGAAAGCTACCAAACATTGCTCTACGATGCCTGGTAATATATAGTGAAGTGCTGTGAATGCTGCATCCACCAGGCACTTTCAAACACCTTAAACTACTGTTATAATTCTTATTATATTGTTTTTGGAAAAGTATAAAAATGTGAGAAGTGAATTATTTTTCCTTAATTGGTGACATTCATGATATTTGAGGTCAGGAATATACACAAGCAAATACACAAGGGTGGCTTTTCTACTAGCCCAGTAGTGAGGCCAAGCTATTGCTCAATAAACTTTTACTTCATACCAGAGAAGTAGAGGAGCAATTACACTAGCAACTAGATAGATTTCACTAGATAAGGGCAATGCTAGCTGAAATTCTAATAGAGATAATAACTGGTTTGCTGCTTTATATATCAGAAATTTTCATATTCATAGTATCCATTTCCTGAGCAAATTCAGGTTTAACTGTGTTCTGCCTTCCTGCTCTTTTTCTTTACTTCAGATTGACTCTCCTATATTCTTTATTTACTCTATTCAATTATAAAAGTTGCTGTAAACTGTTGGACCGCATCTATTTGTAGCTAACTATTGTAACATAAAGTAAGTAGCGCCCACTGCAGTTAAGGTTGAGTTTTGATTTCCATCCCTCACCTTCATCAGAGGCACAGCTTAAATCATAAGCAGGATCTGCGTGGATAAATGTCAAACACCATCTTCCTTTCTTACTGTCGTAGTTTTTGCCCCAGCTAAGAGCTGGGCACCATGCAGCCGCTCTCTCTTTAAAGAGGGAGTGGGGGCGTGTGGGGGGAATTGGGGAAGGGGAAAAGGGAAGGACAAAAAACCCAGAAAAACCAAAACATCATGGACTGGGATAGTTTACTGGGATTGCAGAGAGATATATATAATAATAATTTATTATTTTACTTTACAGCAAAATACACAGAACTGGTGACACACAGTACAGTTTCTCACTGAAATGCACCACTCAGGCTGTACAGCTCAGAGACATCCTGAAACTGGACCGTCCCCAAAACCGCGTGTCCTGGAACTGAGTTCTCTTTCCTATCCCCCAGTCCCCATTTTATAATGAGCATGACGTAACTGGCCCTTTGGCCAGTTTGGGTCACCTCTCCTGCTGGCTGTGTCCCCTCCTAGCTTCCTGGCTGCCCCCCACTTTCGCGTTTGCAGGGCAGTGTGAACAACTGAACAGCCCTTGGCTGCTTGGCAACAACTAAACCATCAGTGTGTTATCAGCACTGCTCTCATCCTAACTCCCAAACATGGCATTCCACCTGCTGAAAGAAATTAACTCTATCCTAGGCAAAACCAGGACACTTGCTTTAAGTTTGAACTCTTGAATTTGAGTTTCTAGCACTAGCACCAGTAACTAACCTGCCATTCCCTGCCAAGGTTTCTTCAGCATTTTTTCTTCATTTTTCTTTCTAAATCGTTCGTTTCTACTACTAAACCCCACAGAGAACACAGGATATACCCATATAGTAGAGACAATTTAAAAATAACAGAACAATAACTAAAATGTACCTTATTTTTGTAACCTGAATCTCACTTCATGGAGCTATATTGTGATAATGGTGATTTTCACATCAATGTTTCTTTTCCTTTGATTGCTAACCAGTCTTAACACACACACACAAAGGCCTAGCACAGTGATAGACATGTGAGTGCCTTGGAAATATGGCAGCAGTATCAACTTTGTCGCATGCCAGAACCATTGTTGAACATGTTATTTCCTTGCGAAGTAACTGGAACCACAAAAATGTATCGAAACTTTCTTCTAACTCATTTCCCATTGGAAATCAGCTAAATGGATTTCTGAACCTCTATACACTGGTCCAATTTTTTTTGAAGCTCTGCTGTGAGTCAGCAAGATTTCTCTTGTTGCCTGTGGATGCATTCTCATTTATGCTAACACCCCTTAGAATCACAGAATCATAGAAACAGACTGGCATGGGTTGGAACCTCAGGCCTGAATCTACACAAGGTTGCCCAGGGCCCCATCCAACCTGGCCTTGAACACTTCCAGAGACGGGGCATCCACTACTTCTCTGGGCAGCATGTTCCAGGACCTCACCACTCTCTTTGTAAAGAACTTCCTCCTAATATCTAATCTAAACCTTCCTTCCTTTAGTTTTAACCCATTCTGTCTTGTCCTGACATTGTCTATCCTTTTAAAAAGTGGATTGCCTTCCTGCTTATAAGCTCCCTTCAGGCACTGGAACGCTACAGTGAGGTCCCTCCACAGCCTTCTCTTCTCCAGGCTGAACAAGCTCAGCTCCCTCAGCCTCTCTTTGTAAAGCAGGTGCTCCAGCCCTCTAATCATCTTTGTGACTCTCCTCTGAACCCTCTCCAACAGTTCCACATCTTTCTTGTATTGGTGGCCCCAGATCTGGACACAGTACTCCAGATGGGGCCTCATGAGGGCAGAGTAGAGAGGGACAATTACCTTCCTGTCCCTGCTGGCCATCCCTCTTCTAATAGAGCCCAGGATACCATTGGCCTTGCGAGCTGCAAGAGCACACTGGTAGCTCAAGTTAAGTTTCTCATCCACCAGAATCCCCAAGTCCTTCTCAGCAGGGCTACTCTTCAGGAGCTCTTCTCCCAGTCTGTGTCTATATCTGGGATCTGGGATTTTTCCAGCCCAAGTGCAACACCTTACACTTGGCAGTATTGAATCTCATTAGGTTCACCCAGGCCCATCTTTCCAGCCTGTCAAGATCCCTCTGGATGGCTTCCTTTCCTTCTAGGCTGTCGACCACACCACTCAGCTTGGTGTCATCCACAAACTTGCTGAGGGTGCACTAAATTCCATCATCGATGTCATTGATAAAGATGTTAAAGAGAACCGGTCCCAAGACAGACCCCTGGGGGACACCGCTTCTCAGACTGACAGCACGTAATACCATTTTGACTAACAAATAGGTGTTCTCGTTTCCTTAATCCTTCTAACATATCACCCTGAGACCATAATAGCATACTTACTTTCAATATTGTCCCACTGACTTTGCACACTGGTTATTATGATCTGGATTAATATGTTCCTTAATAATAGGAATATTCAGCTAACCCCTATGAATTACATGTCATTATGCAGAAAGTAATGATGATTTTAATTAAATCAATAAAAGAAAGTTTAGGATTCTAGGGATTTAATGTAAAGACAGGTCGTGGATTTTTTTTTTTTTAACCCGTATATATTTCCCACCAATATCTTTGTCTCATTGGGTTTTGATCATCTGTGGTACTCACTGGAGGTGTGGTGGAATGCATTGACTTGCTTTGCCTTTTTCTCTGGTGATATCTGAGGAAATTGCAGTTACCCAACCCAGCTGATAATCACTTTAAGCTGATCACTTCTAGATAATCATACTCTATGATTTTGGCTTTCATGCTTGCTAATGCATATCATATTGCACAGTGCATAAACAGACCTTATTACAATGTTCTTCTGCCTTGCTAAATTGCATCAGTATCATAATTTCTGATATTCTTAAATCCCTGCAATTTTCAGGTAGGGATGCAGATTTATACAGTATAATTTTTGTAGAGGCAAAAAAATACCCAAACCAGTTAGGAGTAATTTTGAAAAGACATTAACAAGGAATTGTTGGCTTTGAGTGAGAGGGTTAAAGGTCTTGAAACTCCAATAGTGGAGCGTCATCTTACATGGGGGAGTGATTTTGCACATTTTGAGTCATCAACCATAAATCTTAGCAGCTCTCAAGTCAGCAGTGTAGTATTAACATTCCGACCGACAACCTGAACCTCTGTATCGTTAATGTCTGTTGGAGTCTTAGAGCAGTTTCAGTTAGAGAAAAATGTGGTTTCATTTTTCTTCTGTCTTCTGAAAATAAATCTCAATTTTAGTGTATTAATTGGCTTGGCTTGGCTTGTGAGTTTCTGTGACATTTAAATTGCCATAGTTGGCAGTATGTCTACAGAGGAGATGTTACAGAAGCATGGCTGTAATCCTTCTCCCACAGATTTAGACTGGGTAAAGGAGAAGTGTCCTGACACCGTAGTGGCCGTGGAAAGGATAGAACAATCCTGTGGAAATAGTCGAAATGGCTGAAGTGAAGGAACCATGTGTGTTATCCTAGGCACCTGCTTGATGTGAGCATAGAACAAAATAATGATTGCAAAAGCTTAGCCACGGACAATCTAAGGAAACAACTAGAAAGAATAGATTGTTTGAAATGAGAACTGCAAAGGGAAAGAGAGAAGATCACAGAATCACAGAATCACAGAATCCTAGGGGTTGGAAGGGACCTCAAGAGATCATCGGGTCCAACCCCCCTGCCAAAGCAGGTTCCCTATCTCATATTACATAGATAGGCGTCCAGACGAGACTTGAATATCTCCAGAGAAGGAGACTCCACCACCTCCCTGGGCAGCCTATTCCACTGCTCTGTCACCCTCACTGTGGAAAAGTTCTTCCACATGTTGGTGTGGAACTTCCTGTGCTCCAGCTTACAGCCATTGCCCCTAGTCCTGTCCCCACAGACCACTGAGAAGGGGCTGGCCAATTCCCCCTGCCACCCATGTCTAAGATATTTGTAAACACTAATTAGGTCCCCCCTAAGTCTTCTTTTTTCCAGGCTGAACAGACCCAGCTCACTCAGCCTTTCCTCATAGGGGAGATGTTCCAGAACTGTACACAATACTCCAGGTGGGGCCTGACCAATGCAGAGTAGAGGGGGAGGATCACTTCCTTCGACCTGCTGGACACACTCTTCCTGATGCATCCCAGGATCCCATTGGCTCTCTTGGCCACCAGGGCACACTGCTGGCTCATAGCCAACCTGTCATCAACCAGGACCCCCAGGTCCTTCTCCACAGAGCTCTTTTCCAACAGGTCATCCCCCAGCCTGTACTGATAAAGTCGATTATTCCTCCCCAGGTGCAAGACTTTACACTTGCACTTGTTGAATTTCATCTGGTTTCTCCCTGCCCAGCTCTCCAGCCTGTCCAGGTCTCGCTGAATGGCAGTGCAGTGTTCCTGCTTGTCAGCCAGGAACAGAAGATGTATCTGCTGCAAATGAAAATTGATTTTAGCACAAGTGGGAACACCCCTCTCCCCTCCCTCCCCTTCCCCCCTACCTCCCTGAAACAGAGGAACCCTAGTTAAAACAGAGAGGCATGTGTGGACCCCCGGACCACAGCCTGCACGATTCTCTGGCCAGGACCTGGGCTTGCCAATTGCAAGTGAAGTTCTCATGAAAAATTGGAGATACAAATGAAATATTTGTGGAGACTGCTGGGGGGAAGGGTGATCAGATACTGTTGAGCAATGATGAAGAAAAAGGGTTTTGGGTTCCAGGAGTGTTTGTGAGTAAAAGACTGCAGGGCAACTAGCCATTAACCTCCCGACTGGCTTATTGGGCTGGGGGTATGGTTGCCAAAGAGTGAAGAGAACCTTTTACCATTAAAATGAAAGGACTTTCAGAGCTGGCTGAAGGGGTGCAAGAAGTCACTTGAATCCAGGCAGTGTATGAAGGAGGGCAGCAAGGCTACCAGTGGCTACACCAGTAGACCCCAGCCACTTCAGACCTCTTATTAGGTGATGGCCAGGCGCTTTGCAAACACACCTTCATTCCAAGAGAAAGAATTCAAACATTGAGCACAGTCGGCAACACCCTCAGAACCACCCTGCACACGTTCTGACTTGGGTGGAGATGTTACATGATAGTGATCTGTGGGTGTGATATGGGATGGGCTGGGGTAGGGGTGGCACTATCAGGACTCCCAGGGTCAGACAAGCTGAAAACTCTACTGTGACTTGTTGAGGAGTACCCCAAGAAACGCTGCACGGGCAACCCATGTCTCAGGGTTACTAGAGGGGAAAAGTATGGAACAAAAGGAGGCGCTGGCAACCCTCCTTCCCTTGGATTGGCTGGCAATGGTGTGCTTCATGCACCCCAGGATATGGTTGGCCCATGTGCAAATCTTGCACCTGGCCTTGTGGAACTTCATCATCTCTAGATAACGTTTACTGTCTGAACCATCTTGCAAAAATAGGTGTGAAGTATGGTGTTTTTGAAAGCCTTCTATGTTCATCCCGCTGAGCTTGGTTTCCACAGGATGACAAAACCCCACAGCTCTTCCGAGGCTGAAAGATCCAAGCCCTCAGCCTGAAGCAGAAAATCAGAAAGATTTCAAGTGGAAACAGGATTTCATCTCATTTCATTACATTTCATTTAATTTCATTCCATTTCTTGTCATTATATACTTGTCATTGCATTATATAGCATGTTATTATATATCATATCATTTTATCTTTTCATTACACATAATTTCATTTCAGTTTTTACTTTTTCAATTTTTTTTAATTTCATGGTATCATTTCATATATGTCAGTTCATTGCATATAATTTCATTACATATCATGTCATTAAATGTCACGTCATTCATTTTGCTTTGTTACTGTAGTTTACTTCATATATTTTATTTTATGTAATTTGTTTCCATTTGGGTTTAGCTTAATTTAATTTATTTTAAGAGTTTATTTGATTATTTGAATTTTAATTAATATTTTATTTATTATATGCATTTTATTGCATTTCATATGATTATTTACATTGAATATAGTTTAGTACAGTTCATTTTACACTATTGATTGGACATGATTTGATATTTTATTTAATCTTATTTTAAATCTTATTTAAAGAACACAGGCTTGTGGGAGTGTGATATTAATCTGCCAAGCCTCCCTGTATTTATATTTCAGCTATCGTTCTCCATACCAAAGAGGTTTTAACTGCTTGGCTTGCCTCACTGCAGGATTGCAGTGCATGTCTCACATTCACGGATGACCTCTGAGAGAGCGTCCGTGGTCATCTACCCCTCGATCATGAGCCCATCTATAAGTTGCATTGTTTCTTTGATGGCCTGAGGTGTCATGGGCTCATCGAACTGTAAATAATTTGCCGTTATATCTAGATCTACCTGAGCCACTGAAACCTCATCAGCCTGATCTTTGTACAGGTTGTTTTGATGTTCCTCTTGGGTAAAACAAATTTCTCCATCTGGGCAGCAATATCTTGGCATAATTCAGCAGCTTTTCTGTTGGAGTTTACTGGGCCTTCGATCCTCTGTAGCCCTGACTCCAAAACCCCAGAGGTCAGCGTTGAGTCTCCCCTGGTGCTTTCTAACAGAGACCCCAGATAGGGCCATTCTCCCCGGCTATGGTGTAGAGCATGTTCTTTACATCTGGCCCTGTCCAGATCAAGCCAAGGGCTACAGCATGGACTGTCTCCTGTTTGATCTGCTCAAAGGCTTTTGCTGCTCAGGGCCCCACTGGAAATTGTCCTTACTCCAGGTTACATGGAAGAGAGGGCTCACAATTAGACTGTAGTTTGGGGTATGCATTCAGCAGAAACTGCTGCTGCCTAATAAAGCTTGTGTCTCCATTTTATTGGTTGGTGGAGACATAGTTGCTATTTTATTGATAATATCCATTGGGATCAGATGATACTCATCTTGGCATTTTATTTCTAAATACTGGATTTTGTGTGCAGGTTTAAAACTATAACCCCACCTAGTGGGACTTCTTTTTAATAGCTGATACGATTTGATCAACTCCTTGCTCTGCTTTTGACTACTTAGTAAAGACCATCAAGCAAAAGTGGGAGATTCCAAGGCTTTGCCTGCACAAGATTTGTCCTTGAAGTATACTACCTTTGCTACTATTACGCTTACTTTATCAGTAACAAAGGATTGATGCATGCAATGAACTATCTACTATATTGTATTATGTGGTGGAGCTCTGAAAAAAGCTTAAAGTAGAACTGTGGAGGAAAAAAAAAAGTATCCAGTTTTATGAGATACAAGTGACTTTATGTAAAAAAGTACAACGCAGAAGTAGCGTAGGTCAATGGTTCCTGGAGCACCCAGGCTGCAGCAGTTTCCTTCAGAGTAGTCCATGGTCATAGGAAAATAATAAACCATGAGGTGGCCCAAAAGCATAAAAGAATGAAACTTACTGTAAGGAATGATGGATACTAGGCTATAACAAATTTGAGTAAATAAATTAATAAATTCTGGCATGGTACACACCTAAATTGCAATATGAGCATATTCCATTGGTTTTGTTTCTCTTGCCTTTACTCACACAAAGAAAGTGAAAAGATGGGTCACCACTTCTAAGCTCTTCTCACCAGGAACTGTGATGTATGGAGTAAGGAGTGCATGCCAGGTGTTTCTGGTCCACAATATCTACAGCTCATGTTACTGTAACACATAACTCAGACTATGAAACTATGGCACCCTGAAGAATGAGCCGGCCCAACTCTCGCACAAAATGACTCCTTCATTGATAGGAACCTTCAAGTTGTGTTTATTGACAGCTCACTGGGTAAGAGCATCTTCATCAGCACCCTGCCAGGACACAGAACTCTCAAAAGCTGCACGTATCTTTCAAACTGTGCCTAGATGGGCTCAACCAATGGCATCACCTTCTGCATTCAAATGATTCTGTCATTTTTGGTATTTCTTCAATCAGTAATACTGGTTATCAGCATTGACATACTGGATACTTGAAATGCCGGTCAGACAGTGCTTCTGTGGTTTCCATTTTGAAGCCTTTCAGTCTGTAAGACTGCCAAGGCTCAAGCCTCCCACTAAGAGAACATTATGTAGAGCTATACCAAACTTCCACCTGTTCTGGTTCTGAAACATTAGTGTATGCTTATGGAAAAAGTGGAAAATATGAGCAACAGCAGAGGGATATTCCAATAAACTAACCCACTGTCATGCAACCAGCAGCTTATGAACTTTCTGTTGCTTACAACCCTTAATGGAGTCTTATTGCACAAATTTGAGTGACTGCCTTTTAAATCACCTGCACTTTTGAACCAAAATGCCATTTGGAAGTAAGTTCCATGATTTAATGTCAGTTACCCTGGAAAAACACCCGCTTCCATTTGTGGTAAGCTTGTTGCCTGATCATTACATTTAGTGCCTCCCATTCCTGCATTGTAAGAGAGTATCAAGTAATGGTAACTGTCATTTTCTCCATACCAGCCAGGATGCTGTGATATCATTCCCTTCCCTCAGCTCTCTCACAGGTACTGAAGCTATTCCATGGCTCTGCTCATCCTGGTTTCCATATTCTACTTTGTTGTTGTTGCTGTTGTTAACTACTTTTTTTTTTAAGATGGGAGTGAGAAGAGCAGATAGAATTAATGAATTCGTGACATGTTGACATGGTATTTTCAACTTTTTTCTCACCCAGTTATTTCCAAATAATTTTCTTCTTGTCCTTTTTAAGCAATTCTGAGCATTCACAAAACTAACTATAGAGTTTCTAGTATCTTTCCCAAGTAGAAATTACAAATTCAGAGATCTATAAACCCAAATACTAATTAGATAGAACTTAATTGAGCAACTTTCAGCTGACATTTTAGCATTCTCTCAAGTTCATTATATTCTTTTACAACTTTTTACTGTTTCCATCATGCTGAATAGCATTCCGTAATAAACTTTATATCTTTATTATTAATCCCCCTCCACATAGCTTAAAAATATTGCTTAGGAATATTCTAAAAAGAGCACAGAATTGAAACTGTACAACTGTGTAACTGTAACAGCTCTTCATAAACTGCATACTTAATCTTTCTTTTTGTTTCTGGTTATTTGGTTAACCAGTTCTTAATAAATATTACTAGTTCGGCATGTGGAAACAAAAATGCTTCTGACGTCCAATTCTATATGGGACAAGGACATAATGATGTAATTGCTAGTAGCTGTCTGCTGAGCCCAACTCAACCACCATGAACATTTTATGGGAGGCTTTCTATCAATTTGTACAGGAATTGGATTAAATAATTAAGTGATGTAAATCACTATTTTAATGAAGCTTTCAAAACACAACGAAAATTTCAAGCAATACTTTTTACATGAACCTGATGTGGTAGCCAGAAACCTACCTACCTGTAACAACTGATACACTAAGCTTATAAAGTCGTACCTTTCTAACTTCGGAAGTTGCCTGTATCAAAAGAACTTGAGGTATTTTGAAGCCCGTTAATTAAAAAAACTCCAAAACAATCTACCCAAAACTGTAAGGACTTAAGTCCCTCAGTATTGAAGTTACTAGATAAACGGTGTAGCCTTTAAAAGAGTGAAAATATTACTGTATTTTACAGTAGTGACTACTTTAGAGGAAATGAAAGGTTTTGCAAGAGCATCTAGGCTACCAGAAAAAGCAGAGAGCAAGCATGAATGTAATTTTAAATAGTATGTGTTGACTTAATAATACCTATCTAATCAGAAATACAATTTCCCTTATTTAACCGTTTGGTGGTTTAACCCTGGCTCGAGGCCAGATGCCCACCAAAGTCGCTTTATCACTCCCCTTGGTAGCTGGACAAAGGAGAAAATAATATATTGAGAGGCTCAGGAGCTGAAATAAGGACAGGGAGAGATCATTCCACAATTAGTGACCCTGTCAAAAGAGACTCAACACAGAATAAAGGGAAGAAAACTCTCCAATTTATTACACTGCACACCCAGTGACACCAGAATCGGATAAAGGAAAGAAAACTCTCCAATTTATTACACTGCACACCCAGTGACACCAGAATCGGATAATGAGGAGTGCGACCAGGTCTTAAAGCACCTTCCCCCCACTCCTCCCTTCTCAGCAGACTTCAGCCATGGTTTTGCTCCTTTCTCTCCTCCTCCCCATTGTGGCATGGGGAGTGGCAGGGAATGGTGGTTTCGGTCACTTCCTCACGAGTTGTTTTCCTTCTTAGCTGGGGTGTGTGTGGGGGGGACATTCCTCACACCCTTCCCCTGCTGCACCGTGGGGTCCCGCCCACGGGAGACAGCCCTCCAGGAACTTCTCCAACCTGAGCCCTTTCCCGCGGGATGCTCCTCTGGAAACGCCTACTTTAAACAAACCGGAGCTTCGGAAAAAAAATGCCACATAGAGAAATGCTTTCAAGTGCCGGTTTGCTAAAAGAGGCCTGTTAAGTTGCCGCGCGAGAGAAAGGCGGCACGTTTCTCGGCGCGCCGTACCCGTCACGCAGCCAGCCTGTTACACACTGCCCACGGAGCTGCAGAGCGAACAGAAAGCGGCGCTTTCAGCGAACACTTACTGCTCTGCCAAACCGAAGAGGTCTGCTCGTTCGAGCGGCCCGGCATTCGGCGCGGAACACCCGCGGCGCCAGGCGGAACAACGGCCCGACCCCAGCGCGTCAAGCGGGAAGGAAGCGCCGGCAGGATGGAAGCCCCCAGCCTCGGCAACCAGCCCGTCTTTCCGGTGCGCGCCTTGTGCCGGCTGGGCAGCAGGCCTCCTGGGCCACCTGTCATGGTCCCCTGGCAGTCAACTTACACCGCCAGCACTGCGCTACCTCACAGTACTCCCCTCCTGCGCATACAGCGCGCAGAAAGGCAAGCGGTTCTGCTTATAATGGCTTCTAACGGCAAGCGGCTGGCCTCGCAGTACTCGGCGGGAGGACACGCAACCGGCAGTTACACCCGCCCGGGGACGAAGGGCCAGCGAAAGGCTGCTCGTGTGGACGATGCTGGCTTCCCGGGGCGGATGCCGTCACTGCCCGTACCGTCACACCGCCCGCCTCACCGCAAGGGCGGTCACACGGCTTCCGGCCGGACGGGAGCAGTTCCGCTGCCTGGTCGGGGCGGCGCCGTGACGCCACCGGGCGGTGACGCCCCGCCCAGGCGGCGCGGCGGAGGCGGCCGCTGCGGGCGCGGGCGGCCGCCTCCCCAGCCCGCTCCGCACCGGCCGCTCCTCTGTCCCGGCCGCTCGGGGAGGATGGTGGGAGCGAGATGAGTCCCGAGCCGGAGCCGCCGCCAGGCCCGGGCCGGGAGGGAGAGGAGGCGGACGAGGACGCGCCGCCACCGCCGCGGGAGTGTGGCGGCGCCAGGCGGGGCGGCTGCATCATGTTGGTGAAGAGGGTCGGTCTGAAGTTGGGCGGCGGCGGCAGCGCGGTGAGTGCGGGGCGGGGCTGCGGGGCACCGCGGCGGCGTGCGGGCGCCGCCGGCACCGGGGCCAGCGCGGTGCGGGCCGGGCTGGGCCGGGCCGGGCGGCCCGCGGCGGCCAGCGCCCGCCCCGGCTGTCCGCCCGCGAGGGGCCGTCCGACGCCCCAGAGCGACCCCCGCGCGTCCCGCGGCCCCGGAAACTTAATGGGGGTTGAGGTGCGGCGGGGGGAGCCGGGCGGCGGCTGGCGGCACCTGGGGCCGGCCGTGCCGCCTTGTCACTGCCATTCGCCGGGTATTCGTGACTGCTTTACCCCGATCAGAGGCGACACCTGCTAGCGGGTGGCTGTAAATAAGTTGGCTTCTGGAATAGGTGCATCGGAGGTGCCTGGAAGTAAACCTCCCTTTTCCTTTGGAGTTCTAGGGCGTGGGGCTCGGTGAACAGAAACAGTTACCGGGCAGTGTTAGTAACTTAGAGCTCGTTTGGTGCCGTCTCTTCCCTGTACCAAAGCATTAAG
This sequence comes from Laterallus jamaicensis coturniculus, assembly GCA_022605575.1. Classification (NCBI taxonomy): domain Eukaryota; kingdom Metazoa; phylum Chordata; class Aves; order Gruiformes; family Rallidae; genus Laterallus; species Laterallus jamaicensis. The sequence continues at coordinate 4,594,919 of JAKCOX010000052.1, forward strand.
ATCTATCTCTGAGCAAATAAAAGGAGCAAGAAGGGAGTGGTCCTTGCGCTCGCTGAAAAGCATCTCTTGAATAGTTGTGTTTTTGTGGCGGCTGCTTCGCATCAGAAACATCACCTTTATACGGGCGTGCCCACAAAATGCCTTAAAAGCAGATCTGAGATGACACCTCCAGAGCTTCCTGCAGTAGGTGGGGACAAGTGACTTGTTTAAGGCTGAGATGATACCAATGGTTCTTTTTTTTTGTTGGCAGCAAGTCCAGAGGGTTAAGCGGGAGGAACCCAGGGGAACACACAAAGTAACAAAACATGATCCCTTCAAAAACTGTCAGTGACAGGTACAGATACAAAACTAGGCCAAGTTTTGCCATGGTAAATTTCTTTGGGTGAGTGGAAATCACGTAAGTCTTGTTTGCGGCCTGATTTACAGATACCAGTACTTTTTTAGATATTCATGTCAGGGTGTGCTTGAATACTGTGTTTAGTAGTCGTTTAATCACAAACTTAGATATGCTCAAAGCATTACTTATGCCTAAAGTTTTAAAGCACTGTTAAGTTTCTGTCAGGGAGCCAACATCTGTCATCTGCCTTCCTGCAAATAAACTTCCCTGCAATTGAAGAAAGAATAGTTTACTGGGTTATGTTAATGTGAAGTAAACGAACTTGTAATATCTTTAGCTGAGCGTTAATAGTGTAGCATGGTCATGGCTACAGCTTGTGCAAGGCTTTCTCCCCTTACCTCTCCAGCTTGAGAGTGACAAGCTTTCTGTTTTTTGGTTTCGCTGGAACTTCAGCCTGTTAAATGCAGGCTTCAATACTACTGAAAGAGTAATCTCGAAACACAGGCTTCAATACTACTGAAAGAGTAATCTCGAAACACTCATTTTGATATCAGTAGGTTCTTTGTCTTTTACTCCTAACTAATGAAGATGTTAGAATATGTGATTAACACAAAAGATGTAAAAAAAAGACCTCCTATGGAATTGATTAGTCAAATTAGCTAATTCCAAAGTGACTGCTTCATGCTTATTGTAACATTTCTGTATTCAAGTCTTTCAGTTCTTTTAGAAATGGTTGTGTATTCCAAAAAGCAGGTTGGACTCTTTCAGGAAATGGAACTGATGCCTGCTGTGTGGTATATTTGCTATTGTACGTTTGTGTACAGTTTCCATTTAGTACTCTAGATATATATGGTGCATAACCCAATCTGAAGTCAGGATAAGAATCTAGAAGGGGCCTGTTTTATTTATGAACTAAAAAGTCAAGTTTTCATTTTTATCACCGTGGATGATGTGAAAGACATGAAGGATGGTGCCATTATCAACCAGATGACTTTAAAAATAAACAGAGGGTTGGAAATGGAGGCTACAGGTAGAAAAATAATAAAAAAGAAGAACTTTGGTTTCATTCTCTAACTTTGAAGAAGAATGGAACTCAAATATAGAATAAATCCATAACTGACAAAGGTTTTAACCTGTTTTTTTTTATTCATGGATACAATATTTGTTAAAGTTGGAATAATGATTAAAATAATGCTTTTGAGTACTTAAACCCAGCATATTTTTCATTTTGAAAATTCCACTCCTAAATGACATAAATTCTTAAGTTTTAAAATTATCCTTGGTGTTCTGGGGTTTTTTGATACCTCCCCCCTAGTTGTGCCCCTCAGGGGCTTTATGTTCCTGTAATACATCTTCTAATGCAAGACACAGAGACACAAGGCTTTAGTCTTATCTTCTGTATGTTGGTATAGTGGTAATACAATTATACTTGCATCAGCTTACAGTCTGCTTCACCATTCTTGACTGAACAGTCTGTTTCCTACTTTGCTACTGTACCGCCCTGTGATTCTCATGTGGCTGTCATATTGCTAGAACTCTCTCTGCTTAGACTTAAAAGAGCTTATTCAGACTAGAAAAGGGGCCAGATCATGGCTTTGGATGCAATTGCAGAGAGCTCATTGATATCGGTGAGAGCGCATCCCTGATCTTTGAAAGTGGCAGCTTCTCCTTTGGGCAGCTGACAAGGAAGCACAGAAGCGAAATTTTTGTGATCTGCTTCTTTGGACTGCGGACTGTGTTTTGACTTTTTTTTTTTGTTCTCGTTCTTTTGACGTATCAGGTGGTGGGACACAGAAAAGGAGTATGACCAACTCATACAGCTTGTGCAAGGCTTTCTCCCCTTACCTCTCTCCAGCTTGAGAGTGACAAGCTTCTGTTTTTTGGTTTCGCTGGAACTTCAGCCTGTTAAATGCAGGCTTCAATTCTACTGAATTGAAGAATTGAAATATAAATGCTGAACAAATGACTCTTATGAATTGAGTTACTGTCTCAAAACTAATACAAACAATAGTATGTTTAAGTAAGTTCCTGAGGAATTAAATGTTTCTGTTGGCTGTATTACCCCAAATCCAGTGAGCTTCAGAAGTCATGGAATCATAGAATGGCATGGGTTGGAAGGGACTCCAAGGATCATAGAGCTCCAACCTCCCTGCCACAGGCAGGAAAAATGGAAATAACTGATGCTTGGATATTTTTTTAGTACATGTGCAATCTTGTTCCATCTGAATTGTGAACACTGGTGATATAAAAATTAACATGTTATTCAGAATATTCATATAGTGTACTTCATTTCTGTGCAACCTATTGTCAGCAAAATAGGACCATAATAAGGATGTCTAAATAAAGTGCTTTTATGGGACAAGTCCCCAAATGGAATATATAAGGAGAGAACACACCTACATACTTCTCTGAGAATTAATCATACCTTAGTTTTATGTTCTTGGACACTACAGAATGTATTTTGAAGCCTAAGACCTCTTTGTTTTTAGAAACATAATTAAAGTGTTCTGAAGGTAGAAACTGTACATCTCAAAGTCTGTCAGCATTTATTCATTAAACACAGCAAAGCACAACTGGTGTATGCCCCAAAAATTACAGCAAAGCACAACTGGTGTATGCCCCAAAAATTACAGATTTTCACCCTTGCTGCTAGCAGTTTTATTCTTACTGCTTTGTGAAAAATATAGCATGGTGAAACAGAGGCAGCATGATTAAATATGTTGAGACTTTACTGAAAGACTTTTCAGCCCAGTAAGCTGATTTCTTAAACATCTTGCTTGTAGGATTAATATTGAATGGCTAGTAGCAAGCATATTGTTCAAATTGGCAGTTTGGGTATTTAGTCTTTCGGGGGCACTATTTTATCCTCTACCAAAATGATTTTTGCTGTTACATTAGTGAGAGATAAATAATGTTGCTTTCCCAAGGTTAGACTTCCTGTTAAATTGCAGTATTAGAGATAAATTGTGTTGCCTTCCCAAAGTTGCCAATGTCACTCTGAATCTTCCTATCATGTTAAATTAACAGTGAGTCTAAATTCTAAACTAGTGATTAGCTGCTGTCTGTAAAACCAAATCAGTCTTGTTTATATTTATGCTGAGAAGGCATTTTTTGCTGTTCTGACTTTATTTGAACCTGGAGGATCAGTAACAGTCTGGACAGTTTTGTGTCCAGACAGAAGCATGCTAGGCTAGAGCAATAGAAATTTAAAAATATAAACAAGACTTTATATTTTAGTACTGAAGATCCAGACTTAACTACTAGGCAATCAGAAGATCACAGACTGGTTTGGGTTGTAAGGGACCTTAAAGATCATTTCTTTCCAAGCCCCTGCCATAAGCCCAAGGGACACCCTTTCACTAGACCAGGTTGCTCAGAGTTCCATCCAACCTGGCCTTAAGCAACACACTTGAGTCATTACCTATATTGTGGAGAAGCATGTGGAATAACTGAGCAGTCTGTCCTTTTTTAGAATAATTTCTCAGTGTCACACATCTTGTCATATTGTAAGGGAGAAAACTTCAGCCGTGGGTAAGTGAGCTTGCAGTACACAGTAGAATACTGTCTAAAGCTAGTGGCATGGCATATAGTGATTCTTCATGGCCTCGGGCTCAAAGACTTGAAGCAAGAATGGTGTTTTTGTGTTTTATGTTCTTCAGAAGATTCCTGCTCCAGAAGCTTGTCCAGTTAAAACTTAATGTGTTCCCAGTAGAAAAAATGATGTGTCAAGACAGTTATGATCCTAAGAGTAAATTGTGGGAAGTGTCATGCTATTTCAACTTGCTGTCTCTGATATCACTTTACTTTTTCCTTTTTTTTAGTACAGGAAGGCAGTGACAATTGTTTTCTCTTTGCACCCTTCATGGCACTGAACTCCTGGTTCAGTTCAGTAAATCCCAGTTGTGAATCTCTGCAGATGTTTTGACTGCAGCTTGGAGGAGCCTACTTCACCATTCCTTCATACCTTTGGCAATGTTCTTTGTCCTTCTGTGGGCCTCTATGGCTTGCCCTTTTGTAAAATGGGCTATTCAATAATGTATGCCTTAAAGCTTCTGAACAAAACCAGCAGTCATGGGATAAGAGGAAGGATCTTCATGTGAATCTGATAAAAAATGGTTAGAACACCAGAAGCAGAGGGTTAAGCAGGGCAGGCACATCACATGCTATGCAGTGATAATCTTTTTCCTAGCAGTCTCTGTCTTTGAATGCACTTCTGTAAAATACTGCTGAATGCTAAACTGGCGTTTCTTCAGGATCACTTTCCTAACTAGTAGTCATCTTATAAGTGGAATTAAAATTGTTGGGGTTTTTTGTTTGCCTTGGTTAAATTTATCTGCATTAATTTTAGTCTGCCATCTAACTTGTTTTACTGATTCTGTCAACTTCTGATGTTCTTCACTATTGCCCTCTGACCTTTATAACATCAATTCTGTTTTGTAATCAGTGAACTTTGTCACTTTACTTTCACCCTCTTTACAGATCAGTTATGAATATTTTTAACTACATATGCCCCAGGGTAGAGCACTGGGACTCCTATTTCTTCTGATGTGGAAAGATTGTTGGTGGGTTTTTTTAAAAAATTTATTCAATATATGTATGTTATTTTTACTATTTAAAAAAATCCCATAAAGAGCTTGCTTGCACTCTTTCTGGTTCAAGAGCATTTGTTGAGGGTCTTTGAGTTTTTCTTGAATTTTCAGAAGGTTTATTAACACGATCTGTCTTATCCATATATTCGTATATTCTTTTCACAACTCCAGGATTTTTTTTTTTAAGCCACAATTTCTCTTTACAAAATCTATTCAGGCTTTTCCATTTTGAACGAGTTTTGTTTCTCATACTCTGCATCTGTGGAATATGCTTTAGCCTGTTTTTTGTGTGGAGAGAATGCCTTGCAGTCGTGCTGTCATGATACAGATCTGGTCTTTCTTTTGCACCTGAAATGCAAGTTTGGACAACGTGTAGGTTAAATTAGTTATGATTTATATTCCAGCACACAGGGCTTATCTGAAATGCTAAAGACTGGTGTAGGTTGGAAAGTGCTTTCACTTTTGATCAGTGTGTTTTTTGCACTGCATCCAAGTTACATGTCTTAGACTGGGGTTTGCATGGATAATCACTTGGTGATTCATGTGACAGACGCAGCTAATGATCTTCAGGGTGATTTTTTATGCTTGAGTGAATTCTTGCTATTTGCCATAAATCCAGCGTTTGTAGGGAACAGTTGGAATTAAGGTTGTTCTGAAATACTTCTGTTTGAAGGTTAAAGACATAGGCACTGGAAGGAGGGAAATGTGCAGTTGTGCCTGGATAGCTGCCTGGGTAATATGTGTGGAGAAATGAGCATCCATAACACAGTGAGATGGGTTGATAGCATTATATTTGTGCTAGGATAAGCTAAAATAATTAATTAGTGATATAATGAAGCATACTGGGAAAAGTTTGCATTTGAAACTATTGAATTTTGTGAGGAAACTAAGAAAATAACAGTGAAGATGAGTGCGGAAAGGGGATGTGCTTTATAATTTGGCATGAACTTCAAGGTCTGAATGATTCATGCATGAAAGCATGTTTCTCAAAATGTTTTACTGATTCTGTTGGTTCAGTTCTTTGTTTTCCTGAAAACATGAGAGTAGACACATGGGCTGCAGTGCAGGTGGTTGTGAAAAAAAAATCGTTTAATTTTTATAGGGGGAGAAGGTTTTTATAGACACTTTTAGAAAAGAAAGGAAAATTTACTAACACACTTGAATGTTGGTTTGTGTGCTATGTAGAAGGACAGCAAGTACTGTTTTCAAAGTCGTCTGTACTGGAAGTAGAAAGAGCAACTAGCAGGCATTCCTGAGAGACCCTGCTGCTTGGTGGGAATTTCCCAGAGGAGGATGTGGGGGGAAGAAAAGCAGGTTCCTGTGATTGTCTGCTCAGATTTTCAGCTTGAGTTAGGTTATTTTTTGCCTGAGAGATAACAGGATTACTGGAAAGATGCTTCAGGGAGTTCCCTTCTTCCTCAGGGTGAGATCAGCCTTGAGGCTTGAGTGAGTTGCCTGGGGCTTTTCCAGTTGGGGATTGAAAGCCTTCAAGGGCAGGTCAGCTCTGTGGGCAGTGGGATCTGCTGTCTCACCCTCGTGGGAGAAAAAAAGCACGTGATACTTATCAAATCAAGTCTTTTTCTTAATCTGCCTGGCAGGACTATATGGCCCTTTTAAAAATGTGGAATGTTTGAATAGGTGCACTGCAGGACTTGAGGATCTGAACAGTGAGAAGTAGTATTGTTCTGAAAGAAATACATTGCTTAAGAGAAACAGTTAAGTGTGTTGGAAATTGGATGTTAAGGTATTTTTTCAGACATTTAAAAGTTTTCATTTCTTAAATTACAGATTTAAATTAACAGATAAATAGTTACCTAAAAGTTGGATGGATTAACGAATACTGTTTTAGAGCTTTGCTCTGAAGGTCTGGGTCTTGCTATAAAATTGTATCTACTTCAAAATACCTAAGATAAGGTATTCTTACTGATGATACATTGTAATTTCCCCCCCCTTTTCTACTAGCAATTCTTTGCCAGCTGGATTTACGATCTTGACATCTTTTCATGGGTTTATTAATGTTCAACAGCTGTGTTTTCTTTTTTTTTTTTTTTTAAATAAAAAAGGGTTGTATTGCATCCCAGTAATCCTTCCTGTTGTCTTCAGACTAACTTTTGGGCTCCTTCTCCTTCCAATAAAGGCAGAAGGAAAAAAATGGTTTTTAGAATTGGGTATGGGCAAAAAGAAACATAGAACGAGCAGGAGTGTATAATTGGAGGAACAGTAGATATTTTGGTAGAACTTCAAGGACTTAAGATTTTATAATGATAGTCTTAAATTTTTATTGTTAAGCATTTGAGATTACGTAATGTTTCGCTTATTATTGATTATGCAAGTTGACCAGCAGCTGCACTTGAAAATAATTGTAATGTTCATGCATAGTTTCTCAGCCCACAGAATGGGCTCTCATATGAAGATCTGTACAGATAGAAAATAAACCTATGGCAGATTTTAAGACTTCCCTCAGGGCACTTAATTTTTACATTAATCCTTTAAAATTTGGGGTTAGGGGATCATGGAAGCAACTTGTATATTTATCACATCTGTGCTATTTCAGAACTTCTAGTTACATTTTTTTAACCATGAAGGATTCATTAGGTTGTCCTGTATTGTCTCATTCAAGAAGCCTAACGCACTTTGTGCTTCAAGTTTCTTACTGTTTGTTGCATGTGTGTCTCAAGTTCATTCTTTGTTAGCTGCATGCACTTGGGTTCTGGTGCAGAGTGTTTTCTCAATATAGAAATGAGCCACACACATTTCTTCAGGGGTAGCTTCATCTTAAAAACAAGTGTGAAGTGTTCTTAGCAAACTCTTCGATTTCAAAATGAGTCAAGAGTTTCTGTTGCCTTCTTTATCAGTGGTCCAGGCTGTGTGCATGATCAGTCATAAGGTTAATGCTTGATTAAAGATGGAAAGCTTTTGTGGTGTGAGTTCTTAGGACCTACAGAGAAGGTGGGCCTTGAGAAGTAACTATCTGCTGTAGTTCCATTTGACAGTGTCAGTGCGTTTTAGTTTTTGCATGATTTTTTTTTCCTGGTACAGCTGTTTACACACCTGTTTTTGCATCAAATCTAGATGTTTAGGGCTGTGAAGAAAAATGAAAATCATCCACTACAGTCTATGTAGATCATAGATCAGAACCTATTATTGTATCTAATGAGCAGTGCTTGACTTTGATTTTGAGAGGTGCATTTTCCTTTTAGGATTTAAATTCTGCTTTTTCAGGTTATATCTTGAATCCAAAATACTGTAGAGATTTTTCAGTAGTTCAGTGCAACAGCCTGTAAACTGCCCGTTACCGCCAAAAATGATTTGCAGGGTACTTTAATCTCCAGGAAATACTTATTTTGGCACAGTACAGCAAAAAGACTTTTCTTTCACAGAATTTTTAAAAACGACTACTAAGGAAGAAGAACACTCATGTCCTTTTGAATATGTATGTACATAATTTTTTTTGTAAACCACGTAAATATCAGATTAAATTTGCGTGTAATGAATTAATAATAAAAAGCCCAAACACTCCCAGACTTAATTTCTAGTGGCATTAGAACTTTTTACTGAATGCACATCAGAGGTTTATGGTCCAGCATTATGTTTAGTGGTGCAGAGGAGGAGGGTAAGTGAAATAGAGACAAGAAGATGCCTGGGGAGTCCCATACCTACTCTCCACTGTGAAATGTACCTTTGCTGGAGGAAACTGCTGTGGTAAGGATCTTCAGAGTTCTGTGTAATGTCTGGCTTGCATACATCTTAGCAAAAAATACTCTTAAAATTGTTATACTGTGTAGAAGTACTTGCAGATGTCTTATATGAAGAATTTCCCCCCCTCCCCCCAAGTCTTTGGAATCTTTGCTATTTGGAGATTAAATGTGGCATGGTAACCTACAGAGAAATGTTAGCAATGTTTGAAAGTTATCAGCCTCCCAGAGATAATCTTTGATCTGTGATATTATCCTATTATTTCCCAGGAAAAAGAGAACTGTTTTCTTTAAATTGTCGAGCTCTTCTGGAGCAAGCTACAGTGTAGAAAATAATTTGAATCTTACTAGCTAGAAAAAGGTGCTGGCTGGGTTACTTTTACTGTGTTGCTACAGGTTTTGATAAACTCTGGTAGACTTAAGAATTATTAGAATCTGGGCACTTGGACTGTCCAGTTTGTAGTGATTTCTTTAAAAATATTTAAATTAATCTTGAAACACAAGTGTTTTCTAAACATGTAATTCCTGCAAATCTAGGTGAAAGGTACAGAGCAGGAGAGAAACACCAAGGGTGTCTCTGCTCTACCTTCACTATAGGTTGTCTTTTTTTTGGGTTCAGTAGAAGACTGTGGGTTTCATGTTTTTCTTACTTTCCACCTGCTAAAATGACACAATGTGGCTCATATTTGTCACTGCATTGTTATAAGCCGGTTGTAACAGTGATGTGATCTTCATAAAGCAGATCTGTTTTGTTGCCACTGGTGGAGGTGGCTGGGAGAGTTTCACTGTCACACTGCTGTGAGTAGTGCTCAAGGGAGGGAAGCCTGAAGGCATACCAGAGGTGAGAGCAGTGAACAGGGCAATATCAGGAATGGGGAAAATAATTCTTTTTAGTTGGCAAGAGTTTGAGGGAATAAATTTTCTCAAGTTTCCTGGAGAACTTTAGTTGTTTTGTAATAACTTTCTTCCACCCTTGTTTGGCTTACTGTTCCCAAGGGCTTGGGAGAAGGTCATCCTGAAAGCTGGTTATGCTCAAAATATGTTTGTAAAAGATCTTTGCGTGTGTAATGAACTGGATGTGTACAACCATTGCATGTGTTTTTCCTCCTTAGCAACAAGGTATTGGTCGGCCAAGTGTGTACCATGCGGTGGTGGTCATATTTCTAGAATTCTTTGCCTGGGGGCTCTTGACAACTCCAATGCTAACGGTAAGTATTGCTGATCAGCTGCTGTTTTGACAGTTATGACAAAAGTTAATTTGATAATTTCTACTCAGTGAGATTTTAATTTGTTTTATGCCTCCTGTTTATCTCATTAACTGAATTCCAGGAGATTGAACATTTAACAGTGTGCAATAGCAGCATGCTACAGCTGAGATCCGGACTGCTGAAAGACTAAACGATAGTGAAAAATAAATCAGCAAACTACTGTGCTCTTTTATTTTTCCTTTAGAGTAGCTTCAGTTTAGTGTATCGATAAAAATGTCTCTGGAAATTCTGTCTTGTTAAGACTTTATAGTTCAAGTAAGCTTGCAGTCATAATAATTGAATAAACTATGCATCCCATGGAAAACTTTGTACACTGTTGTGGGCTGGGATTTTCTGCCACCATGTAACTTGAAAGTAAAATGTAAAATCTTTCATGTAAGAAATGGATTTTGTCAGTATTTATTCTGTTCTGGAATGTAGTTATTTTCCAGATGAATAGAAAATTTGAATGTTTGGTAATAGGATGTGAAGACTGTCATCTGAGGACATGGGTCCTATTCATTGAAATCAGGCCATCTTAAGAGAAGTCATCAAAAGTCTGTTAGTCCAGTTTTTCATCAGATAATATTGGAGTGTACTTTGAATATATGACAAGCAAAGTCTTGTGGGATTGAAAGACACAGAATCACAGAATATTAGGAGTTGGGAGGGACCTCAAAAGATCATCTGGTCCGTCCCCTCTGCCAGAGCAGGATCCCCTAGATTAAATCCCACAGGAGCGTATCCAGGTGGGTTTTGAATGTCTCCAGAGAAAGAGACTCCACAACCTCTCTGGGCAGCCTGTTCCAGTGCTGCGTCACCCTCACAGTGAAAAGGTTTCTCCTTACATTCACATGGAACTTCCTGTGCTCCAGCTTGCACCTGTTGCCCCTTGTCCTGTCACTGGCCATCACTGAGAAGAGCCTGGCTCTGTCCTTCTGACAGAGGAATCCTCCTGACTTTGGAATTAATAATTTTCCTTCCCCAAACTGCAAATAAAACCATCGACATAACTCTTGAAGAGTGTTTGTCTAACCTTCCTAAAAAGAATCACTCATCTTTTTAACATAGCTGAAAAATAAAAAGTCCATATAAACAGTTAACACATTTCTGTAAATCTTACTAAATTACCTCGTCAGGCTGTCTTGCCAGTGGCAAAATATGGGTAAGCTTACCAGGTGGCCTTTCTTGTTTCTTTTAATCTTTCCCTTTTTTGAAAAAAACAAAATGCTGAACTTCAGGTTGCCCTAATTTCACACATCTTATTTAAAGGAGTAATGAGCAAATAGTTATTCTTATGCAGTCTTCAAAGAAACCTCCACTTTAATAAAACTGTTAGGTGGGTTCAGTAGTGTTGTTCTGTATGAGTTTGTACTGTTGGTGACATTCAGATGAGATAGTAATTCTTGAAATTAGTACTTTTACACGTACTAATTGTTGAACTCTTGTTATGGAATGCTTCTAATGTAAAACTACTTTCTTCGACTGAAAGTTCTGCTTTCAGTTGTCGTCTTGAATGCCTTGTATTTTGAATGTTGTTTTCCTCTCTTATGGGTCTTTAACACTTAAAAGGCCATTGTATTGGATTGAAAACCTAATTTTAAAAGCTGGTGAGACTTACCTTGCACAGGTATAAATGACTTGTGTTCTTGGGGGTGGTCATATTTATTTGTAATCAGCTTTGCACGCACTGAAAGGCAGCTGTCTGAAATAATTTTGAATCTGGTTTGATACCTTACAAGTAGGAACGGTGCAAAGTGCTTGTAGTAACTTACCTTGGCCTGCTGCTCAGTACTAGAAGTCATGTAGAGCTTTCTTAGCAAAGTTCAACCTTTGAACTGCCACCTGCCTGCTTTTGCGCAAGCAGATTTGTCTGGTAGGGAGGGCAGAAATGGAGATGTCTGGTCTGTTGATCAAAGCTCAAGATCACTCAGTGTTTTCTGGTTGTGTTGTGATTCTCCAGGTCATTGTCAACATTCAGTCAGAATGAAATGAATATTATCAAAATCAATTGTATGTATTCTATTATAGATGAGATTACTTAAAGTTTATTTTTAGATTACCATTTCTTTTTTGACGTGTCCTGAAAGCTGTAGAGACACAAGACACTCTGCATAGAGAAGAAGAGTTACAGTGTGCTTAGAGGGCACTTAGAGGCTATTCTGCTTACAGAGTACACAAAGCTTATCGTTACTGCTCTTTATGGACTCCTTATGTCTTACAAGTGTATGGATATGTAAGCTAGTATTACTAAATCACCATAAATAGTATTAATCACTTAATGGCGTATTCTGTTGTCAGTGTAGTATTTTTTGAATATGTAAATATTTCTGTTGGCAGAACTTGAATAAGGTGGTTTTCTCAACCGGTTTTTCAACTTGCACTCTTCCTGTCTATAAAGTAACAGAAATTAATCTCAAAATCTTGAAAAAAATACCAGCAGTGGTTGCCTCCCAGGAAAAATACTGGAAAATGCATCACAGAAAGATAATTAGATTTGTGACTGTGACCTTCCTCCTTGCTTTTATTTTTTTTTTTTTTACTTGAAAGACATCTGCTTTCTAGATCTCTAATTTAAGCCCTGACTTTTTTATTCACTTATAAGATCAGTGGTCAAACAGGTGCAAAATTGTTTTAAATAATCTAAACAGAAGATGGGACCAGCAGGAAAAAGGGGTATAAATAAGCAGAATTATCAAACCTGTACGTTAACTTAAGAACAACCACCTTTATTAAAGCTATGATTTGAGAATCTCGGTCATCCTTGAAAAAAGATGCTGATATTTTTCAGCATCTGCTGTCACCAGACTATTGTGTTTCTTTGGGCTAGTGACATTCTCAATATGCATGTAAATAATTTTTGTAGTTGTTGGCACTTATCTGCAGAGGCGTAAACACTTTGATCATTGCAGAAACTTTTAGATCAACACAGTAGCACCTGCGAGGCCTTTTAACTCTCTTGCATATTTATGGTAAATCTGTTTAGTATAGATTAACATGCTTGCCCTTGAATTAAGACTGCTGGTAAAGCACCTTAAATGAATTCATAGTTGTACCTAAAGGCTACAGGAAACACTCAGAACTGTTGCTAGTGTTTAAAAACATCTAGTTGTGTTCCTAACTGCATGACTGTTGAATATCTGCAATTTTTTCAAAATCAGTTTTCAGCATGCCTTTTGGGCAGTTGTGAATATAGCACTGTTTCTTTCCATGTCAGAGTTACTTAGCAGAATCTCATTTTCACTCCTAACTAGTAGCAGTACTGAACAACACTCTGAAGGAATTATCTACTTCCAAAATTTTGTGATTTGTACCTCTTGGAGTTGCCTTTTCCTTACATCGATCTCCTTTCTGAGCAAAGTACCCCAGACAAAAATATCTCTGCAGTACCGTGGAGTCTGTGCCAACAGAGGAATTTATGCCAATAAATTGATACTAAACCTTTTCAATGTTTTCTCACAAAGAGAAGGTATAATTCTTGGATAAGTTACTTTTTTAGCAAGTCCCAATACAGCTGTCTATATTTAATTTTAATTTGACTTTTGCCTGATTCAACTAACGTGTGGTTTTTCTTTTGTTTTTTTTCTCCCCCCCCCAATCAGGTCTTACATGAAACATTTACCCATCATACATTTTTAATGAATGGTCTTATTCAGGGTGTTAAGGTAAGATTTTTTTAAAAAAATGTCTGACCTAAATATTTTGTGTGTTTCTTTACTATAATCTGTGTCTCCTGCATTCTCCATAAGAACATCCAAAACCCTGAGAATGTAGTCAATTCTTAAACCATTTTTCCATTGTAGTGATTGTGTTCTTGGGCTCAGTTCAAGATACACTGCTAAATGGCAGCATCTTGAAACAAGTGGAGTATTTCTCAGGAGTTTAAATTCCTCTTGTTTTGATAGGTACCTGTTGTAGCTATTGTAATCTTGATAAGGATACTCCTGAAAATGGAACTAAGTTTTTAATGTCTGCTTCCTAATCGTAGATGATTTCTATCAGAATCAGATTAATGTAGCCATGATGATACTAGAGAGAAAAAGTGAAGCTTGCAAAGTTTCTCTAGCATAACTAAAACGTGAAAGTCTGTTGTTTGCTTTGTCTTAACACAATGTCTTTTGAAGCCTCTCAGTAATTTTTGAGTAAGTTAATTTATAGCCTCCAGAAATGACTTAGCTTTGTGTTCTGTAGCAGATCTAAAATGTTTTTAGCTGTAAGAAAGTGACATCTTTATAGGATGGACTTGCCGTTTTGATACCTTTCATGGTGGATTGGCAGAACACTATGCACTAGGGATGTCACGATGTCTCAGACTGAAAGAGGAAGTTTACTTTGCATTGTTCTCTCAGAAGAACAAGGGTCATGTTCCTCTTGGGGTTTTCTTTCAACTCTGTTTGTTTGTTCACAGTGCAGTGTAACTACAAATATCAAGGTAGTGGAGAGTTCCCTCTATATTTTTTAAAGAACGTATCTGTAGAAAAGTGCATTAATATCATGGTAGAAATGTATGTTTTACTCTAATAGGTGTAATAAACGGGAGCATAGATGAGAGTGAGCTTGCACTTCAGTGTCCAATATTACCTTTAAAGTGCTGTTATTGAAACATAGAAATTGTTTTGGGTGACAGCAGAACATGTTAGTTCATATTTTACTGAAGTCTGACTCTAAGAGACTAGAACATTAATTTCAACTAAGACCTGTAAGTTTCATAGGGTCTTGTGGTCTGCTCCATAGCTTTTGCTCTCCATTTATTTACTGAAATAATTGGAATTGGAGTTGTTTATGGGGATTTAGCAGAACAGTGATTTTGTTCAGTAGCCTGTAAACATATTTTAACTTTCATTAACCTCTAAAACTTCATCTGGAGTAGACTTCCAGTGCATTAAAGTGCTTACAGAACCATGTATTTGGATTTATGGCAGATTAGGATTGATGAGACAACAGTATATTGATTAGGAGGGAGATGCATCTGTTCTGGAGGTTTTGCAGTTAACAAACCTGTGAAAGACTTTGCTTATTTTAATTTTTCTGTGTCATGTAGAACAGGTCTGAGGCCTAGATCCTAGGACTTTATGAAATGATGAATAATCTAGTGTTTGATCCTCAGGCCTTAGGCAATTTTTTTATATGACAACTGTACCTCTAAGTTTTGACTTCTGCCACTGGAATATCAGTATGGTATTTCACTGTCTCCTGCTGTCAGGTTTGCTCAAATGGTCCTCATAGTTTCTGCAATGCACAAATGTTATGTACACGATAAATATGTAGTATAAAGCAGTAAGTGTTCTGTTTACTTACTTTTAGAGAGCAGTTAAATTACCCAAAAATCTCCCTTAGGACAGTCCTAAGTAGAGGGGAACTTGAGTTTGGATCTGTTCCTGTGTCTCCTGATAGAGGCTCAGATGTCCTTTGTGAAACTAGACTGTAGATTTTGGAGATTTTTTAGATGATTCTGCACTCTGTGTTACTTCTTTATTGAATCAAATTGATGAAAAATGCATGTCTTTTTTTTTTTCTTCTTTTGATGCACTCACATTTAATAAATTTGTAACATAAGACATCAGAATCACAGCAGACTGTAGAAGAAACTATATAAAATTTGTTATCGATGATTTTGTTTTTGATTTCTAATCAAATTAGTCCTTTTTATAGTGTGATTCAAGTGAAAGTTGGAAGTGTAAATAGACATATTGTTTTTCTTCTGTCACCAGGGTTTTTTGTCCTTTCTCAGTGCTCCGCTAATAGGTGCTCTGTCAGATGCATGGGGAAGAAGATCTTTTCTTCTTCTTACAGTTTTCTTCACCTGTGCCCCAATTCCGCTAATGAGAATAAGTCCATGGTAAGTGGCACAGACTACAGGAGTGAGCTTGTCAGTACAGCAGAAATTCAGTCAAAGGAGTAATTTGGGGAAGTGGGAGAGGGACAATAAAGGAAAGTGGCTTTCACTTGTCTTCAACCTGTGATTACATTGCTCTGGAGCTTTTCTGCTTTAGAGTGTTAGAACTGTGTATCTTAAAAGTAGAAATTGCAGAATGAGATTTAGTTGCTGTATTCAAATAATGGTAATTGAAATGGTTTGATAGCCCTGTCTAACTTGGTTTTAAGCTCAGCTGTTATTTTTTTTCCCCTGAGGACTGACAGTGCTGTAACAAACATATTTTGAAGCTAAATGTACCTTAGAGTTTATTGACCAAAGAAAAATGTAATTGCAGCAAATGAGATCTTTTAACTCTTTGATTAGGCAACGTTGAAGTTGTAACCGAGTGGAATTAACTTGGTTTCAGTTTCATTTACATTCATTGTGAAATGTAGGAGGGTTACAAAAGAACTTTATGTACCCTGACTGCATTCATAGTTCTGAAGCAGCATATATTATAGTTTATTCCTTAACTGGTTGAGAAACTGGTTGAGTTTTTTTGATAATTCCTTTTTTATAACTTAAATTTGCTTCATCTTTAAGCGTGTGAAACTGTATAGGTAAAATGTCCTGAAGGAGCCACTCTTTTAGGCTGATGTAAAGTAGACAGTAGAATATAAAAAATTAAAATGCTGTTTTCCACTGCTTAAGTGAGACTGCACAATTACTTGTCTCCAGTAAAGCTCTATGCTAGTTCTCATAAATTAAATACAAATTTCTTGATTAGTAAAAGCAAGAGGTCTTAGATTAAGTTTTCTAATTGTTGCTTTTATATCATTAGGTGGTACTTTGCCATGATTTCGGTATCTGGAATATTTTCTGTTACCTTTTCTGTAATATTTGCCTATGTTGCTGATGTAACACAAGAACACGAAAGAGTTGCAGCCTATGGACTGGTAAGATATACTGACCTTGAAAAATGTCATATTATAATCTTCATATTGAACTTGTGTTTTGGTGCACAGATTGTTTCCTGATGAATGTACTGAGATTCATAAAGCAAGGGACCGTACAGCAAGGCAGTGTGAATGTGTTAGAGTTTGGGAATTTAGCTCTGTCTATAGGAACACAATAAGAATTTGGCAACTTCAGAGGGCACATATAACAAATTTATTTTATTTTATTTTTTCCAGTTTCGCAGGCAGAACAGGGAATGTTGTTAAAGGCAATGCGGATTTAATACCTGATCTACCGATATCCTTCCACTGGCTGTAAACCACACTTTTAGTCTGTATTTTCTTTTTAACATAGAATTTCTTTTTGTTATAGTTAAAACAGGCAGAGAGGGCAGAAATGCACAATGCAATATAGTTAGTAATAGCCATGAGCTTTCTTAATTAGCAAGAGAAGAGAAAAATGCTTTAGTTACTGCAATCTAACTAATTATCTAATTCTTGCTTGGTTTACTTTCCTGAATATCTACATTGGTTTATGTATATATACAGATATTCATGGACTTGATTCTTGGCTGACTATATTTCAAGTTCTTAAGGGGTGGGGTTTTTTTTTGGTTGGTTGGTTTTTGTGTTTGGGTTTTTTGTATGTTTGGGGGTTTTTTTTGTTGTTTTGGGGTTTTTTGGGGGTGGATTTTTTTTGGCTTAAAGGATATATAATTCCTCAGATACTGATTTCCAGTTAAGAAGATAAATCACTTAGTTCTGATCTAAACTTGTGTGTATTGTGGTAGAGCACAAAAATGGTTTAAAAGTTACCATTTTATTTCTCCTGCCTACAAAGAGGGCCATAAGTATATTTGGAACATATATTTGCTTGCCTTCAAACAGTCTTTTTATAACTGAAATAGCTTGATTCAAAACTCTATATTAAGTGATAGAGAAAAGTGCAGTCATTTTGATGTAGTCTGTATGTCTTTCTAATTGGTTTGTTATACTTTTTCCTTAGGATGTTTTCCTAGCTTGGTATAAAGCTAAACTAGCTGTGTTCTTTTTTTTTTTTTTTAAATAGTTAGGCAAAGTGATTTTATTTTGGGGACTGGAAAAGTGTAGTAATTAAAGAAAAACAACCTAGCTTTATTAGCTGTTCTGACAATTTTTATAGTAAAATTTAACTATAGCATTTGATTTTTCATCATGTTCTGCTATAGGTAAATATAATAAGTGATCTGTTAGTAGCTGCTTCTCACTACAACATAGAAAAGATGCAATGCAGTAGTTGTTGATGTTGTTGTAGCTAATGATGTCCCACTTTGCTGTGCTATCCAGTGGTAGCTATGTATTTAAAAATCGAACTGTTAACAAAAGGATTATGCATTAATTTATTACCCAGAGTGCTGAGGCTCAGGTTCAATTAGACATTTAAATATGCTGACTTTTTTTTTTTTTCATTGGAATCCTTTCAAATTAATAAACCAAAAAACCATAAAATAGAACCACTTTAGTCTATTTCAAAGTAAGCACTGTTTTCCTTTGAGCTAAATTTACTCTTTAACTGGAAATCCTCTCATGTATGGTCAACTGTAGCAGAGGTTGGAGAAACTTACTTGGACCTCTATTTAATGTCATAAGTGATTACTTTTTTTACTTGGTGTTTTTTTAAAACCAAACTTCTGTGAAGGGGTGGTTCTGTTGAGCAAGTTATTTATTTTTTTCTGCAGTGACAGAATAACCACTTTGACAAATTTGTGAACTGTTCTTGTGTGCAGGTGTCTGCCACCTTTGCAGCAAGTTTGGTAACTAGTCCTGCCATTGGAGCATACCTGTCTGCTAGCTATGGAGATAACCTTGTTGTACTAGTAGCCACGTTGGTGGCTGTTGTGGACATCTGCTTCATCTTACTGGCTGTACCAGAATCCCTGCCAGAAAAAATGAGACCTGCTTCATGGGGTGCTTTGATATCATGGGAACAAGCAGACCCTTTTGCAGTAAGATGCACTTCCATAAGTTAATAAATAATTGATGTCTAGTTAATAATAATAATAATGCATTTTTTAAGCTTGACAAATCATTAAACTTACGGGTAGACTGACTGTTCAGTATACCATACTCTCTCTTCTCTGTTCTTGCACAAAAAGATCTAGCTACATTTAAAAACCAAACTAAATTTTGTGGATTAAATAATTCTTGAAACAATGTTTGGTTTGAAATCCAAAGTGAAAATGCTTTACTTTTCTAACTTTATTTTAGTGTAACAAAAAAGCTGTGTTCTTACACTGCTGCAGACCCCACAACCTCATATTCTAAGAGTTTTCCATATTCATTTTATGCTTTGTACTTTTCTTTGATTGGTAAAATTTCTCCATACTCTTGAATTCCCCTTCTGGTTATATGTGATTCCTTTTTAATAGAGAATGGATCTGTAATCTGTTATTTTATATGTGGGGAGGTTTGAAACTTAACATAAAGTCTTTCTAGTAACTTGCTCAATTATTCACATTTACTCAGCTAATTTGTGTTTTGTTTACACCTTGATAAGAGGAAAAAGCTATTGATCTTCATGAGATCCATCCTACTGAGAACTAGTTGTGAATATTGAGAGTTAACTAATTTTCTTGAAAGACTGCAGCTAAAGAATTTGTTTTCCACGATTTATTTTTTACTCAAACTGATTCATATTATGGGTGAAGAAGTATGAGATGTGTATAAAGAAAAGTACATAATCTGAGAAGTGAAAGAGTTGCAAAGAAGCTATATTGTTTTTTAGCAGCTTTTAGAACAGATTATTGTGCAGATCAATTAGATGTTTTGCGTTTCCCTAAATATTGTGTGTTGCCATTTTCAGTTAATACCTGTAATTTGGCACTGAACAGTAGATTGAAAAATCAACCAAAGTTTGCAGAAGCATCAGTTGCCACAAACCTTATATAACAGGGGTTGTTTCTACCTTAAAATTCAGCTTAACTGTGTGACTTTGTAGAGGTGTTCCAATACTTGTTTTGCTTCTTTGTTTTATAGTCTTTGAAGAAGGTTAGGAAAGATTCTACGGTTCTCCCTATCTGCATTACAGTGTTTCTCTCCTACCTGCCTGAGGCCGGACAGTATTCTAGCTTTTTCCTCTACTTGAGACAGGTAAAAGTTGGTCTCTTCATATCCTATTGAGGACGTTTAAATAACTGTTCCCTAAGACCTGTTTCTTGTTGAAGACTTTACTAAGAAAACTGCTTTCTGGTAAAATACAGCTTTAAAAAAGTGAAAGCAGGGTACTTAGGTAAGCTGAGAACTGACTAACACTTCACAGTTGATGTGTAAGTGCTGCCACAATTTAAGCACGTGCTCATAAAGTTAAGACTTTGTTCCTATCCAGTGCAGCAGTGTGTTACATACTGAGATGGGATCTTGCCAGTTGAAAAGCTATTGTGTCTGTGGGAAGGGATGGAGAGATTCAGTTTCCAGATACATGACTTCCTATGTCTTTTTTTTAATAATTTTTTAATTTTTTTAAGGCAGTCGTTTTTCCTTGTGTGGCTTTCTTGGCAATCATTCAAGTTAAGGATTATTCTTGAAAGTAGACACTTTCTGTATGGATTTAGGCTATAAGTGGGGATCAGTGTTTTCTTTGAAGTTACCTGTTTGCTAATGATTCTCCTGGATTGCGTTTAGCATTTGTTTTATTCTTTTCTGCTTCTCTTCAGATTATAGGTTTTGGATCTGCTAGCATTGCAGCATTTATAGCTGTGGTAGGCATTCTATCTATAATAGCTCAGGTAAGATTTGTTCTTTTTGGTGTTTTATTAAACAGTGCAAATGGAATACTGAGACAGGCTTGTCTCAAGCTTGTCTGTAAACTTCTTGCATGCTTTAAAATTGCAGTGTATCTTGCATTCACTAAAGGCTATGTTAATGCACAGTTTGTGTAAATGTCTTGCTTTAAGTCTGTTTTCCTTAGAAATGCTGGACTTGGGCATCAGAAAATGAAACTAAAATTTGCTAAGCTTCGATCAGTAAATTTACTGGAACTCTGACTTTAAATGATTAAAATTATGTAGAAAATTGGTTACTTTGTGCAAGGTCTTCTGAAAGGAAAATGCATTATTTATTTTCAGCATAAGCCATGTTATTTCAATTGGCTTATGCTACTATACTTGTGTAGAAACAATGCATCCATTGACATGCTTTGTCCAGGGCTACTTAGGCTGGGCATTGAGGCTGAGGAGCAGCGAGGTCTTGGAATATTGCTTTCATATCTCTTAACTGGCAATAGTAAGCTGGTTTTGGACAGGTTCTTTATATGCCTTTAAGAAATAATAGTTTTTATTATGTGGTCTTTGGTATGTCTATGTGTATTAACAGGAAGAGAAATAGCAGATTACAATGGGCTGTAACCTAGTTACCATCTTCAGGAAAGAGGGGAGGTCTTGCTGTTTTGATGGAAAGAATGCATGCCCCAGCATTTACCAGTCTCACCGGTGTTGGCTGTGTCCTTGATTATCACATAAGTTGATATTTTAATCCTTGCTCTCTGGTTTGTTTTGATGCTTTTATGTGCACTTGCAATTGCTACCCCTGCAGCCCCCTCACCACTACCAAAACCTTGCCATGCAAACCCAAAACTTCCCCACTGCCCACGCCCCCTACCCCCTGCCCCTTCACCCTTGGTCAATCACATATGTGTTTGGGTGACCCTGGCTGCAGAAGAGACGCCCACCAAAGTCATTCTATCACTTCTCAGCTGGACAGGGCTTACAGATTGAGATAAGGACAGGGAGAGGTCATTTAGTAATTAATGTCATGCGCAAAACAGACTCAAAGTGGAATAAAAGGCATCTAATTTATTACTCAATCAAAGTAGAACAGAATAGTAAGAAATAAAACCAAATCTTAAAACATCTCCCCCCACCCCTCTCTTTGTTCTGGTCTCAAGTTTATTCATGATTTCATTACCTCCTTCCCCCAGGTGGCACAGGAGGGTGGGGATTGGTGATTGCACTGAGTTATCACATGTTGTCTCTGCTGCTCTTACCTCTTCAGGGGCAGGACTTCTCATGCTCTTGCCCTACTCCACCATGAGGTCCCACTCACAGGAGACAGTCCTCCATGATTTTCTCCAATATGAGTCCTTCCCATGAGGGCTTCAGTTCTTCATGAGCTGCCCCAGTGTGGTTTCCATAGGGTGCACACTTTCAGGACCAGACTGCTCCAGCACAGCTCCCAGTGTGGTCAGAAGTCCCCCTAGAAAACCTACTCCAGTGTGGGCCCCTCTCTCCACGACTTGGAGCTTGCTCCAGTGTGGGTTTCCCACTAGATTGTAGTCTCCTTCATGTGTCTCCACTGTCTGTACTGTGGGATCCTCCACAGGCTGCAGATGAGATCTCTACTCCCCAGCATCTTCCATGGGCTTTAGGGAGACAACCTGCTACACCATGGTCTTCTCCATGGGCTTCAGGGGACTCTCTCCTTTGGTGCCTGGAGAGCCTCTCCCCAAGTCCCCCTTCCCTGGCCTAACATCTTCTCACTCCTTTCTCTGGTGGCAAAAAGCTACTGCTTGCTGGTTTTTAATTTTTTTCTTAAATATATTATCTCACAGATGCTACCACCATTGCTGATTGGCTCGATGTTGGTCTGCAGCAGGTCCATCCCTGAGCCAGCTGGTATTGGCTCTGTCAGACCTAGGGGAAGCTTCTGGCAGCTTCTTGCAGAAGTCACCTCTGCAGCCCCCCAAACCTTGTCCTGCAAACGCAAAACACAATACCAGCATTTACTGTAGAACTTTCTAGTCTGTAATGAAACAGAATTATAGAGGTGCAAATGAAACACCTAGAAACAGACACTGAGATATAATGTCCATAGAGAGTGCAATACATATGTTTCTCCATGTCCTGGAATAGAAGCTCTTTATTAGGTAAGTATGTCTGCACTTGAAAAGTTGGTGTGACCAGTCTGCATTTTAGACTTAATGCAGGGGAAGTAAGAATATGAATAGTGTGAAGTTCCTCAGCAGTTGAAAGGTCTTCTGAACTGCTTTGTGTAGGAGAAATTCCTTTAGCAATCTTGCTTTTAAAAATAACCTTTGGGTTAACCGATTTCTCTTGCAGACTGTGTTTCTCAGTATCTTGATGAAATCAATAGGGAACAAAAATACAGTTCTCCTTGGCCTTGGCTTTCAAATCCTTCAGTTGGCTTGGTATGGTTTTGGATCTCAGTCTTGGTAAGCACACATTTTCATAGGTACGTACCTGTTAAGGAACTGAAAATGCTTTTTAAGAAGTTCTACCATTTAGTTATGTTGTCATGCCCATTTACATATTCTATAAATTAATCATTCTTGTTTGCATTATACTGCCATTCTTTAGTCTGCATTTTGTATATGTAGGGATGTTAGATTTTTCCAGTTATATAGTGTAAGTTGCAGACTAATAGCCCTCTTGAAAAAGAAATTTTTGTACCATTTTGGTCCACTGAGTTTTGTGTCTGCAGATGTGGTTAAAACATTTTCTTAAACTCACAAGGTTGTAAGTATTGAACTCCCTAGTAATTCTAGATCCATTCTCATCAGTTTTTGGACCTCTACTTTTTTCTAATGTGTCATTCTAAATAGAACTACTTTTTTGGGAAAAAATCTCTAAGTAAAGTGAACTAGAACTATAAGCTGGATCATAATTTGCTTTGCAGACTTGATTGTGCAGGCAGTGATGAATGGCTGTTCTTTATCAGAGTGCTTCCTAGTGAGTTATATGTGTTAAAGAACTGCCTCATTGGGCCACCCTGTGAAATTGTTCATTTGTGTACCCTTTGGAAAGGGAAAGCCTGTGCATCACTTCACTCCCACTCCCTTCTTTTCCTCTACTGTAATAGGTAGTGTAGAATCAAATGTGCTGTTTCAGCAAGCTCAGTAGTTTTTGCAAGGGGAGCAGGAAGAAGGTCCTGACCAGATAATTTCTAATCTTTAGGTATTTTAATAAGTGAACTTTTGAAAGGGCTTTAAGCCTTTAAATACTGGTAGCCTTGTGACCCCTTTTTGTGGGATAGGCAGTAATTACATGGGCAATTGCATTTTAAATTCATGTTATGCATTTAACACAGGATGATGTGGGCAGCAGGAGCTGTAGCAGCAATGTCAAGCATTACGTTCCCAGCTATCAGTGCTCTGGTTTCACAAAATGCAGAGTCGGATCAACAGGGTGAGTATTGAAATGATCAGACTGTGTTTCTGGATGACTCTTCTGTCTAGAAAGCAGAGTTCTTATCTAGGTGTGATTTTCAAATGTGTTGATGTATAATGGGCTTCTCTGGTAGCTGTGGAAGTCTCCTAAACTTAGATAGAGAGGAAGGAGGTGCTCAAATTTATCAGATTTGCATTGCAGAATACTTAGTTTCTATCTGACCAGCTACTTCTCTTCAAGCTTCCCGTAAAAGAACTACAGCAACAACAGAAGTAGTAACTTTCATATTTTTCCTTCCTTTTTTTTTTGATGAAAAGTAACACTTTGTAAGTAGAATAGTGAGGATTAATGTAACAATACCATCTTTTTTTAATAGAAGCTGAAAGCACATTTCTTCAGATTAAAATAAGCCTACACAGGAAGCTGTATTCTGTGTTGAAAAGTTGGCCATATTTGCTACAATACATCAGATTTTCAAAGAACAGAAAAGGAAGCTTAACTAAGTAGTTGATCTGAGAAGATGGAAAAAAATCAATGGATTTGATGTGAAGGGTAATGAGCAATCAGAAATAACTCTTCATTTAGGATGAAGTGAGGGAAGGAGTCACTACAGACTACAGCTCTGGCACGTGATAACTGAATTTAGTTCTCTCTTTAAAATAATCCTTTACACATAAATCATGACTCTTGCTTTAACAGTGTAAAACTTGAAGTTAGATAATGGGAGGTACAAAGAGGGGATTCAGGTCTAGAAGGCAGATTCCTATGGAGTCTGAAAGGTGTCAAAGACAGTAGATTGCATGACTTTATCATTCCCCTCTCCCCTATTTTTGTTTCTAATAGTGACATTTAAAATAATTAATTTTAAAAGAGTTGTTTTCTGTTTATTTTATGAAAGGAAAACTTGACAGAAGTCACTGATCTTTAATTTTACATGGAGGAAACAACTGCTAATAGCTGAGGCATACAGTAATTTCTGGAGTGAAGTTTTGCCACCTAGTGGCATGAAGTTTTTAAGCCTGTGTGTGTCACTGTATGGAGAAAAAACTTGGACGACTTTCATTTTGGCACGTTTTCTTTTTCTTCCATTTTACAAGTTATTGCCTTAAGGAAGGGAACACACAGACTACTAATACTGTAAAAATAGTGTTCTGTAGGATTTTAATCTACAAGATCATAAAACCCCTTTTGTCAGAGTTACTTAATGAAGTTGAAGCAAAATTTAGCTTTTAAAATCTAATGTAAAACTGCACCCAGTCTAGTGTTAAGAATTTACTGCAGTACTGCTGACTTTGCTGCCCCAAATAAGTTACTTGTTACTTAATTAATAAATAAATCATGGATTTAGACTGGTGAAGGGAAGAAATGAGTTAAAATTAGAGCATGTTTTGCCAGTAACAACCTTTAACATACAGAGACATTACTCAGAATTTCCCTTGAAAGTCAACTGAATGGTACCATACTTAACCTCTGCTTTCTTCATTGAAGGGTTTGGGTGACAGTGCAAGAACTCTTAACACAGAAATTTAGACATCCACATAAATGTAGTCATTGGTATTCAAAGCTCTTACTGCTTCCAGTGGCATGCAAGTACAGTGTCAGAACTGTGGTCACGCAGAGGATTATTTTAAAACAGTTAATTCCTTATATTTCTTAAGATCATGCTATGTAGAAAAAAAAAAAAAAGAGATGTGCTACTTTAGAACAGCCATTATAATGCACTTGGAGCCAATAGCTCTGAATGTTTTATTCTTTATTTAAAAATAAAATAAATGAATCCTACTTTTTTCCCCTCCTCTTCATTAGGTGTTGTCCAAGGAATAATAACTGGAATAAGAGGGCTGTGCAATGGCCTGGGACCAGCACTGTATGGCTTTATTTTCTTTCTCTTTCATGTGGAGCTCAATGAATTGCCTCCTGATCAGACTTCTGAAAAAAAACCAATGCAAGATCCCAACAATGAGGCAAGTTTGAAATTTGGTCTGAAGCTTCAGTGTAGAGCTTGTAAATAGCTGTTATGTTTGGTTGGTTTAAAATCTTGATATCTAATTTTTGAAGTATTTATGTGTCACATGTCAGCCTTATGGAAAGTCATTTTTTAAATTTGATAGTAAATACTTAGTAACAGCTTTGATTTCAGCTTTCTAATGGAACAGGTTAAGTTCTTTTGATGTAAATTTACTGAAAACACAGCTATAATCCTGAATTGCTGTGGAATGTGAAATTTTGACAACAGGAAGGTCATTTTTGGTAACTCACTGAATTGTAACAAGTTTTATTTTTGAACTTCACAGCAATAGGTTAATTATTCATGTGTGCTGTAATTCAGTATACAGCCTAGGCAACTTGTATTTTTTCCCCAGTGGCAGCAGCAATGCTGTTCATGACTTTTCCTTACCTTCATGAAACTTGGTGGGGAGGGGAAAAGTCAGTCCTATACAGCATTCCTTTGGAACTCCCTTCAGTCTTTTCTTGTATCCTTTACCTCCATGCTTCAGGTCTGCATTTTGTCTCCTTTTTTCTTTCCTGCTTGGTTACCAGAGTATGGAGAGTCTTATGGACCGTTTTTTCTTTTTAGCTTGATCGCTCTGACCTCTTTGGCTACAATTTAACTGCTTTTTCAAAAATATTAAAAAAGGTTTATTCAGAGAGCTGATGATCTCTTAGCTTGTCGTTAAGCAGATTAAGAAAGACAACGTATTAGCTAAATATGTAAATAACTGCTGGCTGTTACTGTGGAAACAACAATTCATTGTTCATCTCCCAGCCCATGCATCTTTCAGAGTATTAACTTTAGCCAGTGTTTGAACATGTTGCACTCTGCTCTAATTTTTTTCAAGCAGACTGTAGAGGTAAAGAAAGCAAAGGGCTGCAGGTAAAGAGGGCAAAGGTACTCTTCTTGTATACAAAAAGGAAACAGTAGTAAGATATGAGAAAAACTTTATAATCATAATTTTGGGTTTAAAGATCTTTGTCATGCTTTCACTAGCTAAAATTCTGATTTTGAACTCTTGTGGGGTTTTTTTGGTGGGGTTTTTTTGTTCTTTTTTTTTTTTTTAAGCATTGAAGCACATAAGCTTTTCATGGGGACAGGGAGGGTGTTGGTTTTTTGACCTTGTACACACATTTGTGTTAAAAGCAATGGCAGTATGTTCTGTTACTAAAAGAATATCCATGTCCTGGTTTTATTGTTGAAGTAGCCCACATGTACTACAGTGGAGCAACTGGCAGTTGCAGTAAGTTATGAGTCAAAATTTAGGTAGTGGGGTTTTCTGAAGCCAGTGGTAGAGGAATCTCCTTTACAAAGAAAAAAAATAATTGCTTTATAAGCTGTAAGTGTAAATTAAACTTGTTTCAGATGTGCTTGTTTTCTTGAAAAACTACTTAATAAATAAGTAGGCATTTCTTTAGTTAGCAGTACAGCAAAATCAGTATTTACAAAACTTAGATTGCTTTTTGCTCTGTGTTCAATGGGACAGCTTTTATGTATGCAGTCATAAACTTCATTAAATACCTATAATTGTATCTTGCCATGTTAATAGCTACCAGGCACCTAACATGAGTAATTGTCATTCAGGAAAATAACAATACAGTTTTTTTCCAATGAATTCATATGTTCAAAGCTAATATAGGAGTGGGAAAGAACTCCACAATTTAGATGTTACATAGCTTTAAAATTGATCTGAGTAAAATGGGTGCAATTGAAAAACAGAGAATGCATCAAAATTAGACAAGGAAATTTACAAATATATACAAGCCTGGAGTACTGTGATCTTGCTAGTACCTTGGATTTTCAAGGGCCAAATGCAAGCTACCTGTCTCTTGATTTTTTTCACTGGTTTAAATTAAGTTGTTTTGCAGAGAAATGTAGTTCGAAAAAAGTTTTTCTTGATTTTATTAAATGCTAATAAATGTTCATTAAGAAGCATTTTAATAACAAGCTTAAACATTCAAGTACCTTGTTCTAAAAAGTTGCTGGATCTCTGTGGAACTGCAGTTAACTGATAGAACTTGCTTTAGTCTGAGACAAGCACTGTTAGTTGTTAGGATTTTTTTGAAGCTTAAGCTTGTCAAATGGAGTGGGTCTACAGGAACTCAACTGAGAATGCACTCCTACTGTGCTGAATGTTGATCAAACCCAGCGTGCTGCTGAGGTGAATTAAAACCAGTTCTTTCTCCTTTGTTTCCACTACTGTAATACTGCTGTTACTGCTACCACAGGAAGTAGATTTTTAAGTTGCTATCAGAAATTGTTTGTTTATGTAGTTATTGTTAAAATTCTCAATATGAAGAAAAAAATGTATATAACTTTGGACACTCTGCTTTGAAAGCTGTCTTGTCCCGTTAAAAAAACCCCTTCAAGTTTAACTTTACCACTGCGAGCTGATTATTGTGGTAATTTAGTATGGTATCTTTCAGATATAAAGTATTCTGTGTTCACTGATAGAGTGCTAAACAGCTTTTTAGATACAAGGTTTTGTAAACCTTGATGTTCCCACAGTGAAATTCTGGATGCGAATTTCAGTTATTTAATGTACAGAGTAAAAGGAGGAGAACACATCCTCCGAGTGGTCAGTTCTCCTCTTTTATTAAAGAGCTCAAAGGCAATTCACAAAAAGAACAGAGCTAAGTATTAATTTCTATTACTCTAGAGGGCTTAAAAATGGGATTTTATTGAATATCACTATTTTGTTTTCCTCATGGGAGACTTGCAATATTGCAACAGGTCACACTTGTGATTCTCTTCCTTGAAAGAAAAGATCTGATGTGCCTGTTCTTTAAAGATTTTTGTCTGCTCTGCAGATCATAAATAACAGAAATTAAGCGTTTCTCTCTTAATTCCAATTTAAATAACTGTTTTCAAAATTGGACAGCCTGAGAGCAGGATAGGATTGCATAACTATAATTATCCATGGTGAGCCCCTGCAGCAAACAGTGCAGTCGTAGGCTGCATTTGGAGACTAATAATAACGCCAGTGCAGTAAGCTCGGACTGCTTTTCAAATCTTCTTACTCCCTTCAGGGAAACTGCAGCAGTGTACTATTCAAAAGCTGCTGAGATAAACCAGATGTTACATTACAAATGATTATATTAATTTATGAGAGTTTATGACGTTCTTAAAGTACCTGTGGACTTAGCACCACTTAAATATTTAAGTAATGCTATTCATATGTGTTCTGTTAATATAAATTTATAGACCATCAGCTGAAAATCGGGTCTCTGTAGCAAGAATTGAAGCAAGTGAAATACCCTGTTCCTGTATGTTTAACTTCAGCTGCTTTCCCACTTCATATTAGAATAACTTCCTCCATTTCATTTGGTAGGAAAAAAGTACATTGTCAATCCTTCTGATTTTTATTTGGTTTTAGTTGGCAAAAGCACAGGAAAGTTGTTAAGAAAAAAAAAGGGAGTGTGTGAATTGCTGAGGCATTTTTTTGGTAGAGTTTTGTCACCAAACTTACTGTTTTAAATTTAGGTTTATAACCACTCTAGTGCATGTTTTTAATTGTGTTTATGAAATGTGGATAAGTTGTATTTTTGTGTTTCTAAGCAGTTTATTTTAAAAATTAAAGAATAACTCCAAATGTGAAGATACCATAAATGCCAGCAAGCTGTCACTGCAGCGAGCGTGCTATGTACTGCATAGCTTGCTGTTACTTTCCTCACTCCCGTATTAGTTTTTGGGGGTGTTTGTTTATTTGACTCACTTGATTCATGTCAGCCATGGAAGCAAGTGAAGAAAGTGAAGCTGTTAAAGATTTATTGAACATTTGTACTTCTGGATGTTGAAACTATATCCTATTAATCTTCAGAGAGCTTTTGCTGACTTAACATGCATGTTGTCTCAAGAAATAAAAAATTACAGAGAAACATCAGTCGTCATCTGTTTCACCTTCTAGGTAGTCCTGTTGTCAACTGATAGTTTTGTGCATGTTTCTGTTTTTCAGTTCTGTTCCACAGATTAGATTAGGAATTCTTAGGGATTGTAGATGCAAAAAAAATGATGTTGTGATGCACACATGACCTTGTTTGCCTAAACTTTATAGTCACTGTAAATATGTCTCTCGTGATCTCCTGCCTTAACGCTATATGTAGTTCTTAAATGCAGAAATCAATGTCTGAAGCTTCATGAATTCTTTGCTGTGCTTGTTTCTATGCAGAGGGCAATTATTCCTGGTCCACCCTTCCTGGTTGGAGCATGCATTGTTCTTCTGGCTTTTCTAGTTGCCTTATTTATTCCTGAGCACAGCAAAGCCAGCAGTACTAGAAAACATGGCAGTGCCATCAGCAGTACTCTGAGTGACAACCAAGACCGAATTAGCGAAGAGGACATTGAGCCACTGCTGCAAGATAGCAGTGTATGAAGGCTGACTGCCGAGGAGACGAGTGGTACAAATTCACACACTGAATTGCAGCTCTGGAAGCGTTATAGGATGTGCCTGGCCTCTGAAAGGAGGGCAGCTGTGTGTGAGGAGAGTTCACATGCTGTGTGGTCCTCGGGATTGATAGCATAGGTGCAGAAAGGTTTGTTTAGTATGGCAGGTCAAAACTAGGTGTGATTCGACCCAACGCTGGACTGCAGATGCGATGTCAAATCCTGCTATTAGGTAGAAACCCAAATATATGGACATAATGGAATTTTTTAAAAGTCTGAATGTTTGATCCCAAAGTTGTATGCAAAATAATGAGGTCTGTGGCAGAACAGTTTCTGCCACCTCAGTTAGAAGTTGTTTTGCTTTTCTTATGCCTTTTTTCTGCGTGTATGCCTCATGTAGCCCTCATGATGTGAGAGGGATTGATCTACATAGTTCTCACAGCTGAAATAGTGGTTATCAATAAAAGTAATTAAATTTCATGAAGACACATGCTCAAATATTATTTAGTGACGAGAAGTCCAGTAGTTAGCAGAAAGCATTAATGAAACTGGGATCACCTCTGAGGGTGTATGGTCACACGTGACAGTCGTTACCCATAAATGAAGGTCATATTGAAGTCTTAGACCCTCATTCCAGAACAGTCAGGTTTGAGCCGTTAAAGCAAATCCAGATGGCACCTGAGAGCTCTGGTCACATTAATGTTTTGCTGATTAAAAAATGGAATTTTAATTACAAAATGAGCAGCATCAGAAATATGGACACTCCTGACTTCTGAGGCAGGAAAAACTGTAGGTGCCAGAGTAGTTTACATCAAGAAGTATGTGTATTTATTGCATTTTGTCACTTTATCTGCCATATGAAATAATCTTACTTATTAATTCTTTTCACCCCTGCCTTAACTACTACTTAGTGCTCAGTTATTAATCATATTTAGCCTTCATGTCACAGTCTTATCTGCTGAATCTCATGGATATATTCATATCAAATTTCCTTTCTAAAAGATGCTTTAAAGGCATTATGGTACAAATGTGCTAATTTTTAGAGACATTTTATGAAAAATATCAGATTTATATGTATTTTACTGCAGTGTAAATGGACCATTAAACCCAACTTTAATAAAGTACTCCTATGAATGTTTTATATGTATGCAATATATGTAGATATTTGTAAGGAGTTTTAATTTTTCCAGATGGGGTACTGTGTAAATCATGTATTTATAAATGTAATGAGGGCAATGACAGATATACAGTTTTTTAAAAAGATTGTGTATTGACTGAACAAATTTTAAAAATATATATTTTGAAACTTGTTCTACATTGAGCAGAGATAACAAACCTTTTGTACTATGCAGTTTGGTTTTTAAGTTAATAAGCTTCCTAATGCATAATAAATCTACATCTTAAGCTTTCTAGGTTTCATGTGTAAGTGTGTATTTTTCTGAGTTCACTAGTGTGCCATCCCTGCCTCCAAACAGAAGTCGTTTAATCCCAGTGCTGGCTTAGAGTACCTGAATTTCTCTTGCACTGTCGTGTTGTGTCTTGTCATCAAGCATGGTGAGAAGCATGCTTTGCTCAGAAGTCCACTTGGTGTCTGACATGTTGTCCACCGAGGTAGAAAAAGGGGAAAGAGTGGAAGTGAGACAGTTTATTAAAAAAAAACAAACCAGCAACATAGCTTATCTGAACACTACTACAGAATTAATGTATTAAGATGCTTTTTCTGATGAAGTTTAAGTGTTTGTGTTGCCTGACCAAACTCATCTCCTATGATCAGGTAACCCACCTGGTAGATGAGGGAAAGGCTGTTGATGTAGTCTGCCTTGACTTCAGCAAAGTTTTTGACACAGTCTCCCACGGTATTCCCCGGGAGAAACTCGTACCCCAAGACTTTGACAGGTACACTTGTCATTGAGCTAAAAACTGGCTGGATGGCCATCTTTATTGATGATTTGGATGAGGAATTGAGTGCACCCTCACTAAGTTTGCAGGCAATACCAAGTCGGGGGCAAGTGTTGATCTGCCGGAGGGTAGGAAGGCCTCCGGATGGACCTGGACAAGTTGAATCAATGGGCAGAGGCCAATGGGATGAAGTTCAACATGGTCAAGTGTTGGGTCCTCCACTTTGGTCATAAGAACCCCAGGTAACACTACAGGCTTGAGGCAGGGCGGCTGGAAAGCTGTACAGAGGAAAAGGATCTAGGGGTGTTGTTTGGTATTCGCCTGAACATGAGGCAGCAGTGTGCTCAGGTGGCCAAGAAGGCCAATGGCATCCTGGCTTGTATCAGGAACAGTATTGTCAGCAGGACCAGGGAGGTGACCATCCATCCCCCTGTCCTCAGCTCTGGTCAGGCCACATCTTGAATACTGTGTTCAATTCTGGGTACCTCACTGCAAGAAAGACATTGAGGCCCTGGAGTGTGTCCAGAGAAGGGCAATAAAGCTGGTGAAGGGTCTGGAATACAGGGCTTACGAGGAGCAGCTGAGAGAACTGGGACTGTCTACTCTGGAGAAGAGGAGGCTCGGGGAAGACCTTATTGGTATCTACAGCTACCTGGAAGGAAGTTGTGAGCTGGGGGTCAGCCTCTTCTCACTGATAAGTTGTGATAGGACAAGAGGGAATGGCCTCAAGTTGCGCCAGGGGGGGGGTCAGGATAGAAATTAGGGGAAATTTCTTTTCAGAAAGAGTGGTTAGGCTTTGGAATGGGCTGCCCAGGGAGATGATGGAGTCACTGGCCCTTGGGGTGTTCAAGATTGAGGTACTTAGGGACATGGCTTAGTAAGTAATAGAGGTGGTATGGAGACTGTTGGACTAGATGATCTTTGAGGTCTTTTCCAACCTTAATGATCCCTGATTCTGTGTTGTGTGGGTTGTTTTGGATCTGTTGGTTTTTGTTTGGGATTTTTGGTTGTGTGGGTGGTTTGCTTTTTGTTTTTCCCCTTTGCATTACTTCATATTCAAGCCTGGATTTTTATGCTGGATATTTTATCTTTTGCTGCAGGCCAGACTGCAATCATACAGGTTTTGTATGATCCCCATGAAGAATGTCCTAAAATTGATACGGAATTTAAGAGATTATACAGTATGTTAGTCTTCAAAGTAGACACAAAATTTATTACTGCTAATAGTATTCCAGCACTGGATCAAATGTGAATTTTTAAAGTAGAACCTTAGAGTCACATAATGGTTGGCTTTTAAAGGGACCTTTAAATATCATGGTCAGGGACACCTTCACTAGACCAGGTTGTCTGCAGCCACATCCAGCCTGGCCTTGAACATTGCCAGGGAGGGAGCAGCCACAGCTTCTCTGGCCAGCCTGTGCCAGGGCCTCACTGCCCTCCAGGGAAGAATTTCTTTCTAATAACTGATCTAAGTCTTGCCTCCTTCAGTTTAAAGCATTACCCATTGTGTTGTCAGTCTTTGCCCTTGTAAACAGTCCTTCTCCATCTTTGCTGTAGGCCACCTTCAGGTACTAGAAGGCTGCAATAAGGTCTTCCCAGAGCTTTCTCCAGGCTGAACAACCTGTCTTTCAGCTTGTTTTCAGAGGAGAGGTGCTCCATCCCTCAGATAATCTTTGTGACCCTTCTCTGGACTTGCTCCAACAGATGAATGTCCTTCTTACCTTGGACATCTCTGAGCTGGATGCAAAAAGGTGTTCTGAATATGCACCCATACGGTACGTTTATAAGCTACATACACATACTGCTGTACTAAAACATTACATTATAGAAAATAAATGAAAAGTGACACATAGCTTAAGTGAACAATCTAAAGATATTAGTGGTGCAGAACATAATTTCGCTCTTGCTACAAAACTAGTAAGTGGTACTGTGGAATATGCTTTATTATTTTTGAGAGTCTTAGTTTAACACTTGCAGTACAGAGATTTGAAGATCTGGTTCTAAGTCCACTGTATTTTGGGTTTTGGTTTTAATGTCTGTCATTGCTGAAAAAGATACCTCACACAGATATGTAGATCCAAATGGGAGAAGTGCACTGCTGGCTGTGCACACTAAATGGTGATACTCGTTTTTCAGTCTTTAAATCCCACCTGAAAAGGTGTTTGTTAAAACTCAACTAGTAAGTTCCCATCTTCCCTGATGTCAATCAGTTGCAAGAACTCTCTGGAAGGTCTTGAATTTTTCTGAGGTTTGGTGGTTGTCATTTGTTTGTTTTTTTTTTTTTTAAATCAAATGTATTGAAACCCCACCAAAACTCTTCATTGAGAAGATTTTTAAATGGGTTAGAAAATTGGTTCTGAGTGTACAGGTATGAGAGTTTTTATAGGTGACACCTTTGCACTGCTTTTTCACAACAAAATCACATGATGATGGAAACATTTCCCAACTTCTGTTTTCAAAATGCTCTCTCCTTACAATAACTTTCTTTAAAAAGCAGTTATTTTCTGACTCATTGTTAAAACATCACCTTTACCTTGAAGAGACAGATTAAATGTTTTTATTTTTCTAAAATACTGGCCATAGTTCTGACAGGCCCTTTTCATCACAGGAAAGCAGATTTGGAACACTTAGTTGTCTTTCTGTGAAAGAAAAATGTGTACTCATCTTTAAGTTTGACAACTCCTTTAAGCGCTTTGTCACGAACCAGTGAACCTCTGTGATACAAAAGACTTTCATGGTCACTCCCCATCTCTTTCAAAAGTGTTGTAGATTCTGGTATTGAAAGGTCTTGTTTTTATAAAATTAACCACATTGATGACAACCTGTAGCACTTTGAGCACTTTTGGCTTCAATTTCTCTGCTGCATGAGCTTGTCCACGAGTGATCTGCTGAATGAATTTTGCTATCACTGTGACTTTACCCTGGGATCCTTTCTTTGATTCCATTCAAAGCAGTCACTCCATCAGTGGTTATAGTTGCACAGTGTTTCCATAAATCACTGTTTTAATTGAGCAATTTATAGTTGAGAATGCGTCTTCCCCAGTAGTTATTCACACACCCACACCCACACCCACACCCACACCCACACCCCTTATTATTTATGTATTTCATAATTAAAAAAAAAAAGCAAATACCACAAGCTGAGACACGTCAGGAACACTTGTACTTTCCTCCAATTGTACAGGTAGCCTCGCACAGACCATAACTTGCTCTGATGATACATGTTTCTTCAGCCTTGTTTTCTAGGAAATTTTGTGAAGTACTAGACTGAGTATCACTTGACTGAAACACAGCTGAAAAAACTTATAAAGGTTTCTCCCTCATGTCCTGGATCGTTAAGTTTTCAAATGCCCCGTTAATCCTGATGGCTTCATAGTATTATTAGGTAACACCTAAAGCACAATATAAATTCAAACTGAGGTTCATTGTTGGTGATAATGGACGTGAATTCATATTCTAAATAGTTGTCTTGATAATTTTGACTTTTTGGAGGGAGGAGGAGGCGGGGGTGTTAACTTTGTCCAATCCGGTTGCGTTGTCATTGATACTACCATGAAATGTGGTTGACGAGGGGCTTGTGCTCACCAGAAGTGTCAGCTCTGCAGCTTACTTGTTTGTGCTTGTGTTAATATTACCTTCAATCTGCAGGGTTTTTTTCAGGGATCTTTTTAAGCCTCTTGGTCATTTTGCTAGGGTTGATTTAGGTGTTACTAAATAATATGGTCCATAAATCTACTCAACTGGACACATGTAAACTGCAACATGTAGCAACGCACTGAAAATGAACAAATGAGGGAGGGTGCTACTGTCAAGCCCCACTTCGGTTGTGAAGTTCCCACTCTTCCCCAGTGATACCTCACATACTCTGTGATATGAGACCATCTGATGCATGGGCCAAACGAAGGTGCCGTTGTCAAGACATACTCAGTATTAGTAAAGCTGGGTTTCTTTCATTTTGAATAATAAACACAAGTTCTAATATTTTCTTGCTGCACCCCAATGGATTCGCTTGCACACCCCTGACGCGTTTACCTCCCCCTGCTTGGGAGTGAACCAGAGCATGTGTTATTAAGAGTGTGCAATAAGTGCCTCACTTCCTAAGGGAGGTAGTGGGCATGCTTATTTAGGGCTGCTGCGGATCTTTTTGCACTGAGCTGTGCTTTATTGATCTGGAGAAGCAAAATTATTGTTGTCCTGCAATGTATTTTTCTTTTTTTTGGGGGGGTTAGGGGGAGAAATCAAACATAGTCTCATCCCCAATAAACTAGGGAAAGTGAGGAGCAAAGGGAGTTGAAAGACCTGGAAAATGATGCTTGGGCTGCTTGTTTCCTTTTCCTCTGTGCAGAGATTTTCTGCTGCTGCCTACATACATTTGTCACAAAGATACAATGCTACTGTACTTTGATTACAACATACTGGGAGATTATAATAAAACCTTGATCTATGATTTAAAGTAAGTGAATGAGTTAACGAATCTGTTATATATACTGGCAACAGAATGTCTTTTAACAAGAAGAAAATTTGGTTTAAAATAAAATCTCCTACGCAGACTTTTCTGTTGATGTGTTCCAAAAGCTTTCACTCAAAGGATATTCCAAGCTTAATTAGCTAAATTCATAGAATTCACAGTCAATATGAAAACGTTTGGGAACCAGGACAAGCTGAGCAGCCTATTTTTATATGCTTAAGGTATATAGGCATAATTTCTAGTCCTCTCTTTATTTGCATGCTGTCTCATTTGCTGTGTTTCAGGAGTTTAGTGGTAAGGAGATCTGAAAGTAGAAGTAAGCATTTGAATCCCATGTAATTTAAGAAATATATTGAAACAATTTTTTTTGAGATAATTTCTCTTTGAATTAGTGTCACAGAAAAGAAGGAACAATTTGTCTTCCTCCTTACTTCAAAAGAACAGTCCTGGTCCATTCTCAAAGAACACTTCGCAATAGCAGAATGGAAGATACACTCCCAAGCTTAGCATTGCTCCTGCCTGGCCTTCGCAGTCCATCTGTTTTC
The DNA here is from genome assembly GCA_022605575.1 of Laterallus jamaicensis coturniculus. Taxonomy (NCBI): domain Eukaryota; kingdom Metazoa; phylum Chordata; class Aves; order Gruiformes; family Rallidae; genus Laterallus; species Laterallus jamaicensis. The sequence continues at coordinate 4,632,048 of JAKCOX010000052.1, forward strand.
TGTTGGTATAAAGGTATTTTTATCTTGTGTATTGAATTATTTTGCATTTGTGTGGCAAGATTTTGATAGTGGGGGTGGGACTGCATGGGTGGCTTCTGCAAGAAGCTGCCAGAAACTTTTCCTTGGTCCAACAGAGCTGGTGTCAGCCCGCTCAAGGAAGCACCTGCTGCTGACTAATGCTGAGCCCACCAGCAACAGTGCTAATGCCTCTGGGATAACATACTTAAGAAGGTAAAAAAAATCCTCTAGTGTCCAATTTTTGCCACCAGAGAAGGGAGTGAGAAGACGTATGAAACTGTGCAGACACCAAAGTCAGTGAAGAAGGTGGGGGAGGAGGTGCTCCAGGTGCCAGAGGAGAGATTTCTCTGCAGCCCATGGAGAAGATCATGGTGGAGCAAGTTGTACCCCTACAGCCCATGAAAGATGATGGGGAGCAAAGATCCCACCTGCAGTCTGTTGAGGACCCCACTGTGCAAGTGGAGATGTGAAGGACTCTGTGACCTGGTGGGAAACCTGTACGGGACCAAGCTCCTGGCAGGACCTGCAGCCCATGGAGAAAGGGGCCCATGCTGGAGCAAGTTTCCTGGGGGAACTTGTGACCCCATGGGGGATTGTGCTAGAGCAGTCTGGGCCTGAAGTTCTGCACCCCATGGAAGGGACCCGTGCTGGGGCAGTTTGTGAAGAACTGCAGCCCACAGGAAAGGTCTTATGGAGAAATTGGTGGAGGACTGTCTCCTGTGGGTGGGACCTCATGCTGGAGCAGGGACAGAGTCTGCACCCTGAGGGGGAAGGAGTGGCAGAGACAATGTGTGCTGAACTGACTGCAATCCCCATTCCCTGTGTCCCCAGTATGAGGAGGAAGGGAGAGAAATCATGAATAAATATGAACCCTGGAAGAAGGGAGGGGTGGGGGGGAAGTGTTTTTAGATTTGATTTTATTTTTTATTATCCTATTCCCATTTGATTGGGTAATAAATTAGATGCCTTTTATTCCATGTCAGCTCTACACTGCACTGGTGCAACCTCACCTTGTGTACTGTACACAGTTTTGGGCACCACAGGACAAGAGGAACATGAAAATATTGGAGAGTGTCCAGAGGAGGGCAATGAGAACGGTGAAGGGTCTGGAGGGGAAGTCTTATGAGGAGAGGCTGAAGTCCTTTAGTTTGTTCAGCCTGGAGAAGAGGAGGCAGAGGGGAGACCGCATCACAATCTGTGGCTTCCCGATGAGAGGGAGCGAAGGGGCAGGTGCCGAGCTCCTCTCTTTGGGAACCAGTGATAAAACCAAGGAAACAGCATGAAGTTGTGACAGGGGAGGTTTAGGCTGGATATTAGGAATAGATTTTTTACTGAGGGGGTGCTTGGGCACTGGAACTGGCTCCCCAGGGAAGGGGTCACAGCCCCAAGCTTGGCTGAGTTCAAGAAACATCTGGATGATGTGCTCAGTCCCATGCTCTGGCTTGTCTGTCCCTGTGTGGAGCCAGGAGTTGGACTTGATGATCCTTATGGATCCCTTCTAACTCAGGATATTCTGTGATTCTTCGATTATAGGAATCTGTTTTGCCTATAATGGCAATTGCTGAATGATCTCTCCCTGTCTGTATCTCCACCTGCAAGCCTTTCATTATGTAATTTCTACACTGCCCAGCTGAAGAGGGGAGTGACAGAGTGACTTTTGTGGACATCTGGCCTCCAGCCAGGGTCAAACCACCACGTGCATGTACAGTGGCAGTGTCTTAAGTGTTCAGTTTCTTCCTTAATTTGAAAGCAATTGCTGGATCACTTCATGGATCTCTGAGCAGTAATGGGTACTGTAAATGCAATCAACTGAGGTGCTAACAATTCTAAGTCAGAATATATGTCAGCATATATTTTTATAACCCTTCATATTTTTGGCAGGAAACAATGCTCATGTCTGATTGCATGTGTGAGTAAGAATCTAGGCTTATGTTTAAGAAACATGCTTGTGTCTGAAATGTCCCTCAATTGCTGCCTTCTCTATCCTTTAATGCTGAGGTATAAATATAATCGCGTAAGAAACAGATTAAAGGAAACTGCTGCTAGCTCTGCTCCATATGTAGTAAGTGAAAAATCCACTCAGGAGGGCCTTGTTTAATTATGATACAGCAAAAACTGACAATGAACAACAGTCAAGCAACTTCAAGCCATGTTAAATGACTTTTCTACACATGTGGAAAGTGTTGGTGTTCTTGAAGACTTCTCTGTGATTGTATTTTTTCCTCCAGAAAAACAGTCTTTGCAGGCAGTTTTTTTTTCTTAGTCACCTGTTTTCTTTCCCTTTTCCCCCTTGCAGATTTGATAAAGAGTATTTTTAAGCATATTTTAGTACTTTGCAACAAAATACTGCAGCCTTTTCTGAAAGTGATCACTTCTCTTTTGTTTGTGAGATGCCTCATCATACATGGAGGTATCTGCTGTATGCTATGCAGATGCTACTGTTGACAACCTGATCCCTTTCTCAGAGTGGTGATTCAAACATTGCTGTGAAAAATAGTAAAGAAAAAAAGTTTTTTCTAGTGGCAGATTGAAGTGTTAGAGATTGAATAAAAAATGAAACATACAGTTCCAAAGCAGGTTTTTCCCCCCATTTCTCTTATTTCTTTGTGCCTACATAATAACTGAAATGTGGTTTGTAATTTTTGGCTCCATCTGTAACTGGCTTACAGGTAGCTGCAACATCCAACTTCTGTAGGTTTTCACCAGGTAACCATCTAGCCCATAAATTTTGTGCTCCTGGCTATAGGCATTGGGAGTTTTAATTCAATGCAATTAGAGATCCCAGGAAGCATGAAACAAGCATTTAAATGCTAGTAGAATACTTTAATACACTATTTTAAGAGGTGTACAGAAAATATTTCTTTTACAATTTTGTTAACAGTGACAGAGAAATAAGAATGAGAAGGAACTGAGGGATGTAAATGTTCAACAGATTATGCTACCTACAGCCAATTACATTACACAGGTAATCAGGCACACATTTTGACCAAAACATCCAAAAGATGTTGCAGGCCTCTGTGTAATCCTTAGGAAAAAGCTGTTTGCAGAGCTGCTGATTTGCAGTCTTGTGGGTTTCCATTTTTCCTCAAGAAGCAAGCTTTCCTTGGCAATGAGCTAGCTTTCATTTTTCAAACCTGAAGGCAAATTGGAGCAAATACTTTGGGAAATGTGGAGCACTGAAAACTTGTAATGATTATGAAACCAGATAACGAAAAAAAAAATCCAGAGGTTTTTAAAATTTTTATTACAGATCACATGAAAACAGAAGATGTGTCAAGATCAGAAGAGTTCAATTTTTAGTGTTTCAGAATAATTTTGAAATTATTTATCTGTATATGAGATACATCAGCAGCACCACAGCTGCCCTTCCTGAAGGTGAGAAAAAAGAAAAATGTGATAAAGGTCAAACTGTCTGGCAGCATATTATGAGCAAAACACTTTCCTGGGGTACAGCCTCACCAAGAGTGGGCTGGTGCTACCTTGACATTACAGCATCTGTTAAAAAAGGAAAAACAACTCATGACTTTAGGCAATAACTGAAGGTAGTAAAACCGATCCATTTATCCTATTTCTCCCATCTCTGAGAGGGGGGGATGTCAAGCTACCATGTAGCAATAATATTAAAAATTCCTGCACAGGTGCCTCAAGCAGTTGGTTGAGGTCTTGGTCTTTTATTTTATTAAGAAATCCACAAAGGTAAAAGCTTATCTCTAAGTTTGTGGAAGGAGCCCAGGGCAAATATCTCTGAATTTATTTGCTCTTATTCAGTGTTGAATATAGTTATATTTGGAAAAAAAAAGACCATAAAAATGGAACAGGAAGGATTCCGGGTGTGCCTTTCAAGGTAATTTTAAAAAAAAGAAAATTTAAATGGGATATTGATTTTCTTTAATTACAAAATCTGCAAATTCAACCTGAGATTTTCAACTTGTGCTGTTCTGTTTCTAACAAAATTAACAGAAATGTTGACCTACCTAAGGCGTAGGGTAAGCGAAATAAAAGTGCATTTGAGATATCATGGGGTTAGTCCAGAAAGAGAAGGAAAGAAAGCAGCTTGATTTTCACAACCAAGTTTTCAACCCAATAAAAATTTAGTGAATTGAGCAAAATTTATCTGGAAGCTGAGACAATAAGGATTAGTACTGGTTGCAAGAAGATTTTGTTAAAACAATTTAATTAAAATGTGCTTTACTTATAGTAGGATGTCCTGGTTTCAGCTAAGAAGGAGCTAATTTACCTTTTAGCAGTGAGCTATGTTTGGCCAATGAGAATATTCCATACCAGTTACGTCATGTTCTGTATAAAGAAGAGAGGCGCGGCTTCTGTGAGGCGGGTCCCGAGTCAGCTCTGCGTGGCACGGCCTAAGTCGCGTGGTGCGGTGAGAGGTTGCATTGTGTATCATCAGTTTCGTGTACCCTGTGTTCTAAAGTAGTGTTATCACTGTTGTTCTTTGTATCTTTTTCTGTTGTTTTAGTAAACTATCCTTATCCCAATCCGCTGGGTTTTGGTTTTTTTTTTTCCCTTTCCCCCGTGGTTTTCCTCTCGCTCCCTTCTCTCCCTCCTTAAAGGAACAGGTGACTGTGTGGGATCCAGTTCCCAGCTGAGGTTAAACCACCACATAGGACTCAGCTTTGAAATGGAAAAAAATTGACATCCAATTGATCAGCTACTTTGGCCAGAGTTGTATCTGAAATATATAAATTTTTAAAAAAGTAATTGTATGAATCAAAAGCAAAACCTGTGCACCAAACTTTATATCTGAAAGCTCAAAAAATCGTCTTCCAAAAAAGAGAATTCAAGCCCATCTCACAGAGCCATTTTCCTGTGATACCCTGGGCAACACAAGCTTTCCCAGTATTCCTTCATATCCTCAGAGAAAAACTTACAGTTTCAGGTATTTTTTTTACATCTGGGAGAGTCCAACTGTTGCTGTCTCAGGTGTTCATTTTGCAGCTGATTCCTATAGGAAAAATTTCCTGCTGTAAAAATGTTTTCTATTGATTTGTTCATTGCCTGGTTTAACCCTATATGTATGCAGATATCATTCCCTTGGTCTATAGATCATCCCTCTAAAATGTCCACTGAGTTCCTTTAATCCATAACTTTAGGGCCCATCTGCTATAACAGACTTTCAGGGCAGAAGAGAACTGTGTGGTCTTGAGTGGTTTCACGCTGCAACCAGAGCTGGTAATTTGTGTATTTGATGCAACACGTGCCCACGATACACAAGTTGAAGATGTCAATTTCAAGGAAGTTGCTGGGCACCAGTTGCTGAAGCCAGTTCTAATTATATTACTGCACTTTGCTCAGTTTCATCAAAGTTCATCCATCATTAATTTGAGTGATTCTTACTGTAATATCATTGATAGAATGTAGAGCAATTGTTAGAGTGTATAGTAATTGTAGTAGTGATAACATACAATGGCAGGGTTATTTATCAATTAACATCATACAATTTAATTTATTGGATATTCTCAGCCAAAATCAAATTCCCTTGAGGAATGTATCGGGCTTCCACATCCTTCTGCATCACCCACCAAGTGCACCTCGGTCCCTGAGTAAAATCTATTCCACAGAAGGTTTTACCTTTGCCCAAAGCAGGGATATAACTCAGATTGTCTTCCCTAACATAACCTTCATACACACTATGACAACTTCATCTCCTACAGTGTGTGGAGTGTGGACGTTTGATTGGGCAGGGCCAGCTCTACTGGTAGACCCTCTAGAGTTAACTATCCTGTTTGCTAAATGCGTATCCCAAATTTTGAGGGTCTCACCACCCATTGCTCTCAGTGTAGTCTTTAACAGCCCATTGTATTTTTCTATTTTCCCAGAGACTGGTGCATGACAGGGGATGTGATATATCCGCTCAGTGCCACGGTCTCTGTCCCAGGTGTCTATGAGGGGAATGAGTCCCGTTGTTTGACTCAGTTCTTTCTGGGGTGCCATGTCACCACAGGACTTACTTTTCATGGCCCAGGACAGTATTCTGGGTGTTGGCAAGGGGCACGGGATCTATTTCCAGTCATGTGGTGGTTGCCTCCACCAAGCACATAGCACTTGCATTAGTGGGTTTGTGGGAGTGTGATGTTATCAACCTGACAGGCCTCCCCATATTTATATTTCAGCCATTATTCTCCACAACAGACAGGCTTTAACCACTTGGCTTGTTTGATTGCAGCATGGGTGTCATGGGCCCTTTAAATAATTCACCCTTATGTTGCCAGTCCAGAATCATCTGAGCCACTTCAATTTAGCCTGATCCACCTGATGGTTGTTTCTCAGTGGCCTGACTCTTGGGTACACAGACAGTTACACGATGTACTTTTACAAACAGCTTTTTTACCCAGACAGCAATTCTGGCTACAATGGGTCATCCTTGATGGGTTTACCTCTGTGTGGCCAGTGACTTTGTTTCTGTTGCTGTAACCACCCCCACAGGTGATTGTCCACCATCTAAGAGCCAGTATAGAGGTAGAGCATTGGCCACTTGTTCAGCAATGTCTAAAGCTAGCTGGATGGCTTTCACTTCCACATACTGACTTGATTCCACTTCTCCTTTAGCTGTTGCTGTGACTCACTGTGTGGGACCCCACACAGCAGCCTTCCACCTCAGATGGTTTTCCCCTATGCGTCAGGACCCATCAGTGAACAGGGCATATTGCTTCCCGTTTTCTGGTAGTTTATTATGCATTGGGGCCTCTTTAGGAAGCAACATCTGCTCCTCTGGTGACCTGCCAAAATTTTTGCCTTATGGCTAGTCTGTGATCACTTCCAGAATTCCTGGGTAACTAGGGTTCCATCTTTGGGCCTGCTATGTGATCAGTGCGACCCACTTACTCCGCATAGCATCAGTTACGTGATAAGTAGACAGGACTGTCCCTTTGAATATCCAGCCCAGCACCAGCAGTCACGGTGCCAGGAAGTGTTGTGCTTCAGTACCAATCACCTCCAGAGCTCGTCAAACACTTTCATATGCTGCCAATATCTATTTTTTTAGTTGGAGTGTAGTGGTCTGCAGATCATCTGTATCCTATTTCTTAAGTAGAGGAATGCTTTCCCCTAATAGCTGAGGTACTGGTCCATACAAGTGGGGAATAGGCCATATTCTCCTTGAATTGCTTGACGTTCCAGGACAGTTTCTCCAGAGCCAAGATAATAAAGGAAGAGAGATTTCAATTTCATCCACTGCTGGTGCCTCTTTGCCTTTCCAGTCCATTATTGCCAAAGATTACTAACTTCTACCACATTGGCTGTGTGCATTGGACTTCATATGGATCATTGGTTGTATTGTCTGTGTCACAATAATCCATGTCCCACATGGCTTATTCCCTCAGGTATTGGAGACTTCTTCATGAGGATCTGCTTACCTGTGTGATAGGTGATATATAACATCATCTTTGAAGGGATAGATTTCCTTCACTGAATCACAAAATTGTAGGGGTTGGAAGGGACCTCAAGAGATCATTGAGTCACACCTGACAGCAATCACCTCAAGACGCTGAGGAATTGTGTTCCTTTTCCAATCAGTTCATCAATGTCTCCTTCCCTAGAGAGGGATCCCAAGTGCTTGGATTCCCTATCCCCTAACTCCAAAATACTGGCTCTCTCACCACAGCATCAGAGCAGTTTGGCAATAATGTGCTTGCCTGCATGACAGCTCAAATGTTTTTGCAGATCTTGAAGCTCATCCGTGAATGGGAATTGGGATGTTTACCAACAACACAGAATCACAGAATCACAGAATTGTAGGGGTTGGAAGGGATATCAAGAGATCATTGGGTCCAACCCCCCCTCCCTAGCTCATATTACGCAGATAGACATCCAGATGGGTCTCAAATATCTCCAGGGAAGGAGACTCCACCACCTCCATGGGCAGCCTGTCCCAGGGCTCTGTCACCCTCACTGTGAAAAAGTTCCTCCGCATGTTGGTGCGGAACTTCCTGTGTTCTAACTTGCAGCCATTGCCCTTTGTCCTGTTTCCACTAACCACTGAAAAGGGGCTGGCTAATTCCCCCTGCATCCCACGCTTAAGATAATTGTAAACACCAATTTGGCCTCCACTTAATCTTCTTTTCTCTAGACTGAACAGTCCCAGCTTATTCAGCCTCTCCTCATAGAGGAGATGCTCCAGGCCCTTAATCATCTTCGTAGCCCTTCTCTGGACTCTCTCCAGGAGATCCCTGTCCTTTTTATACCAGGGAGCCCAGAACTGGACACAATACTCCAGGTAGGGCCTGGCCAGGGCAGAGTAGAGGGGAAGGATCACCTCCAGTGACCCGCTGGCCACACTCCTCCTGATGCACCCCAGGATCCCATTGGCTCTCTTAGCCACCAGGGCACACTTCTGACTCATAGCCAACCTGTCATCCACCAGGACCCCCAGGTCCTTCTCCACAGAGCTCTTCTCCAGTAGGACATCCCCCACCCTGTCCTGATACATGCAGTTGTTCCTCCCCAGGTGCAAGCCTTTACACTTGCTTTTGTTGAATTTCATCTGGTTTCTCCCTGCCCAGCTCTCCAGCCTGTCCGGGTCTCGCTGGATGGCAGCGCAGTGTTCCTGCGTGTCAGCCACCCCTCCCAGCTTTGTATCATCGGCGTACTTGCTGAGGGTGGATGCTATTCCCTCATCAAGGTCATCAATGAAGATATTAACCAGGACTGGACCCAACACCAAGCCCTGGGGAACACTGCTAGTCACAGGCCTCCAGCCAGACTCTGCTCCACCGATCACAACCCTCTGGGCACAGTCCGACAACCAATTCTCAACCCACCTCACTGTCCACTCATCTATCCCATACACTCTCAGCTTTGCTATCAGGATGTCATGGGAGACAGTATCGAAAGCCTTGCTGAAGTCAAGGAAGATGACATCTACTGCTCTCCCTCCATCCACCCAGGCGGTGATGAGATCATAGAAGGCTATGAGATTGGTTGAACACAATCTCCCCTTTGTGAATCCATGCTGACTACTCCCCATAACCTTCTTCTCTTCCAGTTGCTTGGAGATGGCATCCAGAACAAGCTGTTCCATAGCTTTTCCAGGGACAGAAGTGAGGCTGACTGGCCTATAGTTGCTAGGATTGCCCTTATTGCCCTTTTTAAAGACCGGAGTTACAGGCACTTTTTAAAGACTGGAGTTACAGGCACTTCTCCTGTTTGCCAAGACCTGTCGAAGATGACAGAGAGTGGCTCTGCAATCACTTCTGCCAGCTCCCTCAGCACACGTGGGTGCATCCCATCCAGGCCCATGGATTTGTGTGCATTAATCCCTTTGAGACACTCCTGGACCATCCCCACCTCAACCACCTCTGGGAGACCAGAAAGATGGAGACAGTTGGAAGATAGTCCTGGCTCGGTGCCCTGTGAAAACCTCCTCCCTGCCGACCTTGGTTCCCCAGGTCCCCCTAAGTAATAGGTTTGAGGTGCTGAGAGTTGAAGAGCAGGCAAATGGGAAGGCGGGGGACAATCTCCCTAAGAGGAGGCCAAGAGCGAGGAAGTCAACTCTGTTCCTCAAGACTGCCTCTACCAGGAAAGGTAGAAAGGTGATTTTGTTTGGGGATTCCCTTCTCAAGGGGACAGAGGGCCCCGTATGCAGAACAGACCCTACCCATAGGGAAGGGTGCTGCCTCCCTGGGGTGCAGATCAAGGACAAAACTGGAAAACTCCCAGATCTGGTTCACCCCTCTGATTACTACCCACTACTCATTATTCAGGCAGGCAGTGATGATATCTCTCAAAGAAGTCTGAGAAGTATCAAAAGAGACTTCAGGGGTTTAGAGAGGCTGATTGAGGGGGGAGCAGTGCAAGTGGTGTTTTCTTCTATCCCATTTGGGGCAACAAAGAACACAAAGTGGGCTTAGAAAGTAGAGGTGTTGAATAGTTGGCTGAGGGGCTGGTGCTCCTCAGGAACTTTGGGTTTTTCAATCATGGGGCAGTTTATTCAGGACCTGGCCTGATGGCTGTGGATGGGTGTCACCTGTCCCCAAGAGGAAAAATAATCCTATCTCAAGAGCTGGCAGGCCTCATTGACAGGGTCTTAAACAAGGTAGGAAGGGGGAAGGGGATATAATGAGGCTTGCTAGGGTAGAGCAAGTAGCCTCTAGCTTTATACTAGGTTTGAAGGGGGAAGAGAGCAGAATTCAATGAGATAGAGAAGGGCTTGGGAATGTTGACATTCTACAAGATGGTAGGGAAATGCCTCTGAAGTGTCCCATAGGAACTTCTGGGGACTCCTCAGAGGAGGTAGTATTTCTGACCCCCCTTCTGGAACTTTCTAATGTCCCTCTTGGAAAGAGCGGGGGAAAACTTCAGATTCCTCTCAGAGGTTTGAGGGAGGGCTCCTCAAAAAAGCTACTGAGTCAGAAAGCCCAGCTGAAGTGTCTTTACACAAAGGCACACAGCATGGGTAACAAGCAGGAGGAATTGGAAACCATGATGTCACTGGAAAATTATGATCTAGTTGCAATCACGGAAACATGGTGGGATGATTCCCACAGCAGGAATACGCCTGTAGAAGGGCATCACCTTTTTAGAAGGGATAGGCTAGGTAGGAAGAGTGGTGGAGTTGCCCTCTATGTTAAAAAGTGGATAGACTGTGAGGAGCTCCCTCTGAGAAGTGGTCAGGAGCAGGTTGAGAGCCTGTGGGTCAGAATTAGGGAAGGGACTAATAATGAACAGCTGGTGATTGGGGTCTACTACAGACCACCTGATCAAGGAGAGACTACTGACGAGGCCTTCCTCCTTCAGCTCCAGGAGGCATTGCAGTCACAGGCACTCATCCTGATGGGGAACTTTAACCACTCAGATATCTGCTGGGAAAACCACACTGCGAGCTGCCAGAGGTCCAGGAGACTCCTGGAGTTGAAATGACAACTGTCTGGTTCAGGTATTGGACAGACCGACCAAAGGCGATGTGTTGCTGGACCTGGTGCTCACCAATGGGGTGGAGATCATTAAAGGTGTTAAGATTGGAGACAGCCTGGGCTGGAGTGACCATATTGGTGATCTTGAGGAATGTGGGCCCAGTAGAGTGGGATCAGGACCCTGAACTTTAGAAGAGCAAACTTTGATCTCTTCAATGACTTAACAGGAACTATCCATGGGCTAAACTGTTGGAAGGAAAGTGTTCCTGTGAAAGCTGGCAGACATTTAAACAGCGCTTCTTCCAAGCCCAGGACTGGTGCATCCCTTTGAGCAAGAAATTGGGAAAGAAGGGCAGAAGACCTGTGTGGATGAGCAGGGAGCTCATGGGTAAACTCAAAGGCAAGCAGAAGGTCTATGAATTGTGGAAAAAGCGTCTGAGCACCTGCGAAGAATACAGGAATGTTGTCAGGGCCTGTAGGGATGCAACTAGGAAAGCTAAAGCCCACCTGGAAATGAAACTGACAATGGACATAAGGGATAATAAAAAGGGTTTTTTTAGGTATATGAACAGTAAGAGGACAACTTGAGATAATGTGGGACCCTGGCTGAATGAGTCGGGTGTCCTGGTAACAGGGGATGATGAGAAGGTGGAGATACTGAACACCTTCTTTGCTTCAGTCTTCACTTCAAAGACTCCCCCTCAGGACTCCCGGACCCTGGAAGAAAGAGTTTGGGCAATGAGCAGTTTTCCTCTGGTTGAGGTGGAGGCAGTTCAGCAGCATCTCAAAGGGATCAACGCACATAAATCCATGGGTCCTGATGGGATGCATCCACGTGTGCTGAGGGAGCTGGCAGAAGTGATTGCGGAGCCGCTCTCTATCATCTTCAACGGGTCTTGGAGAACAGAAGTGCCCGAGGACTGGAGGATAGCCAATGTCACTCTGGTCTTCAAAAAGGGCAAGAAGGAGGATCCAAGTAACTACAGTCCAGTCCTCCTCACTTCTGTCCCTGGAAAAGTGATGGAACAGCTTGTTCTGGATGCCATCACCAAGCAATTGGAAGAGAAGATGGTCATGAGGAGTAGTCAGCATGGATTCACAAAGGGGAGATTGTGCTCAACCAATCTCATAGCCTTCTATGATCTCATCACCGGCTGGGTGGATGGAGGGAGAGCAGTGGATGTCATCTTCCTTGACTTCAGCAAGGCTTTCGATACTGTCTCCCATGACATCCTGATAGCAAAGCTGAGAGAGTATGAGATGGACAAGTGGACAGTGAGGTGGGTTGAGAACTGGCTGTTAGACTGAGCTCAGAGGGTGGTGATCAGTGGAGCAGAGTCTGGCTGGAGACCTGTGACTCGCGGTGTTCTCCAGGGCTCCGTGTTGGGTCCAGTCCTGGTTAATATCTTCACTGACGACCTTGATGAGGGAGTAGCATCCACCCTCAGCAAATAAACTGATGATACAAAGCTGGGAGGAGTGGCTGACACACAGGAACACTGCGCTGCCATTCAGTGAGGCCTGGACAGGCTGTAAAGCTGGACAGGGAGAAACCAGATGAAATTCAACAAAAGCAAGTGTAAAGGCTTGTACCTGGAAAGGAATAACTGCTTGAATCAGTACAAGCTGGGGGATAGCCTGTTGGAGAGGAGCTCTGTGAAGAAGGACCTGGGGGTCCTGGTGGATGACAGGTTGGCTATGAGTCAGAAGTGTGCCCTGGTGGCTAAGAGAGCCAATGGGATCCTGGGGTGCATCAAAAGGAGGGTAGCCAGCAGCCCTCTACTCTGCCCTGGTCAGGCCCCACCTGGAATATTGTGTCCAGTTCTGGGCCCCCTGGTATAAAAGGGACTGGGCTCCCCTGGAGACAGTCCAGAGGAGGGCTACGAAGTTGATTAAATGACTGGAGCATCCTCCCTACAAGGAAAGGCTGAAAGAACTGGGGCTTTTCAGCCTTGAGAAAAGAAAGCTAAGAGGGGAATCTGAATAATGTTTATAAATATCTCAAGTGTGGGACGCAGGGGGAAATGGCCAATCTCTTTAAGATGGTCTGTGCAGACAGGAAAAGGAGCCATGGCTTCAAGTTGGAGCACAGGAAGTTCCGCACCAACATGCAGAACTTTTTCACAGTGAGGGTGACAGAGCCCTGGGACAGGCTGCCCGGGGGGATTGTAGATATTGATTGTAGATGTTGAATATTTCTGGAGATATTCAAGACCCATCTGGATGCTTACCTATGCAATATGAGCTCGGGAGCATGTTTTGGCAGGGGGGTTGGATCTTTTGAGGTCTCTTTCAACCCCTATGATTCTGTGATTCTGTGAAAGACATTCTATGATTCTATGCCTGCACCCCATAGAAGTGACCCCATGCTGGGGCAGCCGATGAAGAGGTGAAGCCCCATGAGAAAGGACTTATCTTGGAGAAGTTCATGAAGGACTGTTTCCTGTTGGTGGGACCCCCGGGTGCAGCAGTGGAAGGGCGTGAGGAATGCCCACCTGTCAAAGAAGGAAAACAAAACATGAGGAACTGACAGAAACCCCCATTCCCTGCCCCACCCTGTACCATAATGAGGTAGCAAGAAGGGAGCAAAATCATGACTAAAGTGAAGTCTGCTAAGAAGGGAGGGGTGGAGTGGGGGGAAGTGCTTTAAGATCTGGCTGCACTTCTCATTGTCTGACTCGGGGTGTGTGTGGTATAATAGATTTTTCGTTCCTTTATTCCATGTTGAGTCTGTTTTGCCCGTGATGTTGATTGTGGAGTGATCTCTCCCTGCCCTTATCTTGACTATTGAGACTCTCAATATATATTTTCTTCCCTGTCCAGCTGAAAAGGGGAGTGATAGAGAGACTTTGATGGGTGAAAGTGGTGGGTCAAATTCCAGCCAAGGTCAAACCACTACAAATTGCTATGGTCACAGTATACTTTTTCCAAATATTTCACTTGGTTTTCAGGATTCTGCACTTGTTCAGGAGTGAAGTCCTATGTAGTTGCCCATAATATCCCACACAACCTGCCTCTCATGATGATTCTGCCTCTCATAATGATCCTGCCTCTGGGTGGTATTCTTAAATAGTTGTTTAACCCTGAAAAAAACCTCAAAAGCGCAGAAACACATTCAGGACACTTAGCGACAGAGCCATGTTGGTCTGAACTTCCCAAAGATGTTTGCAAGTTTCAAGAGCTATTGTAACTAGCTTGGAGGAGAAGGGGAAGGTGAAGGAGAAGGGGAAAGTGTCCCTGATTGTCTCCTCCAAAGATCAGCTCTCAAAGTAGAAAAGGCAAAGAGCATAAGTGTTGATAGTTTTCTGTGAGATGGTTCCCAAATTATGAAGATGACAAATATTGAGTACAGATACCAGATTAATCTCACAGCCAATAATTTTATTATACTGTAAACCAGAGTTGCACAGTACAACAGAATGGCAACCTTGGACAATCTTTGAGAGGTGATAAAGCACTACAGGGAATATATATTGCAAGTGAAGTATTACATAACACAACCCTAAGAACAAATTAAACAACACGGTCACTATTAAACTAATGTAATGAATGCTTATAACTATTGTTTCTTTACATGCTCTGATCATATCTGCTGTTATTTCAACCCTTTGCACCCCATGTTGTGTGTCAAAAATGACTAATGTAGTTTAAGTCTAGCCAACAGCTAAGCACCACACAGCCACTCGTTCACTCCTCTCCACTTGCTCACAGTGGGATGGGGAATAGAATTGAAAAAAATGGTAAAACTTGCAGGTTGAAATAAAGACAATTTAACAGAACAGCAAAGAAAAATAATGACGATAATAACAATAAGAACAGCAGCAATATAAAAACCAAGTGATGCACAATACAATTGCTCACCACTCACTGATCAATGCTTAGCTCATCTCGAGTAGGGATCACTGGTTCCCAGCCAGCACCGCCTGGTTTATATATTGAACATCACAGCATAGTATCATACAATCACCTGGGTTGGAAGAGACCCTTTAGGTCATCAATTCCAACCACAGCCTAACCCTGACTAGTCCACCTCAAGATCATGTCCCTAAGGGCTTCATCTACATGCCTTTTACATACCTCCAGGGATGGTGACTCCCCCACCTCCCTGGGCAGCCATTTCCAATGCTTGACAACCCTTTCAGTAAATAAATTCTTCCTGATATCTAACTTAAATCTTCCCTGGTGCAATTTTAAGCCATTACCTCTTGTCCTATCACTTGTCACCTGAGAGAAGAGACCAACCCCAACATCTGTACAACTGCCTTGCAGGTAGTTGTAGATGGTATGGAATAGAATCATATGATATGGAATAAATAACCTTTTGACCAGATTGGGTCAGTTGTCCTGGTTGTGTCCCCTCACAGCTTCTTGTGCACCTCCAGATTTCTTGCTAGCAGGGCAGAATGAGAAACTGAAAAGTCCTTGACTTAGTGTAAATAATACACAGCAACAACTAAAACCAACAGTGTGTAATTAACTTCATTCACATACCAAATCCAAGCCAGTAGAGCAGTCTACTAGCTCTAGAAATAAAATTAACCCTGCCAGCCAAAATCAAGGCTTTCATGCTGTAGTATTTTTTTTCCCTGAGATGACAATTGCAAAACCACAACACCGTATATCTGACTGTAATTTCTGAGAAGATTTCTAGTAGATAGGTATATGATGGTGTTTAGCAACAAATAACCATGCTTGAATCAGAGAGTTCAGATGCTTACTGCAGGGGAATACTAATTTAATGCTTTCTCATGTCTTTTTTGTCCTGCCTAAAAAACATCTAAAAATCTAAGGAGAGGGTCACACCACAGTGGTGTTTAGAGCATTGAATGTGCTGGTCACACAGCAATGCTATTTAGAGTATTGGATGTGCTGGTCACTTCAGCCTTGAACGCACTATTTATTTACTAGCCAAAGTTCAGGTGATTAATCTGAATTAATCAGGGACCTGACACTGCTAGTTGCAGCTGTCTAAAACACCTGGTGTTAGTAGTAAAAATATCAGGAAATCTTGACTTTCATTGTTAGGGTGCTAGCCTTCATAACATGGTCTAAGGAGTACTTTAAAGTGTAGGTGTCTTTGTAAAAAGATTGCACCACTTTGTTCCTAAGTAGAATTAGGCATAGGAGGAATTCTTAGCTGCAATAGTAGTACATCCATCCACAAAACACAGCATGTTTGAGTTTGAGTTAGAATGCACATTAAGGCATTGACCTTCAAATGCTGAGGTAAAATATCACACATGCTTTTTGGATATAAGTCTAAGACTAGCTATTTTATAAAATGCAGTACCTCCATTACGGCAAAAAAGCTGTTGAACTGTCTAAAAAATTACATCTGACATTACCTTTCAACTTAAAAGACCATGACGACCTTTATCAACTGGATGCAAATATTTTTTTCTAATGCTATACAAGGCAACCTCCAGTAAAGGACAGACTGAGGGAGTGAATAGTCCTTATTGTGTTCATCTCTTTGAAAATGCCAGTTGTGGAACCTGAGATCAGTTCCACTAACGTTTTCTGTGGATGCACTAAAAATCCTCACGTACTTATATACAATGCCATATAATCTCTGTTCACATCTCACAAAAGTTTTTGTGAGCTTGAGTAGTTGTCTTCTGATTTGTGTAGAGATTAGTTTGGATTTCACTAAAATGAAAAAAAAAAGTAAAATCTTCCAAAAATAATCACCCTCTGTGCCATAGAAACATATTTGCAAGGTGGAAACTTTAATACATTCCTGTTTTATAGTTGAAGGTGGGAAGTAGGAGAATATGTTTGTTGAGAGTCTGCTGTTGCAGTAAATGAACTTGTAAATGAAAGGAGTCAGACACATATAACCCGTGTGGGTTATATGGCTAAATTAGTGAAAAACAAATGGAAATAAACTAAGATAATTAGTCTAAAAGAATTTATAGACATTTGTGCAAAAATAGTAAGGCTGATATGACTCAAGTGTGAAGGAAGACTGGGTTAAAGCTTCAGAAAGAGGTGAACAAGTATGT
The DNA here is from genome assembly GCA_022605575.1 of Laterallus jamaicensis coturniculus. Taxonomy (NCBI): domain Eukaryota; kingdom Metazoa; phylum Chordata; class Aves; order Gruiformes; family Rallidae; genus Laterallus; species Laterallus jamaicensis. The sequence continues at coordinate 4,648,936 of JAKCOX010000052.1, forward strand.
GGTAAATGCTGCAGAATGCTGTGCATAGTTTCATTCATATGACTTGATAGCAAGAGGAAGAAACCTGAAATCTTTATGATGTTTATGTGAGAGGTCTGGGGCCATAAAATATATAGGAAAGCAAAAGAACCATGAATCTCAGGCACTTTTCTCAAAGTTTACCAAGGGTGAGTCAAGTTACGGAGGTGAATGGTACCAAGTGGTATCCAAGGTGAAGGATTATTGAAAACACACCTCCAAGGCAGTATCTCACAGTCAGCCAAAGAAAAATCAATTTGTGTAAGAGGTGTGTGGCAGAGTGTTGCTTGTCCTCCATGTCATGACCAAATGATGCTGGCCACTGTTTAACTGCATGCCTTGGCACTTGTTAGTATGCCACTGCATGCACAGCCTAACTGAGGTACTTTTGCTTCCATTACTGTAATATCTTGCATTGAATTTTGCTACTTTAACTTCCCACAAATAGAGGAGTGAGTTAAAAGCCCTGCTGTGACCAACAGCATTTTAGTAGAGTGGGTGGTGGCTGGAGAGTGCTTTGCTCTCTGACAGCAGCAGCAGGTGGTGCCACCAAGCAGGAGGCTGTCAGAGGATAATTTCTTTGGTGGTACCGCTTGTTCTGAAATGGCTTGGTTTTAGTGTCTTTCCATTATCTCAGGCAGATGAGCTAACTGTGTAACTGCATTACAGAACATTTAGGTATGTTGCTCTCTGTGCAGAAGTGAAGCCTACATCAAGAAAAGCTCTAACTATACAAAAAGGAAACATACACTGGCACTTATTGCTAAAAAGAGGAAAATATGTCCCTTAGCAGGTACTGGATTATGTGGGACCGAAGGTGAAAACTGGAAGTTGATCTCGATGAGCCTTTGGCACTTGAAAGTTTTTACGCTCTAGAGACTGAGGGCTGTAGAGGATTTATATAAAACAGTGTAAAAATTGGCCAGTGTTGGCACAGCACGGAATGTACAAGAGATGACAAATGAGCTAGTCTTTGTTGAGCTGTGGACAGCACTGGATCTGGCATGGTGTGACTTTTCCACAATCTGCTTGGTGAGTCAACTACCAAATTGGTTAGAAAAGCATTGCCAACCTCTTTCAGCAAGCAAACAATCAAAACTTCCTGTTGTTGAAAGAGGAGGGTGTAAATGTGAGGCATACAGCTGAATCACAGCAAGACTGAGGCAACCAGGTGTGACCCTAGAGGGAAGCTGTAGCTACAGAGAATCCTCGGGCTGGAGGAGAACGCATGTAAGGCATTGATGTGGGTGCCTGAAAACACAGCTTCAAAACAGGCATTTCCCAGCAGCTGGGTACTATTGCAAACATTGCAGGAGAATCTAAGAACTTGGATGAGATGACGTCCATGGTGCAGTTATGATTAGCAAAACCTAAGTCATGCCTGGGCACTTGCAGGATGGCAATGGCCTGTCTAGAATTATTAACTTCATTGTTTGGCAGCAAAGTATGCTTGTGCCTTTGAGGCTTACAGATGCACTTCACAGTTCCTGACATTGAGGCTAATTAAATAATCTGCTAATGAACATTGTTTGTGTGTGTTTGAAGATCTACATTCTGTCAATGGTGATTAACAGTTCAACCGGACCTTGGCTTTTTGTTCTTTATTCAATACCTTTTGTTATATCTACATTAAGACATAATTTGGCACAATAGAAAGGGATCAATAGTTAGAGGCTGGACCTGGGCTTCAGTTTCTTTTTACAGTGGTGGTTCAAGGGATTTCACTCTGAATTACATCCAGCTTGATGCCCTGGGATGTATGTCCCCATCATACATGTGATACATGTGTTCTGGAGAAAGCTAAAGGCAAAAAAATTAAGGGCTAACTTATGACACAGAGAGCATGAAGAAGGAATATATTCAGTGTATGGGAAAACGACTCTGAGGAAAGAGACTGTGGAGTAGGCAATTAAGGCAAGAGCTTCAAAACTGGTCTGGACCAAGTCACTAGCGCAGCCTGAAGGGAACAAATTTTCCTTTGCCTGCTTTGCCTGCTTTAATAGCTATAACAGGTTAAAAGGTGAAAGCTGTCCTCAATCCTCTTTTTAAAGACATCTCTTAAATTAGGGCTTCCATCAACAGGTAGTGGATAATTTTAAAGGATTCTGAATCTAGGAGAGAGTTTCTGTCCTCAGCAGTAGCTCTGTGCCTTTATTGACAGATCTGTTTCTCCTATGAATTTTAGTGGCAACATAGCTTTTCATTCAACTGTGCACTTGGCTCTCATACTCAGTATCTCAGTTCTCACCTTGTACTTATCCTGGGGATCAGGATCATTTGCAAAGATACCTACTATGCTTGTATTTATCCATGCTGAGTAGTCCTACTGAATTCAGAATAAAATTAAATGCATGTGTAAATCTTGTAGAATCACGTCCTGAGGCTGGAAGGACCTTAAACAGGTTGTTTTTTAGGATATGTTTGCTTAGTCCTTTACAGGAAAAGCTAGGTTGATCTTGCTCATGCTCCCTACCAGTATGAGCTTGGTGTGTTCCCATTGTGAGCCAGCTGGGCCCCATAACCACAGTTGGCTCAGAAATGAAGCCCATACAATAAATCTGGCTCTAAGGTGAGAGGAATCAATACAGATTTGTTGCAAGGTGATGATAACTCCCAAACCCAGTTCATCCACATGTGAATAGAACAAATTTAAAACTGCTTGCAAATGGTGGCATAGATATACTCTTTAGCATACCAAGACACTATGAATCCCTACAATGCCTTAATAGGAACTATTTGGCAATAACGATTTATAGCATCATAGACTTGCCTATAAAATTTTGTATTAGTTGCAATTTCTTATATAATTTATTACAAATTATTTTATGTTCATCTGTAAGAAACGACTGCTTCCAAAATGCACATTCTGGTCTATGACCTTTACATCCTGATATGCAAATGCTGACAGACTTAATTTTTACAATGGTAGCACAGCCAGGGAAGCTATCTATAGAAATGGAGTGAAGTGTATATGTTTTTGCAGGACACGACATTAGGATCCATTCTTTCCATTCCTTTACTCTCTCTTACCATGATTTTGCATTACTTGGTGTTCATGTTCTTTTATACCCTGCTTCACAAAACAGGCTGAAGAAAGAATATAGAGGGAATTCAGAAAGATGCATCACTGATATTTTAAGTGTATTTATTATAATGAATACCATATTATAAATGCACACTCCTGCATTTTCCTTGACCCTTTAGTATCCATTTTGAGTTTGTTTTACTGATACCTGTGACATTGTGAGAAATCACTTTTATTTGATAAATAGTATTTATCAGCAGCAATCGTAATTAAAAAAAGTCATCTTATTATCCAGGTGTCAGAATACATAGCTAAAGGGATGACACAGGCAGTAAAATTAAACATGAATTAAGCTATAGTACAGTTTCATGCACTGTGGGAAGCAGTGTTGTTACCATCTTAAAACTATGCATGTGTTCTTGTATGGAAACACTAAACTTAAATGCAGGACTATCACATTAATGAACTAAATGTTACCTTCATGCAAATATTTAGGTTCTGATAGCTAAGCTACTGAAATATGTTTGTGATTTATTTGTCATCTTCTTAAACCACAACTACCAAAGATTTTATTACATTTCAAAAATATTAAAACTGTGCTAGAATTGAGTTATTGTGCTCTGAAGTCAAGTGACCACTAGCTGGCAATATTATACAACTCTTCGTGTTGCAGATTCATTGCATAATATATCATGGTTTGACTCAAGACCTTTAATTTTAAAAATAGAAAAAGAAATTGGATTTCAGTGGGGCTGGGTACTTCTGAATATTTCACCACTAAGGCTCCAGTGTAGATTAGCAGGAAAATAGGAAGGACATTAGACAAAAATAGTTTCTGAAGTAATAACCTTTTCTTATAGGATTTCTTTTGTTTCTCCAGTTCTGTGTGTTTAGTTTAATTTTAAATGCCTTTTACTTACCTCAAACCATCCAGTATGTTGAAAATGAAGCTTGTGTAATAATTGAATCTGACGATAGCCTGGACTATACCAGCAACTCCTTGAAACTCCACTGTAGGTGTCCTTCATTGCACTTACTTCAAATCACCTTCAAATTTCTTAAAACTGTTTCCTGCCCTGCCTATCCACTATTGTTATGATTGCATTTCATGTCTTCTTAAACACCTAATAAAAATGTTGACAAACAATGGGAGTGACTCCAAAGTTCAGTGCAATGAGGATGGGTACCGCTGGCAGCCCAAGCTGACTACTGTTTGAGCCTCATGCCACTGGATACTCCGACTATCATTATTCACTGTACTCTCTTATTGTTACCAGGTCTCATACTTACAAGTACATTGGGAGTCATGACTGTATTAAACACACTGGTCAGAGTCTTTTATTTCTTAATACAAAGAAAAATGTAAGAGAATGAAAAAGTTAGACAAATGAGTTTAAAGAATTGCTTGCCATATTTTATACTATAAATGTCACATGTTTCATCCTGGGAAAGACCAGTGTGGGGAATAAAAAGTTGGGCTAAAACCCTGATTTTAATTCTGAAAGGATTCTGGAAAAGAAATCATACTTGTGACTGGAAGTGTTTTATCTACATCTGGAAACAGATTGGTTACCATTTTTTCAGTTAGCAAATAGGCTTGTCTACACTCAATTCTCAGTGTTCACTTTTCTTTCTCTAGCCACAGCTTTTGTTTGGCCCCTTCAGAAATAATCAGGAGAAGACGCTGATGGAGACAATACTCTTAGAAGGAAAGCAAGAAGATATGACAGTAAATAATTTTAACAGGCATTTAGGAGGCAGATGTACTAAGGGAGGATTTCTTGAAGACAGCTTCAGCATGGAATAGGTTCAGCATAAAGGGTCAATCATATTCTTTACTCATCAAGGTGGTGACCAAGCACCCTGGAAAATTAAGTGGAAATCTGTGCCGCTGAAGTCAGCAAGTAAAGGGCTCCTCTACACATGAAGAATCCTCTGCTTCGAGAACATTTCTATCTTTGGAGTGAATGGATATGTGAACAGCACAACTGTAGCTTAGATGTAACATGCTTTTATCTAAAAATAAAAAGTTGCTACCTACCAGTTGTTGGCTTAGTGGAGTTTGGCTATGATTGAGGTGCTAGCAAAAAGGTGGATTTTTTGGGATGTAATTACGTGCCTCTATATCTCTTAGGTTTTTGCACTATTGATATCTGCCAGCTAGTCTTTAATATGAAAGCTCTTTTGATCATGTACCTTGCTTTATTGTTCTTTTATCTGAAACATGATTTCTCTCTTGGGAGAAACTGTTCAATTTAGAAAGGTTAATGAAATGTTTACTTCAGGAAACTGTTTAGTCACGAGATGTCTTTCTGTGTTGGCTAAATTTTTAGATGGTGCTCACTGGTAAACAAAGGAACCAAGCTGGAGCTTAAGTCATGTGAAAACTACACTTGTTTTCCTTAATAAGCATTTATTAAGAAGGGATGTTTTCTGGAGCAGGGATGGAAAAACTTCCTTACTAACAAAATATCCTTCTAGCTGTAATATTAAAAATTGGCGCAATTTATGCTAATTACAAAAATTATTCTGAACACCTGAGGGAGAAATCATCTCTGTATCTCAGATGTTAGGATTTTTCTGTTATTTTTTCTTAGTATGTCTAAGAAGATCTATACTAATGATCTCCTGGGCAAACTTGAACACAAAACCAAAGCCTACAGAGGGTGGAAGCTAGGGCAGGTAACCCCAGAGGAATACAGAGAAAGTCTGAGCAGCCAGGGATCATATTAGGAAAGCTAAAACCCTGACAGAATTATATCTAGCCAGGATATATATACAAAAAAAGTTTCAATGATAAATAGAAGACAAGGGAAAGTCTGACCTCCCTTCAGAAAGTAATGAATGCAATTTCGTTACCCCAGATATGGCTAAGGTTGAGGTACTTGGCAACTTTTTTACCTCAGTCTTCACCAGCTCTAGCCACATAGCCTAGAGCATGGCAGGCAAAGTCAGGGGCTGGGAGAATCAAGAACTGCTGACTGTATAAGAAGATCAGGATTGAGAATATCTAAGAAACTTTTTTTAAGTTAAAAAAAATAAATTCTGTTCACATGGAATAGGTCACAAACAGAACAAGCCTATAGAGCAGAAATTCACATTATAGACTAGAGGAATTTTATATCATCAGAAAATGGTAAATCTATTCTTCCTATGATACCTGTGTCCTAATGTCTTCTAATTGGTTTCTCTTCAGATAACTGCAGCTGCAAAGAAAATAACTAACTGTACATTAGTATGTTGCATTTCTGTTTTGATTCCTCTGCCATCTGAAGTCAAGAAAAAAAAGAGTCCATGATCTATGGAACAAGGAACAGGAAAATCAGGAGGACGACAAGGATGTCATGAGGCTATACAGAGAGCAAATTAGTAAGGCCAAAGGCCAAATAGAACTTAATCTGGCTACTGCCATAAAAGACAACAAAACTTTCTATAAATACATTAGCAATAAAAGGAGAGCTAGGGAGAATCTCCATCCTTTATTGGATGTGGGTAGAAACATAGTGACAAAGGATGAGGAAGAAGATGAGGTACTTAATGCTTTTTTTGCTTCAGTCCTCAATATGAAGAGCATTTATTCTCTGTGTATCCAGCACCCTGAGTTGGAAAACGGGGGTGGGGAAGCAGAATGAAGCCCATATAATCCCACTGTAAATGGTTCATGATCTTCTACACCACTTAGACACACACAGGTCTATGGGACTGGATAGGATGCACCCAAGTGTATTGTAGGACCTGGCAGAAACACTCTCACTTTCCATTATTTATTAGCAGTCCTAGCTAAACTGTGTGGTCTCAGTTGACTGGAAGTTAGCCAAAGTGATGGCCATCTGCAAAAAGGGCTGGAAGGAGTATCCAGGGAACCACAGGCCTCTCAGTCTGAGATATCAAGGTTAGGGAGAAGTTTAGGGATCATCATGAGTGTCATCATATGGCATTTACAGGACAAATCAGCATGGATTCATGAAATGCAGGTCCTGCCTGACATTTTGATCTCATGCTATGACAAGGTGACCCATTTTGTGAATGAGGAAAAGGCTATGAATGTTCACCTGGGCTTTAGTAAAGCCTTTGAACGCCATTCCCCACAGCATTCTCCTGGAGAAACTGGCTGCTCATGGTTTGGACGTGTATATATTTTTCTGAGTAAAAAAACTGGATGGTTGGGCCCAAAAAGTTGTGGTGTTAAAAAAAAGGGTAGACAAGGTACTTAGAGATATGGTTTAGCATAGGACAGGAATGGTTGGACTTGATGATCTTAAAGGTCTTTTCTAACCTTGTGATTCTGTGATTCTACAAATGGACTTAAATCCAATTGGTGGCTGGTCACAAGTGGTGTTCCACGGGGCTTAGTACAGGGGCTCAGTCCTTAATATCTTTATCAGTGATGTAGATGAGGAGATGCAGTGCAATCTCAGACAGTTTGCATACAATCCCAGGTTGGGTAGAGTGTTGATCTGCGCAAGGTCAGAAAGACTCTACAGTGGCATCTGGACTGACTGGATGTGTGGGATGAGGCCAACTGTATGAGGTTCAACAAGGCTCAGTGGTGAGTCCTGCAGTTGAGTCACAGCACTCCAATGAGACACTACAGGCTTGCTGAAGAGTGTTTAGATAGCTGCCCAAAGGAATAGGACATGGGGGTGTTGTTCAACAACTGGCTGAATATGAGACAGCAGTGTGCCTAGGTGGCCAAGAAGCCTACAGCATCCTGGCTTGCATCAGAAATAGTGTGGCCAGCAGGACTAGGTAAGTGGTTGTCCTTCTGTACTTAGCATTGATGAAGCTGCATCTTGAATACTGTGTGCAATTTTGGGCCCCTCACTACAGGAAAGACATTGAGGTACTGAAGTGCATCCGAAGAAGGGTGATGAAGGTGGTGAAGGGTCTAGAGCACAAGTCTTATGTGGAGTGATTGAGGAAACTGAGACTGTTTAGCCTGGAGAAAAGGAGACTGGGGGGAGACCTCACTCCCTACAATTACCTAAAAGAAGATTGTAGCCAGGTAGGCATCAGTCTCTTCTAAGTAAAAAGCGTGGTTGAGATCAAACTGCCTTGAGTTATAGTATGGGAGGCTTAGATTGGATAATTTTTTTTGCCAAAAGAGTTGTCAATCATTGGAACAGGGTGCCCAGAGAAGTGGTTGAGTGACCATGACTGGAGGTATTTAAAAGAAGCATCGGTGTGGTGCATGGGTACATGGTTTAGTGGACTTGGCAGTGTTAACAGTTGAACCAGATGACCTTAAAGAACTTTTCCAATCTGAATGATTGTATTGTTATATGATCCTATGATCTCCCTAAGGCAATGCCTTCTCTAAAATGGTGACACTGGAGCTAATTAAGATAGAAGTTATTAAAAAGATTTGTTTTGAGGGTTTACTGAAAGAATTAAGTGTTTGCCTGAGAAAGTTTAACAAACATTCAGGTTTGAAAAAGAGCTGGGCCAATAAGAACAACAGAAGAATTGGAATTATGTTGATTGCTATCACATTTATTTACCGTAAATGTATGCAGTTTTGATATCAACTATTCTGCTCCACTATTCTGTGCATGTCCATCAGGATTTCTTAAAAAAAAACGGAATTGTGGCAATGGAGATTTTTTTTTAATTTGTCCAAGAATTTGTGGATAATTGTTTGTCCAAAAATTATCAACAAGATTTCCTCTATGGCTGCCTTTCTCAAAGGAACCCACAGTATCGATTTGGCTCAATTTACAAGGTATTGTTTGATTCAGATAGTTTCTTTACTAACTGGGTGGTGATTGTTGTTATTATTGTTGTTCAGTTCATTGTAAGGATTGTCTCAGAAGAGCCAGTGAATCATAGAATAAAACCAAAAAAGCCAGTTAATTTCTGTGTATACCTCTAGCTCTTTTTGTCTTGGTTACTGCAACAAGAATTTAAACAGATGCAAAAATCGTATTGAATGCTACCTTGCTGGATTTTAATGTGTTGTGCTGCTATAAAACTTGATAGAAGAGTCTTTTCTAACAGGAACCATGCCATTTGCACATTTGCTTTATTGAGATATAGACCTCAACAGCAGGCAGAGGTTATGTAAGCAAACTGGTTCAAACATACAAAATGATGCTGTGGTTGTCATTTGTATGAAATATAATTTGTTCAGATGGTCTTGTCATTTCCATGCTCTGCTTGACTGCACCTGATCACTTTCTGAGTAGATTTCAGCAACATAAAATCTCACTTAGAAATTTTCCTTTGTATCTCCTCTACAGTTACACTCTTTGTTGTACCTGGTAAAGAGATGGGATTTTTCTTTTTTTTCCTTCTGTTTTGAATATGAAAATATGAGAATTGAAAAGTGTAATCTTTTTTGGCTTGAAGCGGAAATCTTACCAGCTAATAAATTACAGGAATTTTTAATGATATTTAGTTTCCATTTCTAGCTTCCATTTTATTTTTTTATCTTTTCACCATCTCAAATGACATAATATTTCCCTCCTGCTTGTGTATTTCTAAGGAATATTTCGTTTCTCACTTGCTTCTAAGCACTCTGCACAATATGACAGTTTTTACCTTACTCTATGCAGTGCGTTAGATTACTTTGTAAAGGTCAAGAGTCAAATCATGTTAATGATAAAGGTATTTTGAGAATAACTAATTAATTCTTTTCTTAGTAAGACTTTTTCCACAAAAAAACCCCCCACAAGTCTCCGAAGTATTAGGCCTGTTCTAAACTTTCTTTTGGCTTATTACTTTTTCACTACTGTCAGATAAATCATTAGGTAATTAGGGTGTAAAACATGCTACCTGTGAAGTACAGTACATCCTAATTCTCCATGAGAATAGTACTGACACCTTTGATTGTATTCTCCTAATTATTTGAACTAAAGCATAGAGTACATCAGGGACTCTGCCCTCATGAGGCCCCATCTGGAGTACAGTGTCCAGATCTGGGGTCCCCAATACAAGAAAGATGTGGAGCTGTTGGAGAGGGTTCAGAGGAGGGCCACGAAGATGATTAGAGGGCTGAAGCACCTGTCCTACAAAGAGAGGCTGAGGGAGCTGGGCTTGTTCAGCCTGGAGAAGAGAAGGCTGCGGGGGGACCTCATTGCAGCCTTCCAGTATCTGAAGTAGTGGATGCCCCGACCCTGGAAGTATTCCAGGCCAGGTTGGCCTGGGCAACCTTGTGTAGATCCAGGTCACTGGTTGGTGGCCCTGCCTGTGGCGGGAGGTTTGGAGCTCTATGATCCTTGGGGCCCCTTCCAACTCATGCCACTCTATGATTCTATGATTCTATGATGTATGAGTAGAAAAGCAGAAGATAGAATTATTTTGTATTTGGGTCTGGAGCAGCTTTTCTCAGAATCTTGTATAATTTTTAAATGTCCAAAGTTCAAAATAGAAGTCGACAAGTCTGCAAATAATCAGAGAAGAGTCATGAGAGTGAGTCTGGTTAGTTAAAAGACTCCAGGAAAGATGTGGTTTATCAAAGAGAAAGCGGAGTGTGAGAATTGCACAGCAGAGTTTAAAAACACTGGTGTCTACTTACATCTTATGCAAACGTTGTGGATGGAGATCCATAAGGTTGGTATGAGAAACAGCCAAAGAAGGGAGTCATAAGGCAGCAAGATGGCCCTGTTTTGGCTAGACAATAGAGAAGAAACAAATCGGCGGTTTCTATGCAGAATCTTGGAAGGCCATGGTGTCTGGCGTGAGATCTTTGACTCGATAGTCCATGAAATGAATATTGAAATTGGCACCCCTGAATATGATAATGAGCTTAAAGAAGTGAATGGTAAATATGTATGACTGTACTACTCAACTCTCTGCCCAAATCATGTTAAATGTCACCCCAGAGAAGACAACAGCTAAGGTTAAGGAATAAAGGATACTGAGGAAGATACCCCTGAAGGGAGAGAAGAGACTGAAGACACAGGAGAGGCAGTTGACAGGCTGTGCTGTCTCATCCACCCATGACAAGGATGTCTTGGTAAGTACTGTGCCTTCACCTTTTGGTGAAGAATACCCAGGATAGCATTTTTGCTAGCTATATCATATATTACTGCTACTGCAATCAATGGCAATTCAGAACCTTTAATATAGGTTGCCTTAATAAATAGCCTATCTTTTCCAACTTTGAAGAACCGTGCCAATGAAAATCCTTAGGGAACTTTAACACATAATCTGTTACACATTAACTGTTGACCAAGTCTTGGACTAAAACTGGATTTAGCCACACCTAGGCTCACCTCTGAGAAGGAGTTTAGGAAGATAGGGGGTCCTTTCTGAACCTTGTGAGTCAACAGGAGGGCCTCCTTCAGACACACTTCAGACTTACACCCTTTACATGACACAAAGTTACTATGATTTACAGATTCACAGATTAATAGGATGGTAGGGTTTGGAAGGGAACTCTGAAGATCATCCAATCCCCTGTTTTAGGAGGATCACCTAGAGGATGTTATACAGGATCGTGTCCAGGCAGGTCAAATATCTACAGAGAAGAAGACTCCAAGGCTTCTGTGGACAGCCTGTTCTAGTGCTCTGTCACCCTCAAGGTTAAGAAGTTTTTTCTCTCATGTTGAGATGGAAATTCCTGCATTCCAGTTTGTGCCTGTTGCCTCTTGTCCTGTCACTGGTAAACACTGAGAAGATTCTAGCCCCATCCTCTTGATATCCACCCTCTGAGATCCCCTCTCAGTCTTCTTTTCTCCAGGCTACACACCCCCAGCTCTCTCAGCCTTTTCTCATATGAGAGATGGTCCCATCCCCTCATCATCTCTGTACCACTCTGCTGGACTCTCTCCAGAAGTTCCCTGTCTATCTTGATCTGGGGAGCCCAGAACTGGATGTGGTCTCACCAGGGCAGAGAGAGGAGAAGAACCTTCCTCAACCTACTGGCCATAGTCATCTTGAATACATTGCAGGATGTCATTGGTCTTCTTGGACATGAAGGCACACTTGGCTCATGAATAACTTATTGTCCATCAGGACTCCTAGGCTCTTATCTGCAGAGCTGCTTCCCACCAGGTCAATCCTGAACCTGTACTGGTGCCTGGTGTTATTTGCCCCTAGGTACAAGATGCTACACCTGCCCCTGCTGAACTTCATTTTGTTTCTCTTTGCCCATTTCTCCAGTCTGTCTAGATCTTGCTGAATGGCAGCTCAGCTTTCAGGTGATGTCTACAGGCATCTGAGAAGAAACAGACATCTGCTAATAGATATGTAAGAAGAAGAGACTGAAATTATAAATGAAGACCCAAAGTTTGAAAGCTAGAACTGGACAAATTCAGGTCTGAAATTAAGATTGTAAGTAATGGCAGTAAAATATTGGAACAATGTGGATGTCCTGTTCAGGTGTTTCTTGAGATTTAGGGTTTTTTTAATGATTTTTAATTCAAGCAAGAACCTATGTCCTGTGCTGTGATGTAGAAGGTTGGAGCACAGCAGTACCTTTTCGGTAGTTATTTCTATCTTGAAATTTCTCATGAATAAAACTCCACTCTTCTGAGGAAAGATTTAATATACCATTATCTTCTGATTTTTTTTTCTTGCTATAATACTGCCCATTTAGTGTTAAATTTTAAAGTGCTGATATTGATTGCACTTTCAAAAATACATTTCTATATAGTATGATATACAGAATAAAGAAAAGAGCCTATAATCTGGGTATATGAGGACAGGATGTATTTTACTGAGCTGTGTAATCTTTTTTTTCTGCTTAATTAGAAAGTCTGTGTCAGCAGATTGAGAGCATAGAGTGGAAGCAATCTGAACCCAGGAGAACTTAGTTAATTATTAAATGTAGGGGTCAGGATTTTCAGCACCTTTGCTATTGAGTTATACAAAGGATTGAGCAGAGAGCTGCAGTGTGCAGGAACAAACTTTCTTGAATCTATGTCCACCTGTCATGTGGGGAGCAATGGAAGCATTGGGGAACATAGTTTCTCTTAGGTAACTTTTCGGCTTGTCTGATGTGGTCCTGTCTGAGAGACTGTTTTCCCTCCATGACCTCTCCTAAGGGTAGAAAATTTCTGAATCCATAGGATACTTCACACTGATTGAAGTCTGGTCCCTGGGCTGCATTCTGTGGCAAAGCCATCCTATTTTAGGTGACAATACCCTTGTATAACACAAAGCCATAATTAATAAAACATCAGTTTATTCTTAGCTTTTCTGTTATGACAAGCAAAATCTGAACAGTTGGGCTTTCCTGGCAGCCCTGAGGTAAAATTCTGAAAGAGCAAGGGGAAGGGAGAAGCCTTAAAAGTTTTTCACATAGTTAGGGTAAAGGTGCAATTCTACATTGTGATGATAAAGAGGGCCAAACCCCCTTTATCTCCTTCTGAAAATACGGCAAAGATAACCAAAGATCTGGAAGGTCTTTTTCTGTTTCAAATTTATTAATTTCTTGCATATATATTACTGCTAAAATTTCATCTGCTGTATTTATTGAAGACAGTCTATTGTAAAATAGGTTATTTTAAAAAAAAATATTTTTCTTGTGTTGTTAGTCTGTCAAGGATTCCCTGTAATTATTTAAGGGTTATTAGTTGCAGAAGTCGAATTTTCAGAAGCACTTATTTTAAATTAATACTCTTTCTGTGGAAGTCAATGGTGAAGACAGCATTGATTTATTTGGGAACAATTAGGTAGATATTCTGTACTTTTAATAATCCCAATTGAGTCTGTAATTGGGGAGCTATGCGACAAATGAAATTGGTGCTTACAAAATACCTGGTGCTTTTCATGGTTAGTTTTTGAAAGCTGTTTTTTTACTGTGTCTGGAAAAATGCAGGCACGCATTCATAGTTGAAATTGAATGCAAGAGGTCACATCTATTTGCTTAATTACTTAAGTTTAAATTTTGTGCAAACAATGTTTTATTGAACTCTTAAGCTCTCAAAGTTGTTAACTTGAGTGAAAGCATGAATATTTTAGGACTCTTGTCTTTCAATGTACATCTTTAACTGTTCCAAATGAAAGTTTTATATTGTTCCTTCTAGCACAAGATGTACTAAAAGCAAAGCAAGGTGAAATTCATCTTGAAATGAAATAGTAAATAGCCTTGTACATATTGAAGAATTTGGGCTTTGAATATAACTATGAATATTAAGTCTCTGTTTTTTGCATTATAAAAGTAGTAATTGTTTTGTTTTTGATCTTGTATTAGGCATTTTTGGTATTTAGAGGGAAAACTAATTATGTAGCTATCATGCACTATTTTTGGACATTTCTATAGGAAAATAACTTTAAAAACTTCCACAGTCACTTTATTAATCACTCATGAGATTTCAGTGAAATCAGGGAAAATATTGTTATTGTGTTGTGAATTTTTAAGACAAAATACAGAGAATAGTATATAATTTTATCAATAGAAATTTTATCTTTTAGATAGGGAAAAAAATCCTTTTCTTCCTTTCAGGGAAGAATGATTTTCTGTTGATTTAGAATTACACTTCTAGAAATTGTGATCAATAATCTGCAGGGTAGATTTCCTGATAGTATTTTCATGACATTTTTGAGACATTATTGTCAATCTTTGGGATCACAAAAGCTGAAAAATAGCTTTTCTTTTTTCCTACTTTAAGAGCTGCTTTGTTCCACCCGAGCATTATCAAAGATGAAGAAAGGCAGTTATTCCTTCAGCTTTTCTTCTCAACCTGGAATCTTTCAAATAACATGAGGCAAGTTGGCTTGAGAGATAATAAAATGGAAGGAAATTTTCTAATGTGAAAAGTTATCATAGTTATTATTTTGAGGAGTATTTTTCATAAAATCATAAAATAACTAGCCACTCAAATGCATATAAAATATGTTCTCCATTTTGTTTCCAAATCAGATTTTTTTCTGTAAGCTGTTCTTTTTGTAATATTAATGCCACTGAATAGTGATATAAAGTGGAGAAAATAATTCTCGTTTCCTCCATGTCCTGGAGAAAACGGGAAATTTGACTGACAGTAGGACTGACATAGGGTTTGTTGAGATTTTTCCAGATTCAAAGAGATTGCCTTCCACAATGATCAATGCACCATACATTGCAAGAGTATCAACTGTACTTCTTTATTGCCTGTTTTGTTCTTGAACAAGAAAGAATACACCTGCAAATAAATCTCACACCAAATCATCAATCTGCACAGGCTTTCCCAGACTTCAGAGTGTCTTTTATATTGATTATTTTATGTCTAATTTCACAGGAACAAGCTTTTACTATAGCTGTGAGAAACATCAAAACTGGGATGTTTTCTTATTCTGCTTTGAGTGAATTTGATGGTATATATTTCTTATTCTGAGAACACATACAAATCTAGAGGGAGATTTTCTAATTTATTCAGAGGATGAGAATCCTGGCTTCATAGCAAAAAGTGAATGCCGATTAGCATGATCTTTCTGGAGTGCCATGACTTTGGAAAAGAGTTGGAGCTAGTCTGGGAAGTGATTAAGAAAAAAAATGTATTTTGGACTTGATGAATGTACACCTTATGGAGCAACTGGAGACTGGGAGTCCAAACGTTTCCTTCACTGACTGTAATTGGCCAGCTTCTCTAGCTGCTTCGCACCTTTGTCTTCCAGGACCATAGTGGATGGCACACTGCCTTTCCAAAATAGGGAGACTACAACCATTTAGCTCTCTGGAGAGACTTACTCCAAGCAGCTATTGACTTTGTCTCTGGGTAGAGCCTGCTCTGTTATCTGTAACATTGATGAATGCTTTCAATGAATTCCAGTTCAAGTAGGTGAGGAAGAGCTTCAGGAAAGCAGTCAGCATTTTTCTGTCATTGAAAAGTAAAATAGGAGATCAGTTTTAATTCTTAATCCCCCTATTGGTTACTAGTTAGAAAACCTGAGTGATATCTACTTACTGTTTTAAGTTTAAGGAAATAAACACACCACCTTTGTGGAAGACTTTTGATGAAACCACAACAATCCTGCAGACAAGAATGAAACATTTTTTTCCTGCCTCAGTCTCTTCTCTTTCTGTGTCCAGAATAATCCACTGATGTCTCTCAGTTGAAAAAGCCTTTCTAGAAACTGCTTTGAAAACAGCCAGAAGTTTCTCAAACCTGAAAAATTAAATGTAAAAATTTAAATCTGATCCTGAAGAGGAAAGAAACAGGGAAATATTTTTCATGCATTATTTTTTTCTGTGTTCTTTTTGACAAATTTATTGGTCAGCTAGATTTCACATTCTTACTTGAAAGTATCAAATAACAGGGATCCCTAATGAATAGAGAACTTTCTGCAGCCTTTTATGATAACCTTAGTCAGTTAAAAGTATTTATTTGATTTTAGGGAATATTTTGGCATTCTTAGACTTGGCTTATACTTGTATTCATGGTTGAAAGTCCAGTAGGTTCATATGTTTCATCCCCGTGTCTGTTTTGGGCTGTTTGACACCTGCTAAATCTCCCTCACACTGCTTTCAAATTTTCTTTTTAAAGTTTTCAGTTTTATTCAAAGGTGGTTTATACTTGCCAAAGATACTAAATTTAGACTCTGAAGAACACTTGAGGGAATGAGTGTGGACCATTTGTAAGGAAATCATCTGCACTTCAGCAGTATGTGTAAGAGGTTTAGATAATTAAAATGTTTCTAAGGTTTTGCCCCTAATCATGGAAAGAACGGTAGAAATCCCTTTTTGTTTCTGCTCTTGGGCTGTGGGGGTCTAATTTAAGATTGATCATTATTTCTTAGGATGACTTTCCAAAATCAGTGTGAAATACCTTATATAAATTTATCTCTAAGTGAGAAGGTTCACACAGTTATCTTTGGTAAGGGAATAGAGAGACTTGTTCTCAGAGTTCTCTCTGTATTTCTTCAGCTCTCTAAGAAGAAGCAATCAGCAATTCCTGGGTTTGTCTTAAAGGCACTGAAGGGAGAAAAATCTCCACATTTTTGACCCCACCTTTTAAGTGGAAAACAGAAAAGATGAAATTGCTTTAAAGGAATCAGAGAACACCATGCTGGATTTTTTTATCGGTGTCATTTTTGCCTGCAGTATACTCACTTCATAGGACTGTGGGATTATTTTAGTTGGAAAAGGCCTTTAATATCATCAATTCCAACTGTTAACACTGCCAAGACCACCACTAAACTGTGTCCTTAAGCACCACATCTACATATCTTTTAAATACCTCAACCACTTCTGTGGGCAGCCCATTCCAGTGTTTGACAACCATTTCAGTGAAATTTTTCCTCATATTCAATTTAAACATCCCCTGGTGCAAATTGAGGTAATTTGCTCTCATCTTATTGCTTCTTACTTAGGAGAACAAACTGACACCCACCTGGCTACAATTTCCTTTCAGGTAGTTGTAGATCACCAGGAGGTCTTCCCTGAGCCTCCTATTCTTCAGGTTAAGCAATCCCAGCTCTCTTAGCTGTTCCTTATCAGACTTGCTCTCTAGGCCTTTCATCAGGTTCACTGCTCCTTATTTCAAGTATTTCTCCAATCATGCATCTTAGACACCTTTGTGAGGCACAAGAGAATTTGAGTGCTTATTGGTTAGGAGTATATTTGACAAAATGTATTTTCATGGAACTGTACCAGGTATGACTAAACTTTCAGAAAGAAGGCTAAGTCTGCTGGATTTAGTTTTGTATCAAAATCACAAAACCAAAAACTTAATTCATATACAGGGTTGAAGTTCAAATCTCACTTCAATTACATAACTACCTGTGGAAAGTGAAATGCCTCTAAGAAGATAATGAAAGAAACTCATTCCAGGAGAGACAATAGGAGAGGGAATGGAAAGTCTGAACTTCAATGGGCATGTCCTTAAGGTCACCTGATTTCTCTAGCTGCTGGGATGGGGTATCTTGTTTGTTTTTTAAGAAAAGACTTCAGAAGACTGTTTATTTCACCACCAGATAGAGCATAAAAACTTTTGAAATCTCACAGTTTGTGGTGGGAAGAGGGATGGTTTTCAGGGAAATAATTTCCCAGAAATTTGCTTGATATTTTTGGAACTTGTAAGGAAAGGTCTGTTCATAGTGTAAGAAATGAACAATGCTTTATTATACCATACAGCACAAATAGCAGTCTACTTGGAGGAACAGAAACATTTTTATATAAATACACAATATACTAAGAAAGACCTTTAGAGATTTGCAGAACAACTGCAGATATAACTTACCATTCTTCAGTGATTTCTACATGAAGGCGTGGTCTTCAGTCTTCAGGCACTGTGAGTTTCAAAGGCGTTCTTTGTGTTTCTATCATTTGGTACATGACTGGTTTTGATCTGGTAGTGATCTTCTGCGTGTAATCTCCTTTTGGGACATTTCTCTTTCTGGCAATTAGACTACCAAGATGTCTGATTACCCAGCCAAGACTTTGGTATGCATTGCATTCACCAATTTTGCTCAGGTATTGTTTTCGTCCTCTTCATGTTATTATATGTGGAACAATCCCATTAAGCAGCTGACAGTTGCATCTCTTCCATCTTTTCTCACTTTTCAGCTATCACCTTGGATTTCATCTAGCTCTGTTTTTATTTCTTGTGCTTTTTGAAGCTTAGCAGAAATACATACTGCAGAATATGTTGCTTCAGCCCAGTCCAAAATCAATTTTTCTTATACCCAGTAACCATGAATTGAGATCACAGCTTATCAGATTCTCACCTGTGGAGCACAGTTTGTGGCTGCAGTTCCCATTGCTTATTACTGACAGGTGGGATCAGAACTGGTTCTGGAGTGATTCCTATCCTTTTACATCTGAAGCTGTGATAATGTATGGATAACTAATGCAGAGCTAAAGCACCCTGAATTTATACATTCAATTTTTTTTTTTTTGTAATCTGAGTATTTGGAGTTTCATACTACCTGTGAGGTTTGTACTGTCAGAGAAAGTTATGCACATTCAAATAATGTATTTAATTTCTGCATATAAAATTGTGTATATGCACAAATTTGGAAAACTGAAGTTGTAGGAGTTGATCAGGACTCTCTTGAATAATTCAGATTATTTTATTTCCAGTGAATTCATAACTACATCATTCCTTGGGAGAGTTGACAGCCTCCAAAGATATATGAAATACTCTATAAAATCCAGTTTTGGGATGAAGCATCAAAAAGGCTAACTCTTCAGTGTGCAAGGTGTTCAAACCTATAAATACAGGGCGTTCTCTACACAATATAACACAATAAAGACAAATGCTATAAACTGACCCTAGAAACCATGCCAAACAAATTTTTTTTTCTCTAAGACTGACTTTCATACTGCCCCATAGAATGTTTATCATCTTTTATGAAATATAGACAGTAAACAATTTTTCTTCCCTACTTCATAAAGTTCTGAAATCTGGGATCTTACCCACTTTACACTGTGATAAAAAGTTTGCCTTCTAAGAATATAAGATATTTTCCCTGCAGAGAAAATATCTGAAAGAGAGCACTCACATAGCATATGAGAGTAACAGGTGTTATTCTACTCTTCCTGACTGAGGCCAGGAATTTATAACCTGTATTGCCAAAGTCAGGTAGATGCTCTGACCAGCCGCCTGCTCTGGACTCACGGCTTTGATTACCCAATCCATCCTAGATCTGAGATGTAGTTCCCAGCAGTTCTGTTCTCAACCTCCATTTATATTTCCACATGAATAAACCAGCTAAAAAAAATTTCCAACCAGCTCCATGTTTTACTGTGTTGGCAAAGAACATATATGCAAAATTTAAACTTGAGCATATCTGGAGTTTTACAGTCAATGAGAAATGTTCTACTGTTATTTATGATATAGGTACTTCAGAATGTGTTATAGATACTTCATGAACAATGTCTTTTAGTTTATATACTAAACAATTTAGAAGCTAGGAGCACCTGGGTTGGTGGTGTTCTGGCAAGAACCTTGCCAGGGAAGCACATGGAGGAAAGAAGGGGCGAGCAGTGCCAGGGAACTGCTCAGGAGAGGTCAACGTTCCTTGTATTGTCACAACACACATTATAATCAAACCCACTGCTGAATGTTGGGTTACTTTTCTTTAAAACACAATTTGTGCTCATTGTGTGAAAAATATTATAATTACTCTTTGGGTTTGGAGACTTCAGCTACCAAAGTTTAATTTTGTAATTTGTTAGCTGGCACATTAAGGGAGTAATGACCAGTTTGTCATTATGATAGTGACTGGGTTTAGTAGTGTCATGGGGGAGCTGGCTGCCAGAGGGTGGGCAGAGGAGTGCAGAGCTGTCCAGTTAGTTGCCTGCCATCACCATCTGAGGACTGGGCAGGTGCTGGTTGCCTGGCATGGACTTGCTGTTGCTCCTGACCACACTGGTTCTGGCAGTAATGTTTTTTTTTTTTAATTTAGAAGATTTGGTGTTAAAAACAGGATAGGAGGTCAGATTGTCTCCATCCTTGCTTTGTTTTATTCTTGATATCCTTATTAGGTATTATGAGAAAGGGAAGTAAAGTGCTTGGTGACACATGCTTTTATGCTTAAATAATCTTACAGAAGGAAAACATTTTAGGCTGGGTTTGTCACACTAGTGGAAGGGGATATAGAATATCTCTGAGGGGAAATCTTAGCTTCCTAGCTCTTCGTCATATTATGGAAACTGAGTCTTGGTTTATTAGATACTGCAACAAGCTGCCCTGACAAGATGGCAATTTTTTTCTTGGGATGGTTTGTCAAAACAGTTGTTGGAAACAAGCTTGGCCCATCCAAATTAAGTGCTGGAGTCAACACTGACAGCTGTGCTGATGTAGTGACTGTATATGCCAGGGATGACATTGGCCTTTCAACTCTGTCAACACTGTTTGTTGACTTAAAGAAAAAAATTTGGACAGGGGTTGGAAATTTTGCTACGGGGGGAGAATACATTCTGAATTAACGTAGCTGCGAATAGAATCTAGGCAGAGTCTCTCTGTTAGGCAGAACACGAGAGAGAGATGAAAACCAGACTGAGAAAGAATCCAAACCTTTCTAGTTTAGATGCTAAATAGAATGTAGAAAGTTTTCTGTTTTTGTTTTTGCTTACCTCTCTTCTAAGGATGATTTGAACATTGCTGACATAAGAAAAAATAACCAGGAGCAAAGTGAGATCTGCTGTCTGAGATCCTTCTTATGCAGATGTTTTTTGTGCATATAAGACAGGACAGATATATGGGAGAAGAATAACTGAAATAAATTTAAAAAAAGCAAAGAACAATTCTACTCTGAAAAGTGACAGTAATCAGTATTTCTTGTTTCTCCATAATTTCCATATCTAATGCTTTCAAATTACAAGTAAAGAGGAGGATTTATTTTTCCACAGAGAAGCACAACATATTTACCCAGGATACCAAGTTAGTTTCTTTGTACCCCACACATTGCTGCCACTTACACCCTGCCAGCAGCACAGGTAATAACTACTGCATTAGACCTTGATTCCTGCACTGTAGCCAGGGACTTAAATATGATCCTTATGTTGAGCCCTGTACTGGGCATGCAAGTATAATTCACTGGATTAAGTAATGCTCATAGAGGAATTACTGCCAATGCATATAGCGGGGATGACTCTGTGGGGCCTGGTAGAATGGAGTGCTTATTGTCGAAGTCAGTCCAGCAATACCTAATGTTGAAACACATGCTTTGCATAGCACAGTATACTGGTTGCTGCTCTTCACCAATACACACAACTCAGATTAAACATGCTCTAGGAGATTTATTTTTTTTCTTTTCTTTTACTTTCCTACACAGTTCTCAAAGGAGCACACACTAAATTATTGGTTTTGCAGAGTTTGTCTGTCTCTGTGCAACTTTGCTGCCAGATATCTGTAGAGGCCTCGTGGATGCAATCACTCCTTCACTTCCTGCTTTTTATACCCAGCTGGAGCTGGCAGCGTGTTGGTAAGCTGCTGTCTGAACTCTTTATATTACGCAAAGGAGTGGTGTTTAACAGCTGAACTTCTGGTGCACTGCTTCTTGTTTGAGAGCCCTGTGCTCACCGCAGGGAGAGATTGAACAGACACATTTAAATTGTTTGCATGTTTCTTCATGTTCTCATTTTCTGCCTCAAATATTTCCTCTTGCCAAGTGCCCTTCTCAGTAATTGCCTCCAAACCCTGAAGTGCAGCTCCTTAGACCTGGTTTGTTATCCCCATAGCTAGCTGAAAAATTCTCTTGTAGTGGTACTGTCATCATTCCTTCTCCCACAAACAATTTTTGCACCCAGGAAAAATGCTTGGGTCAGAAAAGTCACAGGTCTCACAGTTTTGAAATACCATGTGGATTCCTTTTCTTGGAACTTTTTTTTCTTTTGGTGAAAATGGTATGTGAAAATGGTATGTGAAATGGGATCAATGCTAGGCAATCTTTAATTATTTCTCAAATGGAATACAGTTTGCTGTTGAAGGATTTGCATATACTTCCTTATTGTGCTTTTCTAGGCAAATTGAATCTGAACTGTTATCAGGACAAATATGGGGAAGTCGTTGTGTGTTTGCTGCTGTGAAATTCCTACCCTAATGTACATACAGGTGTATGCCTGAATCCACAATTTGCAGTTTTAACTAAGCAATTTGGACAGTAGCCTCACATGGAATTTGCTCATTTCTACCCTGAACTCATTATGATATAAACTGATATAAACTATGCAGGATGTTGCTTAAAATCCTGATTCTAAATGTGCACCTCATCATAGAGGATTTGCAATCATAAGTGTTGCACAATATTTTGTGTATGAACAGCTATATAAATTAAATTATTGCCTTTATTAAATTTGGATTAAAGGTTAATTATAGCTATTTTAGAAATGCTGAATGCAGCTGCTTGATTTGGGCAGAAATTTGCAAAAATACTGTTGGCTGTGATATTTATTCTTCCTTGCTTGAATTTTAGGTCAAGTTCTTAAGTATTGTACTGAAACATACTTAAAACACAAATATTTTCACATGAAAAATGCTCAGGAATTAAATGTACTATTGGAAGTGTTACAACACTGACATGAAAATCATTCAGTCTTTAGACCTTGTCTTTATACCCATTCTGAATCCCTGGGAAATTCTTCTTCCGTACAGCAGGCTATTCCAGCAGTTTGTGTATGCCTTTGCAACTGTCAGGCTTGGTTTGAATAGTAACTGGCTTCTCTCAGGAAGCCTGGAGAGTTTGACGCCAAAGCAGAGCATTCACTGTATCCAGCAATCTGAGCAAAAAGCTGTCTTAGCTAAGTGGTGGAGAATGCCAAAGAGGGGAATAAAACTGCAATTCCTGTTCTCTGCAGGTAATTAGATAGTAAAGCCAAAAATAGAAGGAAACATCTAATGCTACTCAGATGTAAACCCTCTCCTAAAGCTGAGGTCAACCCTATGTAATGAGAAGAAACAAAATACGAAGATCCTCTCCACTAAACAAGTGGCTAGGACATTCAATGAGGTACATTCTAAAATGTATTTATTATCTGATTTGGAGAAGAGATCTAATCCATTGCACTGTTATTAACTACTCTAAATGTGTTTTTACTCCTGTGAAGTTATTTTCTATGAATATTTTATGGAGCTGGGGTTTAGACTAATAAGGTGAGTGCTCTAACAACTGGATTATCTCTTTTATTACTTCCTACCACCTGTCCTGGGAATCTCTTTATGTCTAAGAAGTGGAATGGCCTCAGATGGAGAAATAGTGAAGCTGTAATTCCATGATACTGTGCAATTCAGGCACTGTCGAGGAGTGTGGAAAAATTCTACAGGATCCTCATCTGAATCAGGCTGAGTGGAGGATCAAACTCATGGTCTTCTGATCTGCTGGATATGCCAGAAAGCACTTCCTTCCTAAAGTCTTGTTAATGACTGCCTTTTGCACAAGGTTTAACCCAGTTTCACTCCCTAAAAACACCTTTGTATCAAGACAAACATGGTAGAGGAATGCCTACTAATGTTACTGATACTAGGCATGAGTTACGTCTCCTGGCAGATGACCAGCATCAGGCTATAAGAGATATTATGCATATCCTCTTACTTTGGGATGCTGAACTTGTATTAGACTTGGGTTTGCTTAAGTGTGAACAGTAGGGTTCATAAACAGTGATGTAGCCTCTATGTTACTGAAGAATATTTGTCTTTTTATTCCACTAAGTGCATTTTTCTATTTGTATTGATTGGAAGTTGAGAGTTTTTCTGAAGTTGAAAGATGTGTCTGAAAGTTGGAACTGGAACCTGCACTGGAAGTTCTTTAAAATGGGAATGGTAATCCTTAAATTGATAATTGGTGCAGAGTTGGTCTAGTTGGAGGCCTGTGGCCAGTGGTGTGTCCTGGGGTTGGTGCTGGGTCTGGTCTTATTCAACATATTTGCCATTGTCCTGGATGAGGGAACAGAGACCACCCTCAGCAAATTTGCTGATGATAAAAAAGTGGGAGAAGTGGCCACCACACCAGAAGGCTGCGCTGCCATTCATTGAGACCGGGACAGGCTGGAAAGTTGGGCAAATAGGAACAAAATGAAGTTCAACAAAGGCAGGTGTCACATCTTGCACCTAGGCACCAGTACAAGGTTCAGGGTTGACCTGCTGGGAAGCAGCTCTGCAGAGAAGGGCCTGGGAGTCCTGGTGGACAAAAAGTTATCCATGAGACAAATAATCCAACTTCTGGAGAGATTCCAGCAGAGAGCTGCAGAGATGATGAGGGGACTCTCTTATATGAGGAAAGGGTGAGAGAGCTGGGGCTGTGTAGTCTAGCGAAGAGCAGGCTGAGAGGGTATCTATCTCATCAATGCTTATAAACATCTAAAGGGTGGATGTCTAGAGGAAGGGGCTAGGCTCTTAGTTGTGCCCAGTGACAGGATGAAACAGGCACAAACTAGAATGTAAGAATTTCCATCTCAACATGAAAAAAATCTTCTTAACCTTGAGGATGACAGAGCACTGGGACAGGTTGCCCAGAGCGGCTGTGAAGTCTCCTACCCTGTAGATACTCAAGACCTGCATGAACACAATCCTCTGCAACCTGCTCTAGGTGATCCTGTTTTAACAGGGGATTTGAGTAGATGATCTCTAGGGTTCCCTTCCAACTGCTACCATCCTGTGATTCTGAGATTCGTGACTTTCTGTAAGTCATGCTGAAAGTTCAAAATCCTCGTCTTCATTTGTCTCCAGTCTTGCTTATCCCTTTGCTCTCATTTCTTCACTTTAACTTACCCCAAAAATTGCATGCATAACAGATGATAAAGAGAGGTATGGACACTAGTACCAAAATTCCTGAGCAAATACATACATAATAATTACATAATGACCACAATTGCTTAATTGATGGAGCCACTGCTATAGATCATATAGAAAATAATTTATTTTACTGATGTATTTAAAAGACTTCAATATGAAGTGCTGCTGCAAATTTAGAGAAGTAAACTATATATGAAGATACATCGTTTTAGGCATTGAGTATTGAAAATAATTTTAACAAATTTTAGATAAAAGTATATGCTTAATAGTTACTAGAAATGGCCAGTAGGCAATTGTCCTTGATTTTAGATATTTTGTATTATTAATTTGGTTTTATTTCTAATTTGGATTGTGCCTATCTATGTCTCTAGTACCAGATCATCTTTAAAATGCATAATCTTCAACCCATCAATATAGTGATGAAATAGTGTCACTTAGCTTTTCCCTCCCAATTAGATTCAAAGTTACTTCACTTTTCACCTTATACAGTTCTTGCATTTCTATAAATTAGTTACATAAAAAGTCCTAAGTCATGATAGTAAGGTTAAAGAAAAAACGTATTTTGTATGAAAAAGTGATAAACTTTTGCCTTATTTCAAGTTGCCTGCAATTCTCCTTTTTTTATCTTCTTAAATTTAAGTCAATATTTTTGGTGCAGATTTGAGTTTCAGCAGATTGAGAGTTGACATTTGAATAGATAAATACATAAAATAGACAGATTTCTATACTTCTGTCTGTCTTGCCTGCTAGTACCTGGATGATGCAATTCCATCAAGGAAAGACAGTGGATTTTAGCTAAGGCACAATTTTAGCACATGACAAGGGTGTAGTTCACAGTTTTGCCACAAACATATGTTTGAAACCATGGGTACTGATATTACTTTTTACATCAAATTATGAACTCACTAGAATGTCAGTTTACCTTAAATTAAATGTGCTTGCTGGTATCATTGTGTGTCCTGATCTTGTTTGGAATATGTTGGTACTTCTATTATTAACAAAAATAAAGCACGATTGTATAAATAAAATAGAAATATATTTACAGTCTAATTAAACTTAATGTTTATATCTAAAATAAAATGTACATACTGGAAAGACATACAGAAAGCATATTTTGCTGGGGCCATAATACTTGGGTTTGTCATCTTCTATTGCCCTGAGCCCAGTAGTCTAATAAGGGATTATTAGACAAAATTCTTGCTGCATTGCTCTGGATACTGAATGATCCTGATAAGCTAAAATCATAAACTATGTCAGCAGGTACCAGACGTTAGGTTCTTGCTGAGATATACAGCAAGCGGCTTTATTCTCATTACTCCTCTCAGCACATCTCATTATAAGCATTCATAGAAAGGAATTACTCTAACTGCTTTGTGAAGGCTGAAGGATGTTTGGAGCTACAAAGCTTTTCTGGATTCCTTCTCAGTCATTTAATCTTTTGTTGATCTGGTCTGCTGCTTCCCTGGATTGAATGGCATCTGAGCAAAATGCTCAAGTAAAAGCTTTCAAAGGCACCAGGTGGATCATAACAGGCTGTGATTTCTTGTTACAGAATGGTGGCTGCTACGTAGTCTTTCCTTTTGATTATCATCACAGATATGTCAAGCCATCCAGAACTAATTTAGATAGTTGGAAAACTCTTATTTTCCTCTATAGTTGAAATATGGAGAGAAAAGAGTTTGTTTGTGGCCCAGCCTCTGAAGATGTAACACAAAATGCTCACTGCCAGTATCTTCTCCACTAGCTTTTAGCACCTCTGTGTTATGTCCTTTATTTCCCACTGTGAAGTTCTGATTCAGAGATGTATCTCTGTGCCTTGATGTAGCACAATGGGATACTGTGGCCCACAGAGTAAAGGGCACCACTGTTTCATTTACTGCCTTGAAGCCGGGATTGAGCTGGACAATGTGCGCACCCAGATGGCTTGATGTAGGTTGGCTGGCTGGCTGTGGGAGGCAGGTAGATTTTACAATGAAAGCAGTGACTTCAGGGGCTCTGCTGTCTGCACACCTCTATCTATTGCATTGGTACTCTTATCCCTGTGTTCATGATTGGTTTCTATAAAAAGCAAGAGAAATTGATGGACAAAGCACAAAGATTATAGTGCTTACATACTTTTTTAAAGGCTTGGAAGCAAGCAGTATGAAAAGACTTGGCTTGTACTTCCAGCAAAGCAGAGGAGAGACTGTGTTCTGCTTGTCCCCTGGCACAGATGGTTGGTTTGGTGTGACTTTGAAACAGTCTCCAAGTTGGGCTTGTTCTGAGTAATCCATATATCAGATAGCAAAACTGTACCCATATTTTAATGTCTTTTTATAATTCCACTTTTTTTTTAAATTATAGAGGAATAATTATCTTTCTTAATTAGCCGTAGATCCTATTAAGAAGATGGGTTGCATAAAAGTCATTAGGCCAAAGAGGGATGTGTGTATTTTCTGCTACTATAAAGTCATCCAGCAGAGGGTACTAATGACTTTCGTTGTTGACTCCCCTGCTTATGTAAATGTTAATACATTCAGTGCTGAAATGTATATTTGAAAACAATGGTATAGCACCAGTTGTAAACAAAAAGACATGTTTTTCATCCAGTCTGAATTCCGCTGCCTGCATTTGATTTTTGGCTCTTCAGTGGACATTTCAGATGGTCCAATCTATATATGGGCATGAGTTAGCTGAAAAGGTTGTATAGAAGAGAAGGTAAGTTACTATGTTTGCATACCCACCTGGAGGGCTTTAAACTGAAGAAACATTTAAATAAATTTCCCAATTTACAATTTATATGTGATGATCTTATTGCAGAGGCTTAACCCTTTGGAAAATATTTGTTAATGCATACAGTAGTTATCATTATGATTTTACAAGTACCAGGCCAAACTTCCTAAACACGCGGGTGTACCAGAATAGGGAGGACTAATAAATCTAGGCTTTATTAGCAGTTTCCTTTGAGCTTGGCTCCTTGTGCCTGCATTTGGGGAGCACTGGGTGCCCTGCTGAGGCTCTGCTGGGCAAAGATTGCTGCAGGCGTGCAGGATCCTGCCTGCAAGAGAGAGACAGGAGACAGGCCAGACAGTGACAGGGCCCCTGCACCATGGATCAGTCTGGGCCATGGGGCAGTGCATGCTGGGGAGCTTGACCCTGGCTGCAGTGTCCTACTTAGGCTGGTGTGGCCAGCGGGGCCTGCTTGGGCTTGTCAGGCCACAGCTTGTGGCCTTTCGCACCATAGAAGCCTGGGGCTGAGCCATGCCAGGCCAGCTGTGGCAAGCAGCTTTGTATCTCTTGAGGTTGCACATTTATTTCATGGATCATGGGCACTCAAGCAACATTGTTTTTTCAAGGCCCATTCCAGCTCGGCTTCCACTTGACATTCAAGTGGCTTTTTGCTGTTTAGATGCTATGAGAAGTATCCTGTATGTCCTTCACCAGGGTGTAACATGGGCTAGGCAGCAGGAGAATAAATGGAATACCATCAGTAAGGCAATGAACAGCAAGGCGCTGCTCAGTGAGGTCTCCCGGCACCAGTATGACTAAAACCTGTCAGTTGGCACATTTTCAGCCAGCAGCCTCTGCGGTCGTCCCAGCCAGAGGCAGTTCCAAACTCATTGCTGCCAGCAGCACACACATCTGTGATGTTGATGGATTTGAGTTTTTTTTTTTTAAAAATCATGAGTTCCTTTTTATAATTTTTTTTGTCGGTGATATGATTACTGTGTAGAACCATGTTATTTAAATCCAGAATCTGGACGGATGGCATGCCCAAAATGATGTGCTAAATGATGACCCAAAATTTAGTGGCAGATGGAGCTCCTTCCTGCCTGCGTCTCTGAGACAGCACCACAGCACTGCTAGGCTGTTTTTGAGATGATGCCTGTCGTGAGGGTCCAACTGTAGTTTGTCTCCCCGTGTTTTTACTGGAAATGAATGGAACATGACATATTTGTGCAGAAGCATAGGCTCTGCCTGCCCCAGATGTTTTGGCAGCATGCCAGTTATGGTCAGTATTGCCAGGGATGGCAGGGACTGTAACACAGTCAGTACAAGATCCTTCAAACTAATAAGGAAATTTGGAAAAAAGAATGCATTTTGCAGATACCTTTCGAAATTACCTTTTTGTCTGAACTCTAGAGCCTTATATCTGAGCATCTACAAACTTTTGGGAATATTCCTTTGGATAACTATGTTAAAAAATCTTACTATATGTTTCCTAATCCTAGTTATTGTAGTAGTATAACTCTCACAGAGCTTTTTCCTATACTAAAAGTTCTTAGAAGCCCAGGTTTTTGAAGTTTATATCTTTCCCATAGCAGAGAAGTTTTCTTTAGCTGCAAGATGTATTTGTGTCACTTCTGGTAGTCAGAAATATGAAAGCTTCAAACTGAAAACCAGAGCACACAGTCCTTTTGAAGAGTACTTGCACATGGAAACCTTATTTTCTTCTCTACTGCAAGCATTCTATCAGTCAGGTGTACAAGGAAGTTCAAGATATTTTTATGCAATCTGCTTAATGCAGTGATGGTATGGATATAGTTGGATAAAAAAATCCTCAAATATATTTATAAATAGTTAACATGTATGCACAAATCAGACTTGAGAAGTGCCTGCAAAAAGACCAAAGGTGTTTTTTTTAAAATCTGAGCTGGCAGCTCTTGCTGCATCAGTATAGTATTTTTGGGGGTATTTTTTGGTGCATTTTCACAAG
This sequence comes from Laterallus jamaicensis coturniculus, assembly GCA_022605575.1. Taxonomy (NCBI): domain Eukaryota; kingdom Metazoa; phylum Chordata; class Aves; order Gruiformes; family Rallidae; genus Laterallus; species Laterallus jamaicensis. The sequence goes on from JAKCOX010000052.1 coordinate 4,678,775, forward strand.
GAAAGGCCACGATTTTGCAACAAAGAAGACTTTGCAGCAAATTAACTGTGTTGTAAAATTGTAAAATAATGATATTAAGGAAATATGTCATACTTTGTTATCAATTAATAAAAATATAATGTATTTCTGCTACTCATTCTGGTGAGAAAGAATGTAGGATCTTTTTTTAAGAAGAACTTCAAATTTAGTGTTCAATTTTCCCTCCAGATGTGTGAGTCTGCTCTCTATGCATTATAACTCCCTTGGGGCAATGCATCTATCTTACAGGATTTTTTCTGGAAGTTGCAAAGTAAAGAAATATTTACAAGTCTGTGTGGACTAACTCACAGAAAACTAGCTGATGCTGTTGCAAAGTGCAGATTGTACCTTCATATGTCAGTGGGAGTACAGATGTCTCATGGGATTTATAATTCAGAAAAGAAAGGCAGAGTGAATGGCAGCTTTAAACTGTATCAAGTACTCCACACCTTTCTCAGACAATGCACTGAATCACATCATCCGTTTCTGAGCTAATGCCTCCTTTTAAAGATGGTTCTCACAGGTATGCATTGTTCCTCTGTTGTGCTGCAAAGTCTCTTGGGTGACTGACTTCCCACTGGGAGGATGGAACAGTGAGCAGCGGAGTTTCAGCTTGATTCCAGTAGCAGAGCTGCCACTTTAATTTTGAAGGAGTATAAAAAAATGGGCAACTATATAATTGTTTCACACAAATTTGCTAAAGGTATGCATGTCAGCTGTTTCAGATTGGCTTTTCCAGTCTGCATTATACCCCCACCCTCAGTTCTTTTAAATAATAAAATTGTTTGTTGATATGCCACCCCATGAGAGTGTATTAGCCAGCCGGCATCTCCAAGGGAATCTGTGGCTGGGAATCCCACTAGCTTAGTGTCTGTGAAGAGCACGTGTGCTACAGGTACCAGACAAAAAATAACTCTCTGTTTTCCTTGCCTTGACTTTGCTTGCAGGCATTTTGAATTGCTGAGTCCTAAGAAAAGGTGGACTTCCTCTCAGGGAAGTGACATTTTAGTGAGAACAAGTATTTAATGAAAGAAAAATAAAACTAATGATGTCTCTGAAGTATGCACATAAGACTGTCTTGTTCTGCTCTGTGGCTCTGATGTGGATGAAGTATTGAACACTACTCTTGGATTAACATGTGGCTTGAGCAGAACTAGCAGTTTCTTGTGTTTCAGACAAGATATTAAAAACGCAGAAAGGTTATTGAAGACCTAGACAAATCTCGATCTGTTCTGGTTTTTTTAAAATCTTTTTGAATCTTTTCTCCACTTGTAGCAAGCCTCAGGTGGCCTCTGAGATTCTTAGAGGCCAATGTAGAAATCTGTCTTGAACTTGTCTTGTTTTCAAATAGACTACACAACCTTATAAATCCTCTTTTCTTAAGAAATTCTTAGAAAATCTATTGCTGGTTATGGATGTGATTTTAAAATTTCATATTAAATGACTTCATTTTCCAGGGATTTGTCAGCTCATTTTATTTTCCCAGAAGTTTATTGCACAAAAGGTTTAAAATAACATTTCCAGGTACACAGAGAAGCTAAAAAAACCCCAGATTTGTGGTAATTTACGAGCATTTGCTGTTTCCCGGAAACTTCAGGTATTCACATAATTATAGGCAGATCTGAAAAGTTCAGCTGTAGTAGTGATTTTCACATCAGGAAAGATCTGGTATCTAACAAGCATAATTCAACATGCAAAATACCAAGGACAACAGATTTGTGGCCTCAACATACGTTTGAGTAAACTCACAATAAAGTGAAAAATAGAAGTGTGAAGAGCTTAAATGTACTGACCATCTCTCTACTAATCCAGGTCTCTACTTGCATAAAAGTATGTTGAAATGTCACATGGTATGCCCCTGAGCACCCTAACATGCAATTTTACATATCTATGCATAAAGGAAAAACAGATTTTGTATTAAAGATTTATTTTCCTGGCAGATTGAAAGAAATAATCTCAGGAACTAGTTTGTTTTCAGAATTATATCCTTTGATTTAGAATAAATGCAAAATAAGGTGAAGAATTTTTAGCTGACATGTTTTTTATTACTATGACTGGAAAAAATCTCCTTTCTGGAAATGGAAATTTTGGATATTTCATCAAGTTTTGTGTTGTTTCCCCACCCTCCCTCCCCCACATTGGTTGTGAGAGCCCTCTGCACTGAATAAATCATATCATAAAATTCAAATAGGAAAGGCTGTATTATCAGATGATTGGGTACTTACCAAGAACATGCCCAGCTGCTTTTTGAAGTAAAGTTGTCCAGTCTTGTTGATCACTGGAATAACATTTTCTCTTTATTTTCAGTTGCCAAATCTTGCTAAAGAATTGAATTTTTTTCCCCCTGATATTGTGTATCTAAATAAACTTGTCATGGTTGCTCTAGAGAAAATCTCTTAAATAACAGGTGATGGATTGGAAAGTGTTTTTCACTTATCGTGATAAACTTCAAAAATATCAGTCATATGTAAGATATGCTTTTAGTGGAGTTATGAGTGGTGATGACAAATCTTCTATGCCCGTATCACTGCTCAGGAGATGCTTTGGTTTTCAGTTGGGATAATTTCAACAAGAAGCTGAGAGGGGACACAGCCAGGACAGCTGACCCAAACTAACCAAAGGGATATTCCATACCATGTGATGTCATGATCAGTGTATAAGGAGGGGAGCCTGGCTGGGAAGGAGGGATCACTTCTCGAACATGGCCTGGGCATCAGGTTTGGGGAGGTGAGCAAACTCCTTAGTTTATCATCCATTTTGTACTATTGCTGTTATTTTCCTCCTCCTTTTCTGTCCTAGTTCTTATCCCAACTCACTGAGAGGGAAGGGGAGGAGTGAGTAAGTGAGTGATCATGTGGTTCTTATGACAGGAGGTCTCTGAGGTTCTAGAACTGAAAGCCTGGGAGGACATGAAATTTGATAGAGCATCTAGCTTTTTATTCACCTCGGGTACTGAGAGACAGTTCATATAACCCAAAGCTGAAGTAATATGTATTTCTTCTTCCCCTGGCGTGAAGGAATGCTGGCATTACTCTTCCATCACATGACCTTCTAGTTATGATGGCTGACAGCAGTTAATGAAAGTGTATGGCAATGTGGAGGTGAAAAGTGGTCAGGCAAAAATATCTATTGATTCACATGGATTTTAGGGGCATCCACAAACTAGGCAGCAGGATAGGGACAAGTAGATTATTACAGTTTAGTGCAAATGTCCTGGATAATCCTTTGCTTCCTAAGGCAAATTTTTTATAAAGGTAATTCCTTCCTCAAGCTTTCAGGCAAGGCGTGTTCGAGGTTACAGGCAATTTGCCTTAGTGGCTGGAAAAACATTAAAAAGTATTCTTCTTGCAGAGCTATATGAGAAAAGTTGCAAGTGCTTCTCTCCAGCTTTAGGATTAAATTAATTAATTGTAAAATGAGTACATTCCATGATGATAAACTATGATTACAATCAAAAGCCTTAAACTAATATAGAGTGAGCATGTTGGGTTTTACCTGTTTGTTGTGTTTATCAAAATGAACACATTCATTTGAGTCATAAGGAAGCTTTCAGGAATACACTTATTCCCCCCAAATAAAAAGCCAATTAATGAAAATTTTTATTTTGTTTTCCACTTTTTAAATAAACTTAAAGGAATAGGAAATATACCAGGAAGGTTAATGACATAAATTAAGACAACATAGAAGATAACATGTTAAGATGAAAACATGACTGTACCTGATATCTACAGAAATAACAGACCCTTTGCTGTTTTGCTCTCACCTGGTTAATTTTTTAGTATATCTATCTTGCATACTCACGATTTCATGTTATTTAAACACAAAAAAGTCTTCCACATAGAACAGTGTTATAAATGGAATTATGATTTCAGTGTTTTCCAATTCCATTGTTACTCTGAACTACAAAACTGCAAAACATCAGTAGGATTGTGTTTAGACCTTTACCAAAACCCATGTGTTACGATAGTGTCAACACAATCAAACCAGAAAAGTATCAGGGGACTAATTCAGTTCAAGACAGCAACAGCTTCTTCCCTTGCTGCTGATGGAGAGCATTTTCCAAAGGACCTGGTTGCAAGAAACATCTTCCTACCTGCATATGTTGTGGAAATAGTAGGATGTAGCTCAGGATACAAAGCAAAGCTGCCTTTTTTACCACCTCTTATAGTGTCTTACCAGAGAACATGTCTTCCCTGCATTTATAGTGTTGAGTTATTGGAGCAAGCTGAAAAGCCAGGGGAAGATTGGAAAGAGTAATTACTTTTGTTCTTCTGATACCATGCTTTGGACAAGAAACTTGACCTGATCTAGCTTTGTTTGATGTATTCTATCAAAAAATAGAGCTGTATTTATAATTCTATAATGATCTGCTTTCTTAAGTAGATACGTTAAATCAGTATCAAAATCAGATTGGATCAAAAAAATGCCAATGTTATTTTAACTCTTTCAACTGTCTCATAATTGGAGCCTTATCTAGAAATTTCCTATATAAATTATAGAAGTTATCCACTTCTGTACATGTTACTGTTTATCAGGTGTATGATGATGAGTTATGAAAATCATTAGCTAATGTAAAAATGGAATCTCAGTTGGGAACTACCTCACAAGATCATTCAGAGTTTCAGATTCCAAGTAGGGTTGAAGTGTCTGTAGGCGCAATTGATTTCACATGTTGGTGCAAGGCACAATGATGACATCTTCTTGAAGTTAAAAAGGAAGCTCAAAACTCAAGCATATATCAAAATGGTACACCAGCCAGCCTGTATTTCCCTCAACTCCCACTCCCGATTGTGTAAATCTGGAGGTGTAAAAAATGTTCAGAGTCTCTGATAGAGACAAGGATCGTAATTTCAAAGGACAGCAGAGATATTTGGGATCCAGGATCACAAGTCCTGTGAATAATACCAATACTGAGAGAACACCCTTGAGAAATGAATTGCTTTGACATTCTTGAATGGAACATTTTTAAAAACTGATTTCTTGCATAAACAATCTTACAACTTATTAATTAATAAAATTTTTAAGCTCTAAATTGCCTTATACAGTATAATTTTTACAATATAGAGGTCTTGCAGAACATACTGCAAGTGACATTTGTCAGTGGTCATAAATGAGAACTCACCAATAATAACAAGCAATATTAGCTTGTGGTGGACGTCTTGGATGTGATATTAGAGAAATATAGATCGCAACACTGGAATAATTGATTCTGAGTTGCCAATGGCAAATGCTGCAGTAGTAATGCTTTCTTAATTTCCAGGTGGAGCACCTATGAAGAAATTTGTACTAAGTAGAAATTCACTTTGGGTTTTTGGCTGCTGAGAAAAAGAATGAGAAAGATGCAATGCTGTGGTCATATTTAAAGCTATATGAAAATTTGAGACAAGGGTTGGAAAAACAAAATTTCGTACCCCATCTGAATTAAAGCTTCACTGAGTTTTAATCTCCAAAGGGATTTTTGAGATTTCTAGAGAGGAACACTATGCTGTTTATGTTCCTTGATGACAATGTGTGGATCTCAACCTGACCCTGGGATTCTTTGGACTCGAGAAGGAGAAAAATGCCTGAAAACATAGTGCTCATCAAAGAGAAAAAATTTGTAAGAAAGAAATATAGCCTTTGAAGAATAGGCACTATTTGGGAACATTTTGTCATAACTTGAAAAATTGTTCATATCATAGGTAGTGGGACTAGACACTGCAATATTTTTACAAAGCGTAAGACGTATGTATGAAGTGTACGATACTCATGTGTGTATTCAGTGCAGATTAAGAGTGTTAAAAACTGTATGAAGGATTTTTGTACTGAAGACATGTCATGTATGAGGACTTGATCAAATGAATCACATTCATGGAGAATTTCACTATATTCCTTTTGTATAATCATTATTTAACTTCTTTTCGGACACTGTTAGTGCCCTGATGTCACTCAGCAGATTTCAGTAGCATTAATTTTCAGCTATGCAACTGTAGTGGCTGAGTGTTGCTAGCTAGGGCCTGGCAGTCGGAAGATCACATGATATGCGGGTAGATAAGGCCCCTCTTCTAATAGCCAATAGCAAGCAGGCGGAAGTGACGTTCTGAACCTCAGTTATATAAGGTCGTGTTACTTGTTAATAAACGCCATTTGCCATCCATCATATTGATGTCTGTGAGCAGGTGGTCCGCGCGACCTGGGTTTGGTCGATGTGCTGTTCCTGAAACAGGCTGCTGCGCCGTTGTGAAAGGCAACAGCTGAGTAATACTTTTCTTATGTAGTGCTGTTTTATTTGTGCAGATATACAAGTTCAATGCCAGCGGCTTTCTTGAAGGGTCTGTGGTAAAGGGGTAGTGGTGTTTCTGGTGGTCCCCCAAAACTTTATGACAGGCAGACAAGTGCCAGTTGATCATTTAAGATGGTATAAATCTCACCTAAGTCAGGCTGAAAACAGAGCTTCTCATTAAAGTTGTCTCAACTCCCTCTTCAGTCCATGGAATAAGGCATACTACCTCTGAGAGTAGTTCATCTCATCTCTTTTAGAAACCTATTTTAAAATTTCTAAATTGTCTGCTGAAGACAAGTCTTTTTCTTTATTGACTAGAGCTTGTATGATGAATGTGGACTAGACACTACAGTTTTGGATGATTAGTAGTGCAACAAATCTTGCCCTCAATAGCCACCAGCTCTTATTTAACATTAGAGGCAGGTCTAACCTGAGTGTAGGGAAGATTAAGGGGAATTTAAGAATCAGCTAAATGAGTCACAGTAGAAGACAGAATTTATATCTGTTTGTGATAAAATTGTTATTTTATATAAACTACTGCAGTCTGAGCAAACTATTCCTTGTCACTAAACAGCACACCATTTCTTAAGTTCAATAGATGGTCTTAGGTTAACCAACTTCCAGTTAAAATAAGCCTCAAATTCATGCGTATTTCAAAACATTTCCACTACTACTCTTGCTACATTTACTCTGCTCTTTGTTGTGTAAGAATCACTTGCAGTATACCTTTTGTCTAAATTACTTTAATGGGCCCCATGTCCAGAATACATATAGTAGTATTCAGAACTACATGACAGGTACATTAAAACTGCAGAAGAAAATATAGGCTATTTCAGATTTATATGGAAAAAAGTGTATATTTTATGCTGTTTGAGAAATAATGTTATCTTGCAATTATGATTTGTATCCTATTATGCCTTTAAGGAGCAGAAACAATTTCATACCACACAGCTAAACTTCATGTATCCTTGCTTTGAAACACATCTGATAGACAATTTCTTTATTATTGTTTTCACAAACAATAACTGTGTTAAAATAAGCACGCCAATTACCATTTTATCTCTCCAGGTATGTGAGGCATACTCTGTTATAGACTGCAGTGGTCCCTGTCCACTGCGTAGGCAGTCTTTATGCTGTCTCACTTTTCGTTTTCTTATCCCACCTCTCCTTTTTCCTCTTACTTAGGTAATTTTACATCCCACCTCCCCGAAATAATTGATGACTTGGACTGGCTGGACCAAGGGCATTAAAAGAAGAGTAGAAGCACATATATATTCAGGAAATTGTGATGGGACCGTGAAAAAGTTGAGATTTGGAGCAAGGGAAATACATTCTCTTTGTAAAGAAAATGAAAGCTTGAAACCCACAGTTGACATTTTAACCTTTATTTTTACCTTGTGCTGAGACTGCTCGTGAGCTGAAGATAACAACCTTAGGTGCTTTGCCACAGGTCCCTCTTAAACTACAAGACTACTTTAAAAGCAGACTCTTGATAAAATAGACTTGACCTTAAAGATTGATGTGACAATTCATTCTCTTACATGTTTCAAATGATTTAACTTATTTGTTTAGACAGTGCTTTGGGGAATTATCATCAAATGTCATGGGAGACTTTCTGTTTACTTTCTCTCAGCAAGAATGCACTTTGGAAGTTCCCTTCTTTATGACTTCTGAGAGAACATGGAAGAGATGGAGGCAGAGAAAGAGAGCCCCATTACACTCCTTAAATTTAGGTAAGAGCAGTTCTGGTTTTTCAGTAGCATAACTACAGCATGGCAGATAAAGTGAAATCTTGTAAGGGAGAGTCTATGACCAGGGAGTCCTAAATGCACAATGCTTGTTTTGGTATTTCTAGTATACAAGGAATATGCAAAAGACAACTTTTTCAGTAGGTGTAAGATATATGCTTAGAAGTGCAATAGGACGCCTACTTGAAACTGCTTACTTGAAAGGTGATTAAGATGTAGTATTACTTCTTGGCCACTGATTTAATCTCTTTTCTTATGCCTTTTCTTATTCCTTTTTCCTGTGGGGTAAGTCCTTTCTCAGAATTACATGAGAAAGAAAGTGGACTATTATGTAACAGAAGATGTTTTCTTCAGACAGAGAGGGTTGGTGGAATTAACCGTGCAGGATTTAAGTGTCTTGAGCTGTAAGGAACACCTTGAAAGATGAAGAAAAAAGCTAGGGAGTTGCAATGACTGTAATGCAAAAAGGAATTTAACCCTTTTGTCTATGTGATAATCTAACTGTGTTGTTTTGTTTTAAGTGCCTTGAAATGGATTTGAGGCTACCTATGTAAGAGAAATCCTACTCAGTAGATGCTAATGTTGGAGGTGGAAATATTTGATAATGCCTTTATGAAACTGGAAACAATTAGTGTAGGAATTACTGAACTGATCCAGGATTTCAAAATCCTTGAAGTCCAGTTCAGCCATAGTAGTTAATTTATCTGATAAAGCTTGTAGAATTCTTCAGATTTTGTATTAAAATTTCTCTAAGACCTGAACTGAAAACCTAGAGTGAAGGCGAATGCCCCATCCCAGAAACAGATAAGAACGTTCTGTCTTCTCCACAGGCTGCTTTAATCTGTTGTATTGGGAGGGGGACAGGTAGAAGGTTAAAGGAGCACTGATTTTGTCTTTGAGGGAAATTACATACTTCTATTTCTATATAATGACAGTCCATGCTAGAAAGAAGGACATTACAGAATTGTGTACTGCAATTGTAATGAAAATTCTACAGCATTTATTTCTCCCACTTTCTAAACCACCTTATCTAAAGTGTCAGAATAATAGTACATCATAACTCATAACAATGCACCCATCAACCAAAAAATTACCGCTCTCTGGCTGGTTTAAAAGGGTGTAAGAGCAGATAGAACAACTCACCTTATTTATCAAATTCTGTCAATAAATTTCTGGGCAATAGAGAATACATACTCATCTTTCTTGTGCCTATCTAGTTACAAAATAATGAAGGGAATTTAATTTAATTTTGGTTTAGATCTAAACCCAGAAGCACCTTACATCAATGGCAGGATTCATAAATTCTGATTAATGTTAATTCTGAGACCCCCAGATGCTCAGGATAATAATGCAGCCTTTTTTTTTTTATAATTCTCTTAAGAATCACAAGGAGCACCAATCATCAAGAAACCATTTAGAACAAAGTTCATATCACAGAAGGCACTAAACTTGATTGCAACTAATTTAATCAAAGGAACAGCTTTTAGAATCTGTAGGTAATCTCTACAGATCTCGTGAAAAAATAAAATGTTGTAGGAGCTAAGAGTTAAGAGATAACAGTGGGTGTTCAGAAAGTTGTGATTACCTCATTAGCCATGAAAGTCAAGCACCTGTGGTTTGTAGCATTCATGCTAATTTCAAGTGTCTTTATGGACTGTGAACTGTTTTCAGAAGACATAACTAAAAGTTAAGAGTAATTTCTGGAATGGGGATTGGAGGTATCACAGAGTTGTAGGGGTTAGAAGGGACCTCAAGAGATCATCGGGTCCAACCCCCTTCCCAAAGCAGACTCCCTAGCTCATATTACACAGATAGGCATCCAGATGGGTCTCGAATATCTCCAGGGAAGGAGACTCCACCACCTCCCTGGGCAGCTTATTTCAGGGCTCTGTCACCCTCACTGTGAAAAAGTTCTTCCGCATGTTGGTGTGGAACTTCCTGTGCTCCGGCTTACAGCCATTGCCCCTTGTCCTGTTTCCACTAACCACTGAAAAGGGGCTGGCTAATTCCCCCTGCATCTAATGCTTAAGATAATTATAAACACCAATTAGGTCCCCCCTTAATCTTCTTTTCTCTAGACTGAACAGTCCCAGCTCTCTCAGCCTTTGCTCATAGGGGAGATGTTCCAGGCCCTTAATCATCTTTGCAGCCCTTCTCTGGACGCTCTCAAGGAGATCCCTGTCCTTTTTATACCAGGGAGCCCAGAACTGGACACAATACTCCCGGTGGGGCCTGGCCAGGGCAGAGTAGAGGGGGAGGATCACCTCCTTTGACCTGCTGGCCACACTCCTCCTGATACACCCCAGGATCCCATTGGCTCTCTTAGCCACCAGTGCACACTGCTGGCTCATAGCCAACCTATCATCCACCAGGACCCCCAGGTCCTTCTCCACAGAGCTCTTCTGCAGCAGGTCATCCCCCAGCCTGTATGAGGATATTCTTGTCATTGAAATGTGTGTTACATGTAGAACTGAGAGAACATTTACTGGAAAATATATTGCATCAAGATTAAAATATGTCCCCTGGAATATAAGTATTACAGAATTTCAAACAGGATAAAAGATGTAAAAATAATTTCAATTGAGTCCTTCATGAGTTTACTGGAATATTTTTCAGTTGACTATCTGTTTTAGTGATTAGTCTTTTTAGTCATTTAGTCAGTCATTTAGTCGTATCCATAGAATCATACGATACCAGATTAAAAGAGACATCAAAGATCATCTGGTCCAGTCTTTCTTGGGAAAAGCTCTGTTTGGACCAAAGCACTGTCTAGTGAAGTTGACACAACACCCTGTCCATCTGAATCTTAAGAGTGTTCAATGTTGAGGAATCCACCAATCCCCTGTGGAGATTACTCCAATAGCTGCTTATTCTCAGTGTGAAAATTTCCTCTAGAGTGCAAGCAAATCTCCCCTGTTGTAACTTCCACCCATTATCCCTCTTTTCCATGTGACTCCTTGCAAAAAGGGAGTCTCCATCTTCTGTGTAGCAATCCTTCAATTACTAGAACATGATGATGAGGTCACCCCCAAGTCTTCTTTTATTAAAGCTGAATAAACCAAATTCTCTCAGCATTTCCTCATACATCAGGCTTCTCAGTCCTTTGATCATCCTGGTGGCCTTCCTCTGGACCCTCTCCAGCCTGTCCACATCTTCTTTGTATAGTGGGAACCAAAACTGAATGCAGTGTTCTAGGTGTGGCCTGACAAATATTGAGTGGGATAATGGCTTCCTTATTTCCACTGGTGATGCTTTTGTTGGCTTTCTTTGCACACTCATATTGAGATTGTTGTTCACTTGGTCCTTCTCCATAGAGTTGCTCTCCAGGCAGGTGGATCCCAAACTGTGCTGCACTCCTGGATTAAGTTTTTCTAGGTGAAGACCTTACATTTGTCCTTTTTGAACTTTGTCAGGTTCTTGTTTGCCCATGATTCTAGCTTATCTAGGTCTTCCCACAGGGCAGCTCTCCCTTCTGAGGTGTCTATTTCTCCACTGAGTTTGATATCATAAAGCAGTCAGATTAAGCACATTAAAATAATCAAAATGCTAACACAAATTTTCTATGGCATTTTAATAATTAAAATAATTAATAAACTTATAAAATACTTAAGAATTAAGAATATTCAGTATAAAATTAAATCAGACTCAGAGTAATATTTCTGTATTTCAGTGAAATATTTCTTCATTCCCACATGGAATTAAAAAAAAAACTTAAGTAGTCACAAGGCTTGATGAATTTAATTGATTAAATTAGCAGTAAAAAACTGTCAGGTATTTCCTAAAAATTGGAAGAAATAAATTTGTACCATTTTCATAAGTGGAAGTAAGAATTAAAATATTTTTGCTTAGTGAGATATGCTAGCTTAAATGGCAGCTAACAGTTTCTGACCAGTCTTAGCACCTTTTAGTCTGCATATATACCAATGGATGTGCAACCATCTCTATTGTAAAGTACATCTGGTAAATCAAACTGGCAGTGCTGTCATAGATATTGGACACTCCCAGTTAAATAAAAAATTATTTAAGCACAACATTACAGGGATGATAATATTATAAAAATATTCTCTTTGGGCTTGCAGCTGAGTGAGTCTGTGATTCTTGGAGCATTAGAGAGATTTGATGGATTCTGAGACACAGGAGAGAGTCTGAATACAACAGTAGGGACAGGAGCATGGTTCACCTTAATGGCTGTATCCACCTTTTCCTTAAAAAATATCTGTGTTAGACACACATTTTGCTTGGAGCTACTAAAGACAAGCAATACTTGATTAAAAGAAAAAAGATTAAGTGATACCTGAAAGCAGATGGTGCATAGGGCAGAGATGGACCTGAGGAGAATTATGAATATCAAAAGACAAAGAATGTGGTTTAATACTTAAAATGGCTTTCAAACCAAAAAAGTCAAATTAATTGATTTAATTTTGTAGAAGATAGTATTGTGTAGAACAACCAAACAAACCTCCATATAAATGAGACTTGTATGCCATTAGAGGAATTTTGAACTAAATAATCAATATTTTGGGAACAGACCCTTAGTGACACAGTAAGATGACAACAACTTTTAGGCAGCAAACGATCATAATCTCACAGCCACTGTTATCCCATAAATCTCTTGTAGATTGAAAGCAGCATTCTCTGCAAAATACAGAAGTAACCAGGACTTGGACTCTATTGAATAAGCTTGTGATCTGGAGTTGAATTTCTAAAAGCATTTGAATTCTGAAAAGATAGTTAATTCTAATCTTGTGTTAAAAATCTTCACAATAAAAACATCCTCTTTACACATATTTGCTGATGACAGCTGAGAAAAGAAGAGCTTCTGAGAGGGTGTTTTTGGTTTTCATGGCGAGGTTTTGGTAGCTCGGGGGTGGGTTAGAGGGGTGGTGCTGCAGGGGTGGCTTCTATGAGAAGCTGCTAGAAACTTCTATGTTGGATAGAGCCTCTTATTTTGTGTATCTTGCTTTGTCTGGAAGCAATGCACGTATTGCTCACTGGACTATTCCTGATTACTTCTTGTAATGTGAAGAATAGGGGAAGGTTTTCTTGAAGATTCTTGAGTCATGAGTGATTTTGTAGATTTTAAAGTATTTTTTATCCTCACAGATAGTCTCCTTAAGGCTCTGACCCAACTGAGACTAGAATGAGAACCAGTGATGAAAGGAAGTCCACATTTCCTAAGGCTTAGAGGATCAATGAGGTGAAGTGAGCTTCAGGTCTACAACCATTTCATAGCCCCTCTACGTTCGGTACTAACTGGGCCCACTGTTGTACTTCAGGTGTAGGACAAGAATTAGATATGGGTACAATTTTAATGATAGCTTCTCTATAGAAGGGCTTAATTCCAATTCAGACTGAGAATATGTTACTGCTATGCTCTGGACTTATAAAACGTTAGTGTGGTAAATTTCAAAGCTAGGATATGTTCAATTGTGTCGATCAAATACAGAAAATGCATTTTTGAATGGAATTTACCATTTATCTCTTCAGGACACTAAAACGTCTTGACTTGGAGTTAATAAAGATTGTATGAACAATTTGGGTCTTGTATATATGCCTGTAGCAGGGACCTCACATTTGAAATAAAAATATCACAGGACAATTTCTGAGGAACAGAAAATGTAGAAGGAAAGTTTAATGACTATTTTGTTTTCTTTTATGGTGTATCTATGGTTTGAGAAAATAGCTTTTTTGTAGCCTTTAAATTGCTGATTTCATGTATGGGTTATACGTATATTTATACAGAGATATATTTGTTATAATGTGTGTAGTTAAATTTAAATTGGAAAGACTTACATTAGTCTTTATTCTGCCACATCAGAGAAATTTTGGTATTGTGTTCAACACTGGGTTTGATTCAAGCTTTTCCTATCTATTTTAGCATCAATAAAAGGATACTAGAAAGTTGAAGTTCTGTAATAATTTATCTACATAATTTGAACTGAACTTAAATCATCGTTTTATGAGTGACTGTTCAATATTCATTAAATTAATAAATACTCTTACATTATGTAGAGATAACATTCTGTGTAATAAAAATCCTCTGTTAACCAGACTGCCATATAGGAGTTGAAATATGGACTGTTAATCAGTTGTGATTTCATTGTACTATTCACTTCAGCCTGGACATGGCAATTAGTACGGTTGAACAACAGAAACTGTAGAATTGCTTTATGTCCTTGTTCATTCCTGCTGTTTTCCTGTGGCAGTAATGCTCCAAGGGAAGAAAATGAGTCTGTTCCTTTACTCTCTGGCACTTGCAGCTATTTCCACATGCTTTATGGTGTGGAGATCAAATACGCTGTTCTCCATGCTAAGGTTTGTAATTAGTTTTTTAATGAGTATCCACATTTCTGTACAAGTTTCTTTTTGACAAAGTTGTGTGGGATTTAGGATATAGGCCTGAATGGCTGTCAAACAAACACATAATGATTCCTTCTGATACTGATGGAAACTGCTGATTTTCCTTTTCATAGATAGTGGAACATTTTCCCTAAGTGTCCATAATTTTTTTACTAATTTATTTCAAAAGCTGTAATTTTTCTTTTTTTTCCCCACTAAGATTACCTCTTTCTGCTCCGGTGTTGTATTACTCTCTCTCCTAAATATTGATAAGGCATCAATGTTGTGAGGCCTGTCTAGTCTTTGTTCTACTGTTGGCTTTGTAGCCTTAGAAAGGTTAGTGCATGTAAATTCCTGATGATTTTCTAAAGTAACATTTGTTGGATTTCAAGGCAAACTGTTTGTTTTGTCATGTCCATGTTTGAGCCAGGTGTGACATGCTATATTTGCTGATTATTTGGAATTTTAAGAATGTGTTGATCAGTATTGCAGCATTTAGTTCTAGACTGATTATCTGGGATGTCAGGGTTGCTTACCTAGAATAGAATTCAAGTGTTTTGCGGGTGTGATAATTCAAACTATGGGGCCAAGAAAGAGTAGAAGGAAAACATTGCAGCATTTCACATCCTGCATGCACATCCACCCCATTTGGTTTTCTGCTTAGCTTTACAAAACTCTTTGTCTAGCTTTAAGTGGAATTAGTAACGTTGGCCTCTAGAAATACTGAATCACACTTGTCTCTTGCATTGCTCTTCTGCTGTTGCAGGTTGCCTTCAACTTCTTTAACCCATGATAAGAGACTTAAAATGTGTTTTTCTGTTCAAATCAGAATGTCTTAATATATTTATTTTCCTTTATTTATATTGATTTGTATTTCAATTTTGGGTTGTTTTATTTTCCTTTTCTTATACTGCCTGCACAAGAATTGTGGCCTAATGATGCATGTTTCTTCATGTCTGTAAAACTTCTTCATAAGATTCTCAAGTTTTACTTTTTAGCTTCTTTACCCCCAACCCCTATCCCCCCTTAGATTGAGTGAGATCCATGTCACTGTGAAAATTTTGTAGATAATTTGTGAAAAAGCTACTTCAGGCAATCAGCATGTTTCTATGGTATTTCCTCAGCTCTGATAAGCTTATTTCTCTGTTTTTCTTTCCATTCTTTATTCATCATGTTATGGTTTGCATTTTTGGCCTTTAAAATGAGATATCTAGTTTGTCACTATTTTATTTTGTTTGTTCAAAGCACTATGTGACTTTTGTACAGTCTATTTTGGAATCTGGGTATGTGCTACATTCATTGAAATATATTTTTAGGCAGTGGAGTGAATTTCCATGAGGGGTGTCATAGTGAGGGCTCTTCACCCTGCATACTAATTATCACCAATGCCAGAATAGATATTTTTGCTTGAAATGCTTCTAATTAGCAGGTTTCAGATTGCTGTCATTGATACTAAGGATGTCAAGTGGGTAACTGTCTCCCTCCATCATGATTTTTGAGAAGTCATATATTGCTGTTATATTCCAACGACAAAAAATTAGACTAGAGTTTCCATAAATTTCCTCTGTAATACAGTGATTTTTAACTGAAATACTATCTCAATCTTGTTTATCTAGCTGCTATTTCTATGAGGTTAAGTAGTCCTACTTTTAGATTACTAGGCTTGAAATCAGGAACTATAGTAAAGCAGGCAGGTTCTCAATGAGCTACAGGTTTGTCAACACAAGAAATGGTCTCCTATGTTAGAGAGAATGACTATTTGATGATGGAAGAGTAAGAGAAAGAAGATGACTGAGATAAGAATAAGAGACTGAACTGTGCTGTCAAGGATATATTTTTAATATGGTGTAATCTGAGGGCCAGGTGTTGGCTTTAGCTGCATCTATAGAAGTTTGTAGATTATTTTAACTTTCTGCACTATGAGCAGGAAAGCCACGGATTGTTCTCCAATCTATGTTCAAAATAACTTTTTTGTCCTTTACATAGAAAATTTAAGGCTGTTTTATTTCTGTTGTAGGAGAAAGTATGCTAAAAATGACTCTTGTTTTCATCTTGGAACATGGCCTCTTTAAATTAGAGTTTCCCAAAGACAGCTATTTCCCTTGCTGAAAATAATGAAGAGGAACTGACATACTTTCTAGTTTCCACTCAGTCAGAACAAGGTCATGTTCCTTTCTATTTTGGCAAAAATTATTTTCCAAATTCATTTTAATCTGAATTGAAAATGGATTGATATTTAGGTGAAGTTCAATCAGTGTTAAGAGTGTAGTGTTAATAACTTTGATGTGTGTTATTGGATTACAGAATGTAATAACATTTTCTTTAGTTATTCAAATGATTTTTTCCCCATAATTCTGAATATTTCCAATCAGACTTTTACAGATAGTGAGGTCCTGGGTCAGCTACTTACAGTACTTAGCTGAAAGAGGAGAATATCTGATGACCTCTCATGATTAAATGCATGAAAAAAAGCTCATTCAAAACCTCTTTAATTTCTTCCTTTAATTATACTGATTTTTAACTTTTTTTTTTTTAGTTATCAGTTCTAATGGATGACTCAATCTTTTCCATTCTTGAATGTTTCTGGGAGGTCTAGGGGATGATTTTTCTATTGTAGCAAGAACAGGTTGAAGTCCTGGAAGAATCAGAGAATCACAGAAAAAGAAAGAAAAGCAGTACTAAGCTTGTAAGAAAAGCCTTTATACTTTTGCAGCATTATAAAACAGAGGATTTACTTAAAGAGAGCAAACTAGATAGAGCAAATTAGATTGTCAAGATTTAGAAAAAAATCACGAAAGAATCACTAGTGCTAATAAGAAATACATCTGCAATTCTGCTCATTATGGAAAAATAAGAATGATTAATTCTTATGCTGCAGGGCATAAACTGATCATTTTAAATTGGATGGAATTTTCTCTTTTTTATCTTGGTGTAAGTTTAAAAATCACTTAAATTTTTGGAAAATTTTATACTAGTATATGTATCTAGTAGAAAGACATGGGCAAACTGAAGCCTAGAAATTATTCTTATGGAAAGATTTTTCATATTTAAGCATTGTTGATGCATAGCTAATTAAAATACATAGAGTTTTTTTAAAAAATAATTCATATCTGGAAGGTCCCCTGTTCCAGTGTTAGGCACACTGTTTTTGAAAAAAAATGTTTCTAAACATACTCTTAATTAGTAAGAATTAATTAGTAGAAGAGAGAGAAGAACTGAGATGAGGAGAGACACCTAACTGTATATTTAAAAAGTATCTTTACTCCAAAAATCAATTCTCAGTGGACAAAATTTAAAAAACCCAGAATGCAGATGACTAGAAAGTCATGATGCATCCATTACATACAAGTTTTACATAATAGATAAATGATGTTATGAACCTCCCAAATACTCTGAAAATGT